>OY728166.1:269204554-270454554 GCA_963277665.1 Viscum album
AGTACCACCTTACATAACACAATTTTTAGAAATAAGTAAAATGTATTTTGGAAATAAATCAAATATATATGTATACACATATATAATTATAACCTTGAATTTAGATGTCTAAAAAATGAATAAATATGAAGAAGAAAATATACAGGTACATATTTTTGGATAATATAATGTGAAATATATATATATATATATACTTTTATATATACACCATTACAACAAAAAACACCAAAAAATAATTAAAGTTCCCTTATAAAATAAAATTATGATGGATTAAAATTATTTTTAAAATAGAAAATTTAAATTTAGAAATTATTTTAAAATTTTAAACAACATATCCCTTTTCTTAATTTCGGATTGATTACAACCATATCATTGCGACACTACAAGAAAAGAAAAAAGGGTGAAAAAGATGGTTTCTTCTTAGGTAGGTTGATTATCATTCCAAAATGGTGTGAAATATTGTGTATAAGACTAAAGGGGGCATAGAGAACATTAGAATATTTTGAAAAAATATAAAAATAGACAAACAGAGAGGTTTTGTTTCTTCATACTGAAATATTAAACACATATTTATAATATCAACATTACTTTTTCTGTATTATTTATTTATAATATCACTTTTTCCACAACATACATTAGTATTAGGTAATCCTTTAGAAAAAAATACATTACAAAAAATATAATTTAGTGTCTGAAAATTTATTTGAGGTTCACTTCACACCCAAACCATAATAGAACAAAGTGTTCAATCAAGATAGGGATCACAATATTCAAACAGAAAATCATAAATATATATATATATATATCATTTTGACTAGACCAATTGATATCTAAGAACCATCACCAATAATAAAAATTAACTTCTTTTCATAATCAAATCAACAATCAAAAAAAATACAGGATGAAGAAAAAAATTCAGATTGAATGTGATAGGGACCGTTGATAATGAACGAAGTTGAAAATAAAGTTATGAAAAAAAAATTACATATCACCCTCACAACTAAATGGATCACTGAAATTGGATCAAGAGAAAAATTTTACACATTTGAATAAAATATACACCAAACTCACATAGATTCATTGTTTATTTGGAGGATATTAAATACGAATAACAGCCTTCACCACTTCCATTGTCAAACCCTAACCACACATCGAACCCCATAAACATCACTCGATCCACACTATTATGCAGGTTTTTTCCTTCTATGCTCATGGTCATGAACTCCCACCCATGTTTTATCATCCCAAAGCCTTCAATCACGACCAAACCTCATACCTTCAACATTCCCGGCCTCCCAGGATCAATGCCTTGAATCTACTCGGCTCAAGGATGGTGATTTGTTTGAAGACCCTCAAAATGAATCACTAACATAGTTTTCTTTTATTCTTATTTCAATTTCATCAATTTTTTAATTTCATTCATCATATATAAAATAGACTATATATATTATATTTTATATATAATGAAATTAATATTCATTTTTAAAACAATTTATAATCATATTTTAATTATTTATTCTCATATTATTATCCTAATATATTCATAATATATCATGTTTTATTACAGTTATTATAATATATTGTATTTAATTTTATATTTTAATAATTTTTTTAAAAAAATTTAAAATATTTATAGCTTCATATATAATTATATTACCTTTAAAATAATAACAATATTATTTTTTAAAAAATATTTTTTACAATTATGTATTATTATTAGTAATATTATTGTAAATTATAATCTCCATTATTGTATTAAAAAATAAATCCTTTTGATAATGATAAAATATTAATTCTATTAATTACTCTATATTTTTAAATAATTTTTTTAGTATAATATAAAATATTTTTTTACTTCTATGATTATTATTTTATTTATAAAATTTGTCATACACTTTGTTATTCAAATCCTTAATTTTATAAAGGCATTCAAGTACCTATTTTTATATTAAATAATATAATTCCAAGTTTATTAAAATAGAATTTTTTATATTTTTAAGTCATAATATTTTCCTTGAAAAATAATAACATATTAAATGATTCAATATTAAAATATAATTTTAAAAATGTAATATATTTAACCTATTTTAGTAAAAATATATTTATTTAAATAAAATTAATTCCTTGAAAAGTGATATTTTATAATTTGAATCAAATATTATTTTCATTATACAAAACATCTTAGTTTCATAAAAGATTTTATTAAATCCTTTAATATTGGTTTATAATTATATTCAGTATATTAAATAAATAAATAAATAAATACTTTTTAAAATTTCATGGGATGTTACATTATTGGACTCAATAATATAGATGTTGTTTGGTATAATCATGATGTGATACATAATCAACCATATAGAATTACATTTAAAGAAAATTATTTGTAGACTTGTTTATAAACCCACACTTATCATCTTTCATTTCTATAAATTTATATCTAATGACAGTAACATACTACATGTCTGTTGGAGCATACCATGACTTGATCGTGGGTGCGGCATTTTAATATAGGCTATGTTAAATTTATTATCCTTCCATTAAATATAAACATTGTTCTAATTCCCTATATATCATTAAAATTTAAGGATGAAAAATATCATTAATTGCGGTAAAAATAATAAATATATACTGAATAAGTTGAGGAATGCACAATCCCATCTCTAAAATGGGAATATATCTCTCATCCAACATATACACACCAACGGTATCCCCACCATTTGGTTTTATCCTAATGGATACTCATTATGGATCATATGTATAATAATTTTTAACGTACTAAACCAAATCTTGAATTATTGATACTGGAATAAAAATCCCAACATAATCTTACATAGAATAATATAGATTGAAATCAATTCTGAAATACAATAGCTTCAATTCATCTGAATGATCCTATCATAACTTATCATATGAAGTTGTAACAAATATATCAGAAATAGAATTCCCTTTAACTTGTGCTAAAATAATGATAATTTAAATCAACTAATGGTATAACACCTATCTTTGTTGGAATAGTTTCAATAAAAATTCATGGAAATTATGATTCAAGATTTTATGACCCAAAATCCCTATAGATTTTACAATAAAAAGATAATTACACAAGGTATTCAATGACAATACTATACATGTAAAATATATATCATTTATTTTTTGATTCATCAAATTAAACTATAAATAATCTAATATTTACGAAAAATAATGATCTCCCAATATGAGAACTGGGAGATCCTAACCCCACCCATTAGTTCCAAGATGGATGTTATGTTACCTCATGCGTGTCTCACCACACCAATAGGCTACCAACTTGCAGTGTGGGTCTAAATCAAATAGTGGGAATAATATTCCTTATGTATCATATCATTAAACCAATAAAAAATAACATAAATATATAAATAAAATAAATAATCATAGTAATATATGTTTAAAATGAAAGACAACTTAAATGAAAAATTGAAATACAACAAGGATCCCTTTATATGTTAAATATAAAAATAAAAACTACAACATAAGTACCACTAGAACTCCATACATCAAGGTCGGAATCATCTAACTACACCTGCTCAATGGTCTATCTCAAGTTTATTTCCCTTAAAAAATCCATAATCTAGAAATCTTTAAGCACGCCAAAATTCCCAGATAAGGTGTGATTATAGGAAATTGTAAGACACCACTGACAACCCTTAACATTAGTGCATAAAATATAAAAGCTTATTTCATGAATATAGACTTCATAAATATATAACTATCATATATCACACAACTACCAAACACATGTCTGGTCCTCATAGACTGACTATACCAGCTTCGACACCATGCCAGTAGAAACATACCTTTTTTGGTATAGTGTTTTATAGTACATCGATAACCTTTTAGAAACATACTCATTGAGTGAATATATCCCCAATCATGTGACACATTCCACCAGTAGGGATAGTATATTTACATGTCTAACTAGATCAAGCACATATGTCTCCAGTGGATAGCCAGAACATGTGTAAAATATCACATGCTGACCCAAGTCTTGCACATCCCTCATATATGGATAACCCATACCATGTGACACCTCTCACATACTTGAATAGTCCATATACATGTTGATTTAAATCTAACACATCCATGTTAGTTGTTCGTCTCGAGGATGCCTAAAATCTCACATGTCCTCAATTATGTGGCATATCTCACATGTCGTCAAATGATAACCAATACATGTGTCACATCTCACATAAAGATCAATTAGGCCTAACCTCCATGATCAACTATAGTATACAGAAATATGACATATATGATATTTAATGAAAATGATTGATCAATATCACATCTATTCATGAAATGTATATAATCATTCCAATATATATGCAGGAAATATATGCACTAGTCAAGCGATAAAAACACCTCATGTGGTTAAGAATCAAAAAAATTTATCATGGTTTACACATGCAAAACAAAAATTTTGTTAATAACCTATAATAATTTTTTTTTAAATCAAGGAATTCCTACTGCTACACTTGCAGGTCAAAAATCACATCAATAACTCATCTAAAACAGGCACTAATATCAAGAGATTCCTTTTATATGTAAAACTAAAAATTAAGACAATGGTTTACATAAAAATTTATGTTTACCAAATACCCTCACTGACTTTAGAAATGAAATTATGTTTTAAAATCAGCTCATTCTGGAAAATCCAATGACATTGATGATGTATGAATTCATGACATATCGAAAAAGATAACAACGATAGATTTTTTGAGATGATAATAAATTAATATAGGAAAATAAAAATAATTACCAGAGAGAGGGTGGATGTCATGTGAGGTTTATATGGGGTGTGAGAAATGGGGGTGTAAAACCTATATAAGTTTCACATAACCCCCACACCCAATCCAATTATATTAATAAAATATTAAATTTTTTTTAATTACAATAATGAAAATATATTATAATAAAAATTTAAATAATGTTTAGGTATTGAATCCCTCCACCTTGATTTAAGTGAAGTGCCCCAACCTAGCCTCAAATAACTTCATATTCATTTTTCTTCATTGATTGAAATAAAATAAATATATATTCATAGTCATTGTTATATATATATATATATATTCATTATACATACCCAAATGTACATATATAGTCATGTGTAAATATATATTTTTTCCTAACATATGTATTCACACACACACAACCATGTGTGTATATATATATCCCATGTATAAATATTTATTACACCATGCATATATATATATATATATTCCATATATATCTATGCACATTATATATATACACACACGAAATATTTCTCACAATAATAATAATAATAACAAATATTATTATAATTATTAAACTACTTACATCATTTCCACCATGAGAATCCAATAGTAACTTCAATTAAAAACTGATAACTATAATAAAATTTTATTTACCACACTGAATTATATTTATTTAGAAAAATATATAAATGCATTGTTTATATATTCCACAAATTTTATTTCCACCATAATCCCATTATTAATAATTTGAAATATATTTTTATTTTGTTATTTTTTCAAAAATAATAATTATGATTATTACATTATTAACGTTATTTCTTTCGTCAAAATAAAATATTTATATACCAATTATTAGTATACATACATGTGATGTAAATAAATACAAAATACACACAAATATTATGTTTTGCCTAAGGTGATACCTTCCTTATAGATTTACTAGAGGTTTCATATTTTCAATCTGAGACACTATTTGTGAGATACTAGATTTTTTTTGGACAAATATAGTAAAAGTATTAAATGAATTACCCTAACATACAATTTTATCAAATGCCCAATCATCTCACATTTTATCCCAGGCATAGGGAAAACTATACATATTAGATCAAACGGTGTTATCCTGTTTTTTATATGGGACATCGTTTTATAGGTATTTTATTTCTTAGAAAACTCAGGGATGGATTAATAAAAAATAAAAAAAATTATTCTATCAATGTCATATATCTATAAGACATTTAATATCATGTTACCTCAGGACCTAACTCCAAAAATAATTTATTGAATGTTCTATAGTGTTAAAAAATATTTCTCCCTTTCATAAATCCCCAATAAACACATGTGTTGAAAAAATGTTTTTTACACCCAAATTATATGTATTTTATTAAATAATTAATGGATTATTATATTTTAATAAATAAAGATATTAAAATTATCTCCAAAATAATTCTTCTTATCCCCCATGAAGTTCTTTGTATCATGGAACCTCAGCTCTGCACCATATGAGTTTCCATATTAGTATTAAAATATTTTAAATTAAAACATTTTGAATTAAAACATGTATTTATTCCACTATTGGTGTTTATAATAAACAAATTTTAATTTCACTCAATCTCTTTGAAAAGATCACATAAATAGCTAACAACCTATTAAAGTAATAAGTCTATGTTACCATCATCTACATATTAGATACAACAGATTATATATATAGTCAATCATCGAATACAACATGATTGAAAGAAGGAATTATCAAAATAATTTACCATCAAACATAAAAATATTCCATTAGTTATTTATTTATTTTTAGTCTATATTTTTAAAGAACAATGTATATATGACATGTGAACTAGTGTGCCTAATATGATTTCTAAATAGTCCACAAATGACATAAATAAATGTATCAACATCATGTGATTTACCTAGGCTGAATTTAATCAACTATAATAAAAAATATATAATTTCCCTATTTTTGAGAAACTCATTGGTCCACTATTCTATGATGATCATACAATGACATAGTTCCCCTCATAGGGTTAAAAAAATTCTATCTCATGTCTATCATGACAAAAATAAATCCCTGAAGAAGAAATAAGTTAGTGAACATGGTCCTCTAAAACCATTTTGAAACGTCCCGACCCGAACCGACGGGTCTGATATGGAAGTTATGTAACCTCATTTGTATATCCCCAGACACAAGAGGTTGTAGACTAGTAGTGAAAATATAAATCTATTTTTGAGGAGACTATACACATTGTATCATGTCATGGGACTGATAAATATTAACATAAATTTAAAAATAATGTAAATAATCAGATTAATACACATGATATCTGTAAGATGGAATACGTGAAAAAAATGAAACAGAACAATGATATAGTTACTAGATAAATCTTGAAATATTGACAGATATATACATACAACATGAAATCCATCTAGAAATGTCAGTAACATAATTTTCCACATACTCAACCATATACCATAGGTCCTTTTCCCTTCATTGAATCCCTAATCATGTAATATACTAGTGAACCATAATGTCGGAGATGGATGTTTCTACAAGGCATAGTAGGACACCACCACCAACCCATGAAAATAGTTCATACAAAATACATGTGTATGAAATGAGTATAAAAAGTGCTAAATAGAAAAAAAATATCATACAAGTTTTGAACTCAAATAAGGTCCCCATGGACCTAATCTACCCACTCTAATGCCATGATGGGAGAAACATACCTTGTTTTGAACAAATCATGATAGAACATAGTAAACATGCAAGATATATCCGCCTCAAGTTGATAACCCCAAGCATGTGACAAAGTACCACAAGTAGGGATAATCCATGTATAAGAATACCCATGAATACCACATATATCTTGAGTAGATTGCCAAAAATTGTATCACATATCATAAACCAAACCATGTCTCTTTTATCTATACATTATATATTTCCTCTCATATGTGACCCATCCAGCTTACTAGAATATTCCAATTATATGTCAATGCAATTTTGGAGCATCTCCTTCTGAAGATTTTATTGAACATCAGTAAAACCATTCATGTCATAAATCAAGTATCATATCCCACATGTCATCCAATGTCGACCAATACATGTGTCACATCTCAAATGCTGAGAAGTTAGACCAAACCTACATGCTTAACTACAAAAAAAAGTAATATTATATATTTGATGCATATTTAAAATTACATATCAATTACATATCATGTCTTGTAGTGAACATCATCATCAAAATCCATAAGTGGAAAAACCAGTAATAGTGAAAAGACTACACACACCTCTTGAGGTCAATCTTCAAACATGGGTTACATGGTCTAAACATGCACAATAATAATAATTAAAATAACATATAATAAATTATAAAATAAGATAATAGAAATCAAATGGATACTCATGAAAAAAAATCATACCAATAACCTGTGTAAAGAGTGCTCTAATGTTATGAAATTCCGAAATTAGGAGAAATAATAATTTATGAAATTGTATGATGTCCAAATTTAATTTCATTCTTAAAACAACAATGCATTTATAAAACAAAACTGTTTAAATATATTCTCATCGAAATGAAACTGACAACTCAGATGGCTTGTCAATATGAACAATATCAGAGAATAAATCAAGGAATGAAGATTGAATATATGAAGAAAATAAAATAAAAAATTAAAAAAATATATTTGAGAAATGAGATATTTCAAGTGAGTTATTTATTGCTAATGGAAAAATGGGGTCAAAACACTATAGTATCCACACAAAACCCACCCCTCTCCAAAAAATAATGCATATTACTAAATAATCCCATATAATTTAATTCTGGTAAATAAATTATATTATATTTAAAATTTTAATCATACTCGTGGAATGAATCCTTTTTCAATGCATCATCTTAATGCCCCTCAATGTCATCACATTAGTTCACATTTATTTCCTTATTTTAAATTAAATCTATTAAACATATACATTAAAATTAATTATTATATTTATTCATTCCTTGAATATATATACCCACATATAAATATATAGACCCATATATATATATATATATCCCTCATACGTATATATATATCCATGTGTAGATATATATATATATATATATTAACCACACATATATATTTATTTATTTACAGAAATCATATATATGTATATACATATTTATATATCCCATATATAAAAGAATTATATATACACATAAAAAAATTGTTTTTGACATTAATAATAATATTAATAATAATAAATATTTTTATTATATTCCAATACTTCAAATAATTTTCACCATTATCATTCATAAATCGATATCCTCTAAAACCCATTAATTATAGATAAATTTTATTAACGACACTCAATTTTCCCTATTTTAAAAAAATTATAATATCGCAATTTTTTTATTTACAACATAAAATACTCACCATAACACCATTCTTAATCATAAAAGTATATTATTATTTCATTATTTGACTAAAAAAATAATTATTATTATTATATTATTTGTATTATTTCTTGCTAAAAAATATTTACATTCAAATTAATATTAACATTACATGATATGTAACTATAAAACTGATGACCACAAAACTAATTTTATTCCAATAAAAAAACAATCCTTATGAATTTAATGGAGGACTTATATTTTAAATACAAGATAGTGTTGGTGATATATTCTATTATTTTAAGAAAAAAAATATAAATGTAATTATTAAATTTCCTTTACATGAAATTTGACATAATTTCCGATGCACTAAAATTCCATGTCACACACTTGGTAAAAATTATAGTATGGATATAATTTGGGTCACAAATTTCTCTTGTAGGACACCATTTCAATGATATTTCAATTATTCGAGGAATTTAAAAAGTTAAATAAAAAAATAATGTTTTTATTATATCAAGATAGATGTTGTACGGGCCTTGAATTCCCCTTCTAAACTAGTGTCTAACATTAGAATTTTTTATAGAATATTCTAATATGTTAAAAAGGATTTCCCCCTATCATAATTCCACAATAAACAAATTTTATTGAAAATTTAATTTTTTTCACAAAAAAAATACTTATAATTGATTTACTAAAGAGGTTTTATTTTTCTTTAAATAATTACGATATTACAATTATCCCTAATAAAATTTTTCTCATCCTCGAGAAACACTTCAGATCATGTAAGTAGTAATCACCACCATAACGGTTTCCCTATAGACATTATAACATTTTTAATTAATTTTTTTTAATTTAATAATTTTTAATTAAACCATATGTTTTCATAATCAACACATTCTAGTTTCATTCGATCTTCTTTAAATGAAACTACAATTAACATACAACTTATTCATGCCTTATTTCTATATTAAATACATATGTGTGATAATCACAACCACATATATACACTCAACAATACAATACAAAATTATCAAATTGAATAATTATTTATATAATTCACAAAGGAATATATCAAAATTTTATATTATTTTTATTAATTTGGCTCTATATAGTGAAATAATTGGGTTTATATTATATGTGAACATGCATGTCTTGTATTATTCATGAATGAACATAAAAAACCCTAAATTATGAAATCAACGTCATGTGTTAATCCCAATGTGGTTTCAATCAATTTCAATTGAAAAAAATAATTAACCCATTTTACAACAACAAAGAGGTCTGATATTCAGTGTTGAACATATAATAAAATAGTTCCCATACCCATGTCTTAAATGTAATATCTCTAATATACCATATCCCAAATCATTTAATGCGGAATAAATTTGTTATTAAACCTAGATCTATGATACCATTTTTTAACATCATGACATGCACCACCAGGTCCAAGCCGAATTATATGTGACATAATGCATGTGTCCCTATCTACAAGAGTTTGACGACTACCAATGAGAGTATAATTCCATCAGTGTAGAGGCTACACCCTCTATATCATATCATGGGACCAATAAATTATAACTTCAATATATTAATGAAATAAATAATTAGATTAATACATGATTAAACTGAAAAATGACATTAATAGAAAAAGGGAACACAATAGTGATCCATTTTCAAGAGAAATATAGAAATATAAATAGATACAAAAGTTTCCCCAAAACCCCACATAGTAATATCATCATAATGCCACTCCACATTTTTTACCTTAAACCATAGGACCATTTCCATTGTCATATCTCAAATAATTAATTCTCAAAGTTCACTAAAATTCCCATGTAGGGTGTTAGTACATGATTAACATGAAAACACCAAGAACCCTGAAAAATTTAAAACATATACAATTGTATTCAATGAATATTAAAACATTAAATAATTATGATAAATATATCAAATAAGAACAGAACTCAAGTCTGGTCTTTAGGGACTGACTCTAAATGACTTGACACAATGCTAAGAGAAACATACATGATTTAGTACAAAGCTTGGTAGAATAAAAATAACCATCTAAACACATCTTCCTTGAGTGGACAACCCAAAGAAATTGGAAAATTCCACTAGCATGGATAATCCATGTACAGACTGACCCATGTATGGAACATCTATCTCGAGTGAATATCCAAACCATGAATCAAATATCACATGATGAACCAAGTCTATAACATCCCTCCTTTGTGGATTTCCCCAAGCATGTGACACATCGCATGAATAAAAATAGTCAATTTACATGTTGAAACAATTATATAACATCACTCTTAGAGGATTTTATCAGACATGCATCAAATAATCCATATCATGTATCATGTCCCATAGCTCACATGTAATCCAATGTCAACCAATACATGTTTCACATCTCACATGATAGCCAATTATTTTAAACCAACATTATCAACTACATTAGATATAAATATGATATATACGATTCATAATGGAAATGTAAAATAAAAATCACATCAATTCAAGTAGTGAAAAAAATCCTCAAAAATCTATATGCATGAAACACATTCAGAATTCAAGGGATATATAAAAACCTCATGTGGTCAATATTCAAATATAAGACTCACGAGACACACAAACACCAATAATCATTCCAAAATCTATTAAAAAAATTTACATTAATGTCAATGAATTACAATTACATCACACACATACCAGAAACAATCATAATAACCCATATACAATATTCACTACTACAAAGAGCTTTTTACCTTAGGTGGGACGATAATTTATGAAAATGGTTGATGTCCAAATTTAATTACAACACAAAAACCATACTTCCTTTGGGAAAACATTATGTTTAAAAATATATTCATTGAGACGTAGGAAACTACACCAAGGTAGCATGAATCCGGACAATATTAGAGTACATTTTGAGGATTTAAGTTACTAGATAATAGGAAAAAATAAAAATAAAAGTGGAAAGAGGAGATATGTGACATGATGTATAGTTGTTCCATGGGAAATGAGGGTGAAACCCCGCTATAGGATTCATACCCCCGCATCCGTTTATGTTATTAACTTTTCATATTTTATATAATTCAAATAAATAAAATATATTATTTTTAAAATTCATATCAAGTATAGGGAAAGAATCCCACTATATGATTCATGTTTGTTTCCCCTCCCAGGCCCTACATCAATAAATATTCATTTATTTCATACATTTAAATCTGTTATATTTATATTTAAATTAATTATCATATATAACCTTATGTATATAAACCCATATATAAATAGATACTCCCATGTTTGTGTGTGTGTATACACACATTTACCCCATGCAGTTATATCTATATACATTGATGTGTCAGTAAATATGTATAACCCACATATATATAAATTTACTTATTTTCACTATGCATATAAATAAACATATATATATCTCTCTCATAAATATAAAGCCACATTATATATATACAAGAACTAATTATTTACCACATGAATAAAAAATAATAGAAAATTTTATTGGAATTCCCACAATAACATCCATTACAAACCATTAAAATTTATTAAATTTTTTTAACCAAACTCAATTTTATTTATTTATCATAATTAATAGTATCAACTTTATTAAATTACCCACATATTTTTTTCTCTTTAAAAACATTATTAACTATAGACATATATTTTTATTTCAGTCTTTGACTAAAATAATAACAATATTGAAATTTTTAATATTATTCTGTGCTTCCATAAATATTCTTATTTAAATTATTAGAACAATTAAATGCATTGTAACTAAGCTAATAATGAATAAATAAAATTTATTTCACCTAGGATTAAGCCCCAATTATTGATTTAATGGTCATCTCATATATTCATTCTAAGACATAGTTCATGAAATATATATTTATTTTTGTAAAAAAATATAATAAAAATATTACATAAATTATCTTTAATTGTGATTTGACTAAATGCTCGATGTTTACAAATATTATGTCATGCCTATAGTAAACCCGACATCCCAGATATAATGGAGGTATAAAAATTATCATGTGGGGCACTATATGGAGGGAAAAATATTTTAATTTAATATAATTCACAAGTAAATAAAAAAAATTAATATTTTTATTCTATCAATGTCGATCCTCTAAATGCCATATAAATATTAACTCCCTCAGTCTATAGTTTTAAAAATATTTAATAGAATATTCCAATGTGTTAACATGAATTTTTTACTTTCATAACTCCATAATAAACAAAATAATTGAAAATTTTAATTTTCTCAAAAATAATAATAATAATTTATTAATGAAGTATGGTATTACAATCTTTTTAAATTTGAAGTTACTTCATGAAAACACCAAAAAATTAACTCAATGAGTCAAATAATTTATCATAGCTTCATCTTCATTTTGAAAATGAAATGATGGAAGATAATGTATGTTGAGCCATAATCTCTTTAAAGTATTGTTGGGACACATGTCATCCTTAGATGTGAATTACCTTCCATGTTAATTATTTTATCAGTAGGTATTGTAACTAAAAACTAAAAAAATAGTATCTATAATATTCCACTAATCTGAACAATACATATATATGTCAATTAAATTATTTGATGGTTTCCAACAGATAATGGAGTCCACCTTTCATGGATCTATTGTGAACCCACTTTTAGAAATGATGATTCCAAGGAAACATACATATTGTATACAAAAATAAGACCACCAATTGTTATCATAAAGGTTATGTTCCTACAAGATAAAGAACACTATGGTCATATTTTTTTCATGGTCGACAAGTATCTTAAACTAAATTAAATATCGTCAAAAAAATACTGTGTTAAAATAATCATGATATATAAGAATTAATCAATTAATTAATATCGTAAATAATTACTAAGAATTTTTTAGAGTGAAGGTAATAATCAATTTATTTATATTGACCATAATGGATCCTAAATTCATTGTTACAAATGTACACCTACCAAAAATAACTTTACTATAACACTAATCATAAATCATCCTTAGATAACCATGTAGCTACCATAAATTAATCAAATAAATCTTTAATTCATGGATAAGGATAAATATAAATTATTAGAATATGTTTTATCATATGTTAATTCAAAACAATGAAAAAGATTTCAATCTACTAAATTTAAAAATAGATCCACTTTTTCTATAGAGATGTAATAGGTTGAATGGATACTTTTTTAAGTCTTCATTCCATGAATTCAATTAACATTATTTCATTAGTTCTATCAAATAATATTGAAGTATAATAAGTGTATTCCCTAGTAAATTATCAATAAAAAGTTGCACATTTAAATTGTGTGAAAAAAGAGAAATTTTAAAAATATGTTTATAAAATGTTCATTGATGGTTTAAATAATATATGATTGATTACATAAATATATTAATAAATAACTAATTTAACTTAATTATATATTATCACAAAAAATGTTTTCAATGCTATTTTACTCCTTAAATTCAAAACCTAATCTCCATTAAATAAATTATTCAGGACTTATAAATTTGTAAACATCACTTATCTATCATAACATATGATGTTGGCCTTATAGGTTTTTAACTAATTAATTACCAAAATCAAATAATTGAATTCTATATTTGTAAAAGGGAAATCAAAATCAATTTCATCCCCATCTATAATTATTAATAATGATACATAAGTAAATGTTCAACACTCCCATTGGTCGAGGGGCATTTAATGTTTCATGGTGTGATGAATAATGTCAACATGAAATTCCATATTATCAAAAACATGAGAAGAAAAATTATTGTATTCCCCAACCAAATCAAATACTTTTTTCACCATTGTTTTATTTAAGACAATTGTACATTTTAGAATAAATGAACAATATTTAACCTCTATAATAATCTAATTGTAACCTTATTAATTCTTAATAAATGATAGTTAATTCATGAATAACTATTGAGACTAGATAACCTGAGTTGTTGTGGTGTTACATGAATCACCATAAATGTATAAGATACAAGATACATATATCTAGTGAAATTTTTTTTAGTTCTATGAAAATAATGATTATTTTGCATCAAATTGAAGTTCTAATAAGATCTAGTTAGATCTGTAAGATCATGCTTCAAATGAGAAAAAGAAACACAATAAAACTAAAAAGAATCAGTATTTTGTTGTGAATGAATGTTAATATATAAAAGAGTCATAGATTGATGTATTCCACCACCTTGAGAATAAGTTTCCTTCTTCTTATTGATCCCTATATTATATTTCCCACATGTTCCTATGGAGGAAAACAAACATCATCCTTATTATTCCTTGAAAATTCATTTTTCACCATTATTAACCTATTAACCATATTTATTTATATATGATAAAATCAATGAATATGTAGTTTCACAACTGATTCAAAAACAGATTATGTAAATAATTCACTAGCTAATACCTCTTATTTAAAATATATTAAGCTCATTAATATAGTTTTATAACAAATAAATTTTTCATTATAATTTTATTTGAATTAAAAAATGGGTAGTTCTTGTTATCTTGAATTTTTTAATATTGAATTATTTTCTAAAAAATTAAGGATGGTCCAAAAATATAATTTATTGGTTTAAATTATCTTGAATAGATGAATTAAACTATTAGAATTTAACATTTTTTAACATATAGTATACATATTTGACATTTAGCTCATCTTTGGAACTATGTAAATTGATTATCTATCGGATCATATTTGGTTTTATCTCATTTTTTCAGGTTTGTAATCCCCTTCCTATTATGAGTGACACTTTTATCAAATATTATATATAATTATCCACATTCCTTAATAAATTGTTTCAGTTAACGTTGTTGGTTCAGCTATGGATCATGTGAAACCATAGTTTCTTAATTCTATTCATGTATATTTCAAATGTTTCTACAAGGTACCATTATGCTTAATAAGAATAAACAATCATATAGTTATCACATATTATCAATTTAAGGATAATAAAACATTTAAAATATACTAAAAAATTTTTAACTCACATTTCATAAAAATTGAATGTTATCTAATTTCCATATATCATCAAACATAAAATTAAAAATATTTTCATAGTGGGATGTATTACTATTAATAAATTATAAGAAACATTAATTGGGTAAATCCAAATTTAAGGGAATAAATACAAATACTTTATTCATGTAATTTTTTTTAAATCTCATTCCCTTATCCCACAAGATTAATTATTAGTGTAAGTTCCATTAAAATTAGCTGAAATCAGAAGGAAAAAAAAGTATGAAAATAAACATCATGGTCTTAGTAAAGTTTTGTGGGGTTATGATTCTCTTAGGAACCAAGAAAACCAAACAATCCCAATATAAATAGAAAACATAATTATATAAAGCATGAGTGATAAAAATTCCACATAAAAGGAAAAAAATTTACTAAATCATTTGTGTACTAGTGACATGAAAAAAAATTATATTACATGAAACCAAAATAATACAAATAAAAA
The DNA here is from genome assembly GCA_963277665.1 of Viscum album. Lineage (NCBI taxonomy): Eukaryota > Viridiplantae > Streptophyta > Magnoliopsida > Santalales > Viscaceae > Viscum > Viscum album. The sequence continues at coordinate 269,221,196 of OY728166.1, forward strand.
ATCACACCCAAGTGGAATCACTAAACCATTACCAATAGACATCTCCACTCTTCTAGTATCAACTAGGGAGGAATAATAATTTTGAACCCCTTGAAAAATGTTAAAAGTTCTCCTTAAATAAATCTAGGTATAAATTACCTGTAGACACATTGATGTGTTAATGAAAGGGATTAATATAGGATTAGTCTATACCGAAATGCCTTCCCAACATATTCCCTTAGAATAATAATATGTTATAACATTATATTTATAATATAATTTAAGAATAAATATATTGTTAATTACAACTAGATTTAAATATTTCATGCATAAATAAATTATTCAAGGTTTTTTAATCAGTTACATCAAATTTTAATAATTCTACCAGGATCAAAATAAAAAACACACAAATTAATGTATATAATGTTAACGATTTTGATATCCAAGGATATGGGAAGAAAAGTGAATGTATATGGCAATTTATCTCAGTTAAATACTTGTTCTGAATCATTTAATTCATGTTTCATGATAAGTCTCTGTGGCATGAAAAATAGTATTCCAACGATGCACATGATACTACTTTAAATGAATATTACATGATTTTTTTATTTTATAGTTTACAAACTATTTTCCAATCATCTACTACTACTATTTTAATGCCACATCCTCACATGATAGGATATCATGGTTTAAAAAATAGCGTCTAGCCCATGATTCCCACTTTAAATCCACTGTAATTATATCCCATGACATGAACATAGATTGGAAAAACTATTTCCAACGCATGGACAAGAACATTGTCTCTCAGTATCACCTCAAATCATTTCCTTCAGAGAACATACAATTTATATTTATCCAGGTCAAACTATTCACCATTTAAAATAATTCCAAAACAATCCAATTATCTTTATAAATTTCAACCAAACAACCTAAGAATTATATATCCTTAATATAAAACATTAAAGGGTAATGTTCTCAAAACCTATAATTTTACCTTATCACCAAATTTGGCCCTTATACCCATGGTAGGTGGGAGTAATGCATTTATTTGGAAGAGCTCATGCCATAATGAGAGCATATCAATCACATGTTCCCACATATCATTTTAAATCTTACCATTACTCCCTAAATCCATTAAAAAAATTATTTTCCCATTTTAAATAATTATTTGTCTATGAAATATTTTTATCCCCACCTCAATAAATGTATAACCAGGTTTGTGATCAATATGGTCCCATAAAATCACCATGTCCAGATTATGCAAGTTCTTCTTAAATTAATATAAATAAAATACTTTTTTAATATAAAATAATCATCATATTTAAGCTAATCTATAATAAAAATAAAAAATAAGTTCATGTATCTAAAAATGAACTATTTATCATGAAGAAAAAATGATAGTCCTAACTAAATGATGATTTTATATCCTGTGATAGATTGTAAAGAAAACATGACTGCCCTCCTAAAATTATAAAGGGACACCTCATTGATCTTTATATTATTTATGATGAATTCATGTGATTTATCATGAATCTACGATGAAACCATCACCATTATGATAATATATATCTTCTCTTATATATCATCTAAAAATCTATGTCTCATAACTGAAGTCTCACCTCATTCATCCCAAAAAATAGTGTAATTAAATTGAGTAATACAAACATATTCAAAATAGACAATATGTATCTAGCCATGTTAAATTTCATTATATGAGACCCCCATTAAATTAGGAGCCACAAACATCCATATCCAATCCTTATAAAAATATTCCATCATATCCAATCTTCTCTTCATATTTTCCATAATTTTGATGATAGTAAGATACACCAATGGAAAACTAGGATTCACGGGCGTTTCAAAAGGACTTCCAAAATTGAGATGTATCCCAAAGGTCCTAATAAAATAATTTTGTAATTTTTATGTCATGAAAAATAATATCCTTTTAAATATATATTTTGGAGAAGTATTCAACCATATTTTACTCTTGAAAAGGAAGTATGTGATTTTGAATAATGATCCAATCCACAGTCACCTATATAATTTCTTTTTATAAAACTATTCATGGTAGAAATACGAACTTGTGGTTTATTATTCCACATGGTAATATTTAAATATTCATACATAAATGTAGGATGTTTGGGTTCATCCATAACATGATAAGATTTGACACATATTTAGAAAAAATCTATAACTTATCATTTAATACCATCCCATGAAAATTTTCTTCACATTTCCATATACGTATCATAAATTTCACGATGAATATCCATAAATGAAATGGTTTTACATAAAAATAAAATATTCCTTATTTATTAAAGGAACTATAATATAATATATATAAAATGAAACTCATATCTCTAATTTAGCATACGCACCTCATCGGTCTACCCATCATTGTTTTTTAACTAATTGTCCCACATTGTGGTCCAAACATACATGAACCATTAAAATAAACAACCAAAACAAGAAAACCTTTTCTAGAATGAAAATCAAAACTTCACCTTGATCCTCGTAATATATTTGTGTATAAAATATGGTAGATATTATCTTACATTAATCTAATACCACATTATCCAGCTGATTATATAACATTCTATTAAATTTATTATCTATGATATTATAATTTCTTGTTTTATAAATCATGTTGAAGTAATAAATCAAAAGTATTTAATATAGATAAACTCCATTTGATTTCAATACCATTGTGAGAATTTTATTTTAATTATATTAACATCTCTAAAAATCATAAATAATTTCCTTAAATGATAATTAGTAAATAATGTAAGGGTATAGACTGCAAAAATTATACACATATCAAGTGTTGGATATTTTTATCATAAAACCATAACTATCCTAATATATAAGGTTACCATGATCTCCCATCTTGAGAAAAAATACCAATTATTAAAAAATTTAATCGCAAAATTAATCATAGTCTCATCCATTTGAGGGAAATTTAATGTAAAGTGATTTTATATCAAAAATATTATTTTCATGAAATTATTCCAGGAACTCAATGCTCTGTTGGATTGTAACAACATTCTACTTCAATATTTTCATCAATGAGGTTTTTAATGAATAATAACTAAACAAAAAATTGATAATATCAAACTACATAATCTAAAATATGTAACAGAAATACATTATTCAATGTATTCAATTATATAATAACATATACATTTTAATGATATAGGGAGAAACCTTTTATAGGGTTGATGTGGTAATGGAATCATTCCTCCTACATCTATAAATCATACATTGAAATATTTTTATAATAGGGATATTCATTGAAAATAACCAATATCATCAAAATTCATGTTTCAACATCAGAATTAGTATTAGAACAAACCAAAATATCATTGCCAATAACCATAACAATAGAGTCAAGATGCTACAAAAATATTTTTATTCATTAATTATTAAAATACCATAACTGAATTTATATTAGAAAGAGGAAAAATACTCATAATAACCATAACGGATTATGAAGACTGTCTTCAGAATTTCATTCTTCTTAACATGATGTTTTGTTACCTCAATCATAAATCAATCATTATGAACTATGTGGAAAACCTCAATTGATAAAAAACATTTTTTGATGGAAGATATCAGTTCATTATTTAATATTTTTGTATCTTATGACAATCTACAAAAGAAAGATAAAAAGTTACATCCTATTTCAATAGAACGTGAACTGTTGATGACTTAGGATACATTCTAGGATGATTGAACCCTTGTAGTTCCATATCATAAATCTGGTAATAAAATTCACTTTTTTTGTTTCTGATATCCTATAAGATTGATGTTAATTATGACTTGTCAATGGTATAAGATCAAACATAAATTAAAATTATATTTCAATGGGAAACATGAGAAATTATCTACATGTGCATCATGAAATTAATTCATTGTGGTTGGAAAATCACCATATTTTTTCATAAATAGATAGTAGACTGACTTCAAAAATCTGATAGGTGATATTCTTTACAAAAAGTACAAAATATCCCTCTCTACATAAATTAATATATAATTAAACATTAATTAAATTTCATATTTCATTATAAGATAAAAAATAATCTATATAGAATAAAATTAGATATATACCTTAAAGGATGTCAAATAGTCCATTCTCCAGACTATGTCATAGATTTCTATATCATGGGTAGTGATATCTCAAAGAAATTCATCCTCAAAAATAATAATAGGACATGTTTCACATGTAAAGTCTTGACACTACCATTAGCTATGATTTTAATGACATTATAAAAATTGAGACATCATCATAACCTAAAATACTATATGATTAACAATATGAGATAATTTTAACGTGTGGTTCAATGCTCTATCAAAATAATATTTTGAGATAGTAAAATTTAGGAAAACCGTATATGGAACCATTGATAGAAAAAATTGATCCTCTATAATTGATATTCTTATAGAACAATGATACATAGTACCTCTTATATAATAATTTCCCCCTTACTGATATTATATATCCTAAATTTTCATGGACTTCCAAGATTCATCTTAGTTATCTAATTTTTGGGGATTATAATTGTTCAACAATGGCCATTTTGTTGAAGTATATGATATCTGAGATATATGAAATGTATCTCCAATGACAGACCTTGGAGAACCACAATAATAGCATTTTATATGTCACCTATGAATATTGTTATGAAAAATGCATTTTGGTGTCCTACAATATCACTTTGTAAGATAAAAAACCATTATAACAAATAATAAGTATAGGTATGGTGTTTTGGATGAATTATAAAAAATTATATTGTCTTTGTTAGAGGTGTTCTTACTCCTTGAGGACATGTTTCATAGTTTTCTATGTTATGTGAATTAGATTACCCATATTTTCCCAAGTATATAACAATACATACACTTTAAATATTCCTATTAATTTCCCTTTCTACCGTTTTAACATTATTTTTCATTATTGTACTATCAATAATATAGTGGAATTTTTTTTAATAATCCAGCAGTCATAAACCATATTTTATGATATATTCCATCGACGATAAACTAGTAGCTTCCTGATATTAATAATATTTTCATGACATATTATGTACTTCCATTAATTATTTTATATTAAATGTGCATAATTTATGTTAAATAGTACTGTTTTAATGCTAGATATGATTTTTATGCATTTTTAGAAGTATTCCAATTGAGTCACTTTACTATTTTATTTATAACTATCACCCTAATTATCCAAATTGTTTGATTCCTAGTTTTTAGGATTCCATATTCAATATAACACATTTCATTTGAAGGAATCTTGGGCCAATTATTTTGTTTGAAGTTTTATATATATCACACAATAAGACCCACAGAATCTATAAGGAAACTGAACCATCCATAAAGATCGAAATACTAAAATCAATACATGTGTGAAAATTGATTCATTCACCAAAAACATTAGGGGACAATATGAGCAGTATTATATAAAAAATTCAAGGTCCCACTACATGAACTAGGGGCCCAATGTATGCTTTGAATTTTAGCCCACCATTGTGTTGGGAAATTAAAATCTCTACACTATTCATAATATATCTCCTAATCTATTCATCGAAACATGATAATATTTTTCAGTGTGAATGAGAAGATATAGGTGTCTTATATTTATGAATGTTTATTCATATTTGAAGGCATTTTACTATTCAAAAATCAATTCACATTTTTTCCATCCAAAAAGCTTGGATTGAAATGGGAATTTTAACATTGTTTATGAAAACCCCCCATAACATTTCCTCCATAAGTCCAAATGACTACAAATTTTATGAATAGTCTTAAAAAATTATTATATAAAACATTAAATATGAGTATATCACAATATTTGGATGTCTCTATGTCCAAATCGTCGATCCAATTATAGGGGTAGTTTTGGAATGAAAACTGTCCACCACTTTTGGCTATAAATACATCCCCTCCTCACCATTCAAAAGAGATGGAATTTCAGAAGAGAAGAGCTTTAATTGGACCAACCAAAGCCTTTCCAAATGAGTTATAGGACCTTCCATTCTCACATTTTCGCTTGATAGACCCTTCCTCCACTCCTTGTTTTCATTTAATTTTGTGTTCTTCTTTGTTGTAATCTTGTTTGTCTTTGTTTCTATAATTCTATTTTAATTCCAGTTTCTATTTATTCTTCTGTTATTCTCATCCAAATTCTGTAAAATAATATTAGTGGTCTTAAAATGTTTTAAATACTATTGAATCCCCTTTTTTTATCTTTCTTTCTCTTTCAATCTAAATACAGTATTTAATTCCATTCATTGTTTGTGTGTGTGTGTGTGTTCAATGCACAAATCTTTTCTAATCATTTTATTTTTCTTACATTATTAATTAATCATTATAAAATTATAACCAGATCATTAACCACCCAAATAGATGTGTAAATCTCTCATTGGGGTGAGTTATAATTTTGTTGTGTTAAGTGATTGAGAGCTTTTTCTCGATGAGTAGTATTTGATATAACATTGTGTACGTTAAACATAGAATGTCATGGATTAATGACATGATTTGATTAACTTGTGGTTTCCATAGATTATTGGAACCAAACATACACTACCATAAACAATCTCTGATTGAGATTAGAACCCAATGATAAGTTAAGTCTTGGATTAAAGCCTTAAAACTTATGAATTCTAATATACGTTATCTTGTGATGTGGGTGTTAATTTAAATATAATATAAAGCAAATCTCAAGGATATAACAAGATTAACCACCAAATAATTAACTCACCCCAATATTTATCAATTTTTTAAGTCAATATTAATCATTAGATCATTTTATAAGCTCTTTAAACAAACCCCCCAATTAGAATACAATCAGATAAAAACAATTGACTATTAAAAAGTATCATCACAAAGGATTCGACTCAGGAGCTACTATACAAATTAGCAGAGCACCGGAACCTTGATCAGTCGATAGGTTATAATAGGCCATGATTTCACTTCCTCTTCAAAAAATACTAATGGATGAGAATAATTAGATATTAAAATTACATTAATTATAGACATTATTTTATTTGAATATAGAAATAAGTTATTCAAGCTATTTTAAATGAGTGAGGATAGGAATATATATAATACAAGTCATCTACATCACCCCATGTAATTAATTTTTCTGCTTTTCATTTGATGTTAAATCTCACCATTTAATTGCAATATGATTCAGTATAAAGGTATTTGACATGATATTATGCTAAACTAGGTAACAAGAAAATCGAAAATAAAATTCATTAAATTTAGATATACCACTACAATTTCATATTTTAAATACTTTATAAAGATATAGGTATTATACTTTTGATAATATATATAATTATTCATATACCATTGATCATATTTTCACATCAATAATCAATAAATAATAAATCATGCACATTGCTCTGAGGAAGTCTTTTGTTCACTTATGGCTCAGTTGGGACCATATTTTCTACATCCTCACCAAATTTATTTCAATGATTTTGACCCAGTTTTATTATCTATAACTAAAACAAAATATCATTTACTTATCACCCTCAATAAATTTATGTCTTAAAACATAGGAATATATTTAAATATTAATAATTCAAAAAAATCACATATTTTATCAAATTTTAATATATCATAAAAAAACATTATAGTCAAATTTTTATTTCTTAATATTAATCATGTATATAATATACTCGTTATCTAAACTAGAAATATAATATAGAACATAGTTAAATTTTTTCTATATAACTTTTTTAACATAAATAATGTAACCTAGTTTCCTAGGAAGAGGTCTACATTTGTAATAATAGTATCAAAAATCCACTAAACACTAATGGATTAAAAATATTACATGGTATCAGAAATAGTACAGTGTAAGGAATTCATAAAATAACAATAAAAACCTATCCATAAAACTAAAAATAACAAAATTAACTAGTATTATTTAAGTAATTTTTTATTTTTATATTTTATAGGTATCTTGACTAATTTTTGGTGGTTTTGTAGATGGAATATTTGTGTGTTTATGTATAAGGGATAAGGATGAGAACCCCGTGGTAACATTGTTGGGATTTTTTTGGAATCATTAGTTTTATTTGAAACATTTCTTATGTGATTTTTGGATACAATAGGTTTATTTTCTTATTCATTTTATTTCTAAATGATTTGTTTCTATGGATCTAGAAAATATATAGGATGGGATATCTACGAAACCTCTAATGAATGTCTTTGAGATACAAATTTTTAATTTCATATATAGTTAATATGAATGTTTTTTAATATTTTTTACAACTAGTTTCACTATTGTTATAATTGATAAGATTAAATGTTACATTTTAATAGAACAATGATTGTCAGATGAAATTTTAATAGCATAAGGATCACATAATATTAGAAATGATCTGGATAATACTACAACTATTATATGGTTATATTGTTTATTGTGATGCATTAAAACCTTGTTTATTATGCATTATTATACAGGGATATCATGGGGTTTCTTATGAATCATGGTAGATATTTCTTCTTGAAAAAAACTACCAAAAAAATTATTTTAAATTATCTTCTATATTCTATGATTTCATAAAATGTCTTCATTGCCTATTTGTATAGTTTATTATACTAATTAGAGATCCTAATAGTATAAGACACATTTTCTCAAAAAGTGACTTGAAAATGGGACAAATAATATTTATTTAATATTTCCAAATATTTCACATTGACTTGATGTGTGGACCAGGTAAAAGTAATATATTGGTATATGCATTGTGAAAGAAGACATATAGTCATTTTATAATGTAGGATTTATAACTGTGGTAATTGATGTCAATGAAATCTGAAATGTACAAATATTTTGAATACATAGGTGTTGTTATAGTTTTATTTTATTCATAATTTAGATGATATGATTAAAGTGGAATAGAAGTTTTATTCATATTGTGTTTCAATGAGGTCAAAAATAAATAGTGGGGAGACCATTGAGATCAGAGTTTGGTACCTTTAACTTTTTTGGAATAACGACATCATGATTACTAAAATTCAATATTGGATATTAATACTAGAATACATATTATTTATAGGGAACATAACACAAATTTTTTTTAGTGTGCATGAATAATGTATTAGAAGATTTTGTGATGAGATGCCTCACCTATTAGTTGTTCAAGGCATAGCAGTTGTGGCTAGTGATTATGTTGTAATCTTTACTAATTACTATTTATAAATGGGAGAAAATAGCCATGGATTTTCTGACTACTCTCCCATGGATGGTTTATAAAAATGATTCCACATGTGATGTCACACCCAAATTTACAATTCCATCCTCTATTTCAAAAATTATTTTGGTCCTTGGTTTTTCTATTGGGCTCCAAGTGCTATGGGTTTAAATTTTTTGTTTCTATTGTTCTCGTTTTAAATATTGAGCCACGGATTTTTTAGGTGGTTTTTTTCCTTCATTGTTATTAGTGTTAAGGTATGAGTTGCAGGTGGATTGGAAAATGACTTTGAAAAACACCTAGTGGAACCGTTTTATGGGTAATGTTAGTGGGATGGTTTATCACATTGAGTTATATCAGTTTTATGGTTAAAATGGTGATATTGAGGACTTTTTCCAGGTCATGCAGTTCAGGTGCACAGTTTTTTTAACCAAGCAGTAAGATTGTAGTGTGTTTCATGGTTTGTGCATAGTTAAACAAACCATGAAGCCTAAGTGTGCATCCCATCCAAAACTAGAATGTATAGGATTTCAATGTTTGTTCATGGTTTTCTAATCCATGGAAGTTAATTCTTCTACCCCCCCGGGAAAGTGTATTTTATAATGTTTTCCTTCTTTTTAGTTGGGGTTTCTTCCCATAGCCTCCCACATTTCATCCTTATGACCAAAACACCTCCAATAGTTATTTTCGGAACCCTCTAAGATCCTCCAAATCATATTTAATGTGATTTCATGGTGACTCTTCACCCAGATCAAATGTTTTGGGATTCCACCGTCTTCTCCTTTACTTTCACAACATTTTCCACTTTTTCCCTAACCCTAGGGCCATGTTGGTCTATTTTCTTGCCTAGGGTTTCTTGATTTTTGGGTAGGTTTCTTTATTAGGATTTTTGAGGATGGATCTAGCCTCACATGTTGTGTGTTTGGGGTGTGGGTGAAGATTCAGAGATATTTTTGGGGATTCTAAATTTCAACATAGGTGGTTCTATATATAAACATTATTTTAGGAGCTAAGTTTTTGGATTAATTTATTTAGAATGTTATTTGGTTCAGGTATTGGCTTTGAATGTTTCTTTAGAAAGTTATTAAAAAATGCTAGATTTTTAAATAGCTTGTTTATGTTAAATAGATTTTTTTTCTGTAAATGAATTTGGTATCATTTAATGGCATTTTATAACATTTTCAATTGGTTTATTAAATGATATCAGGGCTATAAATGCAGTTTTTGTGTGGTATACACATGCGTTTGATTCGAAAAATGGGATTTTGGGTATGTTTTTATTGAAAGTCCATGTGGTTCTTATTGGATTTATTTTATGAACTGTAAAAATTGTTCATTGAATGATTTAAGAGGTGAAAATCATGTTGGAAAACTATTTTCATAGGTGTAAGATTATAAAATGGATTATTTGGGTGTGTAAGAATTGTTTTGTGATGTGTAACTATATGGAAATGTCTTAAAAAAATTAATTGGTTTATTGAATTTAAAAAGATATTTGAGACATGTTTTTGGGTTTTTTGGTGTTTTTATGATGTTTAAATGAACGTAGAATGTGAAAATGGCATTTTACAACATGTGAAACATGATTGAGCACAAAAGGGAATCCCAAGTATCTAGGTGGGAAAAGTAGTACTAGTATTCTAGTGATCTGATAGTGTCCCCATTCTTGTTTCACTTATAAATAATAATTATGAAAACCCTAGATAAACTATGATAATGTTTGGGGACAACTAGGCTATTGGGGCTTCCCCACATCTTGGATTTTTCATGAGATGTTAATTTGTTATGGATACTTTTACACAAAGATATGTTGCTCCTAGGTCCCCACAATTATCTATTACCTAGGGTAATTTCCCATGACTTGTTCTCATAGATTATATTGTACTTTCAATTGTCATATAGTTTTTTTGGTTAGTAATTTTAGCAGCAAGTTTGTTTTCTTTAAAAAATTTCATTCATTAATGTCACCCTCTTGGAAACAAATTTATTTAATGTTCTATCCCTTTATAAATTGTAACCATCTTTTCCTATTTATGAAGACATGAAAAAAAATTATTATAATGTTTATAGAATGTATCTTTGTTGGGTGGAACACTATTGGTCTTAATCTCACACCATATATAATCCCTTAGGTGTAAGTAGGCTTGGTGGTGTTTTATACTTATAAGGGTAAGGATTTTTGAGATGGTGGTTTGGTTTATTAGAATTTCTTATTGGTATAGTGTTGTGGAGATATTTTTGGGGGAGATTAACCCTCACCATGTGGGGGTTTTGGGGTGGAATGTTTACTCATTTTTATTGTAGTCCTTTTGGGTTTTTGGGCTTTAACCATGTAATTCTATTCTAAAATTTTTTATATATTGTTGGATTAAATTTTCATAATATTTTTATTTATTATTATTGGTTTTTTAATGTTTCTAAACCTAGGTAAATCATTCCTTAACCTTTATTTATGGGTCCTGGGTAGATTTTCCATCTCGTGGGGATAGGGACTGCCCTATGGGTCTTGTTACAGACCAATTCGAGTGATCGGTTTGGGGTAGACCCAGGTTGGTTTGTGAAAAAATGGAATTAGTGTAGGTTGGATCATTAGTGGACCAAGCTTTCTAGTTCTCCCAATTCTACATGGGGATGTCAAGGGAGAAGGAGTAGGAATTTCAGGGCTCAAGGTGCCAGAAAAGGATGAACTTCATGAACCCTTTCTTGTCTCGAATGTCAGGTTTTAATGGGATGTACATGTTTGTTGAGGTCCTTTGATTTCTATGGTTTGTTTAGTGTTGGTAAATAAAAAATGAAGTTGCAAAGTACCCTCTGTGAGCTCTCAGGCCCTATAAATCCATGTAGATCTGGAAATATTTCCCTAGAATACTATTTGTGGTTGTAGTTTCATTGGAATATGGTAACCAACCATATGTTCAAGTCATCCATATACACTTTTTTCCCTTTGTGAATCCATTTGGGACTTTATTAACTATTAAAATTGTATTGAAGACATTTTTTTCACATTTTGAAAGGATGAATTTATAATGGAAATGAATTTGTCTTGGAAAGTGAAAATTTGATTTCTATAATTTACATTAAAGAAATATTATAGAAGTGAGTTTTTAAAAAATGATTTTTCCAAGATTAAATCAAAATGGTGTGATGTGGATGAAATATTATAAAAGAAATCTAGTATTTATTAAAATCATTTGTTTGTAAAATAGAAATATTTTTTGAAAATAGTTATGGAATTATTATATATAAGATTAAATGCATTTTTAGTTAAATTATTCTTGATGAACTGAAATTTTTAGAAGAATTATAAATGTTTGGAATGATAAGTATTCGTTTTATTATGATTCATTTTTTTCTTCTCGGTTTCCCTTTTTAATTTGGTTTGATTCAGATTCAAATATTGAGTTTTTGGGTGTTTCCCCTTAGCGCACAGTTAGTGCATGGTTTCTGAAAACCGCACGGCTGGTTCCAGGTAACAGTGTGAGCTTTACTTTTCTTCTTATTGAGGGTTCATAGCATGTGCACGATTAGTGAAATGTGAAAAAACCAAGTGGGAATCCACTTCCTTGGCGTAGAACCATGATACACGTTTCGCTCAAGGCTTCCCAAATCGTGTGGCCAAACTGTGCAAGTGATCATGTTGTCTAGTAAGGGGGTGCACGGTTGGCACACCATTTTTTAAACCATTCAGCCTAACCATGAAAAGTTCCCATGTGTCGTAAAAATTTGAAAACTTGGGGTTTATGGAAATGGTTGTATGAATTATTATTTTTGATTTAAAATTTGTTTTTAATGAAATGTAGTGGGATTTCATTAAAGTATTTTTTTACATAGAGGAATTTTTTGATTTGCTAAATTTTTTTTGAATGAGATGAAACATATTTTTACATGTAAATTTATGGGATTTTGTTTTTGATTATGATGCAATGGTTTTTAAGGTGAAATTTTAAAATGCTTCATGACATATTAGTCAATAAGTTTTGGAATGTTTTTTAAATCTTGAGATGTGAGGAGGTTTGGGAATATGAATACAGTGGTGGAGTTTATTGTTTTAAAATGGTAAAATGTTTTGTTTTTTCCTTTGGTACATCATTAAGAACTCACATGCATAAATATGTAAGGAATTTTGATGAATGATGTTGTTGGGGGATGGGTTCCTAGTGACGCATGGTTGATGGGTTCCCAGGGGTGCATGGGAATTTTCATGTGTGTGGGACTTAATGGAATTCCATTGATGAGTATAAAAATCCATTAATATTGTTTTTTCTTCAAAAATTGTTTTTATTCAATACATTGTGTTTTTTTGAACGGAAATTTTCATGTGGCTTATTTTTATACACTTTTGAAGTGTCGTATTTTGGGTGTGCTTCCTCTTGATTTGAAGGTGATGTTTATGTTCTGTTGTGATATTTTTATTTTGTTAGTTTTTTTGCCTTAAAATGGGTTTGAGTATGTCCCAAGAATGGTTTTTAGAATCATTGAGTTGTTTTCCCTTGGAGTTAGTGTTTGTTTTAGGTGAGTTTTGGTTTGGAGGCCGGTTTTGATAGAGCTATTAGATTTATATTTTACATGTATTTTTTTTATCAATGGTCCCCTAGTAGAAATCATTACAGTATATCAACAAAAATATATCATTATTGAGTTTTAATATTTATATCCACATCTTATAAGAATACCCTATCCCATTTTTTGGGTTTTATAGCTACTTGGGATCGATTAAAAGTGTCTTATTATTATTATGATTCTCTCAATTTTGGCAGTTTTTCTTGGTGGTGTTTTGTGTGTTTCATTGGATTCCATGTCCATTATTCTCCTTATTCTGAGTGAGAAAGAATGGTTTTTGCATATTCCATGTCTCTATTTGGGTAATGGTGTGTTTATTGAGCTAGTGTATTTTATGGGCATTTGTGATCATTCTCTTTGGAATACATCACAACATATTCTTTAAACATCAGGGCTCCATCCATAGGCCTTGGAGTGAAAATTTTCTCACAGTCATCAAATGTCCAGAGGTATTGGGAGTTCAGCTCAACTCATGTCTCCACCGATGTGCCAAGTCAGTTTTGATGGTCCTATTGTCGTATATCTATTGTTGTGAAGTGCTTCTTATTGAAAAAATCTTGGTGTAATTTTCCCTCATGCAATGTCTGTTATTTTTCCTCCTTCGATTCATGTTTCTAATCAATGTCCTAATGTGGACTTCCCCAGTGAATTGATTTTTGGATTTGGTTTAAAGCTTTCCATAAGAGATAATTCATAGGTAGCTGTAAATTCTAGTTTTTGTGTATTAATGCTTAGTCCTTTCACTTCCCACTCGTGTGTGGTGATGGTTTTTGTTTCATGTAATTATGTTTTAAATTCTGTTTAGTCTCATTACTTCTTAATGGTGGTGAGACCCTATGTGGGTCTCATTGAAAATATCTTCTATGATAATCAATACTAGGTTACATCAAATGGTGGGGAGTTCATTCGAGCAACCCCATGTTGGTAATATTTTTTGGTTTTTTTAGTGTTAGTTCAGTTTAAGTGGAATTCGTTTTAAGTTTTATGATTTCTATGTATCCTTTTTATTTAGGTAAGTCTTGGGATTTGTAGAGTGTGCGCAAAATTTCTTCTATAAGTGTAGTTTTGAAGGTTTTCGATCTAATTTCCTATTGATTCCTAGGAAGTAGCTTCAATTTATTAGTATATTTTAGGAAAGATGCATAAGTCCAATTTGACTCAGTTTGGATTTGATTAGATCAAGGGGTTGGATCTTGAGATCTTCAGAATACATAGTCATTGATCGATCAACTTCAAAATGTTGTGGATTTACAGGGTAGGAAAGCATTGATGGTTGATAGAATTTTCACTCCCATATATTCAGTGTCATTTTTTTCAAATATTCTTTTGGTCCTTGGTTTTTCTCTTGGGTTATGGGTGTTCTGGGTTTACATTTTTTGTTTCGAGTTTTCTTGATTTAAATTTTTAGTCATGTTTGTTTTGTGTTGTGATTGGACTTTATTCTTGTTAGTGGTAATGTATGAGTTGGAGGTGTATTAGAATATGAGTTTGTAACACCCCTAGTAGCACCCTTTTATAGGGTATGTTTGATTTATAGTTTATCCCTTTGAGTGATATGAGTTTTGATTAGAAAAGGGTAATTTTGGGGCCATTTTATAGGTCGCATGGTTAGGGTGCATGGTTTGGTTAACCCTACAGTATATGTGCATGGTATCACATGGTTTTTGTACAGTTTAACAAACTATAGAGCCTATCTGTACTACCCATCGAACACTGGACAATGTCGGATTTCATGGTATACACTTGGTTTCTCAAACAGTGCGAGATAACCATGAAACCCGCCTAATAAAGGCTATTTTAGTTGTTTCTCCTTTTTAATTGTGGGTTCTTCCCATATCCTCCCCCATTTGAACCATACATCCAAATTTCATTCCATGGTGGTTTTTGGAACCTCTAAGCTACTCCAAGTCAGATTTATGGTGGTTTGTTAGTGATTCTTCCCCCATATCAAAAGGTTAGGGGTTACTCTTTCTTATCCTTTTCTTTCTCGCCATTTTCCTCTTATTCACTAACCCTAGGGGCCATTTTGGCCTTTTTTTCCTAGGGTTACTCAATTTTTTTTGGTTTTCCTTCTAAGGCCTCCTTAACTATGGATCTAGCCTCACTTGTGGTGTGGTTGTACTACCATTGATGTTTCTCACATTTTTTTGTGGTATTGACATTCAAGGTAGGTGGTTCCATCTATAGACATTATGTTATGAGTTAATTTTTTTGATTAATTTATTTAGCATGTTCTTTTATTCATTTATTGTGGGAGAAAGATGATTCTGAATGTGATTAACATGTGTTGGATTGTTATATGTCATGTTTGTGTTAAATGGGAGAGTTTTTTATGATAACCCATTTTTTATCATTTTTTGGGGTCTAATAACTTGTGAAATTTTTTTATTAATTGATGTAGGGGATGAAATTTTGTTTTGGTGTGGTATTAACATATGTTTGACTCTAAAAATTGAATTTATGGGTATGTTTTTGGTGTAATTCCATGTGGAGATTCTTGGATTTGTTTTATGATTTTTAATAATGGTCCAATGAATTATGTAAGTGGTAAAAATCATGTTAGAAACTATTTTAGTGGGTGTATGATTTTAAAATTGTTCTTTTTGAGGTGGGTGGGTTGTTCTATGATGTATATCTCTCTGAAAATGTCTTCTAAATTTTTTAAATTATTTATTGTATTATAAAAGAGATGTGAAAACTGTTTGAAGAATGTTTGGTGTGTTTGTGATGTTTAAATTAAATTTTAATGTGAAAATGGTGTTTTATAACCTATGAAACATGATTGAGCACAAAAGGAAATCTCGGGTATCAAGGGGAAAAACAGGACAAGCATACTGGTGATCTGGTAATTATATTGTCCTTATTTCATTGACAAATATTCACAAAGATAACTCTAACAAATCTATGATGATTTTTGGGGACCCGCAGGCCCTTGGAGTTTCCCCACCTAGTGGCTCATGTGTGATATGTTTATTGGTTATGGATACTTTTACACTGAGATATGATGTACCTAGCACCCAACAAATAAATCATGTCTAGGAGAATTTCCCATGACTAGTAATAATTGATTATATTTTACATACCATTGTAATATGGTGTGTTTGATTGTTATTCTTATCATCAAGAGTGTTCTCGTTAAATTCGTTCATTCTTTAAAGTCTCCATCTTAGAAACAATTTTATTTAAAGATACATCCAATTTTAAATTGATACCATCATTCCCTATTTATGATAATTGAAATAAAATAGTCTTATAATGTTTTTAACATGGAACCTTATTGGGTGGAATCCTGTTGGGTATAGGATCATAGCCTACATACACCCTTCGGTGTAAGTTGGCTCGGTGCTCTTTGTCGTAGGTAATGGTAATGCTATTGGAAATGGCGGTACAGTTTGATAGGGTTCCATCATGGTGAGGTGTTTGGTGATGGTATTTGTGTGATACCCCCACACCATGTGGTCGTTTTTTGGTGTAATTTCTTCTACTTTTGTTGTATTAATTTTTTGTTTTTTGTCTTAAACCATGAAATTCATTTCTGAAAAAAAAAATTAAGTGTTTTTTGGTTTAAATTTTTTGATTTGATTTATTTTTTATTTTTGGTTGTTAATTTCTTTAAACTTCTGGAAATTGATCCCAAACCTTTTTTTATTATACTCAGACACTTGGTCCAGCTCATGAAGATATGGAATTCCCATTGAGTATTTATGTAGACCAATTTGGGTGACTAGATTTTGGCTGACCTATGTTGGTTCGTGACATGGGTGATAGTGCATCATCTAACAGAGTCATCCCATTTCATCCTTATTAATGAATCTCATATGCTAGAAGATATTTATAAAATATATATATGATATTTTGTAAGAGGTATGGGGTACCAATCTTTATAGAATATGACCAAGATCTAAGGATTATATCTCGTTTATGGAAATCCTTATAGAAATCCCTTAGGACTCAGTTTTGTATGAGCATAGAGTATCGTATGCTGATGGATGGAAAATCGGAAACGCTCATACAAATTATGGAAGAAATTATTTGGGGTGTTGTAATAGAATTTGTTGGCTAATTGGAGGATCAAGTACCATTAGTGGAATTATCTTATAATAATAGTTATTATGACTCACTATATGTGGATACATTTGAATTATTTTAGGGTATTTCTTTTCATTATCCACTTTGTTGGGTGGAAATTGGTGAGAAATAACTTATTGGACTGAGCCTTGAGATAGATACACTAGAGAAGATTATGTTGATCATGAAAGGGATGGGGGCGTATCAGAGATATAAATAATCATATGCATATCATCTTCGAATACTATTTTATTTCAAGGAGAGTGGTCATGTTTTCATGAGAAACACTCCATGGTTTGGGAATCATCATAATAGGAAGAAGGTAATGTTTTATAGGGAATTCAAAAATAAAATTAAGATACATCAAAGGTTTATTAAGGTGGAATATTAGTTTTCATTACCACATAGGTGTAATTTTTTTAATAAAGTTTTTCATGTTACATAGTTGAAAGAGTATCAACATGATCTTGATATTGTGATTTAATGGGATCAACATGACCAGGGATTATATGATATGTTTATCCATTTTCTAGTGTAGATAGTGTATAGTTAGTAGAATTTATTTTGTGGAAAAAACCTCATTAAAGTGTGGTTTTAATGGAATATTTTCCAGATATATAAAGAAACATGTGAGCATTAGAAGTAAATGGTTGAGTAATGGCCAGAACTCTTTCGAACCAATGGTTGTTTTATAATATTTGGGGGATAGAAAAAAAAGTTATAGGATAATGTAACACAAAAAATTTACTTTAATTGACAATTTATTTATTTTTTATAAGTATATGAGGCCATTGGGATATGTTTGGAATGTTTTGAATTTTTTTTATAATTTTTCATACTTTTATGTAGGTTCCTGGTTAGGGAATGGTTGGTAGAAACCATGCAACGCCTCCAAGAAAATCTGTAATGAGAAATAGAGGTTTTTGGGAAGACATAAAATTGGCACATGGTTTGGAAAAATGATGATTCCATACGTGAGGAAAGATGAAACTGTGTATTGAGAGGTTTAACAGGGTGATGAAAAAAAATGTAACAATTTGAGACAACCATAAGAGGTTTTCTTTGATGTAATTTTTGGCACTAATTTTTTCACATTGTTTTAATAACTGTTCTACTCAACAAAGAAATTAGAAATATTATATCCAGATTTTTGGGATCTATTTCAAATTATCCACTTATCCTCTCCTTTTCATCAATTACACCCAAACAATAATTACACTGCTTTAAAAGAATTTGAAGACTATTTACCTTTATCTAGTAGTGATCCTTTAGAGAATATTGGTGCGTTGGCGGCCTAGATTCCTTGGTAAGTGACTATTATTAGTGGTTTTCATGTTTTATTCAGCATCCATCTCTTTTATTCATGTATATAATTTATTGTTTTTATATAAAAGTTGTTTTATTACAACCATAATGATATGTGGTTATGTTGATAATAGGGATCACTATCTAAAGAGGGTTTTTTGAATTTCATAGTTCTGTTTTTGGTAATCTTGGGCTATTATTTTTTTTTCAAAAGTTGTAAGGTAGGTGTCTTCAATATTTAATCCTCTTTTTAGAACATGAAGGCTTAAATTCAAATTGATTTATATTCTTGAATTGATTTTAAATTATGATTTGAATTTTTTTTGGAATCCCTCTATAGTGATGGGTGGGGAAATTGTGGAAATTGGTTATTTGTGGAATGTGTAATTGCTTAACTGATTTTAAAATGATGATTTCAAAATGGTTTTTTGATTTTAATGCATTGAAAATTTGTTATAAATTGTTTTAAAAAAATTCATTTTTTTATATAAATAGTTTTATATGATTGGTTTAGAATCGGTTGGGCATAAATGTTTCTTTATGTTTTGAATGGGATCAACAATAGTAGTAATGTGACACCATCAAAATGGTATATTGTAGACATGATGATAAACAATAAATGGAAACAATAATAATGAGTGTGTGTGTTTTTTTTGTGTTTTCATTTGTATACAAGAAATGGGTTATGCCAATTGGATAGAGAAAATATTTGATGAATTTGACGATTTATTTAGATATAATATTGTTTGTCTTGCAAATTTTTTGGGTTTAGAAATAAACTATTTTAAATATTTTTTATACATTTTTAATGTAAATTTCCTATAATTTTCCATCATATAAGTGAGAGTAGGGAATACATTATCGGAAACGCTACTATTTTTTTATCATCCCCTTCTTGGAAATAGTGGTTCATTTGAAGATGTGGTATACTAAGACACAGGTAATGGCATGTTATTTCAATTATTTATTGGTGCATTATGATATATGGGTTGTGGATTTTAATTTTGGATCTTGGATTGGTTTTTAAGTTTCGATCTTTTGGTTTTTATAGTATTTAGGCTTTGTGAGTTGTGTCTTATAATTTGAACTCTTATATGGTTCCTGTTGTAGTTTTATTTTATCATCAGTTTGTTTCACATTTGAGTTGTATTAAATTTTTCTATTAAATAATATATTGCGGATTTGGTTAAATTCAATTTTTACTGATCATTTTTATTCTAAAAGACAATATAATCCTCATATAGTGTTAGAAACCCTTGACATTATTGCAAGCCCTTTTGTCATGCATATGTCACCTAAGGCCTAGTAGAATCCACAATACCACCCAAGATAATTATTTATGGGGAGGATGTTATACCAATAGTTCCTATGATAGAAGAGGAGTTTGATCTCCCAGGAGAGGAGAATTAAAATGAGAGTGTATCTAACTTCATTGGGATTAAGAATAATCTTTAAGATATGTAATACATTTCACAGGGATATGACTCACTTTTTAATAAACCATGTGCCTAATGTGGGCATGATACTATCTCCAAACCAAGAGATCCAAAATAATTATGCCAAATGGTTCTCAAAACCATGTGATATCCATGCAGTCCCTCATTATAATATACACCCCTTTTTATGGTTATATCATATGTTTTGACAATATTATCCTAAAATGTACTTCTTCAATTATATTCCTACCATTTTTTTCATGTAATGAGTATGGTTTGTCCAAAACACGAACCAAATTTCCTCCTATAGAGTGTCTCCCAGTATCACCTCACATGGTTTCCTAGTGGTATTTTACAATTTCCCCTAATTATTATTCTAGATTTTAGCATACAAAAAACATCCAAAATAGTCTAAAAGTATCTTGAATCTATAGTAACTAAGAATATAAGTTTTATATCATAAAAATACATAAAATGGGAATTAACATGAAATAGATAGTGTTATAATTTTTTTCGTTGATAGTAATCTATCAATGATTTTATTTATTTATGGAGGAACAGATTTCGTAAATATATAAGAATTACAATCAACATTCACATTCTCCTATGTGAATCTAATCCCCATACTCGGTATGGAAAATATATAATTCACAAAGAACCATCTAACTAGGAAAACATCAACCAGGAAAACATCAACCATGAAAACATTTATAACTTCCATAACAATATAGGACAACCCAATGATAGACATCTTACATTGAATAAAATCATGGATTTGTATTTCAAAAAATTGTTCCCAATGACAATCACTATTTATTAATCTAAAAATATATAGCTATAGAATATTGAAATGACTACCATAATGAAATATTAATTGTAATAACTTTTCACGGAAATAAAATTTCATTTCCCATGTTAGTTATACTCTCCCTTTAAAATACTATTTAATATGAAATTTTTTGATACCTTTGTGTGTTTAGTCTAATTATGACATAGTTCATATTATAGGATATTAAAAAAATTAATTTTAAAATCTGGTATAATTTTAAAGTAACAATTTTTTTTAGAAAATATGAGTATGAAAAAGTTAATTATCATCTTAATATTATCTATCCACTATTATTCATGGTGGTAACAATTCTACCAATGAATGATCGTATAATAAAATTATGAACTCATCATTCTAATATCAAGGTCATGATAGATTAGGGAGAAAACTATGCACCATGGTAGAATGAGATGGAATAACTGATTGAAATAATCATTCATCAACATGATGTTTCATATGAATATAATCACATATATATATATGATGATGATTAGTAAGGATTTTTAAAGGTATCTGATAAAATAGTTAAAAAATAATATCAAAATATATATCAACACTTCAAACCATATCAAATAAACTAAAATAAATAGTATCAATATCCATATATATATATAATAAATGGAATCAAATAACTCATAAAATATCATATTCAAATGTTTTGGTAAATGTTATAACAACTGGATAAGATTGTTTGGAAATAAAATAATGATAAACTAAATAGGGAAAAACCCATTATTGGAGAAATCCACTATAAATTCCTCAAAATTCCACATTTTATTTCCAAATAAAAATAAAAATATTGGAAATATTTAAAAATAGAAACCATAAATGTTTCCCTAAGAAATACATTTTAAAAACTATATAATAATATCCAATTACAATGTTACAACATCCAAATTTTTATATACAAACTCGTAGTATTTATAAACAAATGATCACATGATATTAAATTCTTATAAAAATTTATTGTTCATTTAGAAATTAAACAATTATATAAAATTTACTATAAATATTTCATCTTAAAAAATAAATTCAATAAATTTGAATATAATAAACAATCCATATGGATCTCCTTTGTTCAACATAAATAAAAAAATTTATTGAATAATAATAATTTTTCTATCATAAATAATCCAAAATATATAATTTTAAAATATATCCATATCACATGGATTAACATCATAGTACATAAATTTAGTATCTAATTATGTAAATACAATTGTAATTTTCTCAATAAACGATGCAATATCTATGTATGATTTTTCAAACAATCCTCAATAACCAATCAATGAAGTGATTCTATTTTTTTCTAAAAAATTAATGTAGATTGTAAAATATATAACAAAATATCAAAATAAAACCAAATTTCACAAATAAATAAAATCTTGTTCGAAATAAGTGATAGTAAGTCTAGGATTCAACAAACACAAATATCGACTATCTATGGTAACTCGTGGTTATATATGAAATATGTTTTCAAGTCACATTATTGTACCTAACCCATGACCTCTGATTATCTAAAATTTTGTTTACTATGACTGCAGAAATGTCTTATCGAAAACATTTCTTTGATAAACTTTTTCACAATAAATAATTATCTAACCTTATATGTATCTCAATATATCCTATGATAAGTCATTATGAAACATACCTTTGTTGATGTGAAAAAATCTAGTTCATTGGAATATAAATATATATCTATGGAATTGAATTATTTAAAAGAAACAATAATAAATAATAATTTCAAACCATATGTCGGACATGGACTCCCAATAATATGGTTATGTTGTAACATCTCACACCTCCTCCTCATCTTTAGATGTGACGGGTGTGTGTTAATATGCCTTATGTGACATCCTCATGTCACCAGAGGAATGAAATAAATTTCAAGGTCTTAATAATCAATTAGGTGATGATTTCCCCTCTAAAGGTA
This sequence comes from Viscum album, assembly GCA_963277665.1. NCBI lineage: Eukaryota > Viridiplantae > Streptophyta > Magnoliopsida > Santalales > Viscaceae > Viscum > Viscum album. Next base: position 269,244,515 of record OY728166.1, read on the forward strand.
GAACAACCAAAGCTTGATGACCATAAAAAACTAATGCCCTATATGATTCTTGAGTATATAAATTCTACTCCATAAAAAACAATGAACAACATCATATTGAATGTGGAGTCCATGTGGCATAAAACAATGAACCAAAAGATGAAATAACCTAAATATGGTAGAGATAAAAATGGAAAACTACCATTCCTATCAAAACTCCAAATCCACATTCCCAGCCCAAAGTATCAATGCGAATTAATAAATAACTAGGATACCTTTCCCTTATATATGTCTCGATATATATCTTCTAAAATTTCTCTACAATTCTATAGAGAGGGATGATTATAAATCATTATAGGATTTTACCAATGATTTCCCAAATCACCATAACTGTTTATAACATGACGTCACATTTATAAAAAATTGTTAAATTAAATATATAGAATTTTATATCAAATCCAAAATATTTTATCAAGGCACATCATTTTTAATTTCAAAAAAATAAAACATGAATATAATAAATTTCACATTTACTTTGGGATACACATTCCATTTCCACATAACATCACATCCACACAAGCATTTTGAAGTAATAGTTTCATAATCATGAGTGGTTTCTCATCGATATATAATGTAGTCCCAAGGTAACCAATACTAGGTTCCCCAATATAACATTCCCCTTAAACAAGTTCATGTCAAATAAAAATTATCTCACACCAAACAATATTTCAATTACCCTTACAAACTAATTGTACAAATCCATTTCAAAAAACATACCAATTATAGAAAAAATATCCTTTAATGAAAATAATTCTACAAAAAAAATTCCCCTACATCATAACAAAATCATATTTTTATTGTCATGAATAAAAATAATTTTCCAAAAAATCATCCAATTTCTAGAATTTCACTAAAAAATTACTACAGATATTTCTCATCTAGAATCACACAACAATTTCACAATCCAATTATATAAATTCAATAAATTTGAAACCATTCCATAAGTATTGAATCAAGAGGATTCAATAGGGAATCCACAATCATCTCAAACATAAGTTGAAAGATGAACCACACAAAAACGTCAAAAACCCTTCATGAAACTCCTTAAACAGTCCTTAGATCACATTCTATTCTATTATAAAAAACATACCTCATCATGAAAGGAATTAAAAAACATATATCTAACCCTATTGGATTTGATCTATGTCTAAAATAGAATTAATAATAATATATCTTAGGAAAAAATAAATAATTATCCCACACCAACAAATTAGGCCTCAAACACACATAGATTCACCTAGTAATCAATACCTTATAAAATGTAATTCTCTCACATGCCTTGGGATGATGATGAATTCATGCTATGTCCTTTTTAGAAGAGAAAGGATGGATTAATCTACTAAAGTGAGTTAAATCCACAATTCTAGGATTTAAATTTTCATGGGGTATAGTTTGGGAACACTAATAGGCTGACCGTGTAAAATTTTTCTTGAGCCACTTCCTCCAAACAAACCTATCCATGTTAGATCACATGGTTAAACAAAATATGTTCCATCCATTCTATACACCATTATCCAAAATTTCATGGTTTCATTGAGAAATTTACATGCTTTTTTCCTAACTGTGAACCTAACCGTACGCCTACCTTGTTCCAAATGTTTCTGTTTCAAAAAATCTAGGGAGGTGTTACATGGATTTTAATAATCGTGCTCAAACTATTCTCCTCTAGAAAATAATCAAAACATAGAAAACCTGGACTGATCATCCAAAAACAAAACCCAATAACATTATATACTTTAACAAAAAAAATTAAATAATCATTCACTAGAAACTCATGGTTCTATGTTCTGCCCACCATTGGTATTTCTATACCTACAAAGATGAAATATATATTTTTCCTTGAATTTTTTTTCCAATTCTCCATGATTTACTTTCATGTTACTACATTTTCTACTAAACATAACAATGATTCCAAATAACCTGTTGTGGATGGTTGATTTTCCCATGAAATAGTTTCTCTTTCCTATCAACAATCCATAGTTGAAAATGAATCATCATTACATATAAATCTAGGTAAATAAGATCAATTCACATAACATGGTATGTATTAGGTTTTTACTTATTCATTTGAGATAAATGACAATAAATATGTAATGAATTGGACCATGGTTTAAAATAAATCTCATATGACACATCACTAATGAGTTCATGTATCCCATAAGGTACTATGTGTTAGGGAGATAACTTTCTTGGCTTACCAAAACATATATGTACAAGCCATAGATAGAATATCAATATTAGATGATCACTCTCTTCAAAATATAATGACCTACCATGATGATCTGAAAATGGTTTATGATTGCTCTATGTCATCTCTATTCAATTCATGATCAACTGACTCCTCTAAATATTTTTATTATATGTCTTGATACAAATAGTTTATTCTCTCAAATTTCTAACCAAAAGTGTAGAATGATATGTATACCTCTACAATGTTTCAAATAGAGCCATATATACAGTGGATTGATAACTACTATTATATGTAAACTCCACTTACGATATGTGCTACTCCAATGGGCCACTAAAATCCATTACACAAGCCCTAAGAATCTCATGAAACATTTGTATCGTCCTTTTTTATTGTCCAACCATTTAAGGAAGATATTTCATGCTCATAATCAAATATTTCCAAAGGGACTTATGTAATGATTTCCAGGAATGTTATGTAAACTGGGTGTTTATATTTGATTCAATAGATATTATAACATCAAGTAATTTTACTTATTATTATATGTATATTTCTTAAAATACTTCTGTAATTTTAGAGTCACTAATATTGATGAAATGGGATGAATTTATTATCCAATCCAATATCATCCTGGTATCATTATGTTTCCAAACCTTACCTGGCAGACCTATTGAAAATTTCATTACTATCTACTCCCCTTTCCATATAGGAACCGATAATGAATTTAGTATACTCGCTGGAAATTGGTTCATTATGTGAACTTTATGATAGGTGAATCATCTATAAAATAATTATCTTCTTTTCTTTTCCAAATTTCCCAATAAAATAGTCATTTCCATTCCTCCTACATTATCAGTATTAAAATATGGAAAACCCATATCAAATGGTGGTTTACCGGAAGGAGTTGTTTCTGACAAGCCCATGGTATGATCATATGATCATAGAATTACAAAACTGATCTTTTTTCAAGATTACATTCCACTGTTTTCTCCAAACTATTGAATTTTTACCTCATATAAAAACTTTCATGATTACAAATATGTGCCTATTTTAAATTATAAATCAAAATAGGTATAAAAAACTATAAATAAAATTTAAACACTAGCTCGGTCCTCAAAATACATGTGCATTCCAACTAGCACATGAAATAGATTCTATTTATCTAAATCCAACTTATTCAATGAAATATATGAATTTTTTATTCACTAATCTTCCACATTGTTCTAAATAGTTAATTTATACATTATGTCTTAATAAAAATATTATTATTATCAAATAGTATTCATTTTTTCAAATTCAATTATCAATGTGATAAAAAAAATCACACATATATTATCCATAATCATCTTAAATTTTTCACCAAAGAGGTAATGAAGACCTGATATAAAATAATTGACCATAATATAAATTTCTAAATAAAATCTTGGGTATTTTTTCTTATGAAACAGTTACTACCAGAATATATTAGCAATAAAAAGACCTCCCTTCATGAGAACCTTCCCTTACCTAGATTCCGAATCATCACAAAACACTATATAACCTTGTCTAGATTCTAGAAATATCAGTACTGGTGTTTATGTAAGGATAACATTAAGATAATGAAAAGGCTTATTAAATATATATTTCTATTGAAATGGTAAATTTTTATTTTTCAAAATTTTCACCTGAGAAGCTAGTCATTAAAATTGATGAAACAAATGTTAGTAATAACTATCCAGGCCAATGAATCAATGTATCTCAACGAAATTTTTTGGAAATTTCAAATATTTCACATCATCTATATTTTATGGATTCATATAAGTACATTTCATAGAGATATCATGGAAATGTTTATGTACCTCTTGTATCAAAAAATAAAACAATGAAATATTGGAATACAGATAATGATCTATAAAATACCCAACACTATTACCAAGTGTTTATCATGACTGAAATTTTTCCTATAATATTGCAGTATTTCACCCCAAAACACTACCACAAATGAGTATAGATAACGTTAAATATATGATTAATCAATTACATAAATACAAAAATTATGTTTTTAATACTAACAGGCATAACCATATACTTGTAATGGACCTATCTACTTGTGAATGTTATAGTTGTAATATCCTCCTTCTAAACCTAATGTTGGAGATATCCCAAATGTTATTCAATTGTAGATAACTAGTGGGATCCCCACAATTGATACAATAGGCCATCAATGCCTAGAACTCGATACTAATTCTTTGCGGTAACATGATTAATATTACGATAATCAAAACAAATCCAATCAATTTTATCTACCATTTCTATAAACAAAATGGGTTATTCCCATAAAGATGTACTCGGTGGAATTCACCCTTTTCCTTTCCAAATCATCCAAATTCAATATCAACACTCGTCCTTCTATTAGTTCTATCTGATTATATGAAATTAAGAATGTATTGGTCCAAATAAAAAGATCAGTCATAAATTCAGATTCTCTTTTAGTTGGAAACCCAACAAATTTGTTATGAAAACATTAGTAATCAATTAAATAATTTTTTGAAAAATAACTATTCTTGATTTCTTCCATAGATACCAATGATGATGCTATAGTGTTTTCCAAGATAGTCGTACCACTGGTTTCAAAAATAAATATCCATATTCAATTTTCTTTAGTCTACCCTAAATATATGCTTGTCACCAAAACATGTTGTAAAAAATCCATTCGATTATAACTATAAATGTGATCTGTAAAAATTATTTACGAATACATACCTAGGACTAAGAAAAAAAATCCATCCCATGCACTAAGAAGTACCAAATAAATTCATTCCCATCCATCCTAAAAAAACACTCTTCTCAAATAATGGATTGAAATTATATTTTTCCATGGGATGATTTATGTTTTAAAATATAAGGCATCATCTCAACATGAAAACCCAAAATATGAACAACACGAGAACTAATAAACGAATTGGGTACACTAATCTAAATCAAAGATCAAATAATTTTATAATTTAATATAATCATAAATCTCACCATAGAATGTTAAAATTTATTTTTCATGATCAATTTCTCATCTCCATTAAATTCATTACTCACTAAACTCTAATAGATAATACCAAATTGAGATTTCCTTATTTGTGGAGTAATGTTTTCCTAGAATCACTCATGTTTTATTGGTTTTGTTGATGAGGGTTATTCTTTTTCACTCTTCTTATTGAAGCATATGGAATATGTGTAAATTGAGTTGTGTCCCTATAACCTAAAATTGGACCTCCTTGGAAACATTGCTGAGGTTTCCTCATATGGTTGTAATTGTGACTTTCCCTATGATTGTATATATATTCTCTCCTAATTTGATCAAAATAACCCCACTGAAAACATTGGTGTTAATGTTTAGTTTAGGATTAAGATTCACTTATTCCACCATTTTATTATCGCTCATACCACCACCTCGAAAATAGGCTTTCCATAAAAATTGTTTCCAAGAATTAGAGTTCTCACTTGTTCCCATACGTATCAACATGATTCAGGAAAATGACTTTCTTTGGATGTATCATTGATCAATTAGTTTTCTATTTTATATCTCAGTAAAATCCAATATACTAAGAAGAAAAATCTATTACTGGATCTCTAGCCTCAATAATAATTAATAAATAAATTTCTTCAAGGATGCACTTTTATAAAAATTAGGTGCAAACATAACTGAATCCTTAAATTTATCCACATACACTTTAAATATGATATTCTCCAACATCAAAATAATGAATTATGTTTTTATAGAAATTTAAAAATTATGGGTATATAATTGTTTGTTAATATATTCTTAAAAATATTATCATGTCATATTTTGGTCATATTTAACAGGAAATGCTAAATTATAATATTGTTTTGGAAGATCTCTATCATATATATTTCAAAATTTAATTTCATCTCATCTAGCGGGCCCATGAAATCTATGATTTTATTCTTACTTTTTAATCAAACTTATTCTTTCTTCGAGTTATGAATCACCATGAATGATGGGTGGATTCTTATTTTTCAATTTAACTAAATGATCCACATTCCTCAATTCATAAAAACTATTCCCTCCTTCCACATCATAAAAATACTATTCAATACAATAAACAATCAATCATTTCACATGTCCCTTAGGTGCAACAAAAATCTCAAAAACATCTTCAAATTGTTTATTATATCTCCTTTCTATTTCCATTAGTTATAACCAAATGAAATATCCATTTACATTCACTATCTATGTAACTACTCGATCATTTGTATAATATTTTTTTGCTAAATTTGTTTGTAATTTCATTTTATACTCCATAAAACTATATCCTTTAATTAATTAAGTGATACCAATGGGTTTCGACTGTTGTGTTACTGTTATTAAATATGGCCATTGGATACTAAACCCAAAACATTACAATTATTTTTTATAAATACAAGTGATCTTGGTTAATATAGAAATAATAATTGATGGCCTCATCAAGTAGACTAGGGTCGTACGAAGCACATCAGTCAGAGCTTGGTAAGGAGGTAGCATCTCAGGGCTTTTCTCTAGACCAAGCTCAATATGAGCTTCCACACGTGAAGCTTGAATGAAATCACATAAGGTAGAAGTTCTATCTCATAGAAATCACAACTCCAGAAATGTTTTCCGAGCCGCCCCACGATTCTACCACCATAGCACACCTTACACTGAGGTCATATGTATATGTTATAAGGGGTAATGTAATGAGGCTTTAGATACTTTATTGTAATCTTGTGATATATATAAAATTATTATTTCTTATTATGGTAAATTTTCTACTTTATAAATGTCAAAATAAATGTAGGATAGAGTTCCATGTTATTGATGAATTGGGGAAAAGGGGGTATTTTAAAATATTTTTTTATACTTTAAATAATTAATAATGAGGAGTGATTTTCAAAACATTGTCTTCTACAATTTTGATCAGTAAGAAATTTAGATTCTAATAAGATAAACTTGGTTGTTATTGAATAGTAATTTATGAATATTATTATACCCTTATGAATAGTAAGGAATAGTAAATTGGCCAAAAAAATAGAAACATTACCCATGAATGTATAATTGCCATTTAGACTTCTTAAAATTGAAAAATGATTATAGTATAAGTATTTTTTATTTTTATAGGTCATAAATATTATATTTATAATTTTATAATTAATTTAAAATTTTAAAATGAAAATTTATTTTCATAAAATTTAATCATAAATTGTTACTTTAATTTCTTACGGTTATATGAAAAAAAACTAGACCTTGATTACTTTTTAAAAGTGTTACAAAACAAGTTATAAATTTAAAGTTGTTTATTTGGAATAAATAACAATTTTATATAAAAATAAAATTAAATATATTTAGGAAATTATTTTCCTAAAATAGATTTCATTTTTGAATTTAGAGCATCGATATTAGGTTACGGTAAATTTTTGGGATTTTTTTTAAATAGTTAAATTTTTGGTTTTGAGTTCCAGTTGTTTAATGACATCGTTGACGATGTAATCAAGATGTAATTAATCTGTTCGACTTTTGAATTGTAATATATGATATGATGAGTCCCAAGTGGCCAATACAATGGGAAAATAACATGGGCAGGCCCATGGTTTTGCAAATATTACAAATGAGGTGTCCCTTAGAACTTAATTATATATTCCCTCTCTTTCCCAGTAAATACCCAACCATTACCTCATTGATTTCATTCCAAAAATCCTCATAAACTAGGATCTAGTCTTTTTACCTCCCAAGGAGTCCTCTCAAGGTTCCCTTGATCCTCTAATTTCCAAACCTTCATGATTTCAAAGTTACTCATCAAGGTAAGGGAACATTTCACCCTTCTCTTTTAAGTCATGACTTCCTTTATGTTATGTCTTATAGTTTATATTTCATTCTATGGGTTTATGTTCTTATATATCATTCATACTATCCATTTCTATTCAATTGATGATATACCCTTTCTTCTTTCATCATGTTATTTTCTGAATTTTTATGTGACACTGTTAGGCTTCCGAATTTTCATAAATGAAATCACATCTTCTCTTTTCCTTCGAGTTTCATTTTCATATGGTATTTCCTTAAAATAACTATACCATGGTCCTATTTCATTTTATTATATACCCATGCATTATTATTTGTTCATTGTGTTTGGATAACTCATTTATGCACTCTTTTCAATGTTTTATGAAACAATGATAAATACCAGTTATGCTATAGATTTTTAATCTCAAAATATCTCTCTTTTTCTCAATAAATTATCTTGTATTGTTTACGTGAATACCTATTTATATTTTCATTTAAATGGGTATTCATCAATACATAAAATTAATCTATTTGATTCTGGAATTTACATATGCATCACCCTCACTCCCTTTATAATGGTTATAAATGACATAACTATCAAGTTTTTAAGAATATTTAAAATGTCACGATTTTGAAATGAAACCCATTTCTTTTATTCTCTATGGGTTATTTATGAAATGTTTGATTATTATCTATGTTGATTACATGAAATTAAATAAATATTAATGGTTCACCCTGATAGCACTCTAATTAATTGGGTAAAAAAATTAATCTCTAGAGACGACAAGTTTCGTGATAGCTTGGTGAATAACATTGGTAATATTTATGACACCTTGGGGATGAACATTGGTGATATGTTCATAAATATTTAAATTAAATGTTGTAGCCACATATTCTAGTTATTTATCAAGTTATTTTTATTATGATATGCCTCTACTTCTCTTGCACCTGTAATTATATTTTTTTATCAACTTCTTATTGAAATCACAATTAAACTGGTTCAGTTCATTTCCTTACAGGGCCTTCTGATAACCCTTTACATTGATGTATGTATCTAGGTTATGAGATTAAAACATTGGACATAAGAATAACTTATGATGGATCTGTAAAAGTGGATTAGAATAATTTCTTATGTTTTCATGTTTTTTGATCCTGATTTCCAAGACGTTGGACTTTAAGGGTCCTCTGTTTGTAAAATGTAATGAAAAGTAGTGTAATAAAAAGGTGGGATGCCATAGTTGGTATCAAATGATAGTTTAGTTATTAATTGAAATTAGAATATGAATACACAAGTAAACCCCTATATAGAAGAATAAATATTGGAATTATTTCTGGTAATTTGGTGAGTATTGAGTAAGTGGTTTATCAAGAAAATACATCCTTGTCTGGATACGATTAGGTAGAGGCAGTTCTGGCACAAATGTACCTAGGAGTGAAAACTCTTAGAAGGAGTTTCGGGCTCGTCCCGGGGTATCGTGGTACATGACCGTGGGCTTTGCTGCAATCTTGTTTATGACACTCCCAGGGGATAAGTATGGTTAATCGTATGATTTTTATGAATCATTATGAAGGATTTATGGAGAAATGTAATTGTTTAATGAATGACGTTTTAAGACATAAAATTATTTATAGTTAAAAGACTCATAAATGAAATAATCATCTCCCTAAGGTTTTATGATTTTATAAAATGGATAGAAATAAGAGGAACCATGTAAATAGTGACCGCAATAGACCATGCACTGACAACCCTCTAATGGATGCCGGAATAGAGACATTCATGTGAATGTTGAACCAATTGACTTAAGTTATGGGAAATAACATGAATCACTCTAAGAGACCGATTTTACTATGAATGTAGCAAAATTTTATTGAATTTTTTATTGATCAATGACCACCAACCATTACTGGATCTACTGACCCATTGATTACTGAACAATGGATCAGCTCTATCGAGTAGATATTTCATGTGCTCTGATGTTATGAACAAGAGAAGGTTAACATGGTTGTTTATCACTTAGTGAGAGAAAATGATCAATAGTGGGAACTGAATAAAAACATAAGGCCAAGAGTGAAAGTTAGAGATATGAAGTATGAATAGTTCATAGGGATCTTCTTCAGCAAGTATTACCTTTGATCTGTGAGAACAAGAATGGAGAAGGAGAATCATTAGCTGAAGCAGAACGAGAATGAATCGGTGGGAAGCTACGAGAAGTACATCACAAGGCATTCACGTTACACCTATATATTTTTCATGGATACAAATGAGAAGGTTCATAGATTATTTAGTGGACTAGGACCTCATCTACGAAAGAATCTAGCCCAGCGGGATTGTGATAGCTAGGAGGAGATTGTGCGATGTGCGATGAAAGTTGAACAGGATTTTTGTGAGACTCAATGGTCTCATAAATATAATGAAAAGAAAAGATCGATGAAGCCAAGAATAGGGAGGATCTTCGATTAGGTAATAGGAGGGAAGCATGTAAAACATCTCACATGTAATTAATGTGGTAAAAGGCATCCAGGGAACCACATGCTCGGGAGTGGGAAGTGCTACAAGTGTGCTAGATATGGCCACATCTCATGGAATTGTCATAGTGAGTTGAAGCCACAACTTCCCAAAACTAATTATAAATGAAGATGGTGTAGGCCATATATTATGTCCAAAGGTATAAGTGTGGATAACTTGTGTACATTTCCAATCATTGTCCAAATTCGAGTGTAGTACTGGGGAATGACCATCAGCCTCAGCATAGTCCAAGGGAGAAAGGTTGTTCTTTTGCTATAATGATAACTGATGTTGAAGTTCTGAATGATGTGGTGGCAAGTAATCATTTTTCTCTCCCAAATCTCCCAAGTACATTGTCTGATTATGGTTCAACGTATTCTATTATTTCCTCCAAGTTTCCAAAAAATGTAGAATGAACCCCCGATTTGCTAACAGTAGAGTTATCAATAATGACTCTTGGTGGGATTGTCCTAGCATCGTCATTGATTAGAAACTCTAGTGTTTACTTTATTGAGAAAGATCTTATTTAAAATATTTTAGTCATTCCCATGATGGAATTCGACATTATACTAGGTATGGACAAGATCTCAAATTATAATGCTAAGATAAAATGTATAATCAAGGAAATAAAACTAGTATCTCGAAATATTCCAATGGAAACAATGTGATATGTGTTATTGAATATCATCTCACCAAGAATTCCCAATTTATTTCCATTCATGAAGATCTCTCTCTTGATCAACATTCCAGGATTTACTTGAAGGATGTGGTAAGGTGGCATGGAGTTTCACTGTCTATCATATATGATCGTGATCTAAAGTTCACATCAAAATTCCGGAGAAGTTTTCAATATGCTCTGAGTTCCAAATTTAATTTTAATATGGCCTATCACCCCCAAACTGAGGTCCAATCTAAAAGTACTATTAAAACACTCGAGGACATGATGAGAAAATGTTCAAAGGAATTTAAGGGTGGATGGGATCAACATCTCTGTTTAGTTGAGTTATCTTACAACAATAGCTTCCACTCGATCATTCATGTGGCATCCTATGAAGCTCTATACAGTAAGCGATGTAGAACTCCTACTTATTGAAATGAAGCATGGAGAGAAAAGATTCTTGGTCCTGATCTTGTACAAGAGATGATATAAAAAGTTCATTCCATCCCAGAATATATTAAGGTTTCTTAGAGTCGGCAAAAGTGCTATACGGAAAACCATCGAAGGGACTTTGAGTTTGATGTTGGTGACAAATTCTTTCTTCAAATTTCACCTTAGAATAGGGTCATGAGGTTTGGTATTAAAGGGAAGCTCATCCCCAGGTACATTGGCCCATACAGAATCCTTGATCTTATGGCAGTAGTGGCTTATCAGCATGAACTTCCTCCAAATCTAGCACAATTTCATTATGTCTTCCACGTATCCCTCTTATGGAAGTACGCACCTAACCATTAACATTTAATAAATCCATAGGTGGTGTAAATGGAACATGATCTATCTTATGAGGAGCAGTTGGTGGAGATCTCAGATCGTAGAGAAAAGGTTCTATGCAATAAGAATACCCACATTTTTTAGGTGTTATGGAGGAACCAAAAATGTGGAGAAGCCACATGGGAACCAGAGGAGTCAATGAGTTTGAAGTACCCATAGTTTTTCACTTTTTAGGGTAACAGTTAAAATTTCGGGGATGAAATTTCTTAATGGGGTAATAATTTAATGACTCGAACTATTGAATAATATATATTTCCTAAATTTTGTGTGTCGTTTTGTTTTATACTCCATAAAACTGTATCCTCTAACTAATGAAGTGACACCGTTGGTTTTCAACTATTATATGATAGTTGGTTAATATGAAAGTTGGAAACAAAACTCTTATGGTTAAAATTATTGTTTATAAATATAGGTGATCTTGGTTAATAGAGAAATAAAAGTCGATGGCCTCATCCAGTAGACTCGGGTCGTACGAATCCCATCTTTCATAGCTTGGGAAGGAGGTAGCATCTCTCGGATTTTCTCTAGACCAAGCCCATGTTCAGTTTCAACATGTGAAGCATGAACGAAATCGCCTAACCACTTGGGCAATGTTGTTAGAGCTACCCTAAGATTGTATCACTATTGGACACCTTACACTTATGTCCTATGCAGGTTTTATACGTGATATGTAATGAGGCCTTATATAATTTTTGTAATCCCATGGTATAAATAATATTTTTATTTCGTATTATGGTAAATTTTTTGATTACTAAATTTCTGCATAAATGTAGGATGAAGTTCCATATTATTTATGAATTGTGGAAAAAGGTTTATTTTTAAATATCTTTGTATACTTTAAAAAATAATAATTTGAAATTATTTTCAAAAAATGGTCTTTTACAGTTGTGGTCAGTAAAAAATTTAGAGTCCTTATGAGATCAAAATGTGATTAGTGAATAGTAATGTAAGAATAGTAACATACATATATGAATAGTAATCAATATTAATGAATATTAAATCAAAAAAATAATAGAAACATCACCCATGAATGTATAAATACAATTTCAAAATTTTAAAAGTGAAAAAAGATCATAGTATATGTTTTTTATTTTTATAGGTAATAAATATTTTATTTACAATTTTATAATTATTTTAATAATTTAAAATGAAAATGTATACTCCTAAAATTTAATCATAAATTGTTATATTATTCTCTTATAGTTATACGATAATTGTATGGTAAATTGATTACTTTTTTAAGGGTTTACAAAACAAGTTATAGATTTAAAGTTGAATATTTGGTATACATAATGGTTTTATTCAATAACTAAATTAAAAGTATTTAGAAAATTATTTTCATAAAAAGGATTCCATTTTTGAATTTAGATAATTGATATTATTTTATGGAAAAGTTTTGGGATATTTCAGAAACAGTTGAATTTTTAGTTTTGAGTCTCGGGTATTTAATGACATCATTGAAATTTTAGCCATGATGTAATCAATCTGTTTTACTTTTTAATAGTAAGATATGCTATAAGGTGTCCAAAAGGAAAAATACCATGGGAAAATACCATGGTCAAGCCCATGTTTTAGCAAATACCACGGATGAGGTGTCCCTTGGAAATTAATTAAATATTCTGTCTATTTCCCTATAAATACCAAGCCATTACCTCATTCATTTCATTCAAAAATACTCCTCAACAAAGATCTGTTATTTTTACCTCCTAATTAGTCCTTCCAAGATTCCCACAATCCCCCCAATGTCCCAACCATCAAGCTTTTGATGTTACTCTTCAATGTTAGGGAACCTTTCACCCTATTCATTTAAGTCATGACTTCCATTATGTTATGTATTCTAGTTTCTATTTCATTAAATTGGTTTATGTTCTACTCTATCACTCAAAATTTCAATTTCATGTTAAATTGATGAGAATCAATTTCCACTATCATCAACTGATATTCTGAAATTTTTTGTGACGTCGTTAGGCTGCTGAATTTTCGTAAAAAATCACATATTCCCTTTTCCTTTGAGTTACATTTTCATATTGTATTTTCTTCAAATATCTATACCGTGATCTTATTTATTTTCATTATATAACAATATAGTATTATGATCTATTTATGAGTTAGTGACACTTGTCCCCACTCTTCATAATGTTTTCTAAAAGCATGGTATAGAACTGTTATGCTGCAGAATTTTTGCCTCAAAATCTCTCTTTTCCTGAAGAAATTCTCTTGAATTATTTATCTAAATATCCAATTATATATTCATTTATTGGTTTATTCATCAATAAAATAAATTTGTCTATTTTATTTAAGAATTTACATATTTCTAACCCTTACCCCCTTTGAATGGGTTATAAATGAGATTACAATCAAGTTTTTATGAACTTTTAAAATGTCACGGTTTTGAAATGAAATCCATTTAATTTATTATCTATGGGATATTTATGAATTTTTTGATTATTATATATTTGCCTCACATGAATGTAAATTCATATTAAGGGTGCACTGTGATTTTTCTCTAATGCATTGGGTAATAAATTTAATATCTAGATATGACAAGTTTCACGACACCTTGGTGAATAACCTTGGTAATTTTTTTGAGAGCTTAGAGTTTAACCTTGGTGATATGTTCTTGAATGTATAAATTAAACATTGTACCATATATTCAAGTTTTTATTTATGTTATTTTCATTATGATATATGTCTACTACCATTGCACATGTCTTTATGTTTTTATCATGTTCTTATTGATATCATAAGTAAACTGATTCCTTCCATTTCCTTATTGGGCCTTCTAATCACCCTTTCCTTTGATGTATGTCTTCAGGTTACGAGTTGAAATAATTTTACATAGGAAGAACTTATGATGAATCCATAAAAGTGGATTAGAATTCTATTTTTTGTTTTCATTTCTTTTCGTCTTTATTTCTAAGACACTATAATTTAAATATCCTCTGTTTGTAAAATGTAAGGAAATGTTATGTAATAAAAAGGTGGGATGCCATAATATATAATATAATGTATTATTAATTTATAATATTACACATCACACATATAAAAAAATGGATTTACAAAATTAAATAATATCAAATTTCAAACTATTTTGGAAAATTTCATCAATATTTTTAAAAATTAAACAATTTTAAAAAAAATCAAAATTAGACACATTTTATCACATGATAAATCATTACTCAATAATAATTTTTATCTTGTAATTTGATATCATTTATTTCAATTCATGCCATGATATGCTCATTAGTTTACCAATTTTGTTTAAATTACTACTCTTATAGGTGTTTAAAAATAATCATTAACTCGATGAACCCTGTAACATGGTGTTAAAAATTAAAAGATTAGCTATGTCTTTTAATGATCTATATATTTTGTTTTTGGAATACTTATAATTTATTAAAATTAAACTCAAGGACTACACAATAATTTTATCAACTCCCTGAATAGAAAAAATGATACCATTTGTTCCATCCCACCCTTCCATATAATTTTGGAAGGTGATGTGTGTCAGTTATTAGTCCTAAGGTTTCATCCCCACGACCCAGAATGATGAAAATAAATTCAAATGTATTCATAAAAAATTGGGGAAATAGTTCACCTTTAAATATAAAATAATAAAAAAAATGAAAACCATAAATAATGAAACCTCTATATGATTCATGTGAAAATATAATATAAGGAAATAAAAAACAAAGATACAACATTAGAGTGAAAGTGAAAATAATATGACATAATAAGAAGAACCAATATGTGACAAAACCCAGAGTCTCCCAAGACAGTATCCAACAACTATTAATCTTTCACGTTCTCCAAATAAATATTCCATAAAGAAGGTATCAATAAGAATAACTAATAAACTAGGATTCCATGACTTTACCTATGTCTTGATATATAACATCTATAAATTCTCCATATTTTCCAACTGTGGGGTTAGTATAAAACATATTTGGTTTCCCACAATGACATTACAACTCAATACACTATGATAGAACATGTTATCAAATTTATATAAATTAGTTTAAAATAAATTTAAACCATTTTTTACCCATCCCAAATATTTTTCTATTCTAATTTAGTTTTTCCATGGAATACAATAAAACATTCCATTAAAACATTTAATAGTTTATTTGGAATACCTATTTCATTCTCATACATCCACACATCCATATATGCATGACCAAGTGGTAGTTCTATATTTATGAGTAGTTAATCATTGATCAATTATTCATAAGATGTCCAATAATAGGAAACACAATTACAGAGACCCCTTCAATAGGATCACATAAAATGAAAATTAACTTGGGCTAAATAATATTCCAAATACCTTTCCAAATCAACCATGACAAGACAATTAAATTTAAAATTATTTTTATTAAATACATATAATTTATTGAAGATAATTTTTCATACAATTTTCAAATAAATCATAACGACGAAATAATTTTAAAAACAAAATTTCAAAATCATGAAGCAAAATCTCCATCCACATGACCATTGAATTTAAAAAGAATCATAAAATAATCACTAAACATGTTTTCCATCAATAATCCCACACAGATTTCCTAGTTAAAGTATTGATATTTTATAAATTTGAAACCAAGACATTATGTTTTAATCAGGATCATTTGAGATTGAAGTAAGATACATCCCAAATTTTATTAAAAATGAATAATGGCATAACATTTTCAAAAAAATGGAATGATACTCATAAAAGTGTCTATATATCTTCTTTTCAACAATGAAAAAAATCATATCTCGACATGATTGGAATAAAAATGAATATATATATCCCCAAAGAATAGATCTATGATTCATTGTATTTTAAGAAGAATATATCTATAAAAATGATGATGAACAATCACTTACAAACTAATACCGTCTCTAACACACATATATTCACAAAGTAATCAATCCTACATCGGATGGAATATTTTAAAAGGTGGTTATATGAGGAAGAATTCATGTTATTACTAGTTTATGTTGAAAAATAGGGATTACGGGGTAAAAAAAATTTGATCCATAATTTTAATATCATAATTAGCATGGGACTTATTTAGGGTGCACAGTTATGTGAACTATTCACTAACAATACATACAACTCTACCTATATACCAACAACTCATGGTTGGATCTTGTGGTTATAAAACATGTATGTTATATATTATATTCCACACTATAAAATATTATACATTTCCTACTAGTGATTTTCATGGTTTAGCATAAATGTGGACCTACCCAATACACAATTCATTAGATTAATGGTTTCTTAAGAGCATTTTCAAGGTTTCTACTATAAATTATTAACCCATGTTCCACTAAAATATCATCACAAACATGACATGGCTCCACCAAACTGCAAATAAATTAACCCAAAAACATTATATACATTAAATACGTAATTAAATTTTCATATACCTAAAACCATATGTGATATAAATACCTACATTTATAATAAGTACTCTAATAATATTATCAGAACCAAATAAAAAATAATAATGTAATGATAACTCATCATCCATATGTAAAACTAAATAAATGAAAAAATACCACTATGATAAATTTTTATATATAAAATATCACAATATAAAATGACAAAAATACAATCCTTAACATATAAGAGCATTAAGAGGAATGATATCATTGATGAACTGAAATCATTACCTTGTAAATTATCATAAAGTGAAAGCATGAACTCCTACATCCATATTCCAACTGAATGGCCATAACATTCGGACACTATCATAGATAAAAATATAGTCCAAAGAATACATGATAAATTTAATTCACAAATATACCAGGCCTACAATATATTTAGTGAGTGAATGGTAAATTCCAAGTCAGTTACCTCTCAATACATTATTTAAAACCTTTATATGAAAATCCATTTCTTTATAGATTAGTGTAAGACTATATATGGAAATAATTCATTTTATTTTAACAAGTAATGATATTTTATCACATAAATCCATCCTTTCATAGTTATATAGCATTAATATTTGAATATAATAAAAACATAATAGTTTTTGAGGAATATATTTTATGTATAAAATAATTTTTTTAAAATAAAAATAAAAATACACATGTTTAATGTGTCAAGGGGTTTTTTTAATTTTTATAAATATTTCAGGAATAGCGTTGAGAAAATAAATTTCATGAATTAATAATTTATAGAGTAATTTTTCCATAAATATATGTTAAACGATGATATAATATGTGATGTATGGAAACAAGCACAACCATTATAAAATTAATTATATCTATTTATATTGGAAAATTGAATCTTAGTTAGACTTTATAAAAAACAATATATAATAATTTAAACTACAAAAATAGCAATATGTGTAAGAATAATAATTAAAATAATATATATGAAAATGTTATATAAAACTATAATAATTATTCTATAATGGGAAATCTTATAATAACTACCATTAGCACACTAATGATCCTTAATAAAAAAACATGTATAAAAAAACATGAAATCCATCTAATTGGAAAATAGTGAAATTCAATATCTGATACACTCAATTATAGATTACCTTTATTAAATGATAATAAATATCCTCAATGTAATGCAGCATCTTTAATTTAGGCCACATGCCAGTGTAAAATCAGAAACCAATATAATTATAAATCTTGGATTTCTTATATAATGTCCCTAGTAATCTCATTAAAAAATATAAAGGTTTAAAATAACTATTATATATATATATATATATGACCAAAAGACACTAAACCCTAATAAGACATTGTATAAAAATACAAATTTTATTGAAAAATGTATAATTAAGATATCCACTAACTTGGTTAAAAAAATCAAGATCTAATAATATTAATTTCATAATAAAATATTACATAAAAAATAATAATTGGATCACATTAATGGTATACATAAACTAGATCATTTAAAAATATGAAATATGATATATAATATTTTGTAAATATAAATAGGTTCATTAATTATCTCATTTAAAATACATTTCAGATTCTATATATTAAATATATCACGAAAAACATAATGTAATAATAATAAAACATTATTTCATATCATGCTATATTAAAAATTTCAATTCAATGCTCTCTTTTATTAATTATAAAAAATGCATCCCCATTCCAAAATGAACAATGATATATTTTTATATAAAAATTATTATTATTTCAAAGCTGTTAAATTGTTATGGACGAATAGGATTAACTAATTTCTCTAATAAATATATAGTTCTGAAAATAATTAATTTAAAGATAAATTATTTGTAAATTATCACACAATTTATTTAAACTCATTTTATTTTTTAAAAAATATATTTTCTTTATAAATAATTTTTATTCAATTTTGTGGGAAAATATTATATATAATTTTTAAAAAAAAAATTATATTTCAATAAAACAGTAATTTTTTAAAATCATCATATTAAAATTATTATATGGTAAAATTTTTTGATTTTCTCTCAAGATTAATTTTTAAATAAATAGTGAAAAATGTTGATTTTTATAAAAAATAATTTTTATTATAATGTATTGAAAAGTAAAATTATATTTATTATTAGTTTCAAAATTTCATTAATCCCTTTAAATTATTCATAATCCAATTATATTATTTGGAATGAATTTTATAATTAAAAGTTTTATAAAATAAATTGACTTAACATTATTTTTTCAAAAAAAAAATATTCATTGATTTTTGGTTTTTAGTATTAACTTTTCTTCTACCCCTTTTTTAAATTGAATCATTAAAAATTGATTCCATATTTTGAAACCAAATGTTCAAATTTGGTAAAAAAAATTCATTATTAATATTAAAAATAGTATAAGATTATCACATTGTTATGTGTAACTCAAGAAATTATCATTAAAAATATGATGATGAGGATAAAAAATGTAACAGCCCGAAATTTTTGAATAAATCTTGTTTCCTGATTTCATGTGTTATTTTATTTTATTTTTATACTCAACAAAAATGTTTTATTTGATAAACATGATTTTAATTAAAATAATACCATTGGTTTTTGAGTGTTATATGACCATCGGTCAATATGACCGCCGTGAACAAAATGTTTTGATTATTGTCTCTAAATATATGTAATCTTGGTTAATTATTATAGAAATAAGATTTGATGGCCTCACCTAGTAGTCATGGACCGATCGAAGCCCATCTAACAGAGCTTGGGAAAGAGGTAGCACCATTGGCCTTTGCTCTGGACCAAACCCAAGCTGAACTTCATCATGTGAAGCTAGAATAGAATCGCCTTCGCGAGAAGTTCAAACTGATAGAAATTACTACTCGGGCAATGTTGACCGAGCCGCCCCAAGATTCTATCACCCTAGCACACCTTACTCTTAGGTCCTATGCTGGTATTATAAGGGGCTATGTAACGAGACCGTAATTGCCTTGTATAATCCTTGTTTTAAATAAAAATTGGGATTTCTTCTTATGATGAAGTTTATGAATTTTCAAATGACTGGATAAAAATAGTGTGCATATTTTTGATGAATTTTCAAAATGATATTTTAAAAAAATGTCTGTGTAAACCTTAAATAATTTAAAATGTGTAATGATTCTCAAAAAATGGTCTTCTACAATTATGTTCAGTACGAAATTTAGAGTCTAATAAGATCAACATGATTTTTGATGAATAGTAAATTATGAATAGTGATTTTATGATTAGGATTAGTAATATAACCAAATGGATTAGTAATCTCACTTAAAGAGAGTTTTAAAATAATCTAGGCACCTTGATTAAGTAATGTGATTCAATAAAATGGTTAAATAACGGTTTCATAAATTATTATTCAAGTATTAGTTTTTTCGGGTGAATAGTGTTTTTTAATTAAAAATTTAATTAAAAATAATTAGAAAATTATTTTTATAAAAAGGACTTTATTTTTGAACTCAGAGCATCGATATTATGTTATGGTAATTTTTGGGGATTTTTCTGAAAAAAATGAATTTTCGATGAATAGTGTTTTTATTTAAAAATTAAATTAAAAATATTTAGAAAATTATTTTTATAAAGTGGATTTCATTTTTGAAATCAGAGCTTTGATATTTGGTTAAGGTGAAATTTTGGGATTATTCTGAGAAAGTTGAATTTTCGGTAAATCGTAAAAATACAGTTTTAGGGTTTCGGTATGTTTAATGACATCATAACTGTGTCATGATGATGTCATGAGTTTTTTTTAAGGGTTGGCCGGCCAAGGGTGATGAATTATTGTTTTGGGGGCCCCATGTGGCCTAACTCCATGATAAATGCCAAGGGAGAGTACATGGGTTTGAGAAAAGCACATGTGAGGTGTCCCTTGGTCATTAATGCCTTGTCCCCTCACTTTCCCTATAAATACCAAGCCCTCCTCTCATCAATTCGACTCCCCACTCTTCCCCAACGAAGTTCTGGTCTCATTACCTCCGAAGGAGCCCTCCCAAGGTTCCCCCAAGCCCTCAAGGTCCCAACCTTTGAGGTTTAAGAGTTACATTTTAAGGTAAGGGATCCGACCTCTCTCTTTCTTTTCAAGTAATCTCTTTTATGTCATTTCTTGTATGCTCCATATTATTATGATGGAGGATGTTATTTTATATTAATCCTACTTCCCATTTCATGTTCATATGATGAGAGACCCCCTTTCTCTCATCAATTCGTTTTAAGAATGTTTAAGTGGCGCCGTTATGCTGCCGAATTTTTTAAGGGATTCTTTCACCTTCCTCATTTTCAAGTTCTATTTTCATTCAAGTCTTTCATGTTCCTTTTTATTATGTTGGGGTATGATCTATAAATTTATCATACTGTTATTTTATGATCATATGATGAGAGACCCCATTTTATCTCTTCAATTCAGTATTTTGAAGTTTTAAGTGGCGCCGTTAGGCTGCCGAATTTTTAAGTGGTTCTTCACCCTTCTCGTTTTGAAGTTCTACTTTCATGTCCATTCTTTCAAGTTACTTTATATTATGTTGGGGTATGATCTATACATCTATCATACTGTACTCTTATGTTCATATTATGAGAGACCCTGTTTGACCTTGTCAATTCAATTTTGTTGAAGTTTAAGCGACGCCGTTAAGCTGCCGAATTTTTAAGTGGTTCTTCACCCTTCCCGTTTTGAAGTTCTACTTTAATGTCCATTCGTTCAAGTTACTTTATATTATGATGGGGTATGATCTATATATCTATAATACTGGACTCTTATGTTCATATGATTAGAGACCCTATTTGACCTTGGTAATTCAATTTTGTTGAAGTTTAATTGACGTCGTTAGGCTGCTGAATTCTCACAAGAGAAATCTTATTTTTGTCTTCCTTCCATGTTTTTCATTTCAAATGGTATGTCCTTCATACTTCATTACCATGTCCATATATCCTTCTTATTTTTTTTCCTACTATCTTATGGGTCATTTATGAATGTTTTACCCATGTCCCCTCTCTTCTAAATGTTTTTTAAAACCTTGTAACATAGCCGTTATACTGCAGAATTTTCGTCTCAAAGTGCCTCTCTCTCTTTTCTAAAAATTATTTTATGTTATAAAGTGAATACTCAAAGCTCTTATTTCTACAGGGGTATTCACATATATACCAAAATGTTCTATTTTAAATTCTGGGATTTACATACATGAGACCTACCCTCCTTTTCTGTGGGTTTTAAAGTGATGTAAAGATCATGTCTTTAAAGCAGATTTTAAAAAGTTGTGATTATGAAATGAAACCCATTTATTTTATGCTATATGGGTTATTTATGAAATGTTTGATGATGATATATGTGGCTCACATGATAATAAAGGCAAATTTAAGGGTGCGCCCTGATAGCGCTCCAATGCATTGGGTAATGATGTAACCACTAGAGATTACAATTTTCATGATACCTTGGTGAATAATCTTTGTAATTTTCAAATGACACCTTGGGGATGGACCTTGGTGATATGTTCATGATTTTCTATGTTAAATGATGTAGCCACATCTTCAAGTTATGAAAAATGATATTTTTATTATGAAATGCATCATGATTTATTTCTCATGCCTTAAAGTTCTTTTCATGTCCTTATTGAAGTATATCAAGTTCACATGTAAAATGTTCCTCTTGTTTCCCTTACTGGGCCTTCTGCTCACCCTTTCTTTTGATGTATGTCCCCAGGTTATTAGATGTAGTAATGAACCTAGGATGAACTTAAGGAGAATCCTTTCAACTGTTTAAGAAGAATAATTTATGTTGTTTTCATGTATTTTGTTCCTGGTTTCCAAGACACTAAACCTTAAAGATCCTCGGTTTTGTAAAATGTAATGAAAGATTATGTGATAAAGAGGCGGGATGTTATAGTTGGTATCAAAGGATGGTTTTGTTATTTGTGGAAATTATGATATAAGAACTTTAGGAAAAACCCTATAGAAGAGTTTAAATATAGGAAGTCTTCCTGGTGTTTTGGTGAGTATTGAGTAAGGGGTTTCCAAGCAAATACATCCCTGTCTGGATACGAGCAGGTAGAGGTTGCTCTGGCACAGATGTGCATAGGGGTAAAACCCGAAAACACCGCTTTGAGCTAGACTCGAACGGGAACTGGTACACGACAACGGGCCTTGCTGCACTCTTGGTTACGACACTCCCGGGGGATATGCTTTGGTAAATTCGTAAGCTTAGTATGAACCATTGTTAAAGGAACAAAGATAAAATAAAATAATGGTTCACATAAGAATATATGATCATGGATAACCTAGAAGGGAACCTAGGGGATCACAAGTTAGGGTATACTTTACTTCTACATGTTATCCTTAGATGCTTTAAGTTTCTTTTCATGATTATTGGCTAAGTATTTAAGCCCCTAACTATAGCTTCTTTTCTTAGTTAATGGATGGAAATGGAAGAACATGTCCCAACAACCAATGTGATAGGAAATGCTACGATTGCCGTATTATTACGACAGAGATGATTAGGGGATTAAAAGATGATTATTATTTTGGAAGACGTTCACTATTTTGAGGACCATATATGATAGATTACTACAGTATTTTCATTGAGGAGTATGGTTGACTTATATCTTGAAGAATCAATGAATTTAAGGTGGACTTATAGTAATTTAGGTTACTTACGGGAATGATTAACCGATCTTGGGTAAAATATGTTTAGGTTAGCTACTTTTGTTATAAGATGTTAGGAGTGGTTGATGTTGAACAATGAAGTTTATTTTGGAAGACTATGTTATCAAGTCCTTCTTGTATTTGGGTTTCAATCTTAGTTTGGTTTACTTTGAGTAATTTTAAGGACTGTTATTTATGGAATGGTCTATGATGAACCTTGGGTATTACCATGGAACTTTGAAGATTTAAAAGTAGTTTCCATTCCCATGGGATTCTTTTTGAAGAGTTGTTTTACCTTACCCTTTCTAATTTTGGGATAATGTTTAATGATAGAAGAAATAGATAGTTGATCTTTTGTGGATTATGTGATTCTCTAGAAGATGATTCTTGTGTTTTGATGAGACCAAGTAGTTTTGAATGCTCATCGTTTGGAGAAAAGATTAGTTTTGGTAGAAACTTATTAAAGTACGAAAGTCTACATGAAGGTAGATATATTTCCTTATGTTTTTTATCTATGTTGTAAATGAATTCCTCAAAGTTATGAAAAGGAACGTAAAACAAAAACGTTGTTGGTTTACGTTTCCTACTGGGTAATCAAAGACCGCTTACACACATCATAATTTTGGGATTTTCTGGTGGTTAAATTCCTCCTAATCATGTTTTCTATCACACTCCTTTAGAACGTTACCCTTTGTTTTCTCCTCCATGTCCATGTTTCCTACATGGAATCCTAGTATGAGTAAACTTAGGTGGCCTTTGTACTTCCTTTTATTTATTTTAAAGTAATGGTGTTACTGACTCTTTTTCCGAAGTGGGACTTTCAATGAAATTTCAAAACCCAATTTTTAAAAAAAAATGTGAGGACGCAATTTCGTAAGGGGGGAAGATTGTAACAGCCCGAAATTTTTGAATAAATCTTGTTTCCTGATTTCATGTGTTATTTTATTTTATTTTTATACTCAACAAAAATGTTTTATTTGATAAACATGATTATAATTAAAATAATACCATTGGTTTTTGAGTGTTATATGACCATCGGTCAATATGACCGCCGTGAACAAAATGTTTTGATTATTGTCTCTAAATATATGTAATCATGGATAATTATTATAGAAAGAAGATTTGATGGCCTCACCTAGTAGTCATGGACCGATCGAATCCCATCTAACAGAACTTGGGAAGGAGGTAGCACCATTGGCCTTTGCTCTGGACCAAACCCAAGCTGAACTTCATCATGTGAAGCTAGAACGGAATCGCCTTCGCGAGAAGTTCAAACTGATAGAAATTACTACTCGGGAAATGTTGACCGAGCCGCCCCAAGATTCTATCACCCTAGAACACCTTACTCTTAGGTCCTATACTGGTATTATAAGGGGCTATGTAACGAGACCGTAATTTCCTTGTGTAATCCTTGTTTTAAATAAAAATTGGGATTTTTTCTTATGATGAAGTTTATGAATTTTTAAATGACTGGATAAAAATAGTATGCATATTTTTGATGAATTTTCAAAAGGATATTTTAAAAAAATGTTTCTGTAAACCTTAAATAATTTAAAATGTGTAATGATTCTCAAAAAATGGTCTTCCACAATTATGTTCAGTATGAAATTTAGAGTCTAATAAGATCAACATGATTTTTGATGAATAGTAAATTATGAATAGTGATTTTATGATTAGGATTAGTAATATGACCAAATGGATTAGTAATCTCACTTAAAGAGAGTTTTAAAATAATCTAGGCACCTTGATTAAGTAATGTGATTCAATAAAATGGTTAAATAATGGTTTCCTAAACTATTATACAAGTATTAGTTTTTTCGGGTTGAATAGTGTTTTTTAATTAGAAATTTAATTAAAAAAATTAGAAAATTATTTTTATAAAAAGGACTTTATTTTTGAACTCAGAGCATCGATATTATGTTATGGTAATTTTTGGGGATTTTTCTGAAAAAAATGAATTTTCGATGAATAGTGTTTTTATTTAAAAATTAAATTAAAAATATTTTGAAAATTATTTTTATAAAGTGGATTTCATTTTTGAAATCAGAGCTTTGATATTTGGTTAAGGTGAAATTTTGGGATTATTCTGAGAAAGTTGAATTTTTTGGTGAATAGTAAAAATACAGTTTTAGGGTTTCGGTATGTTTAATGACATCATAACTATGTCATGATGATGTCATGAGTTTTTTTTAAGGGTTTTCCGGCCAAGGGTGATGAATTATTGTTTTTGGGGCCCCATGTGGCCTAACTCCATGATAAATGCCAAGGGAGAGTACATGGGTTTGATAAAAGCACATGTGAGGTGTCCCTTGGTCATTAATGCCTTGTCCCCTCACTTTCCCTATAAATACCAAGCCCTCCTCTCATAATTTCGACTCCCCACTCTTCCCAAACGATTTTATGGTCTCATTACCTCCCAAGGAGCCCTCCCAGGGTGCCCCCAAGCCCTCAAGGTCCCAACCTTTGAGGTTTAATAGTTACATTTTAAGGTAAGGGATCCGACCTCTCTCTTTCTTTTCATGTAATCTCTTTTATGTCATTTCTTTTATTATCCATATTCTTATGATAGAGGATGTTCTTTTATATTAATCCTACTGCCCATTTCATGTTCATATGATGAGAGACCCCCTTTCTCTCATCAATTCGTTTTAAGAATGTTTAAGTGGCGCCGTTATGCTGCCGAATTTTTTAAGAGATTCTATCACCTTCATCATTTTCAAGTTCTATTTTCATTCAAGTCTTTCATGTTCCTTTTTATTATGTTGGGGTATGATCTCTAAATTTATCATACTGGCCTTTTATTATCATATGATTAGAGACCCCATTTTATCTCTTCAATTCAGTATTTTGATGTTTTAAGTGGCGCCGTTAGGCTGCCGAATTTTTAAGTGGTTCTTCACCCTTCTTGTTTTGAAGTTCTAC
The DNA here is from genome assembly GCA_963277665.1 of Viscum album. Classification (NCBI taxonomy): domain Eukaryota; kingdom Viridiplantae; phylum Streptophyta; class Magnoliopsida; order Santalales; family Viscaceae; genus Viscum; species Viscum album. Next base: position 269,271,509 of record OY728166.1, read on the forward strand.
TTTCATGTCCATTCTTTCAAGTTACTTTATATTATGTTGGGGTATGATCTCTACATCTATCTTACTGGACTCTTATGTTCATATGATGAGATACCCTATTTTACCTTGTCAATTCAATTTTGTTGAAGTTTAAGTGACGCCGTTAAGCTGCCGAATTTTTAAGTGGTTCTTCACCCTTCCCGTTTTGAAGTTCTACTTTAATGTCCATTCTATCAAGTTACTTTCTATTATGATGGGGTATGATCTCTATATCTATCATACTGGACTCTTATGTTCATATGATTAGAGACCCTATTTGACCTTGGCAATTCAATTTTGTTGATGTTTAAGTGACGCCGTTAGGCTGCTGAATTCTCACAAGAGAAATCTTATTTTTGTCTTCCTTCCATGTTTTTCATTTCAAATGGTATGTCCTTCATACTTCATTACCATGTCCATATATCCTTCTTATTTTTTTCTTACTATATTATGGATCATTTATGAATGTTTTACCCATGCCCCCTCTCTTCTAAATGTTTTCTAAAACCTTGTAACATAGCCATTATGCTGCAGAATTTTCGTCTCAAAGTGCCTCTCTCTCTTTTCTAAAAATTATTTTATGTTATAAAGTGAATACTCAAAGCTATTATTTCTACAGGGGTATTCACATATATACCAAAATGTTCTATTTTAATTTCTGGTATTTTCATACATGGGACCTACCCTCCTTTTCTGTGGGTTTTAAAGTGATGTAAAGATCATGTCTTTTAAGCAGATTTTAAAAAGTTGTGATTATGAAATGAAACCCATTTATTTTATGCTATATGGGTTATTTATGAAATGTTTGATGATGATATATGTGGCTCACATGATAATAAAGGCAAATTTAAGGGTGCGCCCTGATAGCGATCCAATGCATTGGGTAATGATGTAACCACTAGAGATTACAATTTTCACGATACCTTGGTGAATAACCTTGGTAATTTTAAATGACACCTTGGGGATGGACCTTGGTGATATGTTCATGATTGTCTATGTTAAATGATGTAGCCACATCTTCAAGTTATGAAAAATTTTATTTTTATTATGAAATGCATCATGATCTATTCCTCATGCCTTAAAGTTCTTTTCATGTCCTTATTGAAGTATATCAAGTTCACATGTAAAATGTTCCTCTTATTTCCCTTACTGGGCCTTCTGCTCACCCTTTCTTTTGATGTATGTCCCCAGGTTATGAGATGCAGTAATGAACCTAGGATGAACTTAAGGAGAAGCCTTTCAATTGTTTAAGAAGAATACTTTATGTTGTTTTCATGTATTTTGTTCCTGGTTTCCAAGACACTAAACCTTAAAGATCCTCGGTTTTGTAAAATGTAATGAAAGATTATGTGATAAAGAGGCGGGATGTTATAAAAAATGACCATAAAACTATACATTATCTGATTTTTTAGTTTTTTCTAATTTATCTCCATAAAAAAATTTGAACTAAATGAACATGGTGACATATTATTTTGTTTTTTACTTTTTTATATCTAAGTGAAACATAATGAAAAAAATTTCACATTTATGTTTTTGAATTCTATAAAAAAATTATAAGTATAATGAAAAAACATGTTCATTTATAGATGGTTTTTTAATGTTAAATAAATTTTTATCATATTAATTTTAATGTAACATTTTTTTAATTTATTACCTTAAATACTTTTGAATGATTAAATAACCATTAATTTAATTAATAAATAACTAAGAGAAAAAATTCTAATAATATTAAATGGAATATAAATTGATGAAATGTTTTTGTTTACCAAAATTTGTTGAAAAATATAATTTTATAAGGTTATTATAATGGATTTGATTAGAATTTATATTCTACAATGATTTTTTCAAAGTCAAACAAAATGAGTACATCCAAAAATGACATTAATGATATATTTATAAAAAAAATATTTTATTAAATGATTTATAATTATTAAAATATGAAATTTTCAGAAATAAATTTTATGTGGTTGTAAATAAAAACTTTCATCCATTTCATGTTTGATTAAATTTTTTTCTTACCATCATAAAAGTTAACTTCTAAAGAAAATTATTGTCACCACCACTGAAAAAAAGTATATTGGGTGATAAAACAAAACAATAATGGTTATAACATTGTATAATTTAGTCCAAATTTAATTTTATTATAGGAAAACGAACTTACACATGTTTTTTTAAAATTTTATCATTTTTTATAAATATTATGATGAAAATGAATTTGTAATAGTTTAATACTTTTTGAAATATAAGAGTACCCCTACCCACTCTTATATATGGAAACCTCTTCTCCACTTTTTATTTTAATGTTATTTTATATCTATAAAAACCTTCCCAAATCCTTTCCTATAATTCCCCCAAATATTATATTGGTATTATTTTAGCCATAACATAAAAATCATACATGGCTTATGGAATAAATGAAATAAGACTTTCCAAAGAATATATGGTAATTTTAACCAAATGTTTTTAATTTATTTCTTCTTCCACATAATTAAAATATTGTCCAACCATAATATTACAAAATAATATGTATCATTCATAATATGATTTTATTATTTTATTGAAATAAACTATATCTATATCCTTATTCAATTACATGTGAAACAAATCCATCAACCATGTATAAAGTAGGTTATCGACACCTGATATTAGGAATTTCATTTTCTATCAAAGCCTCTCATAGATTGATATAATTAATGGAATTATTATATATATATATGATATTAATGATAAATATTCATTATATAGATATATTATATCATCCAATTTCATAAAAATTCCATTCATTGAAAAATGGAAATGTCGATCATTCTTATGTATAGACTACCGACTACATGAAGAGATAAAATTAATTTTTCATCAGTAAATATAATTAATAATATATATAATTATATATAATGAGAGAATAAGATATTAATAGTCATTTTAGAAATATAAAATATAAAATACATTATTTTCATCAAGATCATTATAAAATGGAAGTTCTACTCATTCGTACGTACGTTCATCCTTCACCATGATTGTAATGTAGTTCATTTTTCATAACCAACATTCATAATTGGTTTTAAAAGACTAATTTATATATATAGATCAATTAAATCCTGATTATTATTCTAGAGATGATGTAATAATTACCTCATTGACTATATTAATCCTACCAAATTCATTCTGGGTTTATGAGATGAATATTTTCGAAACCCCCAACATGAACTTAATTGATTATGTAATTGAATATAAGATTTTATTAAATAAAATAAAATAAATAATTATTTTAAATAGTTTCATAATATTTTAATTATATAAAATCACTCAACTATTTATGGGAACAATGAATGTACATCATGAGTTGGACTTGATGTAAAAAATCACTCCCAAAACCCATTTTTCCATTCAATTATGAACATTATCTATCTAAATTATTTTCTCAAACAATTTTAAAAAATATAATGAATTTAAATTATATGTATATATCACATGTATAAATATGTAATTCTATATTAATTTTTTGGGGTAATAAATTCCTTTAGTTCATTTTTCAAATTACATCATTATGAAATCTACATTTATTTTGATATGATTAAATATTGTCATATCAATTTATTTAAATGGGGTATTCAGGTGATTATTCCCAATATTTTATTTTATTTTTATAGAACACATAATCAATAACATGTTATAATGGGTGCACCAAATAGAACTCCAATTCATTGGGTTTTGTTTTTGTCAGATAATATTTTATATATGGTATTATGGAGTAAATAAAATATGTTTTAGGAGTCTATCCACTGTGTGATGTTATCGTGCAAGATTGCCTTGAAAAATTTTTATGTCATTTTTTTTGTTTCCATATTTAATATTTGTTTAGGATATTATGATATAATTATCATTATATTATTCTCTTATATTTCCAACATGGCATTTGTGTATTTTTAATATGTTTTTGGTGGAAATATTATTTTTTCAGGGGTAAGAAAATAGTTTATGGTATTAAATGGAAGATTATGCTAATTTTGAGTAATAATGATTATTTTAAGAACTCAATTATCTGGGGTACTTATTTTTAATATGGAATCCTAATAACTATGATTTTACACTTTATGTTTTCTTATTATATGTCTTATGAAAAAATGGGTAGTGAAGCAGATTTTATGGGTAAGTAAATGATTATTTGAGTTAAAAGTTTATTATGTTGAATGGAAATCATATTTTATTGTTCCATAGTTCTTAAATGGATATAATAGTTTATTTCATATTTTATGTACCTTATTAAAAAAAATATCATCCCACATTTATAAAAAATTCACTAGTCTTTAAGAATGATTTTTGATAAGGATGTGAACAATATGAAAAATATAAATATATTTTATGAAAATAAATTTTTGTATATAATAAATGTTTTTATTTTTAAAAAATATTAATATTAAGATGAAGTGTCCACATTTTTGTGGGATATTTTTATATATCGTTGAAAAAAATTCTCTACAATTATAAATCGTAATAATACATAAATGTTATAGAAAGAATTCTTGAATGAAAACTTGTGATTAAGTAATTTTTATAGAAGAGTACTTAATATTAATTTTATACCAATAGCTCTTATAACATAGGATATTATGATTATTTCATGGGTTTTTAGATAATTATATAGGGATACCATCAAGGGTTGTTATATTTAAGGGTTGTTATATGTTCAATATCTTATACATCCCTATTTAGGTATTATAAAATTGAATTTTAATGTGATTAATGATATTATGGGAGAAGTTTTATTAGATTGATCCTTACATTACTAGAAAATTGACTATTTATGATCTTTTATTTGTATGTGAAAAATGACCTATCGAAAATATTCCTAGGAAACATACTATTTGAGACGGAAGACTCAGTCCGTCCCAAATAGTCACTGTTTACGATGAAAAAAAATACTTCGTCACGAATAGTTTTGGTGGGCCTTCCCATTACCCAGTACCAAAAATCAATTTTGATGGTTATATTTGATATATTGATGAATTTATAATAAATTTTCCACAACTTAGTTGTATTTGAGAAGTAACTATCTGTCTGTCGCATATACTTTTCAACTCTAGACCATTGTGAACGAGTTAATTCTATCGCAACAAATAAATCCATTTAAACCTACTTGTCCCTCATTTCTTCTTCCTCCTTTTAATTATTCTTCCTACCCTCCCACAATAATGGATACTCACTTATCCACACCACACAACCACCTATTCCACCGTACTGTGTTGATGCACCGCTGCCCCATGTGATGTTGCACCGCTACACTACTGTGTCACTGCATCGTCGCAATGCTGAAACTCTCCCTAGGCATCTTGTATGAACCCAAGTTTTAACATGGCGTATTGTTCCTTTTATTTTCGTTTTAAATTTATTTCTATGGCCTTATATGAATGATTAACTTTTTCACAAGTGTTTTGGAGGTGTCCGGGGCTTGTTCGGATCCAAGAACCATGTTTTGTGCTGAAAATATTTTAGTGAGCGGTTTGTGCACTGCCTACGCATTGTTAGTCTAAACCATTAGAGATGTCTAAAAAGTGTAGTTTTTGGGAATATTATTTGTGTATTGTTTTTGCATAGTTAGTCTAACCATTCAGGGTAATCATGTGATGTTCCACTCCTAAGTACTGAGGTTTCCACTGTTTCCACACTGTTTGGGAAATCGTGTGCGTAAACCTGGTGACCCTTCTATGTTGTTTTTTTAATTAAAAACTAATTTTTTATTTAAACCCATATATGATTTCTTACCTCATCATAGAGCCTCCCTCTTTGGATTTCCCTTTGGCACCTAAAGTTGTCTTTTAGCCAGTTCCTCTGTCTGGCCTCCATTTTGATCGTTGATTGCCTCATCAAATCCACACCGGTAAGTCCCTGATTCCTTTTTAGTCATTATTGATTATTCATAACAATGACTACACTATTTGGATTTAGTCTTTTATGCCCTAATATTTTTTTCTTCGTCCTTTCTTTAGATTTATCCAAAACTAGGAAGAATCAGGACTTGATACAGGACAAGCTATCTACTACCTAGGTGAGGTAGGTTGGCTATACATTCATCCAGATATTATTTGTGTTTTTTGGGTGCTCATCCATTTCTCAATTAATCAGATATTCTAGAGAGGTCTATTTTTTGAGTGGTTATCCTATAGTATCTATATTTGGACTTTTTGAGGTTCACCATAGGTTCTGCTAGGGACATTTGGCACCCATTTCACATTTCAGGGTCACCCAATTGGTGCGCCTTAATGAAATATGATTTTATTCTTGTTTAAACCACCCAAGGGGCATGTTCTTGTGATTTCCTAGTTAAAGGAATCCCTTATATTCCTTTATAGATTTCATATCATATTTAAGAGATGTAGTACCACCTGAGTTAATGAATATCATGTTATGACTTAAATATTTGATAGATTGGAGAAAATTGAATGTGTTGATATGGGGGGTTATACCTATATGAAATGATCAATGGCATGTTAAATGGATAATATGGGAGGGTAGTCCAATATAAGTGGTGATTGGTAAATGGAATTCATGAGTGGGTATACTTGTGGATATGCTTGTTTATGTGAGTCATTATACTGCCATGGTTTTGAAATGTTTAAATAATTGAAATTTTAAGAATTGAATGAATGGCTTGGAATTCAGTATTGGATGCCTTGGGTTGACTCTTCCCCCTAGGACTGATTCTATAGGTTTCCGTGGGACTTTATACCCTATAGATCTGGCTTACTTGGGCTCACATAGGACTTTTTATTTCTATGCTCCAAAGACCTCAAGCAGTGCATAACCGAGTTTCCACCAGGGATTCCCACGGGATGCAATGGGAGGCCTTGGAAAATCTCCTTGTATCCTTCACCTCATGGACTCGATATTTTACATGGGTGCCATGGTCTACAGACACCTTGGATCTGGCCCATGAGGTCTGTTCTTCACTATACGACTTGGTCAAGGGATTCGACATTCATTATAAGTCCTGGCCAAGGGATGGTACTATCACTATACGACATGGTCGTGGGATACTTGACTTTACATATAACGTGGTTGTGGGTTTCATATTACAGATGGATGTATGCTGTGGATGTGTGACTTTCTTTTTTACTTTCTATATATGCCTTGTAAGTAGATGACTCTTTTTTGGAGGTATTCTTGAGGGTTGGTTAGTTTTAGTTTCTGTAGTAGACTTATTAAAAGGGTATACACACTTTCTTTTCAACTTGTTGACAATTTCTAGAAAATTTATAGAATTGTTGTTAGAGTTATATAGACCTTGGTGGTTTCATACATGGATGTTTATCTCAAACCCTGTTTGAGCCTCCTCTATGATCCAAACTGATTATATGGTTGCATGTGAAGATAGGGGAAAGCTTCCTATTTCAGGTTTTTTATTGGAGAATTAGAGCAGTGGAGAATAGGACCAAGATGCGGCTGATGATGTTGTAATCCCTTTTTGTTCTTCTTCTATTTTTGGATACTTGTATTATATTAAATTTCCATGTACCTACTTTGACTTCTTTCTAGTTACATGTAGTATCTACACCATTTTTTATATGAGACACTTCTGGTTATTATTATGTATTCATGTCCTATCTTACATTAAGTTGAATGATTTTATTTATCTTCTACTATTGTATGTATTTGACTATCACTGTAATACTCTGGTATTGAGGTCATAGTCTCCCCACTAACTCACTTAGGCCCACTAAACTAGTCAGTAGCCTCTTGTTTTTGGAGATATGTGCCTACGTCTATGTGACTAATTGGGTTTGGGGAACCTTTTCAGGTGGCATTATGGTCTGAGATGTTACAAAGTGGTATCAAATGGTTTTATTTTCTAGTTGACTCATTAATTGGAAACAGTATAAAGGGATAGGAAGGAAATCCATTTTGGTAATAAATTGTGCCTATGAGTAGCTACCCAGCATATATGTAAAAGCCAAATTTCCTTGAATTGAATTCTAATTTTCTGGATTTTGACTACTACAGTTGATTTAATTTCACCATTGGGTGACTTACATGATTCTTACTATTAGTATTGATTCAATTTTGGGTTCTATTTTAGTTGAAACTCAATTCGATTATGGTGTTCAATATCATGTGTCATATTAAAACTTGTTTGCATCACATTTCATAAATTAATCCATTAAATCTAGTATGCATTATATACTGCATGTTTTTGTGATAGTTGGTGTGAATTTTGTGCCTTCTATTGTATTAGTTGTGAGAAATAGATAATGGTACGACATCATATTTTATCCCATAAAGAGTATGGGCCCTTATGAATTGGAAAATGACACACAAGTTAATTTTAATGGCTTCAATGAACTTGTTACATGTATGGATTTCATAGAAACCATGTATGGGTTTCAGGATCTGTTTTGGGCCCTTATAGATTTAGAAATTGGAAAACCCTTGGTGAAACATCCTAGGTAACTAAATGTGAAGATGAATGGAAATTGAACCCTGAATAGAAAATAGAGACATGACCTAGAACTGAATTTTGAGTGGGAATGAGGCATAGATTCTGGTGGTTCATTTGATGTACATTATATACTCCTAGATTTAAGAGCAGGTTGTGGGTTTGACATGGTTACTATGAGGGTTGTGACATTTCCTACACTTTTGGGCTTTGTGATTTTGTGTTTTACTTTCCGGAGGTGTGCGTTTGGAATTGAAGAGACATTCCACCTCTATAACCCCTAGTGGTATGCCACAATGGATGTGATGACCATATAATGGAGATGATGGGCCATGTGCTAATGGTTTATCCTCTTGTAGTGCCAGCATCAAAACCAACGGATATTCTAGGCATAGGTGTTGAGGCATAGTTCCATGAGGGTTTCTGTCACAATATGAAGATGATACTGGGATCACTGCAGCCAGCCTTGACTATGGATGAGATGACACGGGTGATCCAATAGAATAATACTCTTTTGTTTTCTAAGGATGGTGGAACATAGGCTATAGAGAAATAGCTTGAGACCATGTTAGCAATTTTTGAGCATATGAAGATGCCTCTAAATCTGAGGGTCAAGTTTGTGACATATATGATACAAGGTAGGGTAAATCATTGGTGGGATGTTTTGAACAAGGATAATAAGATGTATGATATTGGTTGGGATGAATTCCAACCCGCTTCTATGGATACTTGTACCTCGAAACACTATGAGTAAATATGGATAGTGAGTTCATGCGTCTGGATAAGGGTGCGATGACATTTATGTAATACTTTTCATGCTTTATAGAGCTGTGGTGTTTTGCACTGATGTATCTCACTAATGTGTTGTTGAGGGTAAAGTGCTTCAAATCATGTCTTAAACATGCAATCAAAACATTGGTAAACATGTTATGTTTTCCTTTTATAGTAGAGATTGTGAATCAAGCACTAATTACATAGCAGAACCTGAGGGAATCTGGGGGTATAGAACAGAAGAGTGTGGTTTCTCACCATAAAAGATCTATATCATCCGGCTGAAAGCACTGTTTCAAGGCTTCCCGCAACGTGATTTCCAGTCGGGATATAGGTGCACATATCATGGTGTATTTCCGATAGTTTGATAGTTGAGTCCACATGAAAAATTAGTGTGATCACAACCATGTCGATTGAGGAACTTATGGAATGATGGGGAACAGGCAACGGTTTTGAAGGACCTTCCCTCCAGTTGTGAGTGGGAGGGGTCATATCCAAAATTGGGTCCAGAAGCAGGATCATAAACTCCACATCAGACTGGGAGCTAGAGTAGTGCAGGTTAGTTAGGCCAAGGTAGTGTTGGTCCTGGTCACACTTGTGGTAGCTAGACATCGAGTTCTCGGAGATAGTAGGGAGGATCAGCTTAGGGTAACAAGGAAATGTCACATTGTTGTGGTACAGGCTAGAAATATTCAGTGAAACATTCCCAATAAAAGCAAGATCTCAAACCATCTACAATGAGAGGTATGATCTTAGTAGCTTCTACTATTGCATATGACCTTTCCCATACAGGTTCCTCTCAGAGTTTAATCTCCACACGAATGGTAAAAAGCCTTCGGCTTGAAGTTTTTTTAAGTTCGTTTTTCTAATAGACACACTATTAGGTGTTAGAACAGGTGATGTACACCAGTTCATGGAGTGTCTCCATGAAGTTGGTGGGCTCTACTTCCTCCATAGTTTATATGTCCTCTAGAGGACATGGTTTGACATCATTCACTGAATGGACTGGCTTGTGGCTAATTGAGTGTACATTGACTTCTATCATAAGAAGGATACATTTACATCAACATAGGTTGTAGGATTTATTCACAACATTGAATGGGATGTCCAAGAATGCATAGCTAGACCCGATCATCATGGGTTTCACGGGACGAAAACCCAGATTTCTAGTTTTTTTTCTATTAAGGAATTGCATGAGCTTAAGAATTATCTAGAGGATTTGAAGGTGAATATTTTTATTATACCTAGTACATATCTGTGGGGTTCATCCGTCCTTTTTCCAAAATAAATGGGTGGAACTCTTAGTCTATGCATGGATTATCTGAAATTGGACCAGCTGATAATTAGAAACTGATATCCTTTTCCAATGATAGATGACATGTTTGATCTGATTCGAGGAGCTCAAGTGTTCTTGAAAATATACTTGAAGTCTAGATATCATTAGGTGTGTGTATGACCTAGGGACATACCTCATATAGCCTTTCATAACAATTACATGTTTTATGAGAATCTGGTAATGTCATTCAGTCTCTTGAATATGCCAATGGTTTTCATGGATTTCATGAACTGAGTGTTTCATCCATATATCAATTCTTTTGTAGTGGTTTTTGTGGAAAATATATTGGTGTATTCTCAGAATCAGTATTACCATTCCAACCATCCTCTGATCATTTTGAATACACTAAGAGAGCATCAGTTATAGTCTATTAACACAATGTTCCACTTTTAGATGGATCATATTCACTTCATAGGTCAAATCATCATAGAGATATAAGTATCAGTGGACCCATAGAAGGTCAGAGTTGCAGTTTCATGGGAACATCCAAAGAACATTTTTGTCATATGATGATTCTTGGGGATAGCTGGCTACTATAAGCATTTTATACAGGACTTATCATGTATAGAAGCAACATTGATGAGGTTGAGTAAGAAGGGTGTGATCTTTGTGTGGTAAGAATCTATTAAGACAGACTTTTAGGAGTTAAAAGGAATGTTTACATCAGCACCTGTCTTGATACTTCCATAATAGGGGAAAAGTTACATGGTTTACTACAACACTTCAAGTACTGTGCTCGGGGAAGTGCTGATTCTGGGAGATTGAGTCATGGTGTATGGGTATCGGTAGTTGAGTCCTCACGAGAATAACTAAACTACACACGATCTCATGTTAGCTACAATTGTTCATGGGTTGCACTGTTGGATGAATTATTTACTGGGAGATCATTTTTTGGTGTACACGGACCACAAAACCGTCAAGTTTATCTTTATGTCGTGTGATCTAAATTTGTATTTGTGAAGGTGGGTGGAGTACCTATAATCCTTTTAATTTTAAGTTTTTTACATTCTTCGTAGGGAAATGTAGTGGTCGATGCACTGAGAAGGAGGACTCATATACATGATGTGCAACATGCCCATAGCGAGTGGCATCTTATGGTGTTATTTTATGAAATTCATATCGAGGTGCATGAAGGAAAGGGCCAGATTTTTCATTCATCCTTAGTTGTTACCTCTTCCCTGTTATACATGGTTAGTATGAGGCAACTATCAGATTCTGAAGGCCTAGTTCTATGGGAAGGTGTTGCAAGTGAGGACACTCCTCCTGATTAGACGGTAGGCATTGATGAGATCCTGTGTATCCATTGACATGTTTCGAATCCAATGGATATACATGAGGATTTAAGGAGGGATTTTAACTCATAAACTTGGGCAGTGCTTCCTAGGGTCACCAAGATGTACCGTGACATGCGATGTCAGTACTAGTGGCTGGGAATAAATAAAGAGGGGGATGGTTTTTTTACTAGGTGTTCCACCTATTAGTATGTAAAGGTGGAACATTAGCTTCCAATTGGGATTTTATAGCGGTTACATATTCCAGAGTGTAAATGGGATGATGTTGTGATAGATTTCGTGATGGATTTGCTGAGGTAACCTCATGTTAATAATGATGTGTGGGTTTTTTAGACAGACTTACAGAGGTCGCACATTTTGTGCTGATCATGGAGACCTTCAATGTTTATGATCTTGGAAAGCTGTACATCGGAGATTTTTTACGACACATAGGGTACCATGAAATATCATTTAATATAACGATTTACACTTTACATCTCATTTATAGTAATGTTTTTAGGGGGAGATGGGTACATATATGATTTTGAGAATAGTATACCACCCTAAAATTGATGGTCAGTCATTCTATACAATATGTGTGCTAGATGACATGATGCAAGCATGACTTCTTTATTTTGGGGGCTCTTCAGAGAGGCATATTCCCCTAGACGATTTTTTCAACAATAATAGTCATCCAGTGATGATACATAAGGCATTGTACAATGCATTATACAGTAGGCCATGTCGTTCTCCATTGTGCTTGCTTGAGGCAGGATAAAAAGCTTTAATGGGACCATGTATAGTGAAAGAGACATTTGAGTAGGTCTAGTTGATTCAAAAGTGGATGGATACTACACAGTCTCACCATAAATTATACACCGATCACCGTAGACTGCCACTAGAGTTCAAGGTCAAGGATTGGGTTTTCTTAATAGTTTCACCTTGGTTGGTACACATGAAGATCGGGAGATAGGGTAAACTTTCACTAAGATCTATCAGTCCGTTTGAGATTCTGGACAGAGGTTGGTCACATTCCTATCAGTTGCAGTTTCCTTAGAGGTATCAATTGATGCACGACATCTTTCATGTATCTCAGTTGTGCCATTATCACTCTGACCCATCTCACATTTTTCAACCTGAGGAGTTTGAGATGTGGTTGATTCATCCTTTGAGGAGGAACTAATTCATATAGTTGAAAATATCATTAATGTTCTATGAGGATGGGTAGTACCTCTAGTATTGGTGGGATAGTATAAAAATCATATATAGGATGAGTCTCGAGATAGGGAGGTTGACATACGTGCTCAGTGGAAAGAGTTTTTCTTAGAAGAAACATGGCCACCCTTTAGAGAGAAATTCGAGGATGAATTCCTATAAGATGGAATATTTTAAGAACCTATGTTTTCGTATGAGTTAATATTCATTTTCCTTTCAGAATAATTACCGTGTTATCGCCTTATGTGAATTCTTAACATGGTCATGTGTGTTTTGGAGGTTTCTGTGGATTTTTTTTAGGCCGAAACCATGTTCTGGGTTGAAAATGACGTAGCACATTGTTTGTGGACGGCCTGTGCATGGTTTATCTAAACCATGTGAGAGGTCTAAAATGTGATTGTTTTTGGGAAGAGAATTTTTTCACGGTATTTTATTGGTTAGTAAAACCTTGTAGGGTAACCATCCGAAGTGGCCCACCTAAGAGGTGAGGTGCGCACATTTTTTCATTGTTTGGGAAACTTCGTGGGTAAACCATGTGGTGCTACTGTGTTTTTTGTTATTAGTTTTTTAATTAAAAAACAATTTTATTTTTAAACCCAAACAATGTTTCCTCCTCTATCACATGGAATCCCTCAGTGGTGTTGTATTTGGAACCTAATGTTGGATTTGATCCAATTCCTCCATTTATCTTCTGTTTCGATCACCAATTGCCTCATCGGATCTGCAACGATAAATACCTCATTCCTTTTTATTTGTTCTTGATTCTTCTATGAAATATAATAGTTATTTAGATTTTTTCTCTTATGACCTAAAATTCCAATCATCTTCTAGTAATCAGATTTTTCCCAAACCAGGAAGAATAAGGACATGATACTGGACAAGTTTTCTACTACTGAGGCAAGGTAGGGGGTCTATACTTTATTTCGATATTTTTTGGGGTTTTTTGGTTGCTCATCCATTTCACCATCCGTTCGACTTTCCTGTGAGGTCTTGTTTTTGAAAAAGTATCTTTTAATAGCATTAGTTGGACCTAGTGAGGTTGACCATTGGTTTTTTTAGGTGTGTTCGCACCGATTCCTTATTTCAATGTCACCCAAGGGGCATGCCTTAAGGTAATATGTTGTTTATTCATGTTTAAACAACCCAAGGGGTTTGTTCTGGTGCTTTCCTTGCTAGAGGAAACCCTTAGATGCCTTTACATATTGAATATCCTATTTAAGAGATGTACAGATTCCTTCGATAATGAATATCATGTTATGACATACCAATTTTTATATATTTGATTAAATGGAATGTGTTGATATGGGTGGATATACCTATATGAAATGATTAATGGAATGTTAAATGGATAATATGGGGGGGTAGGCCCATATAAATGGTGAATGGTAAATGTAATGCATGTGTGGGTAAACTCATGGTTGTTCTTGTTTATGTGGGTAGCTATACTCACATGTTTTTGAATTGTTGAAATTGAATGAATTGAATGAATGGTTTGGAACGCAGTACTGGACACCTTGAGTTGACTCTGCCACTAGGGTCCTGATTCCATAGGATTCCTCGGGACATTATACCCCATAGATCTGGCTTTCTTGGGCTCGCGTAGGACTTGGTATTTCCATGCTCATAGGACCCCAACCAGTGCATAAACATGTTTCCACCGTGGATGCCCACGGGACTCAATGGGATGACTTGGACACACTCATTTTCTTTTGAACTCTATGTTCAATATATTATATATTGATGCCTTGGTCTACTGAAACCTTGGATCATGCCCATGAGTTCTTCTATTCACTTTATATCATGGTCATGGGATGCTACTTTCACTATACGATATGGTCATGGGATGCTACCTTCACTATACGGCATGGTCATGGGATACATGACTTATTATACAGTGTGGATATGGGTTTTATATTACTTATGCTTATACGGCATGGTTGTTTGACTTTCTTGTTTACTTTATATAACTAAACTATTGGGAGCTGACACTCTTTTATAGGTACCACTGAGGGCTGGTTAATTTTACTTGCTATAGTATACTTACTCCATGGGAATAGGCACTTACTTTACCACTTTTTGACACTTGCTGTAACATTTGTAGAATTATTGTAAGAACTGTATCGACCTAGGTGGTTTCCTACAAGGATGATTATATCACACCCTTTTTGCGCCTCCTTAGGGACCCACATAGAATATATGGTTTCAGGTGATGATAGGGGAATCCACCCTAGTATATGTTGTTGAGTGTCGCTTGGGATTTGGGGGAGAATAGTACCATATTGATTCTTTCGATGCTAGGATTCATTTTTTTTATTTTTATTATTTTTGGATACTTTTACTATATTACATTTCCTTGTACCTTCTTTGGTTTCTTTCTAGTTACATGTACCATCTGCACCACTTTTGTATATGAGACACTTTAGGTTATTATTATGTTTTCTTGTGTTGTATATCTTTCAGCTTTCAGTTGTTATTTCACTTCCACTATTGCATGTATTTGAATTCTGTTGTGATACGTTTGTAATGAGGTAATAATCTCCCCACTGTCTCACATAGGCCCTCATTGCTAGTCAGAAACCTCTAGATCTTGGAGAGATACGCTTGTGGCTATTTGACCAACCAGGTTCGGGGCATTCTTTCGGGTGGCTTCTAGGTCAGGGATGTTACACATCCCATCCTCTATTCTTCTTCATCGGACTCCATTTCAACCATTTTTAACATATTTGGTTCAACTCTCTATTTTATGAGTTCATCTTCTTTTAATTTTCATTATTTTTTAGTTTAATACTATTTGTTAGGTTTTTTTCCATTTTTCAAAACATCGGATTTAGTTATTTATTAGTTTATCATGCCTGATCTGATATTTAGGATTTATACATGTTTATATTCAATATTTTCATATTAATATGGGTCAGTAATTGAATGTTTATCTTTTTATGATGTCGTCCCTACGCGACCCTTAGATTTGTATATTTTCAAACCATATGTTCAATATTTTTTTTCTAATTGCATTAGTATTTGCATGTTTATCTGTTTATCATGCATGACCTACACAATCAATTGATTTGTAGTTATATTTTTAATTTTTTAATTTATTTGTTGTTATTTTTCTAAAAAAATATAAAAATATCAAAACATGTGTGCTTTTATAATTTTCAATATAAAAAATGTTTATATAAACATATGTGATTTTATTAACATGTGTAATTATATATATCTATGTATTTGTGTATAAACATGTTAAATTTTATATATGTTTATATATATATATATATATTTAAATCTATGTAAAAGTGAATATATATATATATATTAGATATGTATATTGGTTTAAAAAATTTTCTGAATATATATGACATATTTATATTAATTAAGAAATATTTTAATATTTATATAAATAATAGCTTAAGAATATAAATATATAAACATTTTAAAAAAAACATAAGTTTTTTATTATATATATATAAATAAACATGTGTATATTTATATATGTATATTTATATATGTATATATATATCAGGTTGAATAAAAGATGTAATGTTTTTGAGATATATATTTTTATTTATTTACATCTTAATATATATAAAAAATTCTAAAACCCCATTAAAATTTATTATATAAATATTTAGTTATCAATATTTGATATGTGTATTTGTTTAAAAAAAATTGAATACATTTTTTGTATTTATATTAATTATGAAATTGTGAAATACGTATTTGTAAAACTTATTAAAAATTGAATAATAATTTAAATAATCCATACAAATCATTATATAATTTATAATAATTACTAATTAATTAGTAAATAAAATAAATAAATAGTAAATATGTATGTATGTTTATATCTATCTATATTGATATGATATGTTGATTTTTTGGAGAAAAATGTGGGAAAAATAATTTGATGTAAATATATTTGATTAAATATGAGTTATATATATATAATGTTTGAAATAAATAAAAATGTGTGTTTTTTTGAAATTATTAGGAAAATAATTTAATAGAACTATTTTAATTAAAAGATATTATTACTTTTTTTATATTAAAATCATTTAAAAATTGGATTTATGAATAGATAATAAAAATATAAAATCTGTAACACTTATCAAAAAAATCATAGTAAATACTAGTTAGGATAATTGTTTTAATAAATTATAAAAAATATAACAATTATAAGACTTATTAAAAATTCATAAAAAAATATTAATTACTGAAAATGTAGTATTAATTTAAATAATTTATAATTTTTACTAATTACAGAATCGTTGATGTTAACAAATTTTTCATATTACTGATAATTATAAAATCACAACAATTATATTTAAAAAAATATAAAAACATATATAAAAGTAATAAATAATAATAAATTAATAAAAAAAAAATTGATAATAATCATTACATAATTTATAATAATTAATAATTAATTTATCAAAATTTTTAATATGATGTAAATATAATTGTTATTTAAAAAATATTATTTATAAGTTAAAAATATGAGGAAATAGTGAAAATTTTTCTAAATATTAGAAATAAATAATAAGATTAATTATAAAATAATAGTAATATTTCTAAAAAATTCAAATGTTATGTTATACCTATGGTAAACGCTACATCCCTGACCGAATGCTGATCTTCAATTTATCAAACTATACACATTTTGAAAGATATATTAAATTTTTATAGTAAATTATAATAAATGTATTAATTTATTTACCCTCGCCTAAAATTTCACTAAAAACCCATCGCTCACAAATGTTATATCACGTATACGGTAAACCCCACATCCAAGACATAACAGCGATATTAAATTTTTAATATTAGAAATCGTTTGAATGTTACATGTCTTTTTATAATATATTATAAAAAATATTATATTAATTACCCTCACCTACAATGTATCTAAAAACCGAATGCATAAAAATGTAATGTCATGTGTAGGTTAAATCCCACATCTCAGACCCAACTGTGATCTACAATTTATCATATGAGACAACGTTTGAAT
The DNA here is from genome assembly GCA_963277665.1 of Viscum album. Taxonomy (NCBI): domain Eukaryota; kingdom Viridiplantae; phylum Streptophyta; class Magnoliopsida; order Santalales; family Viscaceae; genus Viscum; species Viscum album. The sequence goes on from OY728166.1 coordinate 269,289,553, forward strand.
GATAAAATACTTTTTATAAAAAATAATAATCTTAATATTAAATTTATTACCATCATATGCAATGTAACTAAACATTGGACACAAACAGATATTATTTCGTGACTATGGTAAACCCAAATATGAGACCCAATTGTGATCTACAATTTTTCGTATGACATATCAAAGAGATATATTCTATTATTTTCAAAACAAATCCCATATCTTATATAATATGTTTCATATTTTTATTTTATCTACACTGAATTTATATGGTCCCCATAATCTAGTTTTAACCTAGTGCCTCACTCTACACATATTCTGTATAATATTTCATGATTGAAAAATATAATAACAATTTAAAACTAGCAAAAATGATTATAAATAATTATTCTTATTCTTGTTGTTTTTTAGATAACTATGGACTCAGTAAGTAGACACTAGTATCTATTACGTGACCATTATTGGATATATAATCACCAAAATCCAAATAAATCTAGTTTAAATCCTGTCTACATTAAAGGTGATGTAACTATAATATCATTTTCATCACCGAATTATGATTTTTTTTGAAGGAACAATTAAATGTCTGTATAAAAAATATGATCATAGGATATTTGAAATATTTGAGAATGTTGAACATTATCTATTGTGTTCATTTTTTGAAAAGATTATATTTTTTGGTATCAACATGGTGATAAGACATTAGTATAAAATAGAATTTTTTTTGTTCCAAGTCCATTATTTCATAATTTAATTAATGAGTTATCTAGTCTATCTATTCCTAAAAAAACTCAGAATGATATTCCAATTCTTGAATCAGAACATTCTTAGTTTTAAAATTTGATGAAATCTGTTGAGTAGGCCTTATATTAAGGAAGCTAGATGAGAAAAATTGAAGCTGTTACAAAATTTATGACAATTAAATAATATTTAGGAATATATAATAGTGTTTTCAATCAGATTTTATCTATAGTTAATTCATTGTTTCCTAATAGAAATAAATTACAAATATATTTTTATAGAAATAAAAGTTTGGTTCGTAATTTGGGTCTAATTTATTAGAAGGCCTATTGTTGTTCAAATGAATGCATCTTATATTTTGGTGATTATAAATCATTTCTTAATTTTCCAACATTTTTATATTCTTGGTTATAAGAGGAATAACAAAGAAATTTTAGAGTTCTTTTGTAATAGTTGAGATATTTTCCAATTACACCTTGTTTATAATTTTTATTTTTTTCTCACAACATAACTGGATATTTCATAGACTAAATAAAATATTACAATTATATAAATCATAAAGTATCCTTGTGAGGGTGATTCATGGATAAACATTGATCATAAAAATCCTTCTTTTTTCTATAGAACCTCAAAACATATGGCTTGGCCTTTGTCCTGATGGTTTTTTTCCATTTGGTTCTTCCGACAGTCAATATTGTTATTGTCGTGTATTTATTACTCATTAAAGAATTCCTCCTTGGTTATTGATAAAGGAAAAAAATATAATTGATTTTATTTATTACAAGAATTCCAAATAAGAATATTGATTTTTTAATCCACAAATTGAGGATTCAATTTCATTAGAGAACAATAGTGTGACTACATTTAATATAGCTATAAATAAAAAATTTATATGGACGGTTTCATTAATATGGATGATCAGTGACATTTTGGATTATGGTATGTTATCTGGATAGATAATTCATGGTCAAAAATCATGTCTATACAACATGGATAAGATCAAAGAGTTTATGATTTGTAATGGGAGAAATGTTATTTGTTTTTATTTTCATTAGAGATTTGTTCATACAGATCACCCTTTTCAATGAAACATAATTAAGTTTAAAAATGTGTGAATTGAAATAGATTCACCTCTAGCAGTGTTCTTAGGTAACTTGGAAAAATCTATTATATCTTCATTACATTATGTTACTTTTTGTGCTACTATATATGATAAAAAATAAATGGTTTTGGGATATATCCTAATTTTATAAAGCAGAGTATTTTTTGAACCTTTTATATTGGTCGTATTTGTTTCCTGTTTACAGGTTTTTTAATTCATATTGTGAATATTTTTTTAAAAAACTTGTTTTATACCATATTGGGAATGCCTGGTAAGACCAAAGTTAATATAAAGGTATTGTTAGATCATGCATATATTTATGGATGCTCGGAACATCACTTATTTAAATATAAAATGTCACTCAAATTAATGAATCCAAAATTATATTAATCACTTTGTAAAAAATAATATTTATCATTTTTTAAATGGATTATAAATTTTAGGTTACCAGATGGTTATGATTCTAATTTGCCTCATTACGTTAGAAATGGGCATATTACTGGGTTAAAATATCATTATTGTCATGTCATAATTGAGTATTACTACCAGTTGGTCTTAGAGGGTTATTGAATTCTTCCATCTAGGGAGTTATGAATAAAATTTTATATTTTTATGAGATATTTTTCCATAAACATCAGATTTTAATGAATTGAGTATTCTGAAAAAAGTTGTTGTCTTAATTTTATGTAAATTTGAGAAAATATTATCACGGATTTTCTTTTATTCAATGGAATATTTAATATTGCATTTTCCATATAAAGATAAATGTTGTGGGATGATATAGTTTTGGTGAATGTATCTATCTAAGAGATATATGAAAAAACTAAAAATGGAAGTTGTAACGTCCCAGGTAAACAAATAATAAGATATATTTCATATTAATTAATATTTTTGAATTAAATATTAATTTTACATTAAAAGGGTTTCTATGTTCGATAGCATACCCGATACGCAACAACAGTTTTCTTTGAAATCTTAAGTTGCACACTAATAATATAATATTATTATTTTAAATGGTAGTTACCTCCAAGTTGTTTTATTGGAAGAAATTAACGAAACTAACTACAATATTATTATTCATGTCTGTTAAATGTATTTACATTTACCAAATAAAAAGTTAGAGGCTTAAAATATGAATGAATCTAATTTTAAGCATAATTTACATTAAAATGTCGATTTACCACCTTTTAAAGGTGAACCAATTTTAAATATAGTTTTGGGAACTTTAATACATTATATATGACAAAATTAAATCCTTCATTATAATGGGGATATCAAAATTTACTTTTTGTAAATTTTTTGAATTTTTCCGATAAAGATCATTTTTTTAATGAATAGTGAAAATATTGTATTTTAATTCAAATGTGCCTTTTAGTCTAATTTATTTATATGGTTGGATAATCTTTTAAATTATTTTTAATGCTTAATTAGAAAAAATTTTACCATTTAATCCAATTTTGGTCATTGGAATTAATTTCACTTTGAAATTGGACATAAACAAGTGTCGAGTTTTTGATAGTTATTGTTTCTTAAAAACATGCTATTTGATTTAAAAACGGGAATTAATTTTAAAATTAATTAATGAAAATTTTATTATTTGGATTTCGAAAATAATCATCATTTTTTAATTTGGAATATCAAATAAATCTTAGGAATAATTTTTTGTATTTTTTAGAAAAATATCAATTTTTGATGAATAGTGAAACCACTAAGTGGTAGTTAAAAAACCAACTTTTTGATTTAAATGAAATTTTACCGCTTATGTGAATTTATTTTCAAAAATATGAAACACATGGTTGTTATCAAGAACTAAAATTGTAGAGACCCGTATCTTGACATACATGGACATTACATTACTTTTGTGGAATACTTAGTACATAACAAAAACACACACACAAGGATCGTAATAGTTTAGTGTCTTTGGAAACTCGGAGTATAATCTTTTAATCATGGTGAAAGATCTTCAACATATCCCATAAATATCTTTCTTTTTTTTTACCTAAATCTTTTCTTTATATCCTGGGTAAATGAAAACATAAAAGGGTGAGCTCAAATGCTCAGTAAGCGTAAACAAAAGAAATATCCATCACATCATATTCATAAGAACATAACATTTTGGAAATATTAACCTGAAAAAGGGAGAATAATTTCATAACATGGGATAAATCATAGTAGTGAAATGAAATCACAATAATCATAACTTAAAATAAGAAACTTTGTGGCATACACACATAATCATAGAGAATCATATCTTATTAGTCAAGACTCATTTCCAAGACTATCTTAGTGGACAAAGTCCATTTCTGAATCGAGTAACCCTCGTTTCAGACCTGTTACACTGAACCGGTATAACCTACCGTTCCAGCCATGTATATCTCATGAGATATAAAATCTTTACCCAATGAATTGGAGGGAGATATTGGTCCCACCCATCTCATAATGATACCATTCTTATGTGTGCCACAAAATCTTAAATCATACATCATTACATAACCCATGTAATAAAAATGGGAATCTTAAACATCGTGACATCATAAAACAATTCATATAAGATAAAGGAATTCATAAAAATATCTCCATCACAAAATAATCAAACTAATGTAATAATAGGGATAAAAACAGAACCCTTTATTATCTTAGATGGAAAATAATTTTGATAAAACACTTGAACTCCATTCTTGAGGAAAATATCCTTTCTTCTTCAAAAACATTTTTCCTTTCTTAACATGTCATACAACTTTAAAATAAAAGAATTTTATTAAAAATAAAATTGAAAACTTTTAAAGGAAGCTTCCTAGAAATAATGTTTTAAAAATCCATTCATGCCGTATAAGTTAAAAAAACATTCTTCTCGTACTTTTGTCGGGAAAGTCAAAAAAAGTACCTCGTACGAAAAACGACAAAAGATTCCTTTCATATCTTTTACTAAAACTCACCGAAGGGTAAAATTGGATTTAAAAAATTGTAGGTGGATGGAAATAATATTACATATTGAGGAAACATGGATGTGGATGATAAAATACACCCCAGTACATACCAAAGTATAAACAATCTCGGATAAAAATGAGATTGTGATATATCCCTTACCTTAGGTCCGATTTTATTCGTAAGTGTCCGGACCTCCTATATAATGATTTAAATAATGTCATTGACTTATTACAGAATCATATTCATTGTTATGATATCATATATGGTTCACTTATGACTTTATATTACCTGTTCTTTTTTAAATTCCATGTTAAAGAGCGTTTTTGGTAAAATTGTTTCATTTGTCATCCGTGTTTTGTCTTGTAATTATTCATATGATTACTTAGATCATGATTACTTAATTCCAGAATATAAAACCTGATTATATATATATATATATATATATATATATATATATTCAGAATATACGTCTATATAATAAATCATTAAATGGAAAGAAATACACCGTTCATGGAGACGGTAGGCCGTACGTACGCATGAACGATGTTTTCATTTCCTTATTGAGTTGAACGGAATTATGTAGATGAAATTCATATATATACACATAAATACAGTATCATTATTATGTCATATATTTCATGGTTACTTATTATTTATACTTTATAATCATTCATGAATGGTTTAAAGTGGAGAATGAATCTTATCGCGTCGTGGAGACGGTAGTCCGTACGTACGCACGAGCGATGATATCGTTCTCATGATCGTGGGACTGTATTGGAGTGTATGTATACTATTTCAGAATCAATATCACTTTAAAATAATAATATATAGTTATTATTTACACCATTATACCCATCCAAGTAAGGTGGTGGTGGAAACTAGATTTCACGACGGCGTGGAGACGGTATTCCGTACGTACGCACGCGCGGTGATTTCGTTTTCCGTAGGATGGATAGATGGTGAAATAGGATTGTTTCATAATTATAATAACATATCAGTATATGAGTGATACTTATGTTATTACTTCATAATGAAACAACCTTCGAAGAAGAAGTGGAAGAAGAAATAAAGGTGAAAGAATCGGTAACGGAAATTACCTATTCTTTGAAGTGCTTCTTTGAGACCTTCTTTTAAGGCACTAAAATTGGTCTTTGAGGAAGGGCAGAACCTCTAGGATGTTGCTAGGGAAGTGGAGAGGATAATTTTCCCGGGGTTGGCCGAGCTTGAATGCTCAAATTGGTGTGAGGAGGAGAGGGAGGTGGTGCCCTTTTATATGGGAGGAGAGGGGAACCTTTGGAATAACTAAAAATATTATTTTATTATAAAGTCAAGTTCGGTTTTAAATATCTCCAAATTGATTTATTTCGAAGATAAGGTGGGGATGGGTAGAAATCCTCTCATCCAATAGAATTTAGACATGTTTGGGTTCCTATTTTAACCTTATCATTTAGATTTAACATTAAGTTAAATAATTTTACTTTAACTGTGTCTTCTTGTGTTCTTCAACTATAAGGTTAATAAAATTACTATAATAATACAAAAGAACCCCAAGTTGTTTATTATCAATATATATAACCTTATCTAAGTCATTTGTCTGAACCTTATATTTTTAGGAATAAAATAACACTAATAATATTTTTTAAATAACTATTTTATGTCAATTTTGACACTATTTAGTAATTGATTTTTGTGAAACTCATAACAGAATGATAAGTTCAAACAAATTTAATTAAATGAATGATAACATGTCATATTAACCTATTAAATTATTGGAATTCATAAAAAGTCTCAAATTATATTTATTTGGGTATTTATAACATCAGTTATGTCAATATTTCATTAATAAGATAATTACTGCATCATCATTGTGTCATAAATAAATTAAATTATATAATGTCTAAAACTAACAAATAAAATACCATTATGTAGGAAATTTTTTTATATTTCTAATGAATATTTATAGTAGAACTTATCTTATGTATAACCCCATATTAAAAATGTTTTATTAAATAAACTTTGATTTTAACTCTTTTAACTATTCTTTGAATTAAATAATAATAAATGTCCTAATCTAATTCAAGTGGTCCTAAATGGTCATATTTTATTCCTAAGATTGTTTTTGGTCGAATTAAACTTGTCCAATAGAATTAGGACATGTGTTAGGGTAATAATAATATCATTTCTACCCTTAATTACCCTATTTACTTTTAACCGTGGTAAAAAAAAGTAAAAAGTTATTATTCACCAAAAAATTATTTTCATCACACTGAACCAAATTTTACTTATTGACATCAACCGTGTCTCTCGGATTTTTGAAATTCCACTCACAGAAGCGGTAAAATTATGTTTTATGAACAATTCAGTTTTTTTAACTACCACTTAGTGGTTTCACTATTCATCAAAAATTGAAAGTTTTCAGAAAAATACCAAAAATTAGGCCTAATCTATATTTGATATTATGAACTCAAAAATTATGTCTATTTTACCAAATTCAAAAAATATCAGTTGCATTAACTAATTTAAAAATTAATTCCCGTCTTCAAAACAAAATGCTTGTTTTTAAGAGATAATAACTATCAAAAGATTGACACTTGTTTATAACTGGTTTAAATGTGAAATTACATCCAATGACCTACATTGTATTAAATTGTAAAAATATATTCTAAATATACTTTAAAACCACTCAAATTAATAATTTATCACTATTAAATATTTTGATTGAAAAAGTTGTTTTTAATTAAAATTTAGTAATTTTCACTATTCATCAAAATATGAAAGTTATCCGAAAATCACCAAAATTTCACCCTAAGATAATTTCGATATTCCGAATCCAAAAATGACTTCCATTTTGAAAAATAGAATTTACAAAATTTCAAAAAGTGGTTATTACTATTCATAACGGCTAGTTTTAATAATATTTTAATAGCATATTGTTGTTTAGTGAAACTCGTTATTGCGTACTACACACGCTATCGATGAAGGTTGCGATTGCGTGTAATGCAAGTCAAGTCAAGGATGCGTGTTGTGAAAGATCTTTTTGGTGTAGCATAAAACACAAGACATTAATGAAATTTAAAAAAATATTTTTCATAAAATCTCGGGGTGTTACATTCTACCCCCCTTAAAATGAATTTCGCCCTCGAAATTCGTTGGGGTTATAAATGGTTTACTATTCAAAAGTTTCTTTAATAGAAACCCACATCGTAATAAGGAATACCAAACCCAATCTTTAAAAACGAGAGTATGAAACGTAACGGTTACCCAAATAAACTAATCACTAGGTTTCCACATTGGTGAAAATATGGATTTGGAAGAAAAATCAAACAATCATGTTCTGACGGAGAGTGGTAGAGAACATGGCTATGGAAAAGCCAACAATCACAAATCCATAAATTTGTGATGATCTAAGGTACCATCCGATTAATGAGATATAAGAGTACTAGGTCAAAATTTATGGTTTTCAAGATCGTTTCCCTAAAGTTGAAGAATTTGAATTAGAATAAATACTTACTTTATTTTGGAACAATCTCACTGTTGTTCGTTCCTTGAACAATTTCCACTTCATCTCATAAATAAATGAAGTTGAATTTTTTATTCGTGAAGTGTTAACAGATCATGTGATAAAATGACAGGTCATTCCATCTGTCTCAAACAAAAGGATAGAAAAAGTTATTAAATATACATAAGTCATTCTATAGTGAGATTAATCATATATGGTACCTAAAATGGACTTATACTTCATATATCATACTGCTTAATATAATAAAACTAGTTTCTACTAAATAGGGACTTCCTGTAGGCCAGTGGTAGGTGATAAAAGCCAGTCTCACTTCAGTTGTGGGTTCGATTCACACAGCCTTGTCCGACGCGATGGGTTGTCGCCCGTCCTGAAGGTTGTCCTTTTTCTAAAACTATATTACTATAAAATCCCATCAATAATATCGAAAAACAAACAATAATAACTTATGTCCAACATAATCCATTCCAATCTTTAGGCTTATCCATAATACTGCAGTCCACTCTCAGATATTTAATACCATCGTTTATCCCCATATATCATAAGATATATCTTGTTGGTCACATTCCAAACATTCAAAGGCCTTAATCATGTACTCTCCTGAATACCCATTGAACCTTATTAAAAACATGAGTGATTTTAAAAGTTAACTCTTTCCACATACCAAAATCCTCAAAATTCTATATACTCAAACCATGATATCACTTAGTCCTTGTATCAATCATGAGCTCATGGATACTGTCAAACATTTCATTTTCTCCTTATCCCTTTATTATGCGCATATCATCTACTTTCCAAAATATTTGAATCACTTTTCATGGTTACTGGTACCTTAAAATTATTGAAAATCACAATAGACTAATACATAAATATTCCAATACACCATAAAAGTACCTCAACAACATTATTCTTGAATACCAATACATAAACACTTCAGTCCATCCACTTCAATGATTGTCCTGGAATAATTCCTTCCTTGATTTAGAAGTAACTTTTTAGGTCAGGGCATTGAGTTGGGTAATGCCCATGTTCTCCACAAATAAGACATTGAACTTCATAACAGTCTGTCACTCTATGACCCTTTTCTCCACACATATAACATCGGTCCCTCCATTTGAGGTATTCCTCAAGGTTCTTCTTCCCTTCATTATAAATCTCAAACTTCCTTTCTTTATGCTCCTCAACATGCGAACATGCATAATAGTTTATCTTCCTCTTCTTTGATGAATTAGGCATACCACTAAATTTCACCATGTTAATCATATATCGTGATGACTGATTCGGCATAATGACAAGATCTTTCTCTCTAGGAATTACACAATTTTGTTGCTCATAGTCACCAATTTGTCCATTGGATTCAATGTTAACCGAATTCCTTCTGGTTCCCTCCATTAACTAAAACACAAAAAGAATCGTGTGAGAGGCAAAAATCATGCTAGGGAAAACAACATAGTAAAGGGGGAGTACCCTCAATATCTAACATCTTAGGTTAAATTCTAAGATCATTAGCGCAATTCTAAGACTATAGCCTATACGTATACTTAACCTTAGAGACATCCCTAGACATACCATAGAAATATCTCTAGGGATCTCACTAACGTTTTCGCATCCTAGTTTCCAAAGGTTGAATAAACCTTTCCTCTGATACCAACTGTAGAGACCCGATGCCTAACGTACATGGACATTACATTACTTTTGCAGAATACTTAGTACATAACAAAAACACACACACAAGGATCGTAATAGTTTAGTGTCTTTGGAAACTCAGAATATAATCTTCTAATCATGGTGAAAGATCTTCAACATCTCCCATAAATATCTTCCTTTTTTTACCTAAATCCTTTCTTTATATACTGGGAAAAAGAAAACATAAAAGGGTGAGCTAAAATGCTCAGTAAGGTTAAACAAAAGAAATATCCATCACATCATATTCAAAAGAACATAACATTTTGGAAATCTTAACCTGCAAAAGGGAGCATAATATCATAACATGGGATAAATCATAGTAGTGAAATGAAATCACAATATTCATAAGTTAAAACATGAAACTTTGTGTCATACACACATAATCATAGAGAATCATATCTTATTAGTCAAGACTCATTTCCAAGACTATCTTAGTGGACAAAGTCCATTTCTGAATCGAATAACCCTCGTTTCAGACCTGTTACACTGAACCGGTATAACCTACCGTTCCAGCCATGTCTATCTCATGAGATATAAAATCTTTACCCAATGAATTGGAGGGAGATATTGGTCCCACCCATCTCATAATGATACCATTCTTATGTGTGCCACAAAATCATAAATCATACATCATTACATAACCCATGTAATAAAAATGGGAATCTTAAACATCATGGCATCATAAAACAATTCATATAAGATAAAGGAATTCATAAAAATATGTCCATCACAAAATAATCAAATCAATGTAATAATAGGGATAAAAACAGAACCCTTTATTATCTTATATGGAAAATAATTTTGATAAAACACTTGAACTCCATTCTTGAGGAAAATATCATTTCTTCTTCAAAAACATTTTTCCTTTCTTAACATGTCATACAACTTTAAACTAAAAGAAGTTGATTAAAAATAAACTTGAAAACTTGTAAAGGAAGCTTCAGAGAAATAATGTTTTAAAAATCCATTCATACCGTATAAGTTAAAAAAACATTCTTCTCGTACTTTTTTCGGAAAAGTCAAAAAAAGTACCCCGTATGAAAAACGACAAAATATTCCTTTCATATCTTTTACTAAAACTCACCGAAGGGTAAAATTGGATTTAAAAAATTGTAGGTGGATGGAAATAATATTACATATTGAGTAAACATGGATGTGGATGATAAAATACACCCCAGTAAATACCAAAGTATAAACAATCTCGAATAAAAATGAGATTGTGATATTTCCCTTACTTTAGGTCCGATTTGCTTCGTAAGTGTCCAGACCTCCTGTATAATGATTTAAATAATGTCATTGACTTATTACAGAATCATATTCATTGTTATGATATCATATATGGTTCACTTATGACTTTATATTACCTGTTCTTTTGTAAATTCCATGTTAAATAGCGTTTTGGGTAAAATTGTTTCATTTGTCATCCGTGTTTTGTCTTGTAATTATTCATATGATTACTTAGATCATGATTACTTAAATCCAGAATATAAAACATGATTTATATATATATATATATTCAGAATATACATATATATAATAAATCAGTAAATGGAATGAAATACACCGTTCATGGAGACGGTAGGCCGTACGTACGCATGAACGCAGTTTTCGTTTCCTTGTTGAGTTGAACGGAATAAAGTAGATGAAATTAAAATATATACACATAAATACAGTATAATTATTATGTCACATATTTCATGATTACTTATAATTTATACTTTATAATCATTCATGAATGGTTTAAAGTGGAGAATGAATCTCATCGCGTCATGGAGACGGTAGTCCGTACGTACGCACGAGCGATAATTTCGTTCCCATGATCATGGGATTGTATTGGAGTGTATGTATATATTTCAGAATCAATATCACATTAAAATAATAATATATAGTTATTATTTACACCATTATACCCATCCAAGTAAGGTGGTGGTGGAAAATAGATTTCACCACGGCGTGGAGACGGTATTCCGTACGTACGCACGCGCGGTAATTTCGTTTTCCGTAGGATGGATAGATAGTGAAATAGGATTGTTTCATACATATAATAAAATATCATTATATGAGTGATATTGATGTTATTACTTCATAATGAAACAACCTAAGAAGAAGAAGTGGAAGAATAAATAAAGGTGAAAGAATCGGTAACGGAAATTACCTCTTCTTTGAAGTGCTTCTTTGAGACCTTCTTTTAGGGCACTAAAATTGGTCTTTGAGGAAGGCCAGAACCTCTAGGATGTTTGTAGGGAAGTGGAGAGGAGAATTTGTCAGGGTTTGTCCGAGCTTGAATGCTCAAATTGGTGTGAGGAGGAGAGGGAGGAGGTGCCCTTTTATAAGGGAGGAGAGGGTCACCTTTGAAATAACTAAAAATATTATTTTATTATAAAGTCAAGTTCGGTTTTAAATAGCTCCAAATTGAATTATTTTGAGGCTAAGGTGGGTATGGGTCGAAATAATCTAATCCACTAGAATTTAGACAAGTTTAGGTTCCTATTTTAACCTTATCATTTAGATTTAACATTAAGTTAAATAATTTTACTTTAACCGTGTCTTCTTGTGTTCTTACACAATAAAGTTAATAAAATTACTATAAGAATACAAACAAACCCCAAGTTGTTTATTATCAATATATATAACCTTATCTAAGTCATTTGGCCGATCCTTAGATTTTTAGGAATAAAATAACAATTAATAATATTTTTTTTATAACTATTTTATGTCAATTTTGACACTATTTAGTAATTGATTTTTGTGAAAATCATAACAGAATGATAAGTTAGAAAAAAGTTAATTAAATCAATGATAACATGTCATATTAACCTATAAAATTATATTAATTCATAAAAAGTCTCAAATTATATTTATTTGGGTATTTATAACATCAATTATGTCAATATTTCATTAATAAGATAATTACTACATCATCATTGTGTCATAAATAAATTTAATTATTTATTGTCTATAAATTACAAATAAAATAGAATTATGTAGGAAATCTTTTTATATTTCTAATGAATATTTATAGTCAAATTTATCTTATGTATAACCCTATATTAAAAATGTTTTATTAAATAAACTTTGATTTTAACTCTTTTAACTCTTCTTTGAATTAAATAATAATAAATGTCCAAATCTAATCCATGTGGGCCTAAACGATCATATTTTATTACTAGGTTTGTTTTTGGTCGAATTACACTTGTCCAATAGAATTAGGACATGTGTTAGGGTAATAATAATATCATTTCTACCCTTAATTACCCTATTTACTTTTAACCGTGGTAAAAAAAATTAAAAAGTTACTATTCACCAAAAAATTATTTTTCATCTCATTGAACCACATTTTACTTACTGACATCAATTGTGCCTCTCGGTTTTTTGAAATTCCAGTCATAGAAGCGGTAAAATTAAGTTTTATGAACAATTCAGTTTTTTTTAACTACCACTTAGTGGATTCACTATTCATCAAAAATTGAAAGTTTTCAGAAAAATACCAAAAATTAGGCCTGAGCTATATTTGATATTATGAACTCAAAAATGATGTCTATTTTACCAAATTCAAAAAATATCTGTTGCATTAACTAATTTAAAAATTAATTCTCGTCGTCAAAACAAAAGGCGTGTTTTTAAGAGATAATAACTATCAAAAGATTGACACTTGTTTATAACTGGTTTAAATGTGAAATTACATCCAATGACCTACATTGTATTAAATTGTAAAAATATATTCTAAATATACTTTAAAACCACTCAAATTAATAATTTATCACTATTAATTATTTCGATTGAAAAAGTTGTTTTTAATTAAAATTTAGTAATTTTCACTATTCATCAAAATATGAAAGTTATCCGAAAATCACCAAAATTTCACCCTAAGCTAATTTTGATATTCCGAATACAAAAATGAATTCCATTTTGAAAAATAAAATTTACAAAATTTCAAAAAGTGGTTATCACTATTCATAACGGCTAGTTTTAATAATATTTTAATAGCATATTATTGTTTAGTGAAACTCGTTTTTGCGTACTACACACGCTATTGAGGAAGGTTGTGATTGCGTGTAATGCAAGGCAAGTCAAGGATGCGTGTTGTGCAAGCTCTTTTTGGTGTAGCATACAACACAAGACATTAATGAAATTAATAAGAATATTTTTCATAAAATCTCTGGGTGTTACAAAAATTTGGTTCAATAAGATGAAAAAAAAGAATTGGCGAATAGTAACTTTTGACTTTTATTTACCACGGTTAAAGGTAAATAAGGTAATTCAAGGTAAAAAAATATTATAAAAATTTAAAATTTCTTTAACACTTTTCCAAACCTTAATGGTTGAGTCATTTACGACCATGGGAATATTTGGGTCTATTTTGTGACACCATTGAGCCACTTTGGAGTGATAATGACAATTTGGATTAATTAATTTAATGTAAAGACAAAATTGACCTTAACAAAACAAGTTTAGTAAATAATTTTTATACGGTGTTATATAAGTCATATTTTCAACTATAAATATTAATTTTAAAGATAAAAACATTTCCTATATCATTGTATTTTTTTTATACATTTTAGACTTCTTATAAACTAAATTATTTATGACACAATAACGATGCAGTATTTACATCATTAATAAATCATTCAAATAAATAAGATCATAATGAATAAAATTTTATCCAAAACCTGTAAAATTTATATTGGATGATTTTATTTCGACCATGAGTAATATTATATTCTCCTATAATGATTTTTTGACCATTACAAACCAAATATCATTATATAATAAAATAATAGTTTCAAACTTTCCTAAAGAGCCCCTCCTCCCCCTTATAATAGGAGACCACTTCTAACCAATTCCTCACACCTCTCAAGCAATTTGGATCATCCAAACTGTGATCCATTAATCTCCCTACATCCCTCTCATCCCCATAGATGCATTACCTTAGGCATAAGGCACTTTAATAAGTCCTTTGGTTCAAACCAAAGGGAGTTACCCAAATTAAAGGTAACAGTTTCTCTTACTTAGTTTTCTTTTATTTTACTTCTCCAACCCCTAAACTCTTTTTATTCCTTTCCTTTGTAACAAAACCGGTATTCGTAATATACTAGGATGTTTTATGAAAATTATTCAAACTACACTTACACACACCTCTATCTAATGGGTGAAAAACATAATGTTTCTGTGGACGGCAAACTAACGCCTCACGAAACGATGATTGTTCAATTACCTCCTACCGCCTCTCATGTTGACCATTATGATGTAAATGTTTTAATATATGATATATATTATATTTATTGTTTCTTTATTCTTCTATAATTTCCATGTATATCATGCCTTTATTGTTTCCATTATGGGTAAAGGCGATAATCTCATTAGAGAAAGTGCGGACTACCACCCCCTCAAAGTGAACTGACATGTTCATACCATATGTGGTACGTATAAAGGATATATCTAATAAAATTATATATGATAAAATACTGGAATTATAATACTACTATGTATCATTATGTTTTACTTCCATTAAATATGAAATAGAAATGGAAGTAGCGTTCATGCAGACGTACGACATACCCTCTCCATGAACGGTGCATTTCATTTCTTACCTCTAAATGTTAATAACTATTATAAATACATGTGTCTGCTGGATATATATGATATATATGATATCCATATCATGAATATAATTCTGGATATAATGAACCTATGACCACATGAACAACATGTAATTATAAGAGGTCCATTTTGACTCAAGTACCAAATATCAACAAAACGAACATTATTAACTTAAATTATTAAATAATATTTATAACTTTGTAATAAGTGATATAAATAGAATTATAAACATGAAAAGGTTTCTTAATCAATTATAAATTATCTTTAGTTTATTATTCAGGAGATTAAAGAACGAACGGGTCAAGTCGGACACGAGTTAAGGGAACTTCTTAACCCAATTTCCTTTCTTTGGGTTAATCTCCTTCTTTTAAATTATGTAATTCTATGACTATATCCTATCTTGTATTAATACTTTCTATATGTTGACTTATAGTTAATACACATAACTGATCAATTTTATTTACAAAATATTCTTTTTAAGGGACTTTGTCTCAATATCCTTTCATTGAGGCATATTTAGTTTTATACATGACTTTATATTATACAATATATAATCCCCTTTGACTTTTCATTTCATTCAAAGGGAATCTTTTTATACGAAGCATTTTAAAAAACAAAACAAAAATCAAAATGTTTCTTTTTTTTATGTAAGTGGTGACAATGACATTTCCGTCATCGTGAGTTTTATTTGATCTTTGGCTTCCTTAACTAGCCGGAATGTTTTTAAAAGAAAAAAGTTAATACTATATACTCTTTTTACGTATTTTTTTATTGAAAATTATTTTGAGAATGGATTTATAATTTCAATATCATGAAATGATATTTTGTTATTTCAATGTGGAAATATTATCATTCCTTTATGCTTATGTTTTGTGTTATGGCCATGTTATGGTTCTTGTGAATGATTTATGTATATGGGTGGTTCCATGATAAACCTAGGGCGGGTAAGCCTAAGATTGCTCTCCAATGCATTGGGTAACGTGACAGATGTAAACATGAATGTTTCTCCTATGAGATTTAGTGAATATACTTTGATGGGTATTCCAATGTAACTCCCTATATATCTATAATAGCTACAATGTATGTATGATATGGATGTCACAAGTTATCTTTATGATATATTATTTTTATGTGTCTTTCATAAATATTATTTTTTCATGAGGTAAGTAAGAGAGTTCATGTTTTGTATGTATTTATAAACAAATTTTTTCATCCTTTGTATTATAATTATTATAGAGATTTTTATGCTCATCCTAGATTTTTGAAATGTTATCACAGGACTAAAATATGAATAGGGTCAACGATGGGATCAAGGAAAAGTCATGCTATATAAAACCTGGAACTAGACATGACTCTATTATCAAGAGTTTTTAATGTAAGAAAAAAATGGATACTGGATAGTCCTGTCTACATGTAATATTCATGTAGTTATGTAAATGTAATGAACTAATTCTCTAAAACTCTATACTTGAAAAGATCCTCAATTTTAAATACCCATTTAGTTAAATATTATGAAATGTTTAAGGTCGGGTCCCTATAGTTGGTATCAGAGGTCGATTTAGATAACATTAGGAGTTAGGGTATTGTTAAATTAATATCCATAAAGTAATTTATGTTAATATTGAAATAATATTGCATTTCTAGATTACCATGTTGCTTCACCTAAGATATTTCTATGTTAAGAATTGTTTTCTGCATAGGAAACAATGTTGTTGTGCAGTGAAGGCATGCAGAGGGAAATGACCTTCCAAATCAGCATCATGAGATGGTCGGAAATGGAACTGAATAGTCTTTTTCGAGATGGATCAGTTGACTCAGGTGATAAATAGTGTTTTTATTTAGAGATGATATTTTGGTTTATTCAAAAAGTAAGGAGGAACATGAAAGACATTTAAGGGTTGTATTGAAAGGCTTAAAACAAATGAATCAATTTGGGAAATTTAGAAAGTGTGAGTTTTGGTTACAAAAAATTTCTTTCCTTGGTCACGTTCTTTCAAAAAAATTGCATAACTATTGATCCTACAAAAACAAATATTGTCGAAGAATGGCCAAGACCCACATATATAACCGAGATTCGTAGTTTTCTTAGTTTGGCAGGTTATTACCAGAGGTTTGTTGAAACATTTTCACGTTTGTCTGGTCCAATGACTAAGTTAACTCAAAAAGGTGTTATGTTAATATGGAAAAATTAATATGATGATAATTTTTAGGAATTGAAAAAGATATTGGTGAATGCTCCAGTTTTGGAACTACTATCCAGAAATGGTGTGTTTGTTATCTACAGTGATGCTTCGTTCAAAGGAATGGGTTGTGTCCTAATGCAGAATGATCAGGTAATTTCTTATACTTCATGTCAGTTGAAACCATATGAGTTAAATTACCCTACACATGATTTGGAATTAGTTGTTGTTGTTTTTTCTTTAAAAATTTGGACGCATCATTTTTATGGATTGAAGTGTGAAATATATACTAATCACAAAAGTTTGAAGTATATTTTCACTCAAAAATAATTGAACATGAGTTAGAGGAGATGGCTGGAAATAATCAAGGATTATGATTTCATGATCCATTACCATCTAGGAAAAGAAAATAAAGTGGTTATGATTTGAGTCAAAAATGTAACGCTTCATTAACTATGTTACGTTTAGAACAATATCCTTTAGTTTTTGATTTTATGAACTTTATCATAGATGTTGTTGGTGTAGGAAATTCTCTTGTTTTATATCAAGTGTCAGTGAGATCATCTCTATTAGACAGAATAAATCAAGCTCATAAAGAAGATAGTGAGTTGCAGAAAAAGGTTGAGTTGGTTAAGAAGGCTGTGTTTCCTGAATTAAACATTGACAATGATTGTGTTTTGAGGTTTGGGAAGAGATTATGTGTGCCTTTTAATTCACAGTTGAAGAATGATTTTTTTTGTGATGCTCATAGTTATTAGTTTACAGTTCATCCTGGTAGTACTACGATGTATATAGATCTTAGCGAGTATTACTGGTGGGATGGAATGAAAAGAGATATTGCTGATTTTACTGTGAAGTGTCTGACTTTTCAGCAGGTTGAAGCAGAGCAGAAGTTACCGAAAGGGATGCTTCATCCCTTAACGGTGCCAGAATGGAAATGGGAAAATATATCCATGGACTTCATTGTGGTATTACCAAAGACATCTTGAGGTAATAATGCAATCGGGGGTATTGTTGATCGATTGACTAAATCTGCTCATTTCCATCCTATTCGACATACATTGTCTGAAGATCAACTTTCTCAGTTGTTTGTTAAAGAGATAGACAGTTTTCATGGAGTTCCCCACTCCATTGTGTATGATCGTGATCCTAGATTTACTTATAACTTTTGGAAGGGCCTTCAGAAATTGTTGGGTACTGAATTAAATTTTATTACATCTTTTCATCCTCAATCATATGGGAAATCAGAATGAACAATTCACACATTGGAGGATATGTTACTTTCTTTCTCAATGGTTTTTTCGGAACGTTGATACCAACATATTTTATTGATTGAATTTTCATATGATAAAAGTTTTCATTACAGTATACAGATGGCTTCATTTGAGGCATTATATGGAAAGAGTTTTCAAACTCCAGCTTTTTGGGATAAAGTTGGTGAAAGGAAGCTGATGGGACCAGAATTGGTAGAAGAGATGGAAGAGACAGTTCAGTTGATTCGGAATCACATGAGAACAGCTCAGAGAAGATATAAAAGTTATGCTGTTAACCGGAGGAAAGATATTTCTTTTCAGGTAGGTGATCATGTCTTTCTCAATCTTTCTCCATGGAAAAGTGTGATGTGTTATGGTAAGAAGGGAAAGTTTAGTCTGAGGTTCATTGGACCTTATGAAATTCTGGAGAAATTTGGATCAGTTGCGTACAGTGTAGATTTACCTCCATGTTTATCCCAGGTACACAATTTTTTTCATGTTTTGATGTTGAGAAAGTATATGCTAGATCAATCTCATGTTTTTTGCACAGAGATAGTTCCATTGGAAATGAATCTCGTTTATGAAGAACAACCAGTTTATATTCTTGATCGTAGATATCAAGTGTTGTGGAATAAAGAAATTCACCAGGTAATGGTTTTTTGGAAAAATTATATGGTTCAAGAGCCAACATGGGAATCTGAAAATGCTATGAGCAATAAATACCCCCACTTATTTGATATGTGAATAAAAATTGCGAGGACGCAATTTCGAAAAGGGGGGAAGGATGTAGCATCACATGTAAACAAATAATAAGACATATTTTATATTTAGTAATATTTGTGATTTAAATATTAATTTTACTTTAAAAGAGTTTCTATGTTCGATAGCATACCCGATACACAACAATGAGTTTCTTTGAAATCTTATGTTGCACACTAATAATATTATATTATTATTTTAAATGGTAGTTAACTCCATGTCATTGTATTGGATGAAATTAATGAATCTAACTAAAATATGATTATTCATGTTTGTTAAATGTATTTACATTTATCCAATAAAAAGTTAGAGGTTTAAAATATGAATGAATCTAATTTTAAGCAAAATTTACATTAAAAGGTCTATTTAACGCCTTTTAATGGAGAACCATTTTTAAATATAGTTTTGTTCAATTTAATACATTATATATGACCACTTAAAATTCTAATTTAGAATGGGGATATCAAAACATAGATTGTGTAAATTTTTGAAATTTTTCCAATAAATTTGATTTTTTAATGAATAGTGAAAATATTGTATTTTAATTCAAATGTGCCTTTGAAGCTAATTTATTTATATGGTTAGATTATCTTTTTAATAGGTTTTAAAGTGTTATTAGAATATATTTATACCATTTAATCCAATTTTGGTTATTGGAATTAATTACACTTTGAAATTGGATATAAACAAGTGTCGATCTTTTTATAGTTATTGTTTCTTAGAAACAGGCTATTTGTTTTAACAACGAGAATTAATTTTAAATTTAATTAATGAAAATTTTATGTTTTGAATTTGGAAAAATATACATCATGTTCTAATTTTGAATATCGAATAAAGCATTGGCTGAATTTTTTATATTTTTCTGAAAAACATCTATTTTTGATGAATTGTGAAACAACTTAGTAGTAGTTAAAAAACTGACTTTTTGATTTAAATGAAATTTTACCACTTATGTGAAATGAATTAAAAAAATCTGATATTCATGGTTGTTATCAATAACTAAAATTTGGTTCAATAAGATGAATATAATTTTTGATGAATATTAACTTTTGAATTTTATTTACCACAGTTAAAGGTAAGTAAGGTAATTCAAGGTAAATAGAATATTATAATAATTCAAAATTACCATAAAACTTATCCAAACCTTATTTGTTAATCCATTTATGACCATGGTCACCTTTGGGTCGATTTTGGGACCCTATTGAGCCACTTGAGAGTGATAATGAAAATTTGGATTAATTAATTTAATGTAATGACAAAATTGACATTAACAAAAATCTTTTAGTAATTACTTTTTATATGGTGTTATATAATTCATATTTTTTACTATAAATAATCATTGGAAATATAAATAAATTTCCTATATCATGGATTTTTTTTATAATTTTTAGACATCAAATAAATTAAATTATTTATGACACAATAACGATGCAGTATTTACCTCATTAATAAATCATTTAAATAAATAAGATTATAATGAATAAAATATTATTAAAAAAATATCCAATTATTATTTGATAATTTATTTCGGCAATGATTCATTTTATCTTCGAATATAATGATTTTGGGACCATTAGAAACTGAATATCATTATATAATAAAATAATAGTTTCACACTTTCCTAAAGAGCCCCTTCTCCCCATATAAAAGGAGAGCACATCTAACCATTTCCTCACACCTCTCAAGCCATTTTTCTCGTCCAAACTCTGCCCAATTAATCTCCTAGCGTCCCTTTCATCCGCCTAGAAGCCTTACCTTAGGCATAGGTCACTTCAATAAGTCCTTTGGTTCAAACCAAAGGGAGTTACCCAAATTAAAGGTAATGGTTTCTCTTAATTTGTTTTCTTTTATTTTACTTCTCCAACCCCTAATCTCTTTTTATTCCTTTCTTTTGTAACAATAACATTATAACCAAAATACTAGGATTTTATTATGGGAAGTATTAGAACTAAACTTACACACACCTCCATCTAATGGGTGAAGAATATAAAGTTTTTATGGATGGCAAACTAACGCCTCACAAAACGATGACTGTTCAATTACCTCTTACCGCCTCTCATGGTGGCCATTAAGATGGAACTGTATTTATATATGATATATGTTATTTTTATTTTTTCTTTATGCTTCTGTAATTTCCATTTATATCATGCCTTTATGGTTTCTATTATGGGTAAACGTGATAATCTCATTAAAGGAAGTGCGGACTACCTCCACCTCAAAGTGATATGACTTGTTCATACCATATGTGGTACATATAAAGGATAGATTTAGTGATATTATATATGATACAATACTGGAATTATATTACTACAATTTATCATTATTTTTTAATTCCATTAAATATGAAATAGAAATGGAAGTAGCGTTCATGCGTACGTACGGCTTACTGTCTCCTTGAATAGTGCATTTCATTTCTTACCTCTAAATGTTATGAACTATTATAAATACATGTATATGCTGGATATATATCATATATATGATATCAAAATAATTAATATAATTCTGGATATAATGAATCTTTGAGCACATGAACAACATGTAATTATAAGAAGTCTATTTTTGACTCAAGTACCAAATATCGACAAAACGAACATTATTAACATAAATGATTACATAGTTTTTATAACATGGTAATAAGTGATAAGAAAAAGGTTATAAAGAAAGAAGAAATTATCTTTATTTTATTATTCATGAGATTAAAGAACGAACGGGTCAAGTCGGACACGAGGTAAGGGAACTTCTTAACCCAATTTCATTTCTTTTGGTTAATCTCCTACTTTCGAATTATGCCATGCTATGATTATGTCTTATCTTGTATTTATACTTTATTTATGTGTACTTATAGTGAATACACATAATAGATCTATTTTATTTACAAAATATTCTATATAAGGGACTTCATCTCAATCTCCTTTCATTGAGGCATATTTAGTATTATACACAACTTTATTTTATACAATGTATAAACCCCTTTGACTTTTCAATTCATTCAAAGGGAATCTTTTTATATGAATCGTTTTACTAAAAGAAAAAAATGTATCTTTTTTTACGTAATTGGTGATAATGTCCTTTCTTCCGCCGCGAGTATTATTTGATCTTTGTCTTTTTTAACAAGCCGGAATTTTTTTAAAAAAAATTAATACCATATACTCTTTTTACATATTTTGGTATTGAAAATGATTTTGAGAATGGATTTATTATTTCAATATCTTGAAATCATATTTTTTTATTGAAATGTGGAAATATTTTCTTTCCTTTTTACCTATGTTATGTGTTATTATCATGTTATGGTTCTTGGGCCTTATTTACATATACGAGAAAGTTCTGTGATAAACCTAGGGTGGGTGAGCCCGAGAAAGTTGTCCAATGCATTGGGTAACGTGTCGGAGGTAAACGTGAATGTTTCTCATAAGAGATTTAGGGAATATACTGTGATTAGTATTCCAAAGTTACTCCCTATGTATCTATGATAGCTACAATGTATGTATGATATGGATTCCACAAGTTCCCTTTATAATACATGATTTTTATGTGTCTTTCATAAATCTTATGATTTCATGAGGTAAGTTGGAGAGTTCCTGTTTTGTATGCATTTATAAACAAATGTTTTCATCCTTTCTATTATAACCCTTACTGAGCTTTTTATGCTCATCCCATGTTTTTGAAATGTTATCACAGGGCATAAAGATGAATTGGGTCAAGGATGGGATCAAGGAAAAGTCATCCTGTCTAAAACATGGAACTAGACATGACTCTTTTTTTCAAGAGTTTTTATTTTATGAAAAAAATGGATACTAGGTAGAATTGTCTACATGTAATATTCATGTTGTTATGTAAATGTAATGACCTATTTCTCTAAAACTCTAAACCTAAAAATATCCTCAATGTGAATTACTCATTTAATTAAATATTATGTAATTTTTAAGTTCAGGTCCCTATAAAAGTATATAAAATTATATTTGTTTAAGGGTCTATTGTAGAAGCATACTTGTAGGTGGAAATTTCAAATTTCTTCTCTTATTATTTTCAGTTGGAATATCCAACAAAACATAATAGCATGAGACATAATGAAAAAAATATTTATGATTTCGCAAACTATCGGTTGTCAGTTTTAAATCATCCTGAGGTTGGTTTTAGTGATTATTTGGAGTGATGGATTATATATGAAGAACTGCATAAAGATTATACATATGTTCTATGGAATTGGAATGAAATGACACAATTTGTGTTGTAAGTACTAATTTTTTATAATTTTGTTTAATATTTAGAATATATCTAATTATTTTCAACAATTTATTATACTATATGAAGGCCATTTCAAAAAATATATACAAATTACATCTGCTGCTCTTGAAAAATGTTGACAAAAAATAATTTGCAGATTGTTTTCAAACACTGGTAAGATTAGTTTCATTGGATTGAATATTAAATAAATTTTTAAATGATATCTATTATTAATAATTTTTTATATGTAATCCAAATGAAAATAAAATAGATAATCATTTATCTGTTCTAATAAATCCTCCATCAAAATTGTTAAAATATTATATTTGGTATGTGGTTAATGGATTTTGATTCTATACATGCATATTGGGTGACTCAAAGAAATAAATGAATAGTGATGTTATTTTGAAAGGATATCATCATAAGGAGAGTGGTGTTGACTTTTATTATAATCTTGATGAAATAATTTATCTACATTATCTGGTAAAACATAAGGTTACAATGTTTAAATTTCATTTGTGTGATATTGATCAGGGTTTGCGAGTACATCCACGACATGGTGACATTGACATTAAATAAAATAGTCTTCTTGCATCAAATGAGAAATTATTCTTATCACATAGAGCACATAAAGTTTACTATGAAATTAGTTTTGATGTTTTGAGATATTTTGAGGATTGGTGGAGTTGGATAAAAATGAAATCATGTGATGATAAACTTATTGAAAATGAAAATGGTTCTATGCAAGTGAAAAATATTTAATTTTTTAATAAATATCCCAAAAATATATATCTTACCTGATGGGATATAAATATTGATAGTGACACCACCTACCCCCCAGTTAAGGGATGGATATATAGGTAATGTTGATGATGTAATAAGGGATGATGAAAATGAAATTCATATGAAAGATAACAGCGTTAAATATGGGGATGAATACATTGATGTTGATGAAAGTGGTGATGAAGATGAAGATTTATGTATTATATTAATGAATTTATTTACAGGTAATTGGAATATTCTGATATTTATAAGTTTTCTTAATTTAATATTTGTATTAAAAATCATTTTCAATATCAAGGAGCCTAGGCCACCTTGAGAAGGGGGTAAATCAGGGTGTCAAATTTTTCACTTCTTTACTAGGTCTTGTTTCCATGTTTGTAGGAACATGTTTAAACATGCATGCTGGATTTGTGCAGTAATTAAAACATTCATATGAAGAATGAAAACCCGACACTTTTTTACACGGTTCTCCACTAAATTCTATCTCCAAGGAGAATATTCTGAGAGGTTATGGTTCATACCAACATATACATCTACTAGAAAACTGGGATTTGGAGCCCCTTAACTATAGCGACCGCCACTAGCGGTCTCTATAGGTAACCAATACCGACCGCCTGTTGCGGTCACTGGGTTTTTTCAAAAAAAATTGGGTGGCTTCGGTGCCCCCCTGAACCCTCCTCCTCCCTCCTCACCTCGTCGCACAGCCTCCCTCACTGCCCTCCCCCATCGTCGCGTGCCCTCCCCTATCGTCACGGTCCCTCCCTCATCGCCCTCCCTCTCCGCCCTCCACCCTCCTCCCTCATCAGCCTCTACCCTCCGCCGTCTGCCCTCCATCTGACCTCCTCCTTGCCCTCGGTCTCCTTCAGCCTTCCTCCGCCTATGCCTTCTGGATTCGGCTGCACTCTGCCCTACTCTTCATCCCCTACGGCCTCTCTCTGCCCTCTGGCCTCCCGCCACCCACCTCCCGCCTCCACCCCCTCTAGCCTCCGACCCCTCTGGCCTCCAACCTCCGCCCTCGGCCCTCCTCCCTCCGCACCATCCCCCCCATGCACCCCGCCAACCCTCGTCCTCTCTATCTTCTTCCCCTCCCTTTCCTCACCACCGCTACCCATACCCTCCCTCACAATCCTCTCCTTTGTCGCACCGTTGTTTCCTGGTCCCCTCCCTCCATGCATGGCCCCTACTCATCCCCTCACCGCTGTGACCCGTCCACTCCAGCTCCCCCTGTCCTCGGTCCCTCCCTCACCGTCCCACCCTCGCTACACCATCGCCACCTCACTGCCTCCTCTCCTCCAGCTCCCCATCACCACTATCGCTCGTCCCCTCCCTCACTGCAC
This sequence comes from Viscum album, assembly GCA_963277665.1. NCBI lineage: Eukaryota > Viridiplantae > Streptophyta > Magnoliopsida > Santalales > Viscaceae > Viscum > Viscum album. Next base: position 269,315,643 of record OY728166.1, read on the forward strand.
CACCTCCTGCTCTGGCTCTCCTTCGCTGCCTCTCCTCTATCTCACAGCACCGCCTTCGGCTCCCCTCCCTTCTAGGTTTGTAGCGCAATCAGGTATGACATGGGCTTTCACTTATATTATTATTGTATAAATGGTTGAAAAAATAATTAGTATTTATTTTAAATATATTTGATATGAAAAATGCAAATTTAATAAGTCTTGTGTAAATTTTTGTTATAGAGATCTTATTATGTATAAGAGTGGGATTGATCTTCTAAATCAAACGTCTAGAGAATATTTCAATGGAATTATGTAGTTTATTGACTTCACCAGAGGATTTTAAATTGACTATATTAGTTTTCCATGTAGAAAATGTGCTAACATATTTCAATTCACATGAGATATTGTGAGGGAGCACCTATTATTTAATGGATTTTTTAAACATTATAAGATTTGGACTCTTCATGGAGAAGAATATATTTTTTGTCAAAATACGGATGTAGTTCAGATGGATGTTGATGCAAGGATGAATGATCCAATGCATGAAATTCTTACTGAAATGGTACATGGGTTGGATCCTGAAGGCATTGACATCCAGAATCTTGAGACTGGTGAGATTAGACTTCGCTCTAGTGCAGATCATGATTCGAGGAGGTTTTATGAATCACTTTATGAAGAAAAAATAGAATTATATCCTAGATGTACTTATTACAATAAATAATTGTTTATCGTGGAGTTGTTGCATTTTAAGACATTGAATCATTAGTTAGATACATCATTCGACATTCTGTTGGTGTTTTGAAAAAGGTTCTTCCTGTCGACGCTAGGATTCCCGAGTCGTATTACCATGCTCGAAAGTTGACAGAGAACATAGGTTTTATATATGAGACAATAGATGCATGTGCAAACAACTGTATGTTGTTTAAAAGGGAAACTGCCCATTTGGATATTTGTACGTTTTGTGGTGCTTCCAGGTGGAAAGAGAAAAGGGGGAATCAGACTCATCAAAGTCAGATTGCGATACAGGGGAAACCAAATTTCATAAAGCAAATGCGTTACTTTCCCCTTAAACTGAGGATGAAATGATTTTTTATGTCATCTAATGTTTCAAATTTAATGAGATGGAATTCATAAAGAGTTCGTAAAAGTGATATGTTAACCCGCCCGGCAGACTCTCGTGCTTGGAAGGATTTTGAAAAGAGACATCCCGACTTTGCTAAAGATGTTCATAATGTACGATTGGGATTGGCAGCAAATTGTTTCCATCCATTCTAGTCTATGGTTGGTGCAACTCATAGCACATGGCCCGTGTTGTTGGTTCCATATAATCTTCCTCTATAGCTTTTTATGAAGCAACAACTTATATTAATTTCTACTCTTATTGATAGACCTAAAATTCAGGGGTATAAGATTGATGTTTACCTTCATCCATTTATTGATGAGTTGAATGAATTTTGGGGTGATGGTGTGATGACTTATGACTGTGAAACAAATGAAATGTTCAAACTGTAGGCTACTTTATAGTGGACAATCAATGACTTCATAAATTATGCAAAGTTATCAGGATGTACTACGAAAGGGGAATTTTCTGTCACTTGTTGCAATAAAAGTAAAAAATATTAATGGATTAAGCATTACAAAAAATGGTCCTACATGGGTCACAGACATTTTCTCCCCCCTCAGGACAGGTTCAGAAAGGACAGAGTGGCATTTTATGGTTCTAGAGAGTTTAGACTCGCACCAAAGATCATGATAGGAGTCGAAATTTTATCACAGATTGAGGAAGAAAACATCCGCATGCTATATGAAATTCAGGATTTGGTGGATCCTCTTGTACGTTATATTTGTGATGCGGGTTGGTAGCAGAGTCACAATTGGAAAATGAAAATTATTTTTTATAGTCTTCCGTATTAGAAAACTAAAATTATGAGGCATAATTTGGATGTCATGCACATTGAAAAAAATGTTTGTGATAACTTATTGTTGACCATTTTATGTGTCAGTGGAAAATCAAAGGACCTTGTTAATGCACACTGTGATTTGGAAAAAAATGGGTTTATGGAAATAGTTGCATTTATAGTTAGTTGAGGGAAACAAGGCATATATGCCTACTGCACAATATACGATGACTACAAAGGAGAAAGAGACTTTTTGTTCCATTTTGAAGATGCAAAAGTTGCATGATGGTTACTTTTCTAATATTTTAAAGTGTGTGAATCTGACTAGCAAGACATTGCAAGGATTGAAAAGTCATGACAATCACATACTAAAACTGTAGTTGTTTCCAATCATAATTTTTGATTGTTTATCCCCCAATGTTGTTCAGCCGTTGATTGAGATAAGTAATTTGTTTAGACAGCTTTGTTTAAGAAATCAACGAATAAGTGATTTGAAATGTTTACAGGACCGAATTGTACTTACTCTTTTTCATGTTGAGAAACTATTTCCACCCTCTTTTTTGATGTTATGGTCTACTTGATAGTGCACCTAACTGATGAAGTAATGGCTGCTGGTCTAGTGTATTTCAGGTGGATGTATCCTATTGAGCGGTATTTGAGTACATTGAAACCATTTGTACGCAACAGATCTTGTCCGTAGGCATCAATAGCCAATGATTATTTGATGAATGAGTGTACTAATTTTTGTGTAGAATATCTTACGGATGTTGAAACAAATTTAGATAAATCCTCTCAGATTCATGATGGTCCAGTTGGAGAAGGAACCACATATGATATGGACAACATCGAGTGGATACAAGTGCATTGATATATCTTGTTCAATACTCCATCAGTTGCACCATTAATGCAGTAAGTATCTTATCACTTTTATTTTTTAACTTTTACATGTTTTGTTTTCATAAGTTTATCATTTAAACATCACGTAATCATTTTCAAGAAACACATTAATGAGATAAAATAATAGATGTATCTTGTGGCTAAGGTGAAAATTCATCAATCTCATGATGCGTCATTTCATGATCGGTTCAAGGATTATGTATGTATAAATTGATTTTCATTATGAGTGAAGTATTATACAAATTTATTTCGGCATATATAATTGTTCAATTCTGTGAATTATATAGGTTCATAATATGAGGGAGTTAGGGGACCCCATGCTAACTGAAGAACTTATCCAACTGGCTGAGGTTCCATCTATAACGGCTCATCATTATCAATCTATTGATGCTAATTGTTTTCAATTTCACATTAAAGATGTTGACGACAAACTAGCAACACAAAACAGTGGTATCGGTTGTCCATTTTTCAATTCTGTTTATTACTATGGTCAATTTATAGACATCATTGCAGTTGTATACACACACGGGTTGAAGTACATATTTTTAAGTGTAATTGGGTTGATCCAGTGCGTGGATGTAATGTCGATCAATATCAATTTTCATTAGTGAATTTTAACTATATGTTATATAGAAATGAATGAATTGATAATGAACCTTTCATTTTTACATCACAAGTGGGATAATTATTCTTCGTTACATTGCCTTTGAATTGAAGTTGGCAAGTTGTTGTCAAAATGTCTCAGCGAGGAGTGTTTTTATTTGAATAAGATGATCCCGATGTTGTTCCTTTTGTTTCCCAACATCTTGATCAACATACCATAGTTCAACGTGAAGAAGATATTTATTTGGTCAGAGTAGCTATTGACGGAGAAATGGTCAATTTTCATGATTAATGAAAGGTATAATTTTTATCCCACCATTTAGCCTAGGATATCATAAATTATCTATCAATTTTATAAATCCACGTAAGTTTTAATCCTCACTTTTGGTAGTTTATTCAGTTATAAATATTAAGGGTGATTTAACTCATGTTATATTGATGTTACTGTCGGTGTATCATCCCATTGAGGTATTCTTCATTTGGTTCATGTGCTTCTTGAATTTTTATTAATTCAATTAGAAATTTGGCTATGTATTGATTGGTTTTGTACATAATTTGTATATCTGTTTTGTTAACTTTCTAATTTTTTAAAATTCATTCACAACTAATTATTCAATCCCTTTTTGTTTTATTAACAACTGTAAAAGTTTGATTTTTTTTAAAAACAATCCAATTTATCATTTGGACACTTTGGAAAGTCCCCTTACTAATGTTTTCTATGATTGCAGGCATGTCAGGGGAAGAGGTAGCAGATCCACATCATACATCTAAGGAATCTATGTCTCAGGGTCGAGGTATGTTTGAATGTCATTTTCACTATTCATTATGTAATTGATAAACATATATATATATATATATATATATTTATTTATTTATTTATTTATAACATCTGTAAAATTATATATAAATTTTTTTTCAATAAGATCAGAATCGATTGCGTCTTCCTCTCAAAATAGAGGCCCTGGTCATGACATATTATCATGGAATTCTGACATGATGTTTGATGTTTCCTTTGATGAGGTATTTCATCCTATGGGATGGAACTCCCCTGCATTTATTCATCATTCGGGTCATATCATACGTGATCCACAACGATTTCCATTGACCACGTGTGACTGGATGTCTAACCCTTAGGACACATTAGATCGTCTTTGGAGGGAGGTTCAGGTATGTAGACCATTTTCCTTTATTCCCTATGTATATACAGTAATAACATATTTGATTTTTTTGGTTAATAAAAAAATTTGAAATTATTTCGCAATGAGTTTCAGCCAGTGTGTATGATCAAATGCTGTAAGATGTGGAAATACTATAATAACAAAGTCAATAGGGATCACTTAGTACCAAATGCGGGTGCCCTAGACATTCTAGAAAAAGTCTCGAGAGGTGTCCTCCCAGCTTAGTGGTGTGATTTAGTTTCATATTGGTCTACTGAGGTTGTTGCGGTTTGTATATTTATTTTGGTATATATATTTTCAAGAATGTGTGATTTGTTTGAAATTTGAATGAATTGAATGTAGGACGTGTCAACACGCCATTCTGATAATCGAGCGTTGCAGGGACCACCTCATAGGCTCGTGACTCATCACGTGTCTTCATTCCGACATGAGGTAATTCTTATTCATTTTTTAATTTATTAATTAATATGTTTTTGTGTTTATATTCTATTCTTATACAATTGTGGAATCAAGGTGCACCGACTGATAAAATGTCGGTGTGGATGAGGACTCGTTATCGCAATGATCCAGAGGCTGCAGCATTGATAGTAAGTGCTTGTACTCATTACCAATACATATATAAAATCTGTATATTAATAAGTGTATATATATTTAAATATTTCACTTTCTCAATTTGACGTTAAGTTAGAACATCTGCCAGAGGTCCAGCGACAGCTCCCCATGCGAAGAGATGAGATATTTCATCACATTATTGGTCAGTACGGGCATGGATATAGTTTGACCTATGGAACAGGGATTCCTCATTCTATAGTGTGACGTGTTGCGGTTGTCGGTCCTGTTGGTGCTCGAATGACATAGTAGTTGTAATATTTCGAGGCACGGTTGCACGCGTCCGAGGAGGTAAATGAGCAATTGATCACTGAGGTTAGAGCACTGCAGCAATATGTGCATCCAAGTTATAGTGTAGGGGATCAGATGACACATGTTTATACTATATTTATTTACTTAATTTATATTATTTTTGTTACGAGAATATTCATATTGTTTATTTGTTGTAGGCCCCTGTCCCACCTGATGGAGGTAGTAGTCATGACCACGCATGACGCATCATATTCCCGAGGTGTGTTTCTATTTTTAATGGTGGGGTTTTTATTGATACTTTGTTTGGGTTTCTAGTGATATTTTTTGTGATTTGGGGGTATCATGTGTATTTTGGCCTGATGTAATGTTTTTGTGCACGAATTGAGAAGTAACCATGAATATGATTAATGATTTGGATATATTTTTTCATTTAATTATTCAATGTTTTCAATTTCATGTTTTTTAACAGTTTTGAAAAAACCAAGTGATTCCTAATATAAACCATGAAACTTGTTTTTGATGATTGAGCTCAAGTTCATTATTTTTAGTCCCCGGCCCACCCCGGACACCCCTCTCTTCATCCCGGACAACCCCCTCACACCCCAGACATCCCCCCCTGCACCCCGGATAGCCACCCCCCCCCCCCCCTCGCACCTCCAACAGTCCTCCCTGCACCCTAGACAGCCCCCCAGCACCCTGGACAGTCCCCCCACACCCCGAACATCCCCTCCCTGCACCTCGAACAGCCCCCCCCCCCACCCCGGAAAGCCCTCCCCGCACCTCGGATAGCCCCCCCCCCCCCCCCCCCACACCACGGACAGCCCCCCACCCCCCGCACTCTGGACAACCCCCTCACCCCAGACAACAACCCCCCCCCCCCCCCCCAGAAAGACCCCCACTGCCCACTGACATTCCCTCCCACCCCGGACAACCCCCCCCCCCCCCCCCCACACCCCGAACATCTCACCCCGTACTGTCGGGCAGACGGCACGTCAATCGGAGGTGTCATTTGACCGCAGTGACTGGAAACGCGTTTCTGGAGTCATCAAACACCAAAACAGCATGAGATGGTCAAATTCGGAGAAAACGTACTCTGAATGACTTGAAACCACACGAAAAAAATATTAATATTATTTGTGACGTGTAGTAGGAGATGGAATGCCCATCAGACATGTGGTGCGCGTGGTACGAGCGATTATGTCATTTTCAGCAGTTCAGTGCACCCTAAAAGGGCGTGTTGGGTGGTCAAAACCACCAGAACGACCTCATAATGGAATGAAATAATAATTCAATTGTTGTTCTATGAATTTTGAAATGGTCGGGCAGACAGCACATCAATCGGAGGTGTCGTTTGACCGCGGTGACCGGAAATGCGTTTCGGGAGTCAGAAAACACCAAAACGGCGTGAGACGGTCAATTTCAGAGAAAATCAGCTCCGAATGACCTAAAACCACAAAAAACAATAGGAATATTATTTTTGACGTTTAGGAGGAGAAGGAATACCTATCGGACGTGCGGTGCGCGCGGTACGACCGATTGTGTCGTTTTCAGTAGTTAGGTGCGCGCTAAAAGGGGGCGTTGGGGGGTCAAAACCACCTGAACAACCCCGGAATACCATGAAATAATACGAAAACATCCGTTGTGTGAATTTTAAAATGGTCGGGTAGACAGCATGTCAATCGGTGGTGTTGTTTGACTATGGTGACTGGAAACATGTTTCCGGAGTCATAAAACACCAAAACGGCGTGAGACGGTCGAATTCGGAGAAAACGTGCTCCAAATGAGCTGAAACCACACCAAAAAAATAGGACTATTATTCGGGACATGTAGGAGGAGATGACATGCCCATCGAATGGGCAATGGGTGCGGTACGACCGATTGTGTCATTTTCAGCAGTTCAACGTGCGCTAAAAGGGCGCGTTGGGGGATATAAACCACCCAAATGACCTTGGAATGCCTTGAAATCATACAAAAAATAGTTATGGTGTGAATTGTGAAATGTTCACGTAGACGGCACATCAATCAGAGGTTTCGTTTGACTGCAGTGATCGGAAAGGCGTTTCTGGAGTCATAAAACACCAAAACGGCATGAGATGGTCTAATTCAGAGAAAATGTGCTTTGAATGACCTGAAACCGCATGAAAACAATATGAATATTATTTGTGACATGTAAGAGGAGATGAAATTCCCATCGGACGTGCATTGGGCACGATACGACTGATTGTGTCGTTTTCAGCAGTTCGGCAAGGGCTAAAAGGGCGCATTGGGGGGTCGAAACCACCCGAACAACCTCGAAATGCCATTAAATCATACGAAAAAAGATGTGGTGTGAATTGTGAAATGTTCGAGAAGATGGAACGTCAATCAGAGGTGTTGTTTGATAGCGGTGACCATAAACGCGTTTTCGGAGTCTTAAAACACCAAAACGGAGTGAGACAGTTGAATTCATATAAAACGTGCTCTGAATGACCTAAAACCACACCAAAAAAATAGAAATACTATTCGTGACATGTAGGAGAATACAACACGCCCATCGTACGTGCAGTGCGCGCGGTATGACCGATTGTGTTGTTTTCAGCAGTTCAGCGCACACTAAAAGGGCGTGTTGGGGGGGTCAAAACCACCCTAATGACCTAGGAATGCCATGAAATCATACAACAACCTCCGTGGTGTTAATTTTAAAATGTTTGGGAAAAAACATCAATTGAAGGTGTCGTTTGACCGAGGTGACTGGAAACGCGTTTCTGGAGTTATAAAACACCAAAACGGTGTGAGACGGTCGAATTTGGAGAAAACATGCTCCGAATGACCTGAAACCACATGAATAAAATAGGAATATTATTCTTGATGTGTAGGAGGATAGGTCACTCCAATCAGACGTGTGGTGCGCGCGGTACAACCGATTGTGTCGTTTTTAGCAGTTTATCGCACGCTAAAAGGGCGTGTTGGGGGGTCAAAACCACCCGAACGACCTTGTAATGGTATGAAATCTTACAATGACAGACGTGGTGTGAATTTTGAAATGGTCAGGTAGACAGCACATCAATTGGAGGTGTCGTTTAACCGCTGTGACCAGAAGCACGTTTCTAAAGTCATAAAACACCAAAATGGCATGAGATGGTAGAATTTGGAGAAACCGTGCTCCTAATGACCTTAATTCACACAAAATCAATAGAAATATTATTTTTGATGTGTAAGAAGAGACTGCACGCCCATCGGATGTGCGGTGCGTACGGTACGACCGATTGTGTCGTTTCCAGCAGTTCGGTGCGTGCTAAAAGGGCGCGTTGGGGGGTCAAAACCACTCGAACAACCCCGAAATGCCATGAAATCAGACAAAAACATCTTTTGTGTGAATTGTGAAATGTTTGGGTAGACATCACGTCAATAGGAGGTGTCGTTTGTATGCGGTGACCAGAAATGCATTTCTGGAGTCATAAAACACTAAAACGGCATGAGACGGTCGAATTCAGAGAAAACGTGCTCTGAATGACCTGAAACTGCACGAAAACAATAGGAATATTATTCGTTATGTATAATTGGAGACGACACGCCCATCGGACGTGCAGTGGGTGTGGTACGACTGATTGTGTCATTTTCAGCAGTTCGGCACGTACTAAAAGGGCGCATTGGGGGGTCAAAACCACCTCAACGACCTCAGAATTCCATTAAATCATCCAACAACAGCCGTGGTGTGAATTGTGAAATGGTCGGGCAGACGGAACATCAATCGATGGTGTGGTTTGACCGCGGTGACCGAAAATGCGTTTCGTGAGTCAAAAAACACCAAAACAGAGTGAGATGGTCGAATTCAGAGCAAACGTGCTCTAAATGACCTGAAACACACTGAAACAATGGTTATATTATTTGTGACGTGTAGGAGGAGACGTCACACCCATCGGATGTGTGGTGCACGTGGAACGACCGATTGTGTCGTTTTCCGTAGTTCGGCACGCACTGAAAGGGTGCATTGGGGTTCAAAACCACCCAAAAGACATCATAATGACATGAAATCATATAACAACATCCATGGTAAGAATTTTGAAATGGTCACGTAGACGACACATCAATCGGAGGTGTCGTTTGGCCACGGTGACCAGAAACGCGTTTCTAGTGTCAGAAAACAACAAAACTGCGTGAGACAGTCGAATTCAGAAAGAACGTTCTACAAATGACCTGAAACCACTTTAAAACAATAGGAATATTATTCGTGACATATTGGAGGAGACGACACGACCATCGGACGTGTGGTGCGCGCGATACGATAGATTGTGTCGTTTTTAGCAGTTCGGCTCGCCCTAAAAGGGCGCGTTGGGGGGTCAAAACCACCCAAACAACCTCAGATTGCTATTAAATCATATGACAACATCCCTAGTGTAAATTTTTAAATGTTTAGGCACACATCACGTCAATCGGAGGTGTATTTTGACTGAGATGACCGGAAATGCATTTCCGGAGTCACAAAACCCCATAACGGCATGACACGGTCAAACTCAAAGAAAACGTGCTCCAAATGACTTGAAACCACACGAAAACAATAAAAATAATATTCTTGACATGTAGGATGAGATGGCACACCCATCAGATGTATGGTGCGCCCGATACGACCAATTGTGTCATTTTCAGCAGTTCACCACGCGCTAAAAGACGCATTGGGGGTCCAAACCACCAGAACAACCTTGGAATGGCATGAAATCATACGAAAACAGTCGTGGTTTTAATTTTAAATTGGTCGGGTTGACAACATGTCAATCGGAGGTGTCGTTTGACTGTGGTGACAAGAAACGAATTTCCAGAGTCACAAAACCCGAAAACGGCGTGAGACGGTAGAATTCAGAGAAAACATGCTCTGAATGACATGAAACCACACTAAAATAATAGAAATATCATTTTTGGAATGTAGGAGGAGACGGCATGCCCCTCGAACATGTGGTGTGCGCGGTACGACCGATTGTGTCGTTTTCAGCAGTTCGGTGCGCGCAAAAAGGGCGTGTTGGGGGGGGGGGTCAAAATCACCCAAACGACCTCGAAATGCCATTAAATCATAGGCCAATACATTTTGTGTGAATTGTGAAATGTTGGGGTAGACGGCACATCAATCGGAGGTGTCGTTTGACCGTGGTTACCAGAAACGCGTTTCGGGAGTCATAAAACCCCAAAATGGTGTGAGATGGTCGAATTCGGAGAAAATGTGCTCTGAATGACCTGAATCCACGCAAAAACAATATGACAATTATTCGTCACGTGTTAGAGGAGACGGAATCCCATCAGACGTACGGTGGGAGCGGTACGACCGATTGTGTCGTTTTCAGAAGCTCGGCGCGCACAAAAAGGGCGCATTAGGGGGTCAAAGCCAACTGAATGACCTCTTAATGCCATGTAATTATACAACAATAGCCGTAGTTTTCATTTTGAAATGGTTGGGCAGAAGGCACGTCAATCGGAGGTGTCGTTTGAATGCGGTGACCGGAAACGCGTTTCCGGAGTCTTAAAACACCAAAATGGCGTGAGGCGGGGGAATTCAGCGAAAACATGCTCCAAATGACCAGAAACCACACCAAAGCAATATTTATATTATTCGTGACATTTCGGAGGAGATGGCATGCCCATCGGACGTGCGGTGCATGCGGTATGACCGATTGTGTCGTTTTCAGCAGTTCGACGCGCAATAAAAGGGTGCATTGGGGGGTCAAAACCACACGAAGTACCTCGGAATGCCATGAAACCATACGACGATAGATGTTTATTGAATTTTGAAATGGTCGGGTAGACGACATGCCAATCAGAGGTGTCGTTTGATGATGGTGACTGGAAATGTGTTTACGGAGTCATAAAACACCAAAACGGCATGAGACGGTTGAATTCAGAGAAAACGTGCTCTGAATGACCTAAAACCACACTAAAACAATAGGAATATTATTCGGGATGTGTTGTAGGAGACGACATGCCCATCGTACATGCAGTGTGCGCGGTATGATTGATGGTGTCGTTTTCAGCAGTTCGGCTCGTGCTAAAATGGAGCTTTGGGGGGTGAAAACCCCCCAAACTACCTCAGAATTCCATGAAATCATACGACAATAGTCGTGGTGTGATTTTTTAAAATGGTCGGGTAGATGACACATTAATCGGAGGTGTTTTTTGACCGCGGTGACCAGAAAGGAATTTCTGGAGTCATAAAACACTAAAATGGCGTGAGACGGTCAATTTCGGAGAAAATGTGCTCTGAATGATCAGAAACCACACGAAAACAATACTAATATGATTCATGACGTGTAGGGGGAGACGGAACGCCCATCAGACGTGTTGTGGGCACGGTACGACCGTTTGTGTCGTTTTCAGCAGTTCAGCTTGCACTAAAAGTGCGTGTTGGGGGGTCAAAACCACCCAAACGACCTCTCAATTCCATGAAATCATACGACAATAGTCTTGGTGTGAATTGTGAAATGGTTGGGCTGACGTCACATCAATCTGAGGTCTTGTTTGATCATGGTGACCGGAAACGCGTTACCGGAGTCAAAAAACACCAAAAGGGCGTGAGACCGTCGAATTCTGAGAAAATGTGATCCGAATGACCTGAAACCACATGAAAACAATATTAATATTATTCGTGACATGTAGGAGGAGACGGTACACCTATCGGACGTGCAAGGCATGTGGTACGACTGATTGTGTTGTTTTCAGCAGTTCGATGTGCGCTAAATAGGCACATTGGGGGGTCAAAACCACCCGAACAACCTCAGAATTCCATGAAATCATATGACAACAGATGTGGTGTGAATTTCAAAATGGTCGAGTAGACGACACGTCAATCGGAGGTGTTGTTTGACTGCAGTGACCAGAAATGCGTTTCTGGAGTAATAAAACACCAAAAAGGCGTGAAATGGTCGAATTCGGGTCAAATATGCTCTGAATGACCTGAAACCACATGAAAACAATAGTTATGTTATTTGTGACTTGTAGGAGGAGACGACATGCCCATCGGACGTGCGGTGCATGAGGTTTGACCTATTGTGTCGTTTTTAGTAGTTTTGTGCGCGCTAAAAGGGCGCATTTGGGGGCCAAAACCACCCGAACGACCTCGGAATTCCATGAAATCATACGACATCAGTCTTGGTGTGAATTATTAAATTTCGGGGTACACAGAACGTCAAACGGAGGTGTCTTTTGACCGCGGAGACCGGAAATGAATTTCCAGAGTTATAAAACACCAAAATGGCGTGAGACTGTTGTATTCAGAGAAAACATGCTCCGAATGACCGGAAACCACACGAAAACAATAGGAATATTATTGGTGATGTGTAGGAGGATATGGAACACCCATCGGGCATGTGGTGCGCATGGTATGACCAATTGTGTCGTATTTAGCAGTTCGGCGTGCACCAAAAGGGCGCATTGGGGGGGGGGGGGTCAAAACCACTCGAACAACCTCGAAATTCCATGAAATAATACGACAATAGCCATGGTGTAAATTGTGAAATGTTCGGGCAGACGGTACGTCAATCAAAGGTGTCTATTGACTGTGGTGATCGGAAACGCATTTCCGGAGTAATAAAACACCAAAACGGTGTGAGACAGTCGAATTCGGAGAAAACGTGCTCTGGATGACCTGAAACCACACAAAAACAATAGAAATATTATTCGTGACATGTAGGAGGAGACTTCATGCCCGTAGGACGTGTGGTACAACCGATTATTTCGTTTTCAGCTGTTCAGTGCGTGCTAAAAGGGCGCGTTGTGGGGTCAGAACCACCTGAACGTCCTCGGAATGCCATGAAATCATACGACAGCAGCCGTGGTGTGAATTGTGAAATGATCAGGTAGACGACATGTCAATAGGAGGTGTCTTTTGACCATGGTGATAAGAGAGGCGTTTCCAGAGTCATAAAACACCAAAATGGTGTGAGACGGTCGAATTCAGAGCGAACGTGCTCCGAATGACCTGAAACAAGACGAAAATAATAGGAATATCATTCGTGACGTGTAGGAGGAGACGACATTCCCATCATACCTGCGGTGCATGTGTTATGACAGATTGTGTCGTTTTTAGCAGTTCGACGTGTGCTAAAAGGGCGCGTTGGGTGGTCAAAACAATCTGAATGACCTCGGAATTCCATGAAATTATACGACAACAGCCGTGGTGTAAATTGGGAAATGGTTGGGCAGACAGAACATCAATCGAAGGTTTCATATGACCGTAGTGACTAGAAACGTGTTTCCGGAGTCATAAAACACCAAAACGGTGCGAGATGGTCGAATTTGGAGAAAACGTGCTCTGAATGACCTGAATCCACATGAAAAAAATAGGAATAGTATTCGTGATGTGTAGGAGGATACGACATGCCCATTGGACGTGTGGTGTGCGTGGTACGACCAATTGTTTCATTTTCAGCAGTTTGGCGCGCGTTAAAAGGGTGCGTTGAGGGGTTAAACCCACCTGAATGACCTCAGAATTCCATGAAATCATACAACAATATCCATGGTGTGAATTTTGAAATGTTTAGGTAGACGGCACATAAATCCGTGGTATCGTTTTACCGCGGTGACCAGAAACGCATTTCCGGAGACCTAAAACACCAAGACGGCGTGAGACAGTTGAATTTGGAGCAAACATGTTCTAAATGACCTAAAACCAAATGACAACAATAGTAATATTATTTGTGAAGTGTAAGAGGAGATTTCACGCCCATAAAACATGTGATGCGCGCGGTATGACCGATTAGGTCATTTTCAGCAGTTTAGTGTGCGCTATAAGGGCGCGTTGGGGAGTCAAAACCACCCGAACATCCTTGGAATGCCATTAAATAATATGAAAATAGTCGTGGTATGAATTTTTAAATGGTTGGGAAGACGGAACTTCAATCGGTGTTGTCGTTTGACAGCGGTGACCGGAAACAAGTTTCCGGAGTCATAAGACACCAAAACGGCGTGAGACGGTCGAATTCAGAGCGAACGCGCTCCGAATGACCTAAACCCACAGAAAAACAATATAAATATAATTCTTGACGTGTAGGAGGAGATGGCATTCCCATTGGACATGTGGTGTGCACGAAGAACATTCCTTTTTAGACAACAAAACAATTTCACAAACTAAACAAAATATGAAAAGAACATGGAATGATAACATTTCTTAAATTGGGGGTTTTAAATTATTATAGCACCAAGATTTGATGTCAGATTTATTTTTATTATATGTATATAATAACTGAATAAATATGTCTAATTTACGTTTGTTTTGTTTAGTTGTCTTTTTTGCCTTATTGTAGGTTTAATGAAGTAGAATATTGAAATGGATGGACCTGTTCGGATCGTTGAATCACATTTATCATTTATTGTTTATGAAGATCGTGGGGTTTATGATGTTTGAAATTATTTTCCATTTTTTTTATTTTTACCTTATTTTATCTCTGATTTTTCACCGTGATTTTTTTTAAAAATAATAATTTCCCCCGCCTAGCGACCGCCAATGGTGGTCGCTAATGTTGACCCATCAATTACACAGCGACCACCAGGCAGTTGCTGTAGGCTGGAATATCGACCACGTATAGTGACCGCCAATGGGGGTCGCTGTTGGCCTATTGCGATGAGGCTAAAGCGACCACCAGTGGCAGTCGTTGGGCGGTCTCTGGAGGCCTATAGCGACAGCCAATAGAGGTCTCTATAGACCGAATTTTTAGTAGTGTACTACTCTTCACTGGCTATCGATTACAACAATTCGGGCACAATCAATTTTCCCCAGGCATACTACCATTAAATAGGTTTAGGGATATCCCGCTACTTCTCTTGGATTACTTCCATTGACCCCCCCCCCCCATAACACTGCCTCGGGATATTTCTCACATATTTTATGGACATGAATGTCACTTCAAAATATTAACATGTAACGTATTTCTCTCTATTCAGCACGAGACACTTCTTGCATCAAAGTCACGAATTAATTCCATATTATATTCTATTTTCTCATTTAGTGAAATTACTGAATGCTCTAGAAATTATTCCCTTTTTATTCTCTATAATCACAATCTCCCTTTACAATCTTTTTGTTTCCATGAAATGCCCCTAATTATATAAATTTTTCGGATATGCATACCATGCCTGCTCTACATACTATGCTTGGTTTTCATATTATGACCTCTCCACATACCACACCTACTCCTTGTACGCCTCTTCTCTGCGTAAAACCTTTTCTCTGCATATCGTACATGATTTGTATATTGCGCCTACTCCATGCACCAAACCTGCTTGGCACAACGCGCCTCCTCAGCGTACCACACTTACTTCATTCACTACCTTCACATACCACCTCTTCGTACAGGCTCTATGTATAACCTCTGCATACCATTTCGTCCTTTCGTAGAATTCTTCTCCAAATTATGAAAATTATTTCATCGCCCTCATACCACTTTTTCGTATTCGAAATCTCTTCTAAAGACTACACCTTCAAATTTTTGCGAACCATTTCGTCTTTCTCATACCACTTCATCCTACGCAGAATCTCTTCTGTATACCAATTTTAGACATAGCTAAGTTCTTCCGCAGTGTTGATATTTTCTTATTGAATTTTCTCTCCCATAATGATGGGAATAGAAATACTTATATAGGAAAATAGCTCAATAAATTTCTCTAATCCAAATTACATAAATTTTCAATGGGGGACAATCTTCCTTGCGGACTATGCTCCATCCGTGTAATATGAGCCTCCACCACGTACTGTGACCCTTAACCGAATACCATGTTTTTTCGGTCTGTGTACAATATCACTTCCACTAATTATGATCCATTATGCATACTACAACTCCTTCCATGGGGGAATCATTTACGGTATCGTGACCCATTCTGTGAACCATTATGTATACCTTTCCCGCTATGTGGTATGCGTTTGTGAACCATTCCTAAACATGGTATGTGGTCCGTGCTTTGAGGTATGTAGTTTTCTTACTTTTCCAATTTCCTTTTCCATTTCAAATCTTGTTTACTCATTTTTAGAAATCCTTCCATTGCCAAAAACTAAAATCTGATTTCGAGGTCCAACAATTTGGCAGACACTGCAAAACGACTCCACCTTAAAAATATGCTTCGATAAGAACACCCCTTCTAGTTCATTGTCATCATTGTTTTTCAAAAATAATCTTATTTCATCATGAACCTTATCTATCGTGATATATGGAATTTGATCAATCATTTTTACCATCGTCAGATTTTTTCAGGGAAAGTACTGCAACTTCTCTATCTTCCATCAACATCAGACTTTTCTAGTCAAAACTAAAAATGACTGACAACAACTTATCTAATTTTTTTTATCATTCTTAAATCATCACATATCCGCATGATACCTCATAAAATGATACATGTCTCTTTAGGTGGTATCTTTCATGGTATCATTTAATAGTGAGATGTTGCATGATCATTGTATAACATGATTCCCTTAAACAATCTATGAGATGGGTTCATTGTTGTATACAATGTATCCCCATTGATACATGTTTTTTTGATCTTATGATCAGTTCAACAATCAAGTTAATGTTTCTGTTTCAATTGCTTATGATTTTTTTCATCTCTTTCTTCATTTTGATCTTTACTGGCAACTGTGTACAAAAATACAACCTTATAAAAAAAGTGGTCCCAAAACATTTAAGAATGTTTTATTCTAAAATTTATTAGTTTTTTATATATCATATTTCCATTAAAAATTTCTTACATGTGAGAATTGTAGAATTCCATAGTTGATGTACATGGACATTTCATTACTTTTGCAGAATACTTAATAAATAACAAAAACAGACACCCAAGGACCGTAATAGTTTAGTGCCTTTGGAAACATGGAACAAAATCTTCTAATCATGGTGAAAGATCTTCAACATCTCCCATAAAGATATTTCCCTTTTTTTCTTACCAAAACATTTCCTTATATCCTGGGGAAAAGAAAACAAAAAAAGGGTGAGCTCAAATGATCAGTAAGGGTAAACATGGAGAAAATAAAACAAACCATGTACATTTGAACTTAAAACATGAACATGAAGCTTAAGCATCAAAATCTAGAGCAATGACATAAAACATGGCAGTACATAAGGAATTGATCATAATAGAACATAAATCATGATAAAATAGCATGGGAATAAAACTTATAATTTTGGAAACCATTAATCACATGTTATGATTTCCATAATAGCTAATGCATTACTTCAAAGACCATCATAGTGGACAAAGTCCATTTCTGAATCGGGTTTACCTACTATTCCAGCCATGTATATCTCATGAGATATAAATCTTTACCCAATACATTGGAGGGAGATATAGGTCTCACCCATCTCATAATGAAATCATTCATTCTTTTTCCACAATATAAACATAAATAATTCATTGTAACCCAATGAATAAAATGTATTTCATAAACATCATCTCATCATAATGTAATCCATATAAAGCAAATGGATATCATTTCATCATAAGAAGAATCAAACCATGTAAATAATAAAGACATTATACTTGAAACATAATCAAAATAAATAATGTCATCTTTGATGGAAAATAGTTTTGACAAAACACTTGAAATGAATTCCTGAGGAAAATATCCTTTCTTCTTCAAAATCATTTTCTTTTCAGAAAATTCCACTAAATTTTAAAAGAAAAGTATTTTTTTTAAAATAATCAAGCAATCTTGTAGAGGAAGAATAATGAAAATTAGGCATTATGAAATCATAAAAACCCATTCATGCAATATAAGTTTTAAAAAATTTCTCCTCGTACGTTTTCCAGAAAATTCAAAAAGTTCCTCGTATGGTAAACAAAAGAAAGATTCCTTCCATAACACAAAGTAAAAGTCAAAGAGAGGTAAACAAGACTTATTATATTAAACACTTTATAAAAAAAATTATGGACATGGATTAAAAATATTACCCGAGTAAATACTTACGTATAAGCAATCTCAGATAAAAATGTGGTTTGCAATATTATCCCTTACCTTAGGTCTAATTTCTTCCGTACGTGTTTGAAACTCTTCTCCTTCAACGCGCCTCCTCTTAAACACCTCTTAGGAAACTAATGTGGATCTTTGAAGAAGACTAGGACCTCAATTAGGTTTCTAGGGAAGTAGAGAAGAGAAATTGGTAGGGTTTGGCGGAGCTTGAAAGCTCAATGTGGTATGAAGTGGAGAGGGTGGATGTTCCCATTTATAAGGGAGGAGAGGGGAACCTTTGGAAACCTCAAAAATATTAATTTAATATATATTAAAACCCCACATAAAAACATCTAAAATGACTCAAATATGAAGCTTGAATGATAGAGGTTATAATCTCATAAACCATTAAAATTTATATATATTGTAAATTTGTTTTAAACATTATCAACATTATTTATCATTATTTAATCTATTTAATTTTAATTGTGGTAATAATATTCTAAATTTTAAATTGTTATAATTAATTACTTATGTGTTGTATATAATCCATAATTGGGTTATTTATGACATTTTAGACTATATAAATTTCAATTTATAATTTGTAAATATTTTTTTTGATTTTTAAACTATTTAATAATATGTTTTTTTTATAAAATAACAATAGTGTTAATTTTGACCATATTCATTTATTTGAATTTAAATAAAATCCACACAAAGGATATATTCGCACCAAAATGTTTAATAGATTCCTAACATGTCATATTAATCTATAAAATTTGTGTGGAACATTAATTAGTTCATATAATATTTATTATAATATTTATAAAACCATTTATTTGATATTTATCTTAATAAAACAATTACTACATCATTTTTGTATATTCATTTAATATATGTATTAGTTTCATAAAAATTAAAAATTAAATAACATCATGATGATAAAACAAATATCTTTCAAAGTAGTACTTTTACTAGAATTTATCATCTTAAAATCACAACATGTAAATTGTTATATTTTTTAAATTATAAAGGTGACAACTTTGACATCATTTAAAATAAAATAATATAAGTGTCATAATCACTTTTATAAAGCTCAAATTGATCAGAAATTCGATCATTAAATGGATATGGTTTAGATATATACCACCAATAAGTTTTCGTTAGGGTTTTCAGCCTTTTAATTGGTATTATTATTTTAATTAAAACTATATTACTGATGTTTCACTAATTAAATAATTTCTGCATCATTAATGTATAAGCTATTAAGGCAATTAAATATCACTTAAAAATTACAAATAAATTACCATAGCAAAGAAAAAAAATTTATCTTTCAATGGAGTATTTATAATTGAATTTATATTCTGTATAAACTTATATAAAAAATACTTTAATTATTAAAGTTTGATTGAGACATATTTCACTTTCCTTAAAATAAAATAAATTTAAGGTCATAATCACATCCATGTGGGTTCTAATGGATTCCATTTTGACTCAAATATGCTTTAAGACGAAATATAATCATCCAATTATATTAATACAAGTGTTAGGGTAATTTTATAATATTATATTTACCCTTAATTACCCGATTTACCATTAACTATGGAAAATAAAATTTATCGTACTTACTATTCATAGTGCCCAAAAATAAAAAGTAGCCTATTAACATAATTTGGACCTAATAATTCCAAATATGGAATCCATTTTTCCAAATTCAAATCATAGAAGATTCAAAAATTAATTTAAAATTAATCTCATTGTTAAGAAAACGATTTTTAAAAGTTAAAATATTGTAAAATATTGAATTGATTTTACCTATGAATTCAATGTAAAATCAATGATAATGAAATAAATTATATTAAATGGTAAAAATATATTCTATTTATACATTAAAACCATTTAATATTATAATTTAACCATATAAATAATCATGATGAAAAATTTTATTTTTAATTAAAACTTAGCATATTTTTACTTATCATCAAAATAAGAAACTTATCAGAAAAATATCAAAAATGTATCCAGAGTAAATTTTAATATCATGATTCAAATTAAGAATTTTATATTGTCAAATTGAACTTAAAAACATTTCAAAAACTATATTTAAAGTGGGTGTACCATCAAAAGGTGGCAAAATTGCATTTTTTTAATAATAATTATTTTACTCGAAAAATTTATTTTTTTCTCATACCATGTTCTAGAAAATGTGTAAGATGAATAATAATGTTATAAAATTAAAATTTTAGTTAATAATATTCATAAAGGATAGTTCATAATAATATTATAACTATATATCATTTTTTAGTTAAACCTGGTATTGCGTACTACACACACTACCGAGGAAGGTCATGATTGTGTGTAATGGAAGCCAAGTCAGGGCTGCATGTAGTGCAATCTCCCTTTGGTGTTGCGTATAACATAATCAAAACTTATTTCATTTATACATTAAACAAATTCAATACATAATGTTTCATAGAATAATTTCTACAAAAGGAACTTGAAATTGTGTGTAACACGAGCCAAGAATAGTGTTGCGTATAATGAAAGCTAATACGGTGTTGTGTATAATACAAGATAATCATGGTGTAGCGTACAACACAAGATATCAATGAAATTAAAGGAATATTTTTCATAAAATCATGGGTTGTTACATTCTACCCCCTTAAAATGAATTTCTCCCTCGAAATTCATCAGGTTTATAAATGGTTTACTACTTGGAAGTTTCTTTAATATAAACCCTCATCGTAAAAAGGAATACCAAAACATAACTTTAAAAACTAAAGTATGAAATTTAATGGTTACCCAAATTAACTCATCACTAGGTTTACTCAGAGGAGAACATAGTTGGAAAGGTGGATATGGAAGAGAAATCTAACAATCAGGTTTTCATGGAGAGTGGTAGAGAACATGGCTATGAAAAATCCAATAATCACAAAGCCATAAATTTGTGATGATCTAAGGTACCATCTAATTCATCAGATATGAGGGAAATGAAACAAAATTTTTGGATTTAAGATCATTTCCTTAATGTTGAATAATTTTTGAATTAAAAGAAATACTTACTTGATTTTTGTACAATCTCACTGTTGTTCATGACTTGAACAATTTCCACTTCATCACTTAAAGAAATAAAGTTGAATTTTTCTTCCATGAAGTGTTAGAGGATCATGTGATAGAATGATGGGTCATTCCATATATCTCAAACATAAGGTTAGAAATAGTTATATACATAAGTCCATATATGGTGATATTAATCATATATGGTTCCAAAAATGGACTTATACATCATCTATCATACCACATAAAATAATTTCTACTAAACATGGACTTCCTATAGGCTAGTGGTTGGCGATGAAAGGTTGTCGCATTTTGGTTGTGGGTTCGATTCCTGTAACCCTATCCAATGCGACGGGTTTTCGCCCGTCCTGCAGGTTTTCCTTTTTCTACAAATATTATAACATTCCAAAAATAATATCGAAAAAGGTTATATCCTTAAACAATATTATCTTATGTCCAACATAATCCATTTAAAATCATTAGACTTATCAAAAATACTTCTATCCAAGATCATAGTATAATGAAAATGATTATTAGAAATTTCATCAACCAAGCATGTGAATACCATCATTTTCCCTCGTATGTCATAAGATATATCATGTTGGTCACATTCTAAAAATTCGAATACCTTAATAATGTATTCTCATGAAACATGAATTACCATAGAATATTTTTGAAAACATGAATGTTATCCAAAGTCAACTCTTTACACATACCAAAATACAAATAAATTTATATACTCAAACCATGATATCATGTTTTCCTTATATCAGTCAGGAGCTCACTAATACTATCAAACATTTCATTATATTTTTATCCCTTCATTATGTGCATATCTTCTACTTTCCAGAAATATATGAATAACCTTTCATGGTTATCGGTACCATTCAACATATACATTCAAATAAATTAGAAAAAACAACAGTGTAACAATCCTTATATGTTTCTTTATTCCATAGTACCATGAAATTAATTATACAACATTACTCTTGATAAACATGCAATAATTCAACTACCTTCTTAAAACACTGACCGAACTTCATCATTTAATTCCTCAACACTTCTTTCATCTCATATATCATTTGTAGTCTCTTCATCATCATCAATATAAATACTACCCATATGACTATGCTGATTCTCTTCATGAGATTTTCCCTTAAGGCATTGGTTTTCATAATGCCCGTACATTCCACATTTAAAACATTTAAATGTTGTGGATGTCTAAGGAAAACCATTACCCTTGTCAATGGTGTTAACTGAACCTTTTTATTTTCAATTACTGGCTTTGTGTCCTCCTTTTCCACACCCAAAACATCTTTCAGTTCCTTCGAAACATTCTCTTTGATGCCTCTTCCCACATGATTTATATAGGGGAAATTGAACTTCTTTTCCACTATGGTCATCATTAAACTCCAAATTTCTCTTATTATTTGAGTCAGTAAACTTACCAAAGATGAGATTGTTGATCATATTAAGAGGTTAGGGATTAGGCATAATAATGATGTTTGGACTTCCAAATCCCATTTCATTTGGTTTCTCATGAAGAATATCATTACATTGTCCATCATATCCTCCATTATAGTGATTCTTCCTATTTCCATCCATTTTCTAACACACAAAAAGAATAGTGAAAGAGGAAAAAATCATGCTAGGAAAAAAGCATAATATAGGTGGATTACCTTCAATATCTATCATCTTACGTTTAATTCTATGATTTTTTCTATAATTCTAGGATTATTACCTATACTTATAATTAACATTAGAGACATCCCTAGACATACCATAGAAATCTATATAGGGATTTCACTGAAGTTTTTCCATCCTAGTTTCCAAAGGTTAACTAAACCTTTCCTCTAATACCAAATGTAGACACCCCAAGCTTGTCATAAATGGACATTGCATTACTTTTGTAGAATACTTAATACAAAACAAAAATAGACACCCATGGACAAAAATAGTTTAGTGTCTTTAGAAACTCGGAACAAAATCTTATAATCATGGTGAACGATCTTCAACATCTCCCATAAAGATCATTCACTTTTGTTTTCATACCTAAACCTTTCTTTATATCCTGGGGAAAATAAAACATAGAAAGGGTGAGCTCAAATGCTCAGTAAGGGTAAGCATGGAGAAAATAAAACAAACAATATACACTTGAACTTAAAAACATGAAAATAAAGTTTAAACATCAAAATATTGAGAAATAACATAAAACATGGCAGTGAGTAAGGCATAGATCATAATAGAACATCAATCATGATAAAATAGCATGGGACTAAAACATGTAATTGTGGAAAACATTAATCACATGTTATGATTTCCATAGTAGTCTAGGCATTGTTTCCATGACCATCATAGTGGACAAAGTCCATTACTGAACCGGGTTTACTTGTCGTTCTAGCCATGTCTATCTCATGAGATATAAATCTTTACCTAATACATTAGATGGAGATATAGGTCTAACCCATATCATAATGAAATCATTCTTACTTGTGCCACAAAATAAACATAAATCATTCATCATAACCCACAGAATAAAAAGGGTTTCATAAACATCATCCCATCATAACGTAATCCATAAAAAACAAATAGATATCATTTTATCATAAGAAGTATAAAACCATGTAAATAATAAAAACATTTTACATGAAAAATAATCATACTTAATAATGTCATCTTAGATGGAAAATATTTTTGACAAAACACATGAAATGAATTCTTGAGAAAAATATTCTTGCATCTTCAAAATCATTTTCTTTTCACAAAATTCCATTCAAAAAGATTTTGTTGAAAATAAACATGAAATCTTGTAGAGGAAGCTTCATGAAATTAGGAATTATGAAACTGTAAAAACTCATTCATTCCATATAAGTTAAAAAAACTCCTCGTGGTTTTTCCAGAAAAGTCAAAAATTTCCTTGAATTTTAAATAAAAGAAATATTCCTTCCATAACACAAAGTAAAAGTCAAAGAGAGGTAAACATGAATTATAATATTAGACACTTTATGAAAAAAGTATTTATTTACATGGATGAACAATATAACTCTAGTAAATACTTACATATAAGAAATCTCAGATAAAAATGAGATTTGAACAATTATCCCTTACCATAGGTCCAATTTCTCATTTACGTGTCACGACCCGTCCTCGGGGCCCGTGCCATGACTACCCCAAGCCCGCCTTCCATAAGCCAGGGGATGGTGACTAGCACCAGGGCGTAAATCCCAGTAAAAAGGGAAGGCATTGCCTTTGAAAAGTAAACAAGAACCACAGAGTAAGCAAGCGGAAAAGTAAACACTAAGTAAAAACTGTACAAGCTGTGCCGAAAGAAAATGGGGCCAGAAATACAAGCCCAACTGTAAAGTACAACTGAAAGGAAAAATAGCAACTGAAAGGAAAAGCCGCAGCGTCGAGCCGTACTCTGGAAGTCCCACCTGAAGGGTGGGTACAGATAGCCTCCACTACTCCTCGAGTCCACCTAACCGCTCTGAGTACATCCCGCCCAGTGGTCCACCTCCAGGTATTCTCCTGCTCCGCACGCCTCTACCACGATCTGCGCTGTCCGTCGTCTGCAACCAACACCACATAGTGCGGGCATAGCCCGTACAGGGGTGAGTATAAGCTACTCACTAGGGACCCCGAGACCCCCGAAGGTCTCCCGAAATCCACAAAGGATAATCCAAATGGAAAGATACAATCACGAAGTAACATCTGACATGGCTTAGGTATATTCCCATACATATACCTAAGTCATCAATTCCTGTTCGGCTCCAATGTCCGAGCCCGAGCACAACCTAGTCCACAGAGGGAAGCAAATGTAAACCCACACAGTTTAGCACAACACAATCCACAAAGGAGAGTAAACAGTAAATCCACACAGGATAGCTCAACACAATCCACAAAGGAGAGTAAACAGTAAATCCACAAAGGATAGCTCAACACAATCCACAAAGGAGATTAAACAGTAAATCCACACAGGAGAGCTCAACACAATCCACAAAGGAGAGTAACTCAAGATTTAGCTCACACAGATATACTTCTTCAGATGACGATAAAGATGATCACTGATCCATCTAAGTCATCGGACCCACAAAGGATCGATAGGTAACTAACCCCCGCAAAGACCCACACAGGATCGGGCCCACACAGGACCTGTAGGCGCTGGCTCACACAGAACCGTTGAGCGCTGACCCACACAGGATCAAACCCACACAGGATTGGGCCCACACAGGACCTGTAGCACTGATCCACGTAGGATCGCTAAGTGCAGTAGTCATCGCAGTCCACTGAGGATCTCTGCACAGTCGTTGTCGTAGTCTACTGAGGATCTCTGCATGGTCGTCGCCGCAGTCCACTGAGGATCTCTGCACGGTCGTCGCTGTCGAAGTAGCAGTCACAGCCAGCTCTAGGGTTCCCGTACACAGCAAGCTCGTTCGGAAGGGTCCGCTCCACGAGCCGAGAGGCTGATACATCAACAGACACAAAGTCCGAAGTTGATGTATCCAAAAGTTATGTATCATCAACAGGAACTCAACGTCGCAGATGGCGCGTCAATCGGACGCCCGGTCTGAGAGTTATTGGCTTTTTCGTCCCAGGGGCCCGGTTGGTTTTTAAGACAAAACCAACCCGACCATACTCCACCTGCGTCCAAACCTCGGGCGGAGTGAGCCAAAAGATCCGTCTCACTTAGAGGAATCCACCAAAGCTGACGGCACATCAATCGGACGTCTGTAGCTCAAGATATCAGTGTTTCCGCTCCGAGGGCCCGGTTGGTTTCGTGTACGAACCAACCCGGCCGAACTCAAAGTATTCTGAAACCTTGAGTGCAATATACTGAAACGACCATCTCGATCCAAGGATCGCGTTTCCATTGACGGCGCGTCGTTCGGAGGCCCGTAGCTCAATTTATGAGCATTTGACCGAAAATGGTCCAAAAACGGGGGGTCCGGGCCCGGGCCGACCCGGCCCGACACCCACTGGGTCGGCCCAACCGGGTCGACCGGTCCGGACCCGGTCTGGCTCGGCCGGGGCGCGGCCCGGCCGGTCGGGCCGGCCTGGCACGGCCCGCCCGGCCAGGCTCGGCCGAGCCCCGCGGGGGGGGGGGGGGGGGGAGCCGCCGCCCCCGCGTGACACACCCGCGGCACCCACGGGGCGTCGCCCTGGATGACTTGAGTGACGCGGGGGGGAGCCTCCGCCCCCCCGTGACACCCCCGCGACACCCGCAGGGTGTCGCCCTGGGCAGCCGGACGTGGCTTTTCCGCGTCCGTGAGCGCTGGACCCACGCGGCCGTGGGTCCGTGGGCGCCGCCGCCGCCGCGCCGGTGGCTTCCGCGGGCCCCCGAAGTCGCTCCGGTGGTCCGATTCTATTCCCGTATGAGCCACTGCTCCTCCCGGGACCCGTTCTTCACCGTGCAACCATCAAACGTCCATTGCGGCACGTTCCGTTGTCGCCCGTCAAATCCACCCAACAACGAAGAACGACCGAGGGTTGTCGGGCCGTGTTCGTTTGGCCCACACCCTCCGCGTTAGAGACAAACAACTGGAGACATAAATTCAACACATGAATCAACAATTTTAAAGGATTAAAATTGTTCTTATTTTCCGGTTCTTCAATTTTAAAAGAAACCATCACGGGAAAAAGGAATTAAAATTCACAACAACCCCTACCTCGTAGTCGTCGTCGAACGCACGTTCTTCGCAGAATTACTCGTCGCGGAAGGAGGGAATCGTCGTGTCGTCGCAGAAGGGCGTCGCGTCGTCACGGAATCCGGCGTTGAGTCGGCAAACTCAACGGACCAAGAAACAACAGATTTAATTTAATTATATAAAATTAAATCCGTGTTTTGTTAAAGAAAAACACAAGGGAGGTTTAAGAGAATCTCGAAGTCTCTTACCTCAAACAGCTGAACGAAGATTCGTTGCGGAGGAAGAGACGTCGCAGAAGAACATTGCAGGAAGGGAACGTCAGCGTCGCGGAACATGGCGTCGCGTCTTCGACATCTGCGGGTTCGGTGTTCTTCGTCGGAGGCCGGCGTTCTCTGCGTTCTTCGCGTTCTTCGCGTTCTTCGTGTTCTTCGCGAAGGAGGATGATGGTTCTGACAAAACCTCTCAACGAATAATCCTCCAAAAAGACTTGTTGGTCTTATTTTATTAATACGTCAACAAACAAAAAAGGTAAGTAACGACCCATCAATTCGTTGAATAAATTCATGAAATAAACTGCCCAATTAAATGGTGCGTTAAGGATTGAAGCAAACGCGTCAGTTGACTTTCATAATGACGGGTTTTCGCGGGTGCGTTACTTAGCGGAAAGAAACGGCGGGGCTCGTGCGGGCCCCACCTCACAAATATCCTACCAATGGGGTAGGATATTTCTGGATAGCACCCTATCCATTTTAACTCAGTTTAAGTGGCTTTCAAGTGGCTTCAAGTGGCTTAAGTGAAATAAAATAATCTTTGTCGAAGAAATTATTTTATTTCTAAACTTTAAGCCCAAAAATTAAAAACCACACCCGAGAAAAAGCAACTCCGGAAGACGCGTTTCTAAGAAAATATCGGTGCTGCGATTTCATCGGTGCCCTCAGAATTCGATTCCGGGTACCGGTTGAAATGTTAGAAAAACCCGCTCATCCGTTCACTGAACGTACCCGAGCCAAACTTCAGAAAATGATTCCGGGCACACCGGGCCTCGGAATCAGGTGCCATCAGAAACTGCGTTCTTGTAAAATTCCAAATAAAATTAAGAAAAAAATTTCCTTGAAATTTACGGGTCTTTACATTACTCCCACCTCAGGGATTTACGTCCACGTAAAGATACATCATAAACTAGGGAAACAAATGTGGGTACTGAGCACGCATCTGAGCCTCCCGCTCCCATGTGCTCTCCTGGAGGCTCCCGTGCTGCCATCTGATGCGGACAAGAGGAATCGATCACCCACGTAGGACTCGCTCCTGTCGATCCTCTATCTCCACTGAGACCTCCGCAAATGTCGCCCCATCATCCACATCTAGCTCCCCATGGTCAATGATGTGCGTCGGGTCATGCACGTATCTCCTCAGCTGAGATAGGTGGAAGACGTCGTGCACCCAGTGCAGCTAAGGTGGTAGAGCCAGGCGATAAGCCACCTCGCCAATCCTGCTGAGGACCTAGAAAGGCCCGATGAAGCGTGGAGACAACTTGCAGCCTCGGCCAAATCTCTGTAATCCACGTCGAGGTGAGACCCGCAAAAAGACGTGGTCGTCATCCTCGAACTCTAGTGGCCTCCGCCTCCTGTCAGCATATGACTTCTGCCGGCTCTGAGCTGTCCTCATCTGCTCCTGGATGACCTGGACCTTCTCTGTCGTGGCTCGGACCATCTCTAGTCCCACAAGTGCTGACTCCCCAGGGTCTGTCCAGCATAAAGGAGATATGAAAGGCCTGCCGTACAACACCTCGTATGGTGCCATCCCGATGGTGGAGTGGTAGCTGTTGTTGTACGCGAACTCCACCAAGAGTAGGCGGTCCTCCCAGCTACGACCAAAGTCGAGGACACATGCGTGGAGGATGTCCTCGAGAGTCTGAATGGTCCACTCTATCTGACCATCCGTCTTAGGGTGAAAGGCGGTGCTCAGACGTAGCCGTGTCCCGAACGCCTCTTGCAACCCCTTCCAATGCCGGGAAGTAAACCAAGCATCCTGGTTGGAGATGATAGTCGATGGCACACCGTGAAGCTGTACAATCTCCTAAACGTAGAGACGCCCCATGCTCTCCACTGAGCCCTGCTATCTGATGGGTATGAAGTGTGCCAACTTGGTGAGTTGGTCAACAATCACCCAAATGGAGTCGTGACCTCTGGAAGTGCGTGGAAGTCCAGTCACGAAGCCCATATATATCTCGTCCCACTTCCACTCGGGGACCTCCAAGGGCTGTACCAAGCCTGCTGTTACCTGATGCCTGCCTTCACCTGCTGGCATGTGAGGCACCGTGAAACGAACTCTGCCACAACCTTCTTCATGCCCGGCCACCAGTGCTGTCTTCTGAGATCCTGGTACATCTTCACCACTCCAGGATGTACCGCCAAAGGAGAAGTTTGAAACTCTCTCAGCACCTCCTCTCGTAAAGAAACTGGTACCAAGGTACGTCCTCTGAAAAGGATGTCGTGCTCTTCTCCAAAGGAGAATCTATCAGGTGCCTATCCCGAGGATATCTGTGAACGTCGTGTCTCACAGTCAGCATCCTCACGGTGTGCCTCTCTGACCCGCTGCATTAGTGGAGGAGTGACTATGAGAGACTGAAGGAAGGCTGCTCCATCCCTATCCATGAAGGATATCTTCAAGGCGGCTAGCTGCTCTGTCGCCTCCTCAAGTAGTTGGATGCCCGTCCTCCTGCCGAGGGCATTGGAAAACACATTCCCCTTCCCAGGAGTATAGACTATCTCAATGTCATAGTCCTAGAGGATCTCGAGCCATCGCCGCTATCTCAGGTTTAGGTCCTTCTGCGAGAAGATGTACCTGAGACTCTGGTGGTTCGAAAAGACTGTAAAGCGCTCGCCCATCAGATAGTGCCGCCATGTCTTCAGAGGGAAGACCACTGCTGCTAACTCCAGGTCATGGGTAGCGTAGTTCTGATCATGCGGCCTCAACTAACGTTATCCATAGGCAATCACGTCCCGCTCCTTCATCAGGACACACCCGAGTCCGGTCCCTGATTCATCGTAGTAGACTACGTATCCAACTCCCTCCTCAGGCAACCTCAAGATTAGTGCGCTGGTCAATCTCTGCCTCAGCTCCTGAAAGCTCTGCTGACATCTGTCTGACCACACAAAGGGTTTCCCCTTCATCATCAAAGCTGAGAGTGGCACCGCAACTCTGGAGAAGTCCAGCACAAATCTTTGATAGTATCCGGCAAGACCCAAGAAACTCCGCACCTCCGTCACGCTCCTTGGTGGCTCCCAACCTAGCACTGCTTCGATCTTCACGGGATCCACTACAACTCCCGCCTCAGAAATGACGTTCCCCAAGAAGTGGAGCTCACGTAACCAGAACTGGCACTTCTAGAGCTTTCCATGAAGCTGGTGCTCTCGGAGTGTGTCTAGTACAACCCACAAGTGGTAGGCGTGCTCCTCCTCGGTGGTTGAGTACACCAAAATGTTGTCGATGAATACCATGACAAATCGATCGAGGTACGGAGGGAAGATCTTGTTCATGAGGCTCATGAACATTTCTGGAGTGTTGGTTACGCCGAAAGGCATAACCAAGAACACATAGTGACCATACCGACACTTGAAGGCCGTCTTCTGCACGTCCTCATCTCGAACTCTGAGCTGATGATAGCCAGACCTGAGGTCTATCTTCGAGAACCAACGTGCTCCCTTGAGATGATCGAAGAGGTCATCAATCCTCGGTAGCGGATACTTATTCCTCACTATCACCTGGTTCAGGCGACAATAGTCGACACACAGTCGCAAGCTCCCTTCCGCCTTCTTGGCGAACGAAATCGGGGAAGCCTAGGGAGAAACACTGGGTCGGATGAACCCCTTGCCCTGCTAATCCTCCAAATGTACCCGTAGCTCTCGAAGCACAGCGGGGACCATCCGATATGCTGGAGTGGATATCAAGGTTGTCCCGGGGTATAGGTCAATGTAAAAGTCTACCTCTCTCCGAAGAGGTATTCCTGGAACATCGTCGGGGAAGACGTCCGCATACTGATCCACCACTGCAGGAAAACTTGGACTCCGCACGTCCACTGCTCCAAGGATGAGGCTAGCCAACTGATGAGTGATGGGCTGCCCTCTCCTCTGCGTGAGTCCATCCTGTGCTGCAAAAGGCTCCCTTCTCGCCGGTGAAGGTCAACCTGCACCCATCGGTGCGCACACATCGCACCTTGCGCCTAATGCAGTCAGTCTATGCATGGACCGTAGATAACCAATCAATGCCCAAGATGACATCGTAAGTCCTCGACACCGCTACAAAAAGATCCCAGCCGAAGCTCTTGCCTCCTAGAGTAAGCTCACACTGCCGGCGCCAGTGCGTAATCGTTGAGTCTACTCCCATAGGAGTCTCTAGCCGTAAGGATCGAGCCAACGGCTTTGTCGAAATCTCCGAGCTCCGAACAAGGGCATCGGCTATGAAAGAGTGACTCACTCCTGTGTCTATAAGAACTGCAGCAAGGGTGTAATAGACACAGATTGTACCACGAATCATCTCTGGCGCGCCGTGGTCATATGCCTCTGCTTCCTGGAGTTGTTCCTGTCTCTGCCCGCTAGCTCCCTGTGGTTGGGGCGGACCTCCTGGTGGTGGTGGTGGCAGAGCATCAAAGCGTCTCCCACCACCTGCTGCTCGGCCAGCTCCTCTACCTCATCTTCCTCCTCCCTGCGGACCGTCATGGTCGACCCTCTGCCTCTACCTGGGTGGCCCCTCCACCATCTGCTGCTCCTCGGTAAGGCGGGTCGGGTAGTCACGAGCCATGTGGCCCTGCCTGCCGCACGCGTAGCACTGCCTGCCTCTCGGAAGACTGGCTCTGCGCTGTGTTCCCCGCACTGCTGAGCCAGTGTCTCGAGGTCATCTGTCAGAAGTTCTGGTCTTCCTGGAACCCTGAGTCATCCGTCGGCCACCTGCTGCCGAAGACTCCGCTACCTGCTGCCCTGCGGTAGGTCTCGCTGTGGACTCAGCCAGAAATCTCTCCATCAGAATGGCTCGCTCTAGCACCCCTGCCTGGGTCGGGATGCTGAGGGAGATCAGCGATGCCCTGATCTCGTGTCTGAATCCCTACTCGAAGGTCCGGGCCCGGAAGAAGGGGTCCCGTACCATGTCGGTCGAGTAGCGAGAAAGATCGGTGAACCTCGCCGTGTACTGGGCGACCGTCAAGCTGCCCTGTCGCAGCTGAAGAAGATCGTGGATGCGCACCGCACAGAGGGTGGCCAGGACGAACTCTGAGCGAAAGAGGCTCTCGAAGTCCATCCATATTAGAGAGGCCTCATCCTGCACCTCGAGCATCAGGCTCCACCATCGTCCTACTGCTGCGTGTAATAGGCTCGCCGCAAGGATCACCATGAGGTCTGCTGGTGTCCTCACTAGCCTGAAAACTCGGACGACCGCCTCCAGCCAGTCCTCGGCTGCCTGGGGGTCCGTCTCCCCATGGAACCTGGGTGGTCGCTGGCGCTGGAACTCGTGTAGAGCTCTGAGGCATCGTGCTTCGTCATCGGTCAGTGCTGGAAGCATCGAGGGCTCGGTGGGTAAAGGTACCGCCGGTGCCTCTGCTGTCAATGGGCCCTGTACCGAGGCCTCGTCACTCGGCAGGCTGTCGTCGTGCTCTACTCTCGGAACCCTAGCTGGCTACTGTCGTCGGGCCATCCTGAAAGGAAACAAGTGCGCCACGGTCAGACCAGTATACCTGGTGAGCTGACACAAGTAATCACAAAGAAAACCTGAAACACACATGCAATCAATGTCTTCATGCATTGAGTCGGAAATCAGAAGTCAGGGTCCTGGTGTATGGATACGTCGGCCGCCGCAGCAACACTGGACTCCCTGGACTGATAACCACACCCAATAAGCTAAACACTATTGCTTCACATAGAAGAAAGATCAGAGTCTGCGGTAGAACCGAACTCCTCTGATACCAATTTGTCACGACCCGCCCTCGGGGCCCGTGCCGTCAGTACCCCAAGCCCGCCTTCCATAGGTCAGGGGCTGGCGACTAGAACCAAGGCATAAATCCCAGTAAAAAGGGAAGGCATTGCCTTTGAAAAGTAAACAAGCACCATAGAGTAAGAAAAAGGAAAAGTAAACACTAAGTAAAAACTGTACAAGCTGTGCTGAAAGAAAAAGGGGCCGGAAATACAAGCCCAACTGTAAAGTACAACTGAAAGGAAAAACAGCAACTGAAAGGAAAAGCCACAGCGTTGAGCCATCCTCTGGATGTCCCACCTGAAGCGTGGGTACAGATAGCCTCCACTGCTCCTCGGGTCCACCTGACCGCTCCGAGTACGTCCCGCCCAGTGGTCCACCTCCAGGTACTCTCCTGCTCCGCACGCCTCTACCACGACCAGCGTTGTCCGTCGTCTGCAACCAACACAACGTAGTGTGGGCATAGCCCGTGCAGGGGTGAGTATAAGCTACTCAGTAGGGACCCCGAGACCCCTGAAGGTCTCCCGAAATCCACAAAGGATAATCCACAAGGAAAGATACAATCACGAAGTAACATCTGACACGACTTAGGTATATTCCTATACATATAACTAAGTCATCAATTCCCGTTCGGCTCCAACGTCCGAGCCCAAGCACAACCCAGTCCACACAGGGAAGCAAATGTAAACCCACACAGGATAACACAACACAATCCACAAAAGAGAGCAAACAGTAAATCCACCCCGGATAGCTCAACACAATCCACAAAAGAGAGTAAACAGCAAATCCACACAGGATAGCTCAACACAATCCACAAAGGAGAGTAAACAGTAAATCCACACAGGATAGCTCAACACAATCCACAATGGAGAGTAACTCAAGATTCAGCTCACACAGGTATACTTCTTCGAATGACGATAAAGATGATCACTGATCCATCTAAGTTGTCGGACCCACAAAGGATCGATAGATAACTATCCCCCGCAAAGACCCACACAGGATCGGGCCCACACAGGACCTGTAGGCGCTGGCTCACACAGAACCGATGAGCGCTGACCCACAGAGGATCGGACCCACACAGGATCGAGCCCACACAGGACCTGTAGCACTGATCCACGTAGGATCGCTGAGTGCAGTAGTCATCGTAGTCCACTGAGGATCTCTGTACAGTCGTCGTCGCAGTCCACTAAAGATCTCTGCACGGTCGTCGCTGCAGTCCACTGAGGATCTATGCACGGTCGTCGCTGTCGAAGTAGCAGTCGCAGCCAGCTCTAAGGTTCCTGCACACAGCAAGCTCGTTCGGGAGGGTCCGCTCCACGAGCCGAGAGGCTGATATATCAACTGACACAAAGTCTGAATTTGATGTATCCAAAAGTTCAGTATCGTCAACAGGAACTCAACGTTGCAGACGGCGCGTCAATCGGATGCCCAGTCTGAGAGTTATTGGCTTTTTTGACCCAGGGGCCCGGTTTGTTTTTAAGGCAAAACCATCCTGCCCGTACTCCACCTACGTCCAAAACTCAGGCGGGGTGAGCCAAAAGATCCGTCTCACTTAGAGGAATCCACCAAAGCTGACGGCACATTAATCGGACGTCTGTAGATCAAGATATGAGCGTTTCCGATCCGAGGGCCCGGTTGGTTTCGTGTACGAACCAACCCGGCAGAACTCAAAGTATTCTGAAACCTTGAGTGCGATATACTGAAATGACCGTCTCGATCCAAGGA
This sequence comes from Viscum album, assembly GCA_963277665.1. Taxonomy (NCBI): domain Eukaryota; kingdom Viridiplantae; phylum Streptophyta; class Magnoliopsida; order Santalales; family Viscaceae; genus Viscum; species Viscum album. Next base: position 269,350,339 of record OY728166.1, read on the forward strand.
TCGCTTTTCCGCTGGCGGCGCGTCGTTCGGAGGCCCGTAGCTCATGTTAGGGGCATTTGACCGAAAATGGTCCGAAAATGGGGGGTCCGGGCCCGGGCCGACCCGGCCCGACCCCCCCCCCCCCCCCCTCCCTGGGTCAGCCAAACTGGGTCGACCGGTCCGGCCCGGCCAGGGCTCGGCCGAGCGGCCGAGTGACGCAGGGGGGAGCCGCCGCCCCCGCGTGACACCCCCGCGACACCTGCAGTGTGTCGCCCTGGGCAGCCGGACACGGCAAAGCCGCGGCCGTGAGCGCTGGACCAACGTGGCCACGGGTCCGCGGGCGCCGCCGACGCGGCTTCAGCCGTGGCGGCCTTGTCCGGCGACGCGTCGGGGCGCCGCTGCTTCCGGCTGCCGGCGCCGCCATGCCGGCGGCTTCCGCGGGCCACCGGAGTGGCTCTGGTGGTCTGATTCTGTTCCCGTCTGCGTCGCTGCTCCTCCCGGGACCCGTTCCTCACTGCGGAACCATCAAACTTCCGTTGCGGCACGTTCCGTCATCACCCGTCAAATCCGCCCAACAAAGAAGAACGGCGGAGGGTTGTCGGGCCGTGTTCGTTTGGCACGCACCCTCCGCGTTAGAGATAAACAACGGGAGACATAAATTCAACACATGAATCAACAATTTTAAAGGAATAAAATTGTTCTTATTGTCTGGTTCTTCACTTTTAAAAGAAACCATCACGGGAAAAAGGAATTACTATTCACAACAACCCCTACCTCGTAGTTGTCGTCGCACGCACGTCCTTCACGGAATTGCTCGTCGCGGAAGGAGGGAATTGTCGCGTCGTCGCGGAAGGGCATCGCATCGTCGCGGAATCCGGCGTTGAGTTGTCAAACTCAATGGACCAAGAAACAATAGATTTAATTTAATTATATAAAATTCAATCCGTGTTTTGTTAAAGAAAAACACAAGGGAGATTTAAAAGAATCTCGAAGTCTCTTACCTCAAACAGTTGATCGAAGATTCGTTGTGGAGGAAGAGACGTCGCAGAAGAACATTGCAGGAAGGGAACGTCGGCGTTGCGGAACACGGCGTCGCGTCGTCGACTTCCGCGGGTTCGGCGTTCTTCTTCGGAGGCCGGCGTTCTTCGCGTTCTTCACATTCTTCGCGTTCTTCGCGAAGGAGGATGAAGGCTCTAAAAAAACCTCTCAACGAATAATCCTCCAAAAAGACTTGTTGGTCTTATTTTATAAATATGCCAACAAATGAAAAGGGTAAGTAACGACCCATCAATTCGTTGAATTAATTCAACGAAAGAAACTACCCATTTAATTCACGAAATAAACCACCCAATTAAATGGTGCGTTAAGGATATAAGAAAACATGTCAGTTGACTTTCATAATGACGGGTTTTCGCGGGTGCGTTACTTAGCGGAAAGAAACGGCGGGGCTCGTGCGGGCCCCACCTCACAAATATCCTACCAAGGGGGTAGGATATTTCTGGATAGCACCCTATCTGCTTTAACTCAGTTTAAGTGGCTTTCAAGTGGCTTCAAGTGGCTTAAGTGAAATAAAATAATGTTTGTCGAACAAATTATTTTATTTCTAAACTTTAAGCCCAAAAATTAAAAACCACACCCGAGCAAACGCAACTCCGGAAGAGGCGTTTCTAAACAAATACCGACGCTGCGATTTCATCGGTGCCCTCAGAATTTGATTCCGGGCAACGGTTCAAAAGTTAGAAAAACCTGATCATCCGTTCACTGAACGTACCCGAGCCAAACTTCGGAAAATGATCCCGGGCACACCAGGCCTCAGAATCAGGTGCCATCAGAAACTGCGTTCTTGTCAAATTCCAATGAAAATTAAGAAAAAAATTTCCTTAAAATTTACGGGTATTTACAATACTTGTCCGAAACTCCTCTTCTTCCACGCACCTCCTCTTAACCTTTTCTTAGGGAACTAAAGTTGGCCTTTGAAGAAGACCATAACCTCTGGTAGGTTTCTATGGAAGTAGAGAATAGAAATGGTAGCGGTTTTCCATGCTTGAAGGCTCAATGTGGTGTGATGTGGAGAGGGGGGAGGTGACCTTTTATAAGGGTGGAGAGGGGCACCTTTGGAAACCCCAAAAATATTAATTTAATATAAATTAAAATCCCACTTAAAGACATCAAAAATGACTCAAATCAAAAGCTTTGATAAGAGAGGGTTTTAATCTCATCAACCAATAAAATTTAGGCATGTCGGAAATTTGTATTAAACCTTATCAACATGATTTATACTTATTTAATCTATTTAATTTTATTTGTGGTAATAATATTCTAAATTTTAAATTGTTATAAATAATTAATTATGTGTTGTGAATTATCCATAATTGGGTAAATTATGACATTTTAGACCATATAAATTTCAATTTATAATTTTTAAATATTATTTGTGATTTTTAAACAATTTAATAATATGTTATTTTTATAAAATAACAATAGTGTTAATTTTGACAATATTAATTTATTTGAATTTAAATAAAATCCACACAAGGGATATATTAAAACTAAAATGTTTAATAGATTCATAACATGTCATATTCCACTATAAAATTTGTGTTGAACATTTATTAGTTCATATAATATTTATTGTAATATTTATAAAACCATTTATTTGATATTTCTCTTAATAAAACAATTACTACCTCATTTTTTTATAAACATTTAATATATTTATTAGTTTCATAAAAATTAAAAATAACATACAATAATGATTATAAATCTAATATCTTTCAAAATAATTCATTTACTCGAATTTATCATATTAAAATCACAACATGTAACTTTTTATATTTATTAAATTATGAGGGTGATAACTTTGACATCATTTAAAATAAAATAATATAAGTGTCATAATCGCTTTTAAAAAGCTCCAAATGATCAAAAATTAGACCATTGGATGGTTCTGGTTTAGATATATACGTCCAATAAGTTTTGTTCAGGTTCTTTGGTATTTTAATGGTTATTATTATTTTAATAAAAATTATATTACTGATTTTTAACTAAATATATAATTTTGGCATCATTGTTGTATAACCTATTAAGGAAATTAAATATCACTTAAAAATTACAAATATATTACCATAAAAAATAAAAAAAATTAGCTCTCAAAGGAGTATTTATAATCGAATTTATATTCTGTATAACCTTATATTAAAAATACGTTAATAATTAATGTTTGAGTTGGACATATTTCACTTTCTTTAAAATAAAATAAATTAACGGTCTTAATCACAGAAAAGTGGGTTCTAATTGATTCCATTTCGACCTAATTATGCATTAGGACGAAATATAATAATCAAGTTATATTAAGAAAATATTTAGGGTTATTTTATAATATTAAATTTACTCTTAATTACCCGATTTACCTTTAACTATGGCAAATAAAATTTACCGAACTTAATATTAATAGTGAACAAAAATAAAAAGTGGCCTATTAACTTAATGTGGACTCACTGATTCCAAATATGGATTCCATTTTACCAAATTCAAATCATAGAATTTTCAGAAATTAATTTAAAATCAATCCTTTTGTTTACCAAATGAGTTTTAAAAGTTAAAATATTGCAAAAGATTGAAATGATTTTACATATGAATTCAATTTAAAATCATTGATAATGACATAAATTATATTAAATGGTAAAAATAAATTATATTTATACTCTAAAACCATTAAATATTATAATTTAACCATATAAATTATCTCGATTAAAAAATTGTTTTTAATTAAAATTTAGCGTATTTTTACTATTCATCAAAATAAGAAACATATCAGAATAATATCAAAAATTTATCCAAAGTAAATTTTTATATCTTGATTCCAAAGAAAAATTTTACTTTGTCTAATTGAAATTATAAAAATGTCAAATACTAGATTTAACGTGGGTGCTCTGTCAAAAGTTGGCAAAACTGTATTTCTTTAAAATTCATAATTTACACGAAAAATTTATTTTGTTCTCAAAAAGTGTTCTATAAAATGTGTGAGATGAATAATAATGTTATAAAATTAAAATATTAGTTAAAAATATTCAAAATATTTAGTTTATAATAATATTATAACAATATATCGTTGTTTAGTGAAACCCGGTATTGCGTACTACACACGCAATCGACAAAGGTCGTGATTGCATGTAATGTAAGCCATGTAAGGGATGTGTGTAGTAAAAGCTCCCTTTGGTGTTCCGTGAAACATAATCCAAACTTATTTAATTTATACATTAAACAAAATCTATTCTTAATGTTGCGTAGAATAATTTCTAGAAAATGAACATGAAATTTTGTGGAACACGAGCCAAGAATAGTGTTGCTTATATTACAAGCTAATACAATGTTGTGTATAGTATAAGCTAATATTACTGTAGCATAAAACACAAGACATAAATAAATTAATAGAATATTTTTCATAAAATCTCAATGTGTTACAAGAATATTTGTTTCAGATGGCTGTAGATGATCCTGATGATCTGTTCAATTCTCTCACTGATGTCGTACTTCTTACTAATGATCTAGCTTTAGATCCTCCCCCATAGGTTAGTGCTTCTACTTGAATGGGGCATGGTCTGACTCGATTACTGATTCTAGATCTTATTCCCAAGAGATGACCATCTGTTGATTTTGTTACTTGTTTACAGATGTATGAATAATTTTTTAAGATATTTATTTAATGTTTACACAGTGTAATAATTTTGATCATAAATTTATGATTGTATATTTTTTTTAATTTGAATAGGTTTTGGTAATTAGACGTTGGGCTGGATGGTGCGATTCTATGAAATTATTTTTCTTAGTAATGGGTGTCATGGGACCTGGAATCCATTTTCGTGTGTAACCAGATGTTCAACCACTGAAATTTACATTATTCAATAATATCTACTATTTTAAAATTTATTTAATTACTATCATATTTTTTTAAATTGTCTGGAAAATTTTATTTTCTTCAATTTCTGAAATCTAGAGAGCTCATATCCATGCGGCATGGGATACTTTCAAATGTGAGTGATTTTGTAAGTTTCTACACAACATCATAAAGGGTGTTATGGATAATGCATGTGCTACCTTTTTTATCAGTCCCTCATCTCTCATCGTCCTATCTATATATCCACCCATGTATGGTATGGGTTGTGCTTCTTCTGGGAAGGGGATACTTATAAGAGGATATCATCAGCTAGACGTTAGAGATGGGGAGGCAAGAGGCCACCCAAAGGGTTGAGAGTCATATATTTGGAATAAATCGACACCATATGGTATGTGATGTTATTTATTAATGTATGTATATTTTAACTATAACATTATTTTATATTGTATAGGCCATTATTAACCCATAAATTATGGATTTTGATGTTTATATGGAGATGTATATTGATCCCCATATATGGGAAGTTGTACACAAATGAGAGCGGCATATTGTGGCTAGTGATTTTTTATAATAATGTCATGAATATTAATTTTATCATTATTCTAATTTGTCATTGTGTTTAAAAGAAATATATGAGGTTGTGACTTATAATTCACATGAAATTCAAGCTAATATTGAATAAAATTTCATTGTTGATTCGGGTTTTCATGAGGGGGCTTGGGTATAATTGACTTTGTAGGGTGCTGAGAAAGGTCGAGTAAGTGGAATTAGTTCTCGACTGACAACTGTGAGCTATTATGGTGCATATTTGATGGCTTTAGTGAACATGAAGTGGGATCATGGAGATTCTTGATCAATGCCATAATCTACTAAATAATATGATCAGAGGATAAGAGAAAAAGATGATATGATATAGTAGATTTAGAAGTGGAGGGAGGAGGAGCATGAGCAGCAATGTTTGAGAGATGAGAAGATGATGGGGTATATGTGGTGACTTTACCATGGTGTTGATATGGAGTTTCCTTCCCATGGACCTTCGAGTGATCCTGCCCCTAGTCCTTTGAGTAATCCTTTTCCATCAAACAATAGTTAATGATTTATGATGTTTTTATAACTTTTTTTTAATTTGGTATGATAGACGTGTTATTTTTTAATTGGTGTATTACCTTTTTGTTTGTTGTAGTTTACTTAATTTTCTATAATTATTTTTAAATATTTTTCAATTTATTAAAAAAATTAATGTTTTTAACATATTTCTATTAATATTAGGTTTTTAAATCATGATAAATAAATATGTTGTATTTATTATTTTTATGTATATCTAATATATCAATTTATTTTAATAAATTTAATGAATTTAAATATTTTTTAGTATATTTTATTTTTAATTTTTCTTATTTTATTTAATATTTAATTTTTTTTAGAATATATATATTTTTTAAAATTTATGTATTTTTTTATATTTTTTTATTTTACTATAATAATTTTTTATTATTTGTAATTTTTTTTAAAATTATTATTTGTGACGGGTGTAGCCATCGGTCACAAATTTTTTGTAATATTTTTTAATGAATCATCGCAAAAAAGTTACTTAAATCACTGATGGGAGTATTTTGTGATGGATCATTTTTCTATAACAAATAAGTAGTATTTACAAAAGGTTGTTGAAAATAAACACATTTGAGATGCCACCATCTGCGACGGGGTATTTGCGACTGTCTCCCGTCGCAAATGCTGTTTTTCAGCAGAAGTCCTTAAAAAATACCCTATCACAATTACTTTAAATTACCATAATGTTATGTAACATTTCTTTTTAATAATAAGTTTCTTATGGGTAATTCTATTATTTTTTTGGGATGTAAGGTATGAGGTATGAGATAGCCATTAAGATTATAAAATTTAATAATATTAATGATTTTATAGAAATCTTCTGAAGACTTCCATCACATTTAAAGAAATATTATTTTAATTATATTATTGTTGATTTAGTTATAAGGTCAACCCCTAGGTTATGCAACAACCCATTGCATTAAGCAACGATGAGGGGTTTGAACTGAAAACCAAAGGACTACACCTTTGAGACACCTACCACTTGCCTATATAATTTCTCATTTAGTTTTATATTTTTTACACATAAATCATTATTTAGATAGATATTATGTTTTTTTTAGATTATATTTTTTCTCAAGAAAAAAAAAATCATGATAAAAAGTAAATCATTTATTATGGGTTTAATTTTACTTCAAGATATTTTCTTTAATATGGAAAATTTATATAACTAAGGTAAATAATTTTTTTAAAGGTTGATTTATCTTTTAGTAGAATATATGATTTTACGGTGCCTTATATTGGTTTATTATGTTTACAGGAAATATTAACACATTTTGGGGATAATATAATTAGGGAATACTTATTTTTGGATATATTAATTTATTAGTTACTAATAGTGTTCAGAGGTAATACATTGAATTAATATTAGAAGAATATTTGATCAAATACTGATAATTTTTGGGATTTAATCTTATTATAAAATTATTTTATAAATTATATGGTTACGTATATATCGAAATATATATGTTTAACATTTATTTCAATTGTTGAGGCCCTTTTTATTAATGTTTTATTTCTTTATATGATGGTTTTCCCATTTGATAATAATCGCGTTCTAACAATTTTTTTCATAATGTAAAAATACTGAGAGAATATATTTTAATACTTTTTTTGGATAATGAGATCTCATAGAAGTTGACTTTTTTTCTTTAGGAATACAAAATTTCATCTTCCTTAATCATCATTTCGAAAAAATTTAATTGTTATTGAAATTAATTAAAGGAATAAATTTTCATTTTCATGTAACTATATTTCTATAATTTTTTATTCTATATAGTAATAAAATCCATCAAATATATGAAATGGATATTGAAATAAAAAATTTATTCATTTACATGAATTTTTAATGAATTGATGGTATTTTTCATAACTCTTTAGTTTATTGTTTCATGGTTGCTATGTTTCTCAATATCCTTCAAATTCCTGTGATAAATTTTCTATATCACTCACTATCATTATTTAGACATTAAATTTATCCTTAAATTCCATATATTCATTACCACTTATGTTATCCTACTTGGAAAACTGGTATGTGTTATTTAAAATGGAATTTTTATTTCATTTCCCCTCTTTTCAATAGTAATAATTATTAACACTTTTTATGATGTTAGATTTTAACAAAGGTATTTTCCAATTTCAAAACATTTTTACCCAAAATGATATCAATTTTTTAGGATTCAATTAATTATATTTTGTAGAATATAATATCATAAGAATTAAATATAATTATAATATGATATAGAATAAGTGATACATAACAGTTACCCTAAATGAACAATAAAGTATTATGATTTTATATTGATTTATATAAACAATCCATTAAAATAGTGATGTGAAAGGGATTATGTTTTTGTGGTGTATATATATATATATTTCATTCTAAATATAATTTTAAAGAATAATTCTTATAAAAGCATCACCCAATTTTTATTAATTTCATTTTAATCGTTAAAAAATTTGTTTTCTTGAAAAATTATTCTATGGATTATTAATGGAAAATATTATAATTAATCTATAGAAATAATAGAAATTTTATTTTATAAAATATAAATAAATTATCAAATTATAATATCAAATTTATATGATGATGAAATTTTCATATTCTTTATAAATTATTGAGTTTTCAATCAATACAGAAAAATACAATTTTTAATCGAGAACAATATTTTCGTTACAATTATTTAGAAAGTAAAAATCTATTCAAGAACAGATTTAAAATTTAATTAGTTCCCTATAAATTAAATTGATCTAATATTATTATTTTTAATAAATATCATACATTAACTTTTAATAAAAATATCATTGTTCTTGAGAGGGAATTTTTCATAAAAATATTTCTCCTTATGCTTATCATTTTAATAATAAATAAATTACCACCAAATCTATAAATACAATCCTAAAAAGTTAATTATATATATTTATTTATATTGACCAATTAGGTAAATCTTACATGCTTATTTTTAGACAATATGAATATTAAAAATAATAAATAATTATCACCTTTATAAGGGAAAATCTATTAATTAAGGTAAAATATTATACAGTGAGGCACATAAAATTACAATATCTGTTTCCATTGTAAAATTTAATATTCTCAACTCATTCATGTCATCCAAAATTTTAAAATATAGATATGTTTTTACTTATTTCAATAATTTTTTTATTATAATATTTATGTATTAGAGATGGAAACATATATTAATTTTTTACATTGTATATCTATAATATTTAGTGATGTGGAAAAAATTTACACATCATTGGATATAATTTATTAATATAAAAATATAATTTTTATTAAAGATATTTATTTGGTTTTTTTGGTGGATAATTCATAACAATAAATGTTTATCCAACCACGAAAATAAATTTATTTAATTAATAGAAAAATAAAATAAATCATTCCTTAAAATTAATAGTTAAATAAAATTAAGGAATTAAATTTCTCCTGAAATTTCATATATAAATATAATATTTTTTACATTTTTTAAATGACTATAATTTAATTACTTTTCAATCATGATGTTTTCAGTGTCAAATTATATGAATTGTTCAAAAAATGGAATTTATTCTAATTTATAATAAATTATATTAATTTATATATTTAAATTTAACATAAATTCTCTCCAATAGGCTAATGATTTGAATTTGGTTTATAATTTAACTTATAACCCACTTATAGTGTAATTATCTTTTTAAAGAGACAATAAATACACCTAAATTGTAAAAATAATTATTATCATCATAGTTGTAATAATGGTAAATGTGGGGTTTAAAAAATATGCTGGTAATAGGATACAATAAACATGTAACAAAATAATTTCAATATGTTTATCGAGACCCATAAGGATTTTGTTTTAGTAATATATCATTTTGGATATATTTTTCAATAGAAATTAATTTATATTAATTTTTTATATTATTTAATTTGTGTTATTCCCCTCCCGTCTCTTTTAAAAATTAACATTGTATAATATTTTACAAAAACATCAAAACACATTTAGGTTAGAAAATCAAAAAAAAATTCCTCCTATAATTAATCCTCTAATTCTGGGGTGCTTTTTTTATAAAGAATACAAACCATAGAGGAATTAATGTGTCGTGAAAAGAATATTTTGCGATTAAGAGGTATAGATTTTATCCAAATAATGGTTTTTTATTTCTTCTTCCAAATACCAAAAAAATATTTCTTAAAACATGATAATATGAAAAAATCAATATCTCATTTATAATTATATGTTACTTTGTTAATGTAATATTCAATATCCATCCCCTCCTTCTATCATGTGTGAAACGAATCCATTGATCATGTGTATATAAGACTATCACATCATAAAATGATGCAATTAGTTTTCCATAACCTCCTATGAATGGATATAATGTGTATGTATATTTTTAATTTCATATAAATCATAGAGGAATGATAATACAACATTATGTTTCTTACAATTACATTTATTGAAATATGGTAATGTCATTTTTGCATATGTTTTGAATACCACCTCCATGAAGCGATATGATTGATTTTTTATCATCATATAATATGAATGAAATATATATGTTTATATAAAAATATTATAGTATATAAATTATTATTTTTGTATGATAAAGTAAGATTTACCTTCATTATATAATGATCATTAATTAATTGAAGTGTTACTCAAGTATACTTAGGAAATATTATCATAATAATTGTAATACAGATTATTTTTTAAACCCATCATTCATTGAGGAATTTAAAAGTATAATTGATATATAAAATTGATAATTAATTAATTATTATTATTATAGTGATAATTTAATAATGAAATATTTTACCATAGTCAACATACCATAGTCATTTTATATATAAGTGCTCAATGTCTTAAAAACGACTGACATGAACTAAATTTATACAGTAATTGAAACAACAAATGTTGTAAATATAATAAAATAAACAACAAACATGAATAAATTTCTTATATATGTAAAGTGTTAATATAAATCTATTATTTAAGATGATAAATAAAGTACATTATCTGTCATACTCAAGGTAAGGGATCTATCAAGAACACCCATTTTCATATGGTTATGATCACTCACTCTCTAACTCACTTTATCTCTCAAGTTAATGTTATTGTTTGAATATAAATTCATTATATATGTCCCTCACACATAAATATATTCATTATTATCCATTATATTAACAAGGTAATTAATGATTTATGTTTATTTATCAGATGTATTGTTTATGAAATTTGATTTTACAATTGGATGAGGCATGATAATGCCACCCATTTAATTCCATTGGTAATTATAATAATTATGTCATATGATTTATTCCATTTTTTAAAACATGTAAAAAATAAAATTTTATTATGTGTTCACGTAGACATCACATGAATTCATTGAGTACATATTTTATAACATGTGACATTATGCATGGGATTTTGGAGATAACCTAGTCCCCTGTTGGAATTTTCTACAATATGTTGATTAGTTTCTAGTTAGAAGAGAATTATAAAAATTTCATGTTTTCTATTGCCACCTAATTTCTTTTGTTTACATGATGTTATGATAAAATTATCTTTATGATATCCTCACATGTTGCCTATAAGCATATATATGGTTTTTATTCCATTTTCAATGAAATTGTTTAATTTTATGGGGTAAGATATGTGTCATTTTTCAAGGGTGGATTATTCTATCTTAGTATAAATAGTTTTCTTTCAGAAATAATTTTTAATTGGTTCATAGTATTTATATGAAATCATACTAACTTTAAGTTTCTCATTTTATTTCCAATATTTTAATTTATAGAAATCATAGGGTAGTGAATATAATTTATTGTGTATCTAACTTATTATTTGATTTCAAATATTTTTATGTTAAATTAAAACTCAATTTTAGGATTCCAGGGTTTTCAAATGTGCTAATTGGTTTCTTTATTTATTTTCAATCCCCTTACTTATATTTTTTTGATCATTATTTGATTGAATATTATTTTACATCATTTTATTGATGAGTATCGATAATGATTGGGTCAAGAAGAAAATTTTAATGATATTTAATGAAATGAAAACATATTTTATCATAATTTTTTTTTGAAAAAATTTATACTATGGGTAAATGAATTCATAGTGGGGTAATAATTTTTTATGTAAGTGTGACATAATTTTTTTTTTAAAAAGTTAAATTTTAATGATTCCCAAATATTAAGAAATTTATTCTTTTCATAAAAATAAATATTTTTAAATTATTTAGTGCATGTACTATATAGAATTTTTAAAATACATAATAAATATCACTATGAAAATAAATTATAATTATTCTGAGAAATTTATTATTAGAAATTGAATTTAAATTAACTCTGATAGATTATATTATAAATTAATTTATCGAATAAAACATTGAAAATAAATTTTCATAAATATGAAAATCCTGATAAAAAAAATATACTCAAAAAGAGATTCATTATATATAAATATTATATTTTTATTTAAATTAAATATTGGGATAGGAAGTTGAAAATAAATACTGTGTTTAAATTTAATGGAATAATTATAGAGTGTCTTAAATCAATTAATTATAATCTATGCTATCCATTATTTTCTACTCAAATATGAAATAGAATCCCATAACGAATTACTATGACCCTCAAAAAATAAAAAGTCAATATAAATTGATGAAACATAAAACCTGAGTACCCCACAAAAATCATACGGAATGAAAGAGAGGAGATAAGGGAGTTGCAGGTAAGAAAAAACTACCTCTCATCCTTAGATCTATTATATGGATACCTATTATTGGACTGTGGATCAAAGGGAATTTCAATGGCGCATCCATAAGCATGCCGTGTTCAATAGGAAGTGAAGTAATTTTCTAAACACACCGTAGATTTGTTAATGACTATTTTTACCAATATGTTAGAATAGGTATTGCTTATAAAGTTGAGTTATAGGCAATGATTTGAACTATTAAACATGTTTGCCATCATAATTTGCATTCCCTTTTGATTGAATTATAACATGAAACTAATATTGTGTATCTGAAGACAAGAACCATGATTGTTCTGTGGAATCTCATGTCACTTTGGATTTACTGCATGAATCATGTCAATCAACATAATCTTCTTGTCTCACATGCATATAGAAAATCTAACCAGGTGGTAGATTCTTTGTCAAAGACGGAAGTCCTTAATGAAAGAATAATCTGAGATTTCATAGAACCTTATTATTTTACAAATTTTGTTACTAATGACATGTGATGGGTGGTTCACCCCCCATATGTAAAAACCTTATTGTAATGTATGACATTATTTTTTGATCATTTTTCTGTCACCCCCGGTTTCTCATGACTTGGTTTTGATCTAGTTTATTGGAAATACATGAACATTCCGTGAATTTTGGTTGTGTTGAATGTTGATTTTTGAACTTCCATGTACATTGAATCATCCTACCATGGGTTCCCCATATCTTGTTTCATAGAATTTGGAGAATGGGGTGGTTACATCAAGATGTGGGACAACTGTGAGCCATTTCCAGATTTATGGAGAAATTTATTTTATTTTATAACTCCTTATTTTTTAAATTTTTTCACCAATTAAAATTCCCAAATGGCCTCCCCTAACCTATAAAAACCAAAATATCCCTTTTAGTTCCATACAAATTCATAATCAAGGTGGATTTGTCTTATTTACTACACTAATGGGCCATCCCATGAGCCCATATCCAGTTTAAGCAATATATTTTCTCTTTTATATATTTTTCATTGTTTTTACTTTTTTTGTTGATTACTCCTTCCTAACAGAACCCTAACTATTGGATATTGACCATAGTTGTCTCCCCCTTATGTATCTTTCATTTTGGGCCTCTTTGTTGGTGATTATCACCAAATGTTAGTGGTTTTTTGAATTTATTCCTCTAATATTTATCCTTTCTCTTTTCTCATCATTATTAATTAATTTTTTTTATTGTGTTTCTATTTAATAATGTCCATTATTGACCTAGGGGTTTTTCTCATCATTTTTTGGGTTTTTGTTTGTTTGGGGATGTTAGTCATAGTTTTTGGGTTTATAAACCCTTGGATGGTGATATCGGTTTTGTGTATCTATTCCACCAAGGATTTGGGGTAGGTTTCCACAATTCCAATGTCATTTTTATATAATATTCAACTTTTTGATGGTATATTAACCTTATATTCGTTATGAGTATTATTGTACAAGCCTTCAATCATTTTATTTTGTATGCAAAGTGGTTTTTATGCCTTGTTTTGTGAATATTATTGTTGTTTTAAAATAAACGTTTGCACCCAATGTTTTTTTAAATGTTCCGCTATCTTTCACACCTATTTTTTGATGTTTATAACCTTGTAATAAAATTTAAATAAATTTTTTTCATGAAAAATTGGTTTTATGACCTTTTTATTGTTATATAGAATTTTTTTAATTAAATGTTGCGTGCCTCATTTTCGGGAAAGTGTTCGGTTGGATTTTGTGTTCTTAAGGTGATATAAAATTATTTATTAGTCTTATGAAAAATATTTGAATCATGGGAATCAATTTTTTTTTCATACTTATGTGGGATTGAATCTGGTTTTGGGTTTTATAATGAAATGTGTATGGGTTTTCTGGTTGTTTTGGCATCAGTTCCCGATAAATGGCATGTTTGGAATCTTTGTAGAAGTGGATGGTTGTGTAATGTGTAACCTTCATTTTGAAGGGATTTATGTAAAAAAAATTCTTTAAATGGTGTGATTACTCCTCTTAATTATTAGTGAAATTGTTTCTTTGATAAATGTAATTTTTTTGAAAAATTCTTAATGGCCCGTTCGTAAATTGTTCTATAAAAATTATTTTCATGTGTATTTAATGTTGTATCATTGGGGTTCATTGTATGATTCATGAAATTTATTTATTAAATGGTGAAGGAGTTGAAAAATCTAAATTGATAGGGTATTGGTTTCATTTTTGCATTAAAATGTCATTTTTCAATGCATTTTATGTGCACAACCTTGTTATACATCATGAAATTGTTTTTTGAAAATTTTAAGTGTATTATGAATCCATGATAGAAATGTGAAACATTTTTATGTAATTTTTTGTTTTTTTATGATTTGGATATTAAATATTTATGTGAATGTGTCTTTTATAATGTGAGGAACATGATTGATCACAAAGAGGGAAACCTGAGTATCTTGATGGGCAGACATGTACTAGTATGCTAGCGATTTATAGTGGTTTCATTCTTATTTCAAATAGAAGGTTTGGTGATGAAAACACTAACTAAACTATGATAAGGATGTTGGGGACCACAAGGTTAGGGGTATTATTATTTACTATAGTATTTCATGTTGTATCATTGGGGGTCGTTGTATGAATCATGGAATTTATTTATTAAATGGTGACAATTTTGAAAAATATGAATTGATATGCTATTGGTGGCATCATGGCATTAAAATGTCATTTTTGAATGGATATTATGTGAACAACCTCGTTATACTTCATGAAATTGTTTTATGAAAATTTTAAGTGGTTTATTTATCTGTGATAGAAAAGTGAAACATGTTTCTATGATTTTTTGTGTGTTTATGATTTTTATATTAAAGATTCATGTGAAAAGTGTATTTTATAATGTGACGAACTTGATTTAGCATAAAGAGGTAAACATGAGTTTCTTATTGGGTAGACATGTAATAGTATGCTAGTGATTTATAGTGGTTTCGTCCCTATTTCACATACAAGGTATGGTGATGAAAATACTAACAGAACTATGATAATGATGTTTGGGACCACAAGGTTAGGTGTATTGTTGTTTACTAGAGTCTCATGTAAGAGAACGTATATTTTTTATGGTTATTTTTCACCGAGATAAGAGGTACCTGGGCACCATAGCTAGCTAGTTCATAGGAGTGTTCTCATGACTTATGCTCATTGGATATAATGTACTCACCATATAAATAGGGTGAGTAAATTTGGAAAATTCTATAGCATGTGTGTTACATTTAAAGTTGTTTGTACTTTAGAAAATCCCTCTTGAAAACCATTTTCACCTTGAAGTTGCTTCTATTTGAAATTGGTTACTATCATGTCCTATTTATCATAAAATGAAATCGTTTTTATTTTGTAATTTTTTTATAATGAAACCTTTTTTGGAAAACATATTTTTATATATTTTATTTCAAACATGAAATTGATGTATCTTTTTTTTAAAGGAATTGAGTTTGTAATAGAACATTGTGTTCACCCACTGAGTTTCAATACTCATGCCTATAGTCTTATTTTGTTTTTAACCCCTGTGAATGTTTCAACTTGAGTCTTATTCCTTAGGGTAAGGTGTGATAATTTTTTTTGAGAGTCACCATAGTTGTCACATGATGTTATTTGGATGTCATGTTAGGTCATTTTAGTTGTTGGTTCAGTGGTACTTTCACTTTCATGTCTTAATAATGTTCAGTTCAACTTTCATATAAATGTATAATTGTATGTCCATTTTGTTCTTTTATTTATTAAATTTATTATATTTTTTAAAATTTGATTCCTTTTAAACTGTATCGATTCCCTTGGTCCTTTTCACCATCTTGGGAGGATCGGGAATTCGTTTTTGAACTTGTCGCGGGCTAGCATGTGTGACTGGTTCTTTGTTGACTCGAGCTGGTTCATAAAAAAATGGTGTCTGGGGAGGAAATATCTTAGTGGAAATTACTTTTTATAGGACCCCTTTTATTTGAGGGTTTGTCATGTTATATGGAGTTGGATTTTTGGGACATGATGGGTAAGTTCATGAAGAGAGTCGTGAACTCTTTCTCATTCTGATCCTCAGGATTCCATGAGAAGACTAGTTTTATTAGTTTCATTGGTTCTTATTGATTTTTTGGTGTTGGGATATGACAAGGGGAGATGGACTAATGGTTTCCATGATCTCACAGGGACTAAAAAGACATGTGGATTCAAATCATGGTCCTAATAAGACTCTTTGTGTTGGTGGTGTGTTTGACATATGGCCACCAACCATATGATCAAGTCATCCATCGACACTAGCTCCCTTTTGTGGGTCTCTTAGACCATTATTGAATTATAAATTTTCCTTTATAATTCTTGTGTCAGAATTGTGGAAGTGTGTTTTCAATGCATAATATATAAAAAATTATAATGTTTTGTTTTTGTGAAATGAATTTTCACAAAGAAAGTGGAATGATTTAATCATATCGAATTTTATTAATCATAACACATGGTTTAATGAAATAAAATGGTTGGAAGGAAAATATTATTTTAAGGCGATTCTAAAACACTATTTTAAATTGGGTGTTTTGGGATGTCAAAAAGAGTTTTAAAATGATGAATTGTTTCTCAAAATTAGTTTTGAGTGTTTGGTGTTTTCCTCGAAAGGGTCTTGGTCTCTGCGGCCATCAGATTATGAAAAGAGACATTGTTGATTTTTTGAAAATGAGAAGTTATATATGGAGTAGCATGGATGTTTTTAAATTTTGTATGAATAAAAATGGATATTTTTTTAAGAAAATTGTTCTTGATGAAGTGTGGTTTGTTTTATAAAATCGGAAAAGGGTTTTTGATTTGGTGGTTAGTCTGCCTTTGGACGGTAAATTATTTTTTTAGAATGATGTTGTTAAATTTAAGCCTTTGCTGTTTTGTGGGTGCTCGCTTGCATGGTTTTATGGATATCAGAAAGGATGGCTAGTATGGCATGGTTTTTGGGTGATCATGGTGGCATGGTAAGGTGCATGTGAGATAGACTTGATGAGACACCATTGGTGAATGTGAAAATCCACCAAGTTTTCTGGTTTTTAAAAAGTGTTTCAATCTATAAACATGTTGTGTTTTTGGTAAAATTTTATTTATGTGGGTTTATATTTCATTTTTTAGAAGTGTGTTTTTCTTGGTATACTTCCTCAAGATATGGAAGTGATACTCTTTTTGTGTATTGCGATGGGATCTTATTGGCATCATGATTTTAGAGCAATGCTCAGTGGGTTTCTAAAGATATTTTGGATGTTGTGATGTGTCCATGAATGGTTCTCTGTTAGAAAGACTTCATATTGAAAAGAATATGGATTCATTTCAAACATTAAATTCACCTCTTCAGTTGATTCCTCAACTAATTGTATGTAATATAGAGATGTTTGGTCTTGATTTAAATTTGTTTCTTATTATGATAATTCTTTTGGATATGTCAGTTATATTTTGTGATGTTAATGTGTTTCATCGTATTCCTTGTCCATTATTCTCCTAGATTCATGTAAGAGAGAATGGTGAAATGTATCTTTGAGTTCCTATTTAGATGAAAGTGTGTTATTGAGATTGTGAGTTTTATATGGTTTTGTGATTTGTATATCCTTATTGAGGTGCATCAGATGCATTAAATATTCATTCTCCCACCATAGGCCTCAGAGTGAAGCTTTTCATGCAGTCATGAAATCTCTAGAAGTGTGGGGAGATAAATTAAGATATTTCCTTTAAAATTTTTATAAGGCAGTGTATATTTTTTTATTTTGGTTTCTCAACACTATGATTTTACATTTTTTCAAAAATTGTTTGGTGGACTTACCCTTCACGCAATGTCAATGGTTATGACTTCTCGGATGTGTGTTTCTGATCAATGTCCATGTATAGACTGCCAATAAAATCTGATGTGGTCTTGGTTTTTTCTATTTGTATGTTGAGATTATTGGTAGGTTCCTCTATTTCTTTAGTGGTTTATGTGTCCTAGTGACTGGGTCCCCATCCCTCCATGCCCCGAGTGGTGGGGGGTTTTTGATGTGTGCCAAATGTGTTTTCCCGGTTCTTATCCACTCTGTTCGGTAGTGGGTGGTTTAAATATTCATATTGTAACCCTATTTTCATTTCATTTTAGGTTTTTAGTGTTTTTTTGGGCATGTGCAGCTGAGGCCTGATTCTAGTTCATTTTTAATTCTTGTTTGTTCATTTCTAGTTGGTCTCAAATGGTGGGGAGACCCACTATGGGTCTTGATTATCTTTCCATTAAGGATTTATAGGATAATAGTTGGGATTTATTTGTTGAGATCCAGTTCCTCCCTAGTCGTTAGATTTTATGAGTGTGATTTGTTTTGGGTGATCATTTGGTTCATTGGGAAATGGTCCAACAATATGGTTCTTGGATTGGTTGTTGAGGTGGTGGCATGATCTTTCAATTTATTATAAGGAAGTTGTTGTGAGTTGTTGTTTTTGGTAAAGATCCTTACTTTCCATACATGGTGGATTATATTTACTTTACTTGATAGGTTTGATCTCATTGATAAGTAATCCTTAGGTTTTGTTCTTTTAAGTGGAATGTGTTATGGCTTTCTGGGGGCACAAAGCTTTAATGGTGTGGATAATTTTCACACCCGGTTATTCATATCATGGATTTGAACTTATTCTTTGGAGATTACAATGATTTAATTGGGTATTGGGTGAGATTAATGTTGAGTTTTGAAATTCAATAATTTAATAATTATCTTACCATGGGTTCCTAATATCTTTTTATGGAGTTTTTAAAGAAAAGGGTGGTTACATCATGATTTGGGCCAACCATGGGCCCATTTCTAGATTTCAAAAAAGATTTCTTATTTTATAACTCCTTATTGTTTCTTAATTTTTCACCCATTCCACTCCCCAACTATCCTTCACTTATCTATGAAAACCACTAAATAAATTTTTACCAATTATGGATTTATAATCATGGAGGGTTTGGGTTATTAATTCAGGTAATGGGATAACCCATGATCCCATTTCCAGTTTTAAAAAATATATTTTGTTTCTTTTATAAATTATTAATTGATTAATGTTTTTTAGTGATTATAACTCCCAAATTGATCCCTAACTATTGGATACCGAACCGAGGTTCCTCCCCCTTTGTTCACCATCGTTTTAGGCCTATTTTTTGGAGATTTTTCGCCATAGGTTAGTGGTTCTTCTTAATTTCTTCATCAAATCATTTTCTTTTTTCTTATCTCTTCCTTCTTATTTCATTTTCTCTTGGATATATATTATCCACTAGTCATGATCTACCTGGGGTTCTATTTTTCCATATGTTTATATGTGGATTTTTTTTGTAAGTGTTTATAGGTTTAGTGTTTATAATCCCTCGGATGGTGATATCAGTTGTGTGTTTCAATTACGCCAAGGATTTGAGGTTGGTTCCCATTTCACATGTCCTTTTTTATTTATGATTCATATTTTTCATGGTATTTTAACACTCTATTCGTTATGATTATTTTTTTCAATCTTTCAATACTTTTACTTTGTGTGGAAAGTGGTGTTTATGCCATGTTTTTTGAAAAGTAGTGTTGTTTTGTAATGAAAGTTCACACATTTGTTTTGTTTAAATGCTTCATTATATTTCACACATACTTTGTGATGTTTAGAACCTAGTTTATCCATTTGAATAAATTTTTCGAATGTAATTTTGTTTTTATATCCTTTTTAGTGTTAAATATAATTTGTTATATTAAATGTTGCGTGCCTCCTTTTAGGGAAAGTGCGTGGTTGGGTTTTGTGTGCTCAAAGGGATATAAAATTATTGATTCGACTTATGAAAAATATTTGTAGCATCAGAATCAATGTTTCTTGGTTCCTTATGTAGGATAAAACCTGTTTTTGATTTTTATATTGAAATGAGTATGGTATATTTGGGTGTTTTGGCATCTTCTCTAGATAAATGGACCTTTTGACATCTTTATAGAAATGGATTGGTTTTGAATGTGTTCCAGAATATTAAACATGTTTATTTAAATTTTCCTTTCTTGCAGTGGTGTTTTTACACCACTTAATGAATAGTTAAATTTGTTCATTTAATAAATGTTGTTTTTTAAAAATTCATAAAGGATTGTTTGGAAATTCTCTTGTAAAAATGGTTTTCATGTGTATTCCATGCTGTATCATTTGGGTTCATTTTAGGAATTTGTAAATTGATTTATTAAACAGTTTTTGGGCTTCAAAATTTGCATTGACATGGTATTTTTTGGTGTTTTCCCATAAATGGTCATTTTTTAATGGTTTTTGTGGGCACAACCTCATTATACTACATGAAATTGTTTGATGAAAATTATATGTGGTTTATTGATCTATGAAAGAAAAGTGAAACATGTTTGTGGACTGTTTGGTGTGTCTATGATCTGGATATGGAATTTTCATGTGAAATTTTTATTTTATACTATGTGGAACTTGATTAATTACAAAGAGGGAAACCAATGTATCTAGGTGGGTAGGCGTGTACTAGTATGCTAGTGATCTATAGTGGTTTCATCACAATTTCACGATGAAAGCTTGATGATGAAGACACTAACTAAACTATGATGATGATGTTGGGGAGAACCTGGTTATGGGTATTTTTCCCTACTACTGTCTTGTTCATGAGAATAAATATTTTTTATGGTTATTTTTCTTTGAGATATGGGGTACCTGGGGCCCATAGCTAGTCATCATCGAGGGGTGTTCCCAAGACTTTTTCTCATTTGATATATTGTATTCACCATCATCATATGGTTAGTTTGCCTGGAAAATTCAGTAGCAAGTGTGTTTCATTTAATGGTGTACATTCTTTAAAGAAGGCCTCTTGAAAACTGATTTGACCTTGAAGTTTCATCTCTATTAAATTTCTTTATAGCATTTCTTGGCCAAAATTCATATTTTATAATGATTATAGCATTGAACCTTGTTTGGAAAACATATTTTTAAATATTGTATTTCAAAATTGAAATGTATTTATCTTTTTATTTTAAATTAACTGAATTGAAAATTGAATATCAGGATAACATACTAAATTTTAATACTCACACCTACAGTAACATTCTATTTTTATCCCTTGTGTAGATTTCATCTTGAGTCTGATCACTATGGGAGACCTGTTATAGTTTTCATGGAGAATGACCAGAGAGGGTCACATAATGTTAGTAGGTTTTCATCTTTTTTTGGTTGATTTGTTGGTTCAGTTGTACTTTCAATTTCATGTTCGAATAATGTTCACTTCAACTTTTATATAAATTTTAATTGGTTTTTTCATTTCCTTATGTTGTTTATTTAATTGTTTATATTTTGGAGAAATCGTTCCCTTGAATACTTTATCAGTGCCCTTGGAGCTTGTCACCATCCTAGGAGGATCGATATTTCCTTTTGGGATATGTTGTGTGCTGGCCTGGGTGACTGGTTTAGGGTTGACTTGGGAAGGTTCATGACATTTTCCATAATAAATGATTTGGAATCGACTCGCCCAGATACTAGACTTTCATTGGTATTTTTTCATTATCTTAGCTTTACAATAAAAAATAACATGATTTAAAACCAAAACATATGAAATATTTAGTCTTATATTTCAATAAAATATGCTCAAATATAATCAAATATGAACCTGAATTAATTTTCTCGCCATATTTTTAGTAAAAAAATGGTAATTTTTATTTTTGTATTATATTGCGATGATATTC
Source organism: Viscum album (assembly GCA_963277665.1). Taxonomy (NCBI): domain Eukaryota; kingdom Viridiplantae; phylum Streptophyta; class Magnoliopsida; order Santalales; family Viscaceae; genus Viscum; species Viscum album. The sequence goes on from OY728166.1 coordinate 269,372,741, forward strand.
TATTAATAGAGGAAACAATTTTTTTCGTGCATTTATACATTAAAAACTCAAAACATTAAAATTTATTCCTTGTATTTCCTATGATAAATTAAATGTGTCAAGACTCCATTTCCATAATTTTTTATAGATTGTAACCTTCTATCTTATGGAATAAAGAGTAAATATCAATATAAATTTTCTTCTAGGACATATTAACACCAAAAAATTATGTTATTTTGGACATAATCCACATCATAATTCTATATTATGTTTCTGAAATGTTTAGGTAGTTTTATTCTTCATGTTCTTCCATAAACTCAATAGATTCTAGAAAATGGCGAGTAACGAATTTCTATATTAATATATTTCAAAATATGTTTACTCTTTCTACTCATCCATAATTTTATAAAAAATATTACTTGTGATATATTCATTATTATATGAATTTTCTCCATATCATCCTTGTAGTATTTTAAACTCTATTAACTGTTTTCAATTAAATATCCTGATCATTACAATTATCAATTTAAAAAATAATTATAATAGAAAAACATAAGGATTATAATGATTCTATTAAAATAAAAATATGAGATGTATAATGGGTTTCTTATGATGTATTTGCACATAATTGATACCAAATATTAAATTAGATATCTTAAATAGAATTAAAAAACAAACTGAAACCAGAATCATTCATGACATAAAATAATGAGCATCCTATATAATAGAAAACGATGATATCCACATACAATTTTAGAAATATTATTGTGTATGATGATCACTAAGATTAATCCAAAATAATCCTTCATTATTGCTATATTAATTCGTTGATATGAATAAATTTATGCTCATGTGAGATTTGTATCCCAACATATGATATGAATATATCTCTCCTATGATAATTAAAAAAATAGAGAGTGAAAAATATTTTGTATAATCAAATGTGTATAAGAAATAACAATCTACCATCTCAATTAGAGTTCCCTCATCATATATGATTGATTAAAGACTGATTCAAAAAAAATTCTCAGAAATGTATGAAAAAATTAATTAATTCCTTTTATTATAAAAAATTTATATCCCATCGATTAATCAACTCCTATATATTTCATCATTTGAAAGGTTTATCAGTAATGATAAACAATTTCGGATAGATTTGAAAATTAACTAGTTAAAATTTCATAAAATTATTAATAATATAGTGTCATACAAATTATAAAATATACTTCATGTTTCTTGATGAAATTTATATTTCATAAAATATTTCTCATAAGGAGTGCCGTATTATTTTTCAATATTATATAATATGATAGAGTGACCTCATATATTAAAGACACATCGCCCAGGGTGACCCACATTCACTAATTCCACATTACTATGTGAAACTTTTCTTATTATTGTATCATATATTACAATATATGATATTTTTCTCAAATCAAAATTTTGATATATTCAAAATTCAATTAATTATAATTCATTTATTATAATTTATATCAATGCATACGTAATAAATTATTAATATACTTTTGATACTAATTATAGAGATACATTAAATAACATATTTAATTTTTGAAGGTGTTATATCAATTTTCTATCATATATGTGATATTTTTTTGAAATAGGTAAAAACATATATTTTCAATTCTAAAAATTGGGATTTAGAGCATTCTTTTTAAGGTGGTATAATGTTTTACCCTGATGTTTCTCATGGTCTATAATTGGAAGATAATGATATTATGATTAGTGTATTATTCAGTATTGAAATAAAAATGAAGTCATCTATGAATCATGAGGACTATTTAATATTGAAATCCATCGGATTTATTAAAATTTATATATATATATATATATGTAAAATATTAAAGTGATGTTGCTTTTTTGGAAGATATATATATATATATATATATATATATATATATCCGCTTAATATGTAAGGGATATGCCTAAATGAGGATGGATATGTAATGGTTATATACTTATATGTAGGTTTCCTTCTTTTCTTATGATAAACTATAAATACTTCTTTAAGTAAGTTAATGTTGTTAGATGTTGGGATACAGATGTTATGTTTTTTGAATTATGAATAAGAGGAAATAGAGAGGTATGTGATTTATGGACATACATAAATTTTTGGACGATTAAATACACAATTTAATGATTAGTATAATGAGAAATAAAAATTTAAAATATAAATGAATAATTAATTATCGATGTTTATTCTAGAATATGATATTTTACAGAATATTATTTTAAAATTATCTGTTTAATGTTTGGATGGAATTTTTGTATGATATTCCATATAAGTCTAAAATAACCTAATATAAGAACAACATAATTTTATATGTGAAATTATGAGGATATCATAATATTATATTTTATTAATGTTTTTTAATTTATAATCTAAAATGTTGTGTTTGAAGGATGCTTCAGAAAATATTATATCTAATAGTTTAATGGATTTCCAAGACATATGTAATATGGTAACTTAAAAACATAAGGTATATTAGTCTATTTATAATGATCAAAAGGATTATGGATGACTAAAATAGTACTAGCAAGAATATATGAAATTTAAAGATATCTATAATTATAAAATAAATTTTATCTTTAGGATATGGATGTTTGTGTAAAATAACGTTACATATAAAAACAAAAATAGATTTAGAATTATGTTCTTATGAAATTTCCCTAGATCATTATGTAGTTAGATAATTTTTTCCCAAAAAATCATGTGATTTGGAATATCATTTCATATATATAAAGGTCAAATTATGATGATATTGATATGTTCATATCTTATATAAAAATAACAATGTTAATATGGTGAATCTAAAATAGATTTTACTTTATGATAGTCAGTATAATTTTTATATTGGAATTAATAAAAATAATATTACTTTCAATGAGGAATTGAATGTTCTAGAATATAAAATGAAAAATGAATACCTGAATAGACCTAAGGCCTTATTTTTTATTGATTTTTTGATAATACACCTTTCAAGAGATGAGGGGGATCACTTACAAAACCCATAGGCTTAGATATTACAAGGCTCGTTGGCTTATGAGACATTACATGACCCAATGGCCTTAGAGAATAAAAATAAACTATAAATACAAGGAAATACACCTCCCCATCATTTTCATTGTGATGGTATCTCTCCACCATTAAATTTTAGTCCATTTATGCTTCTCGTGCAAGCAGAGGCTGGTCATGATAGCATTTCCATTCCCACTCATTCTTTCAAATTTGTTGGTTCTATTCGGGTGGGTGTGCCTGTTTTGAATCCTCCTCTAGGGGAACTTAATATTTTTAGAGTCTATCTATGGAAACATCATTGATTATGTGTCCCAAAGGCCTTGGGGGCCCTAAGGCCTTATGGTGGCCATAAATCCTTACTTTCTTGACGACCATGGGTGTACCGAAGGCCTTAAAGGACCCAAAGAACAAATCGGTGGCCTGAAGGCCCAAACCGGTGAACAGATCAAGATGTTATAATATCTAATAGTAACTGCTACAATACTACTGTAGTATCTCAGAAATTATCTCTCTACTTTTTTTTGATCTTGGGACTCTTGGATTCACTTGTTCGGTCCTCACCAATTGGGATGAGGCTCTTATGTACATGATAAATGAATATGATTTTTAATTTTGAACTGTGTTACTCTTATTTTTTAGAGCGTGTATGTATATATAATGTGAGACATTATTTTGGCCTATGGGTCGAAACTTTTATAGAATTCTTTATAGGACTGTATCATTTTATTTTAGAATTATTACTGGTTAACTGATGAAGGTTTTTGAGTCTGATGAATTTTAATATTGATGACAGGGAGAAAAAATTATATAATATCATATATTTTAAAATCTGGATATATAATATATTCAAATTAATATAATTAATATTTTTTATATAAAAATAACGAAAGGATGCGGTTAATTTCCCATATAATTCTTAATGGTTGATGAACATTATGAATTAAGAAAGATAATTTTTTTATCATGAATAACATATAAATGAAATAATCTTGATAAATGTATAATTTTTTAATTTCATATAACTCATAAGGCTTAGAGGATAAATATTTTTTCTGTATAATAGGTCTTGAGAAAATATTTTCTCTCTTCATTTAATTTTAATGTTTCTATTGTAAATTGGAAGGATATAGTATAAATAATAAGTCTGGAGAATTCCATAAATCTAATAAATTTAATTAATTTATAAGACATAGCATGATTATATTCAAATTACATTATTAGTGGATCAAACAAATCATAAAGGGAAATTGAACACAATAATGAGTAGGAACCCAAATTTGGATCAATCCGTTTAAATGTTTTATATTCCCATTATTATATGTTACATTTATTATATATAGTAAAATGTTTTTTTTTTGATTTTTATGTTAATTGTGATTAAATAAAATCTATGAGTTTTATTTAATAAATAAATTTTATAATAATAAAACTAAATATTCCCACTTATCTATTTTGTGTCATATTATTATATACTTAAATTGGTATTAGAGAAACAAGGGATTTTTATACAGGACTATATTGATATTTTTTGGTGTAGAATATGAATGAAACAAAAAATATATGTATTTACACTATTTAATGTTTAGTTTATAATTAATGGATGAATAATATGATTAAAAATATTCATTGACATGCAATGAATACATCAAATAATGATAAAGTGTCATAGAAAATAGATCATAGTTTTTCTCCATGAATTTCCAAATCATTGAAACATGGAGGATTATTGAATAGAGGATAATATAATTATTGTTTCATTGATCGAAATTTTATTTATAATGGTAATCAAATAATATATTTCTAATGAAATTTTGAATATTACTTAATATTATTTAATTTAATTTCCATATTAGTGAATTGATTTTGTAGACAAAATGATAAATGTGTAAATATGTGAATATAGATTATAAATACATATTGGATTACTCATCCCCAAGAGTGAATTAAATTATTAAAATCATTAAATATAATATATATTTGTTAGAAAAATACCCTATGGTCATGAAATAGATATAAATCACCCATGTTTGGGTTGATTCTATCATTTTTTCATTATAAGAAAATAAATATTTTATCTCACAATATTTTACATATAACCTCTAATAAAATTGACATGAGGAAAATAGTTGTGGTATAAATAATATCTATAAGGAACTTGAATTATAGTCCACGTTAAATGATAAGTTCAACAATATGGAATATTATTACTATAATAAATTGAAATATATGGTACAATATAATGAGTTTTATATAATTTTATTTGATCATGTCTCAATTATCATAAAAACATTACATATTTTTTATGAACAACAGATTAATTATTTTATGTGTGTAATAATTGGGAATTTTTTATATATACATGATTAAATGTGAAGAGAATTATAAATCTAAAATCAAGGACCATTTCTCGAATATAGTATTACATAAAAACCCTATGAATGAATGGATATATTTTATGGATATAAGAGGTTACCCAAAATGAATATAAATATATTTATGATAAAATAAGTACTAGATAACTCCCCTTCGTATAGTCAATATAAATTTAATGTTCCAAAATAATTAGAAAATTTAAATATCACATAATTAGGCTTGATTAAATTATTTATAGTTGTAAAGAATGGTATATTAATAATGAAAAAAATAATAGTAAGATTTTTAAATCAGTTAATGAAGTATTCCTTGACTGAAATATACTTGAAAGTAAATAATTCTAGCTACTAAATAAATATGTTGATATTTTAATGGATGTTTAATGGTAATTTGATGAAATATAATATTATTTCATTGATGAATTTAATAATCTAGTGATGAGATTTTTAAAATATCATAACATAATGAAATGTCATAATGAAAAACATGAATAATTGGAAAGATTTCTATGTAAGATACATTCAAGAAGAATTGAAACCAAATAACCCTATCACTTTTGAGAATTTACTTCCAAAAAGAAATGAATATTAAATATGTGTAATTATACATTATTGAAAATGTTTTCATATAGAATATCATACAAAATGAACCTCTTTTTTAATGGTTTACAAAATAAATTTCTAAAAATAGTCCAAGTAAAAAAGTGATTCTATGTGTAGATGATATTTATATAAAACCTCCTCATATTTCAAAAATATTATTATAAAATGTGAGTATGATTGTGTCATTTAATGAGAGGAAAAGTAAACATTTTAGATTTACTAAAAAATAATTGAACATTATGGAATATGAAAAATATATTTATGGATTTAAAAAACAAAAAATGATATTTTTGGTGTTTTTCAACAATTAGAGACATTTTTTATTATCGGTGGGGAAATATTTTATATAAATGGTGTATAAATTAATCTTTTCATAGGAGCACTAAAAATGAAAAAAGATCACATTAAAAGAAGTAAAAAATACTTATAAATAATTTTATTATGGAAAAGTAACAATAATTCAATATAACAAAAGGGATTTTATTATATTTAATAAAAAGGTTTAATAAGTGTCCCACAAGATCATTGTGATGAAATAATTAGGACTAATTTTATGTTATAGTTTAATAATGTTTTGGGTAGTAAAAAATTTTAAATTAACGAATATAATGAAAAACAACTATATTTTAATGCAGATATAATGGAAAATAGGAATTAAATATTTTTATACATGATAAAGGATTTCATTCACAAAAGTTAGTAAATATATAAATCATGAATAAAATTTGAAGGATTGATTGTTGTGTAGTAACCTTTGGGAATAAAATAACATTAAAATACCTAATAATGAATAAAAATTATATTGAATATCAAAATTAAAAAAAAATGTCTTTTTTATATTTTGTGGGATAAAATAAAAACTACTGAGTTGAAACAATCATTTGACGGTGGTATTGATGTAAATTTTAATAAAAATTAAAGTATAATCAATTCCTCAAATGATAACAAAATTATCTCTAATTATGTAAGATCCTGGACTTTTTTGGAGTAATCATAGGTGAAATTTTAGGTACTTTTTTCTTACTTAAGTATAAATTATTAGAGTTGTTTTTTGGGATTAATTTCGGTGGATTCAAAAAAACAATTTGAAGAAAAAGGTGTTGTGCACAGTTGGTGAATGATTTTTACAAACTGTGTGGCTGTCTAAGAGAAACTGTGTGTTCTCTTGTATTTTGATGTAGAATATTTGGCATAGTTAAAGAACAATTTGGGAGGACAAGTGAGGAAACTATGAGTCCACCCCCTTGAAGTAGTGTTTAACACTCTTTTAATGCACAATTTTCAAAACCATGCAACATTATCATGCATGGTCAAATAGTGATATCCTAAAACTATGGAGCTCACTCATTTAAAACTTTTAATGAGATCTTTCCCCTACAATGAGGCACTATGTTGGGATTTTTTTTCCAAATGTTATGTAAATGTTTTCCCATCCAATTAAAGGGATTACAAGGCCTTAAAAACTATATTCTTTGATATTGAAAGCTCGAATCGAAGATCTACTCCTTTCCCAGTAGGTGGATTTTATCCAAATTCTTTTTCTATTTATTATCCCCTCATTCATTAAATCTTTAGTGGAGGGTATAATCTTTTTTATAATATTTAAACCTATCTGGTGAGATATAGATCTTATAATGGAAATCTAGATTTAGTTTGATAATATCTTGATATTGTGATATTGATTTGGGTATTTAGATCTGGAACTCATATCCACTTATTGTGCTACTCAGAATTTAGGGATTTATGTTCATCGAATTTCAATTAAAGAATCATGGTAGGTGGTCTAAATATAATTCCAATAATCATTTATTTTATATGTATATGAAAAATTGTTAAATTTATTGAATCCTTTAGTAATTTATTTTCTTGAATTGGGTTAATTATATTGACCAATTGATTTATCAAAGAATTGATGAAATATGGGATTTATTGGGTAATTGATCATGAGATTTAGTGGATTAATTATTACATTATTAATTTTGGGAAGTTGGTTATAATAGGTAGGGGTTATAGTCTAGACAAATAATCAAGGGAATAATTGTGAGATATTGAAATTGATATGTTCAGATAATTAATTGTGGATAAATTATGTGCCTTTGATAATATGATCAAGATAATTAATTTTGGGATTAATTATGGAAATTTGATATTAGAATGAGATAATTAATTCTGGAAAACTAATAATGGAATATTAATTGTGATAGTGATTAATTAATTTATGAATTAATTTATGGTTTGAAAAAATTACTTAGTTGTTGAGTTAACTAATGGAATGGGTGTGTTTATGTAATTGTTGAATTGGAAATGTGATTTTTCTGGATAATTAATTACGAATTAATTATGTGTGAGTGAATGGGAATCTTTCCATTCTAAATTTATATCTACAAGTGGTAACATGGTCAGCATAATTGGGAGTAATGATAATGGGAACATAGTCATTCTAAATTGTGAAGTATACATGGTAACATGGTCATTATACTTATGAGTTAAGCGAATGGGAACATGGTCATTCTATTAAGAATTAATCATGGTAACATGGTCATCTTAATTATATTTTTGATATTGGTATATTTGGAAATGCGGCTTATGAATATCAAATTAATGAATATAAATAATGGTACTAAGAGTTATAGACACACATTAGAATATTCAAACTCTATCAGGAGTCGAATCAGGTATTGAGATATCATAGAACCATTGAATAATTTGAGTTCCTCCAAGAAGTTGGTATTATAATATGATATTTCCTGGGAAACACTTCAGGCTCCTACATGAGATAAAGATTTTATTGGGGTGTGGGTCTCCTTGGGAACCCTTCAGTTAATGTAGTAAGATAAGAATAAATGATAATGTAATAACTGTTTATTTATGCATTATTCTTAATTCATGTAGAACTACATACACTATTGTTGACCAGATCTATTTTAGACACTGTTTGTGGTGGCCTACTGAGTTTTACTCACACCCAATTTGGTGTACATTATCTATAACCAAATGGATTAAATTGTTGTTGGAAATGATAATGGAAAATCTTTGGGATAGGTCACTTATTGGGGATAGAGATTGGAGGAGGGACTCCGATATGGTTCGAGATATGTTTCGGGTGGCATAGTGTCATTAATCTAATTAACATTATAGACACTTGACACTTGTATTTTAATAAAATGTTATCTCTTTCGATTGAGTATGGTATTTCCTATTTGGATATCTTGTGACATGAGTATTCTTCTGGTTATATATTCCTCCATGTTTGTTTATTTATTTCCAATGTTGTGTTACTTTTATAAATGATTGTATAGTCTCCCCATGATGGACTTATTAGATCCTTGATTCTAGTCGGTAGACTCTAGTATGTGGGTAGGAGTCCTTTAGGTCATGTGATAAACTGTCTTGGGGCACCATCGCATGGCACCAGGGTCAGGACATTATAAAGTGGTATTAGAGGTCCAGTTTTCTTTCTTCTTCTATTGTATTACTATTTTGGGAATGGTAGACATAAAGTGAGGATGAATCAGGGCTTGGTAATGAGATCGTGAATAGGAGCTTCAAACACATGCATGGGGGGAAACCCATGTACTCAGGGTGGGATTATTGTTAATGTTGTTTTCTATTATATTTGAATATTATTTTACCTTGTATGAACCACTGGTGGTGTGATGCGATTATTGATTCTGCTAATTTTTTTTTATATGCATTCATGGTCCAGAATATAACAACAGTTGAGTATTCATGCTTCATTATAAGCACTCAGGGTTATTGTTACATGAATCCTTTTAGGAACGCATGGGGAAATATGTTATGGGTATTTTTTTTATATTGATTTTTTTTCCTTTTTGAGATATTGAAATAAAAAATACTACCTTGCATGAATTGAAAAAGGTTGTAAAAATGATGATAAATGAGAATAATTAGTTGTCTAAATGATAAAATTTATTATGATAGTGTGTTTTCCTTTATTAACCAAATCTTAGGAGATATATTGTTAAGGGAAGTGATATAACCTTAGCATGACTGTGTGGTGAGATTCGGTGGAAAATACTTTTTGTGAAATGTTGCGATTATTTTCCTCTTATGTAAACATTATAAGATTGTTATATGAGACCTTAGACATGTGTTTGACATTATAGAGAGTATGCATCACTGATTCTTGTTGAGGGGATGGCTGAGGGGTGTGCCTGGGAATGATTTTCTAGTTAGGGAACATGAGGCACTAATAATGACATCTAAATATGAAGGGTAAATGTTTGGTGAGATCATTTACTGCTTCATGCAATTCATGGAAAGAGGCCTTGGGTGTCTTTTGAATAGAATGTCTTAGTTTTATAGGGAGTTTAAGTTGTAGCATCATCCATCTTTTACTATAGAATGTGGACCTAAGAGATCTAAATTATGGTTTACGGCCATAGTGACAATACTAGACCATTTGGATAATTTAGATGAGTGGAGGGTAAATTTTCCATCTTATATGCTACATTGATTAGTGAAGTGTTTGTGGGATATAAAAGATAGATCTGGACATACTGATACTATGCTATAGAAGGATTTCTTGGAGAGGTTCTTGGAAAACAATTATCCAAAGATGCTGAGGCAAGATAAATATTATGAGTTCATGCATCTGACATGGGGGGAGCATGTTGGTGATGGACTATGTTGGACACTACATAAATTTTCAATACTTTTCTCTAACTTTATGAGGAGATGGTGAATCATTGGTAAAACTTATTTAGGACTGAAATAATTGTGAAATTAAGTCCTAAGTGAGTATCTTCAGGGTGATGAAGTTTATGAAAGTTGTGGATCATTCTCTCATAGTTTCACAGAACCTAGGAGAGGCTTTCGTTGTTGGGTAGTTAGTTGTTATTGAACAATCATGAAGTGGGACTTCTGATAGAAGGAAGTGTCCTTTTGACAACATTAGTCAAGGTAGTGGGATGCATGGTACGTATACAAGAGGTTCAGTTAGAAAGGGCCTTACTAGGGTGATCTATCATCAATGTGTTAGGTCAAGAAACTATCACCAACATTATTAATGTCCACCAGTAGATTTTCTATCTATAGATAATATGTGACATTTTTAGAAGTTCTGTAGGTTTCTACATCCTACATTGTAACAATCCAATGATTTATCAATGGAATTCTGTTATTATAATTATGACTTATAGTAAAGTCACAATAGGAAACAAAATTTCATATCATTCAAATAAATACTTTATTACTATTAATCATAATCATTCCACTTCCGTGTCTTGAATTTTTAAAATCTGACAAACATGGTTGCATTCATGGTGATTTTTTGGTCTGATGGAATAAACATAATTTTTTTTTGAATAGTAACATACCCTTATGAATAGTAATATGATGCTTATGAATAGTAAATCATCCAAAAGAATAGTAAAATAAACCTTGAATGTATAAATAAAATTTAGGCATCTTATAAGTGATAATATGATCATAGTAAAAGTAATAGTATTTTTGTAAGTCATAAATAGTTAATTACAATTAATTAATTGATTTAAATGAAAATTTATTTTTGAAAAATGTGCTCATAAATTAAAAATTTTATGCCTTTTGGTTTTAAGATAATTTTATATGACATTATTTAATTATTGAGAACATTATAAAATCAGTTATATTTTTTAAATATATATTTTTTAAATAAGTTATGATTTTAATTAAATCTTAAAAAATGATTTTTAGAAAATAATTTTTTAAAATTTAATTTCATTTTTTATTCTACATGTAGAAAAATGTTTAGGGTGAATTTTTTTGATTTTTCAAAAATACATGATTTTTATGAATAGTAAAATATGGTAATTTACCGTATATATCCATTATAAGTTAAATGCACTATTCTTGGCACCATCGTTGGGGAAAGACCCCTTTGTTCAAAATAACATGAAAATATTACTATTTTTGGTTATTAAATTATCATTATTTCTTGCCTTATGAAAACAATAATAAACTAATGATTAAAATATTGAGGAAACCCTCCTCCCCACTGCTTTAAAAACTACCCACACTCCCCTCATCAATTCACTCCACTCAAGCGTAGTTCCTAGTCCAAATTCTCCTAATATCTCTCCCTAATACCCTCTCTTATGTCCAGTATCCCATGGTCTCATCAAAATAGAAAATAAACTCCACTAAATAGGTTCTCATAAAATATATATTAAAGAGGACATTATAATCAAGTCAAGTACACCATCAGACTTAAATTAAGGGATTCTACCCCAACCACAATTATTCCTTTTACTTTTTCTATCTTTATTTTAACCCAAATGAAGTTATATATTCTTTTTATTTAAATATTCAAAATATTGTGTATATTATCCTACATCATGTATCAAGATCCATTCATCATTCTCTTTATTGGATATACTTGTTTTTAATGATTTATTCCTCAATTATTCCAAAAAAGAAAGCTGATTTAATGGAACTTCCTGAATTATTACCCAATTTTATGTTCCCTTTGTGATATGTTTTAATCCACCTATGATTATATAAAATCATTCTATTTTATTTTTAAAACCTTCTTGGTTCACTTTTGTTTTTTTATAAATATGTAGTCCCATTTTTTATTTTAAATACTCTTTTGTATTTTCCTTAATTTACTCTAATATGTTTTAATACTAAAATTTCATAAATACACTTTTTACATGTTATCACATCTATTTCAAATATATTACCATGATATATTCCTATATTTTCTTTTGAATTTCTATGTATGATCAATTTTTTTCTTTCATGGACACTTGTATGATATGTCCATTCATTGTGCATTATGACCTGATTATGATAACTATTTCTTTACTTGGGTACACTTATGTTTATATGTGATTGATTAAGTAAGATTGTTTATGTGGAAAAAAATTCATGAACACGTTAATATTAGTGTGCCCAGATAGCACTTCAATGCATTGGGTTAAGTTGAGTCTCACGAGACAATGCGTGCAATGGTCTTGGTGGTTAGCTTTGACTTGTGCTACCATGTGCAATGGTCATAGTGATTAAACATGATATGTGCTCCAATATTTGTAACGATCCTCAACTTTTGCTAATGTCATGATTTATGTTTATTCCGCATTACTATGACTCCATGTTTATATGATCCCATGTTTATATGTTATGATTTCATTTGTTCCATGCCTTTTAGTTTCATTATGTCATGCCATATAACCCATTTGCTAATGATCTATTATTATGCTTATTACCTTAAAGGGATTTTTAGCTCACCTCTTTGTTCATGTTTTCCCTAGGTTATCTTTTTTTAATGTATGAGAGCAATGGAAGTTACGATCTCAATATGAATATTAAATAAATATATGTTTTATGTTTTCAATTTTATGTACATAGTCATCAAAGAAACTAGACTTCATGATCCATGTATTCTTTTACAATGTATTATTATGCATTAAATCATGTAATGTTATGTGTAAAAGTCTAGCATCTCAATATAGATGTATTGAAGGAAAATTTGGAAATATTCATAGTATGGGAAGACGATCTTATACACCATGCATGGCTGGCATTTTGAGTTCCACTAGCCATGGCGGTAGATGTAGTGGACGTCATGCTTCTGGATAAGAGAGCCTGCATCAATAGAGTGGTAATACTTAGGGGAGTCAGACAGAATCACAAGGGATGGGGGGAAACATGGTTACTTGTAGTATAACCTATACATGTAAATTGTGAGGCTGGATCGTCGACACTAAGATGTACTATTCAAATAGATTCTTCTTTATCTTGTGTCTTATCTAATATTACTACCTCTCATTACATTATAACAGCAGAACTTGTCTACGGTTTGAGCCATGAGGTGGATTTTTTGAACGTGTTATTCAATATAGATAATTCATTGGGAGTATGGTATATAGATATCTATCTATGCAAGGGATGTTCACTAGAGATCAGGGAATAAAGTATTCTATGTGATCTTAATATTCTTGATATGTTGGAATTTGACCTAAATATGGGTATGGACTGGCTTGCCACATAGAGAGCCGCCATTGATTGTTACCATCTAAGAGTGACCTATGTGTCTCCTAAGGGTGACCCGTATCTTCATCATGGATAGTGGGATATCTAGGAAATCCAATTAGGTCCAATATCACAACAATTATAAGAGATCAAAGACCACCTTTCTAGTGTTTTGTTGGATGACAGTGTTGTTAGGAAAGGTTGTCATTCACTGAGTTGTGGAATTGTTTCAGGATGTATTTCATAAATACATTTCAGGGATACCACTAGAGAGAGATATGGAATTCACTAGTGATCTCTTATTGTAGGATGATCCATTGTTTATTACACCATAAATAATGGAATTGATTGATCATCAAGAGATTATGACTCAGTTCAAGGAGTTAAGGGATAAGGTATTTATCCATCCAAGTATGTATCCATGGGGATAAACTATTTTGTTAAAAAATTATTATGAACGGAGTTAATTTTTATGTGTTGATTACTGTAAATCGAAAAAAATTACTATGAAGACCCAACATCCTCTTTCATATATCGATAATATGTTTGACCAATTGATGGGAGCTTGTGTGTTCTCGGAGATCAATTTTAGATTAGGGTATCATCAGTTGAATGTAAGAACATCTGACACACTGAGGGCTATTTTTCGAAGAAATTATCTCTTTTATGAGTTTCTCATAATTCCATTTTGGTTGAGAATCATTCTAGTAGTGTTTATGAATTTGATGAACATGATCCTTTATCCAGATCTAGATCATTTCATGGTGGTGTTTGTGTAAAACATATTGGTGTACGCCAAGACTCATGAATATCATGACCAACATCTTTACAAAATTCTGGGTACACTGATAGATCATCATATAGACACCAAGATATCTAACTATTAGTTTTGGATTGATCAGGTACACTTATTAGAGAACATCATCTCAGAGGAAGGTTCTTTAGTGAACCCAATGAATGTCCAGGCAGTGGTTTCTTGGGATAATCCTTATAATGGTTTTGATATCTAAATATTCCTGGGAATATATGGATATTTCAAGAGATTCATCCAATAATTTTACTATTTGGAATCAATTCTTTCAGTATTGACCAGAAATTGAGTAAAGTTGGAATGGTAAGAGGTCTTTGAGCAAACATTTCGGGAGTTAAAGAAGTGCTTAACATCAACACCAATTTTGATCCTACCTGTGTTAGGTGAATCGTATATAGCTTATTGTGACACTTTTGGGATTAATCATGGATCTATACTGATACAAGTAGATCAAATTTTGGAGTGTGGGTCTTGGTAGTTGAGGCCTCATTAATGTAATTACCCTATGCATGACATCGAGTTAATAGTAGTGCTTTATTATCTTAAATGTTGGTGAGACTATATTTTGGGAGAAAAGTTTACAGTCTATACATATCACAAGAGCTTGAAGTATATATTTTTGGAGTGTGATTTGAATATTCAGTAGCATATATGGGTTGAGTAGATGCATTATTATGATTTTTTAGTAGAATATATGCCTGAGAAAGGGAAATTGTGTGGAAGATTCCTTGAACAGAATAAATCAGACTCAGAAGGTTCAAGAGTCAAGTGCATAGTGGAAGATGATGAACTTGTTGGTTGAAATACATGTGGTGGTTTAGAAGAATCAAGACCATATGATTCTGGTTTTAGTTGCAGTGGAGTCTACAAATTTTATATGGATCTGGGATATAATTTATGAGTGTCTGGAATTCATAGCGTTGAGGGAAAGCTTTTATTGTAGAGAGACACCTTTGGACTGGTTGACAGATGAAGATCTGATCATCTATGTGAAGAATCATGTTGTGGTACCTACGAGCATGTGAGAGGAGATCATGAGGAAATTTCATGCCCCAAATGGGTGATTCATATTTGTATAACCAATAAGTAACATGAAATGCGATGTTAGTTTTGGTTTTTATGCATGAAAATTGAGACAGTGGGATTTTTGACAAGTTTCTTTAGATATTAGTAGGTGAAGGCAGAGCATCAATATCCAGGAGGTTTACTACATCCATTACCTATACCAGAATGGAAGTAGGACAACAAGACCATGGAATTTGTGGTGGTTCTATCAACGAATCTTAAAAATAATGATTCAATTTGGGTCATTGTGGATAGAATAACAAAGATAGAATATTTCTTTCCTATAAGGGAAACTTATATATTAGAATAGTTGGGAGAATTGTATGTTTGGGAGACAGTCTATCAATATGGAGTTCAACATACTATAGTTTAAAATCATGATTCACACTTTACATTAATATTTTAGTGGGGATTCCCAAAAGTTCTTATCAAATAGGTATTATTGAGTAAGGATTTCCACCAATGTATAGATGGGCAGCCGGAATGTACTATATAGGTGCTTGATGATATAATATGGGTATGTGTGCTTGACTTTGGTGGATCTTAGAAAAATTAATTGTCTTTAATGAAGTTCACTTATAAAAATTGTTATCAGGAAACTATATAGATAGAATAATACAAGGATCCTTATAGTATTCCATGTAGATCACTGATATGCTGGATGCATGCATGTGATTTGGAGTTGTTTGGACACAGTCTTGTGCAGGCGACATCAGAGCAAGTACAGTTGATTCAGATACATATGGCTATGACTCAGAGTAGAATGAATTCATATCAAATAGAAAGAGATGACACATATAGTTTATAGTATGTGATCATGAATTTCTATGAGTGTCACCTAGGTTTGGTCACCACAGGATATAGAGGTACGCCAAGTTGGTGGCCAAGTTTGTTGGACCATTTGAGATAGTGGAGAGAATCAGTCTAGTGGCATAACGATTGGCTTGTCCACATAGATATAGCATTGTGAATGATATTTTCCACGTATCAAAAAATCGATGGTATCACCCCAACCCCCCATATTTGATTGATTTTTATGAGTTTGACCTTGAGACAGATGCGTACAATGAGGGGCATCTGATATAAGTATTGTATCATAGTGAGAAAGTGTTGTGGGGAAAGTATGTGCTAATAATTCTTATGTTATGAAAACATTGACACGTTCAAGGGGAAACATGGGAAAGAGAAGAAGATCAGAAGGTTGACTGGCCATATATGTTTAGTTCAGAATCTTAGAGACATTCATGAGTTTATCTTGAGGATGAGCTGTTATAATGTAGGGATATTGTAAGATCTTGGCCATTTCTGGAGTAATCTCGAGAAAAATTTCAGGTACTCTTCATTTTTACGTAAGTATATTTGATTGGAGTTTTTAATTGGGTTTCATTTTAGTAGATTATAATATAATTTTAGAGAAAAAGGGTTGTTCATGGTTTGTGCATGGTTTTTACAAACTGTGTGGTGGTCTAGGGGAAATTGTGTGCCCTTTGGTGTTTTGAGGTAGTAGATTTGGCACAATTAAAGCACGATTTGGGAGTTCATGTAATGAAACCATAAAACTCTCCCCCTTGATGACCTGAAATATGCATGGTTAGTACATCATTTTTCTAACCGTGTGAATAAACCATGTGCGGGCCAACAGTGGTACCTAAAATTGTGGACTTCACACATTTTCTACTTTAAAAGACCTGTTTCACCTCTTATATGGCCCTAACATGGGATTAATCATTACAAAGGTTAACAGAAGGTTCTCCCATAAAAATAAAGTTCTTCCAAGTTCATACTAATTCATTTATTCAAGATTGGAATCCCGAATCAAAGATCTGATCTCCACCCGGTAAGTAGATCTCATCGCAATGATTTTTATGTTCATTCCTCTCTCCTTTCATCATCCTTTGTGGGAGGATATCCTCTATTTTAATTTATATAATCCAATATTGTGAGACCTGTTTCTAGGATTTTATATATCAATATAGTTTTATTATATCATGATATCGTGATCTTTATTATGGGATTAAGATCTAAAACACATATCTACATCGTAGTCATAATCAGATTTTGGTGAATTTTTTTCTGTGAACATCCATCAATGAATTGTGTTTAGTGATCTAAATCCAATTCCCATAGTCATTTATTTGATATGTATATGAAATGCTATAGAATTTCTAGAATCCATTTCAAATTTATTTTCACGAATTGAGTTATTTATGATGACCAATTAATTGATAAAAGATTTTTTGAAATAGGTGATTAATTGGGGAATTCATCATGAGACTAAGGGGATGCCCTATTAAATATTTATTTTTGGTAAATTTATCATAATAGGCAGGGGTTGTAATATAGATAAATAATTAGAGGATTAATTGTTAGATATTGAAATGTATAAGTTGATATAATTAATGGTGGTTTAATTATGTACCTTTGATAATATGATCTAGAATGTTAATTATGGGAATAATTATAGAAAGTTGTTATTTGAATGAGATAATCAATTCTGGAAAATTAATTGTGGAATATGAATTGTGATATTGATTAATTAATTGATGAATTAATATATTTTTTGAATCAATTAGTTAATTGTTGAGTTAATTAATGGAATGGATGTGTTCAACTAATTATTGAATCAGTAATGGGATTGATGAGGATAATTAACTATTATTTAATTACATTTGAACAAATGGGAACATCTTTATTCTAAATTGAGAAGTAAAAATGGTAGCATGTTCATCGTACTTCAGAGTAAAGGTAATGAGATCATAGTCATTCAAAATTGTGAAGTATACATGGTAATATAGTCATTATACTTATCTGTAAATAGAATAGGAACACAATCATTAAATTGAGGATTAATCATGGTATCATGTTAATCTTACCCATGGATTGAAGTTGGTATATTTGGAAATGTTTCTAATTAAACTAAAATTAATGAATGGAAATAATGGCAGTTTGAGTTATGTCCTTACACAAGAAAATTTGTACTCTGGCATGAGTCAAATAAGATACTGTGATATCATAGTACCCTTGAATACTTCAATCCCAAGAAAGATATTGGTATTGAGATATGATATTACCTAGGTAACACTTTAGGATCTAGAACATGATGAGTCTAGTATTGGGGTATGGGTCTTCTTGGGAACCCTAGAGTTAATTTAGTTAAATAAGAAAAAATGATAATTCAATAAATGGTTATTTAGACATTTTACTTACTTCAAAACAAACTAAATACACTATATTTGACTGGAATTGTTTTAGAAATAATTGGTAGTGGCCTTCTGAGTTGTACTCACACCCTATTTGGGATTCCTGATGATTACCTAAATAGATTTAATTGATTTAAGACTAGATATGGTAAATGTATATGGGATAGGTACACGAATGGAGATGGATCTTAGAGGTGCAAACCAGACATGGTTGGGAAATATTTAGGTATTCATAGTGTCTTTACATTCATCTTAATTATATACACTTGACACATGTATTGGAATGGATTTTTTTACCTTTCGGTTGAGTATTGTATTTCTTTCTTGATTATCTTTTGACATGAGTATTGTTCTAGTTATATGTTCTTCTACATTTTTTATTTATTTCCACTGGTGGCTTACTTTGATAAATTAGGGTATTGTCTCCCAATGACTAACTTATCAGACCCTTGTTTCTAGTTAGCAGACTCTAGTTTATGGGGAGGTGCACTTCAGGTCATGTGGTGAAATGGCTTGTGGAACCGTCACAAGGAACCTAGGTCAGGATGTTACAAATTTTGTCCAAAAAAGATATAAAATATTCTAAATTGGTTATTAATTACATTATTTTCATCTAACTACTAAATATGAAAATATACTTCCATATAAATGTATTATCTAGAAATTCCAATAGAGCCTATGATATTTTTTGTTTTAATATGTGTTGACATAGTTACCATAATAGATGATAGACTAATATTTTATCTATGAATGAAATCACAGGGAATTTATGGTACTTGGAAGTCAGAAAAGAGAGGATAATCAGTCTATAAATCCATATCAAAATATTCAATATGATTTTTATGGAACGATGAGATGTCAACCCTTCAATGTTGATCATTGTATTATTTCTTTATTTTGTGATTTCACTTGGATGTAGAAAGTGAATTTTTTAAATCATAATTCTATTTCTATAGATGTGTTTCATATATTTGTAATGATAGTTGAGAATTATATGTATGTAAAAATTATAATGGTGAGAACAAATAATTGTGTGGTGTTAACTATAAATAATATTTAATATTATCTGAAAAAATGGAATTATATATCAATATACATTTCCTTATATGGACCATTAAAATGGGGTTAAATAATTGGTGAAAAAAAGTATATTTTTTACATGTTAAAATGTGATTGATGAATTTAATCCTATAATATACTTTTGTAGAGATGTATTTTTTGTACATTTTTATATTCATATTTGTTTATTAATGATGTTATAATCTTTTATGAATCCTAATGAGATATTTTAATAAAATAATAATATTTTGAGATACTTCATCATTTTTAGGAGACTTTATTTAATGAACATAAAATTTTTAGATTTCATAATTTTTAAAGATAATTTAGGAAGAATGATAATTAATGGGATATTTAACTTATATATGTGGATATAGTTTCTCAAAAAAATGACTAAATAATTTTCTTAACTTTGATTATATGACTATTACTTCAAAGAAATCCATTGTTATCAAAACATGTGTTGGAAACCATAATGATGTAAAGGATCATGACATGAATTTTTTTTATAATGGTTAAAATGTAAGATAGTGGTCAATATGAATAAATTTAAAATTCATATATATCAAATATTGAAAAAAAAAATTGGCATTAGAAGAAAAATGCATCATATATTCCAAAACCATATTAAATCTTAAAACATAATATTAAAACTAGATTTTATAGTGTACAATCCCTGATGTTTGAGGATTAGATATTAGACATCCCTTATTTCTCAAGATGAACCATAATATTTAATAATGTTTTTTAATCATAACTTTTAGTTAAAATAAATTAATGATGATATTGATAATATTTTGATGAATAACACATGGGAACATGTTTCTGGGAAAAAGAATAATAATTTAGAACAAAAAGAGAGTATACGTCATAAATATAAAAAAATGGATTTATAAACCTAGTCTAGAATGGTTTGAAAATATTATTCTCTAATTGAAGGATTCAATAGTTAATGAAACATATAACCCTTTGAAGTAAATGATATAATCATAAAAATTTTGGCTTCTTTAAAATAAATATCTTTTAGTAATTACTATGTTGGAGTAAATTATACCATTTAAAATTAAAAAATGGAAAGATATTATTTTTTATATTAAATAAAAATGATTTTAAAATTATATGAACGAATCAATTTTATATACATTTAATAAATTAATAAAATAAATATAGACATTTGAAAAGAATTATTGATAACAATATATAGTGATAGGAAGGGATCATATGTCAAATTACAATTATTTAGGTTGAGGATTATTATTTTTTACTGATTTAGATACTAATATTGTCAAATTTGATCTTAAATATATATATATATATATATATATATATATTCATATGTCAATTCATGTATAGTTAA
The DNA here is from genome assembly GCA_963277665.1 of Viscum album. Classification (NCBI taxonomy): domain Eukaryota; kingdom Viridiplantae; phylum Streptophyta; class Magnoliopsida; order Santalales; family Viscaceae; genus Viscum; species Viscum album. The sequence goes on from OY728166.1 coordinate 269,394,201, forward strand.
ATTAACATATATGACTATAATTTCTATATAATGATAAATATAAATTCTTATCTCAAGAAAAACATGTTAGGTTATTAATAGATATTTCTATCATGGATGTTTCAATTTATGTATTGACATATATATAACTGTTTTTTTAAATTCAATAAAATATAGAAGAAGAAAAAGGGTGAGTCATAAGGATATAAATAATATTATTTGATACTTTCTTTAACATTTCATACCAAGAGTGGTTAATTTTTGTTTCGTAGCTCTATGTTTAATGTGTCAAAGTGATCCAAATAAATCTCATTTCTTAGATTCTATGAGAATTTGTAGGTACATCATAGTGATATTTAGAGATAATTTTATTTATAATGGATATGTTTAACTCAATTTTATAGGAATCACTGATACCAATTATATTATTGATTATAAGGTCTAATAATGAATAGTAAGAGGAAATATATTTTGGTAAAATGTTCTTTCCGTAGGAATAAAAAAGAAAAAATGTTTTACAATATTTGTGATAACTGTTATTTAGTGACTTATTACCATACATATATGTATAAATCTATTTTGGATGAATTTTTTTGTGGAATATTTGATGGTGATATTGATAAACAATTAAAAAAAAATTGGGATAATCAATGGGTAATTGATATGTTTATGAATCCTATAAAAAAATTAAAATTAAAACATATAACTACCAAATATCATATAATTAAAGAGAACATCTATAATAAATATGTGACAATAAAATAAATTTTTATAAAAAATAAAAAGTATGGTGTATTTAGTTATATAGTGAAATGGGAAATATTGTATTTTTAAAAAAAGAAAAATAATGTTAATATTTCCCCAGTTAAATATATATAATAAGAGATTCCCCACTAAAATTTTATTTTTTCTTCAATTATTTAGATAAGTATGTTACTCTTTCAAAGAAATGTAGTTTTTCATTATTAAATCAAAACTTCTTATTCTTGAAATTTTTTTGAGAATAGTGAAGTGTGTTTATTAAGGGAGAAAACATAAAAATTATCTCAACCAAACAAATATATCATTATTTTCATTCATGTGGGATAATATGAAATTATTTTATACAAAAATAATGATTGATCATCTTCGAGGGAATTACATATTAAAAATTATATTACATATCCCTTTATCCAATATAGAAAATATTATTTGTCTTAATAAATTAATATGTACCCGATGAAATAAATTATGTAACTCTTGTATATATTAAAAAACTTTTCTTTTGAAAAATATTTAATTGAACACATAAATATTTTATATAGACAATTTGATATGTATACCACTCTTCGTCATTAATAATATCTAACATATTTAAAAATATTAAACATATCAGTGATTCATCGAAGAATAATCATATAGAGAGAAATGAATTTTATATTCTACCACATTATCTTTTGAAAAATAGATCATATAATGCCTAAAACTGTCTCACATGAACTCTTATCCTAAATCAGAAAATGAACATTTTTTATTTATTATCAAAACCTGTTACATATATCATATAGGGTAAACAATTCTCCATTTTTTATTTCTCATCAAATATATGATATATAAATAATTATATATTATATGGACCAACAATAATGAATTTTAACTAGTTACTCTTAGAAAATAAATTCTGTATGTGGGTCTTTTGCCAAAACCACCTTTAGATACATCAACTAGAGATTTTGTAGATTTAGAAGAATATATTAGAGAATTATTAATACCAAAAAATTAATTTTAGACAAAAAAATAAATATACTTAGTGAGTTAATATTTTCAAAAATTTTGTTAAATATTAATGTAATCAAATGTAAATTTTCACTAATTCCAAAATAACCTAGAACATATAAATAGAATTTATTCATGGGAATAAAACTAAATTAATATTACAAAAATTATTTAGAAAACTTCTTATGGAAAACACCCTATAAAAAATCATTATATATCTAGATTGGTAACAAATATAAAAATTTATAACCACTATAAAATGTGAGATCACTTTTCAATAGTTATGTTAATCATACTCATTATGACTCTTAATTGTTCTTATTTATATTTTCCTAAGTAATTTTATTCAATTAAAATCCAATGAACTATCATCACATTCCCATTTATACATAATATCCTATATGTATTTCATTCGTTATAAAAACCATCATTATTAATAAATGTTTTTCACACTTAAATATTATTCATGGGGAAACAAACACTTTTTAAATTCCAATATCTCTACTCAATGATTAGGGAATACATGCTTATCATGAATAAATTTTTGGGATTTTTTATCTGTATTTTTTATAAGGATATGATGTTAAATGATTAGGAGGAATAATATTTTTTGATCTACCTTATATGTATAATAAATGAAATATAGTATATAACTATATGTGTAATACTTTACCACTCTAACATAAAGTTTTTCAACCCTAGTACCATTGAATATAAAAGTTAAGATCATATGAATAACAATTCTATATTAATATATATTTTTTATCACTTTTTGATTTCTAATATTTTTTCTTGTTTTTTATTTAATATCAAATAATATTTGATTTTTGAAATAATAATGAAATATTTTATTTACATAAAATTTTCTTTAAATCCTTTACCAGTTTTGTAGGATAGAACCCCTCAGTTTAATTTAGAATTGATTATTTTCTAGGGCCTTTCTCAATTGTTCATTGTTTTTGACGGGATCACTAAATATTTTTGAGTGACCGATGCGTGTATTATATCTATGAATAATTGAAGTTATTATTTTATGATAGAACAACATGATTGAAATCCTCTTTACAAAATGATTTAAATATAGGGTTTATGTCATAAAATATGAAATATAAATTTTGGAAGTTTTATATTATTTAAAATAAATTTAATATGAAAACATGTTCAATTAATTATTTAATAATTTTTATTTCAATGATAATATTTCTTTTCCCTCATTATAATGTGCTAAAGTTTTATTAGAAAATATCAAATTGATCTCAATTGGTTTAAAAAATAACTACAAAAATTTATGGAAAAAAATGGAAAGGGAAATAAATATAAATTACTAAATTTAAAAAGGATTCACATCCACTTAAACAGGATGTAGAGACCCAGAAATTTCATGGAAAATTATTTTCTTAAATACTTTGGAATTTTATGAGTCCGCGGTTTCTGACGGTTCCTACTTCCGAGGCCTGGTGTGCCCGGAATCAATTTCTGAAGTCTTGTTTAGGTACCCTCAGTAAACATACATGAAGGTTTTTCTATCATTTGAATCGGTGCTTGGAAGTGAAATATAAGGGCATCGATGAACTCGATGTTCCGGTATTCTCTTAAGGGTACCTTTACTGCAGTTGTGTTTGGTCGAGAGTAGAAGTTTTAATTTGGGGATTCGTAACAAATTAAAATGAAATTATGGTGTTACTTTAAGTGTAACCAATTTTATTTTATTTTATTTGTGATGGTTTTTTACTACAAGGGGAATTTATAGGTGGGGACCACAACCACATAACCTCCCATGTGAGGATAATGTGTGGTGGGGCCCACACGAGAGCCTAACCGCTAAACTCCCCCTTAAACTCCCATGAAACCCCCTTATTAACTCTTAAAACTATCCACCTCCTCTTTTTGAAATTTAAATGTTTCACTTCCCTTATCTCTTAATTATGCCAACCCATCTAATTAATATCTTCATTAATTAATTTTAACCTCTTCATTGAATCAATTTGAATTTCATGGAAATTCTATTAAATTTGGGGAGCCTTATTATAAAATTTTCCTTGGAAAATATTTCGGTGGTGAAACTCTGGAGAATTAGAATAATGGTGTTCCTCTCTCGATGAAGAACACCGTTCTTCAGCAAAGAATATCTCCGACGAAGAACTCAAAGAAATTATCCAACAACGCTTCCTCTTTGGATGCACCCCGACGTCAACGGAATCAACGTCCATATTCCATGATGCCTGACCATTGTGACGCTTGTCTTTCATGGCTTGTTGACGTACACCATTCTTAAATTCAAGGTAGGGGTTTGTAAAATTTTAAGTGAATAATTTGTACCCCGTTCTTCGTTGAATTTCTTAGATGTATTCAGCCAACTTTTATCGCATAACATGGAAGGCGTGGGATGAAAAAACATGGCCTGATGACCCTCCTTGATCCATGTTTTTATTCGCGATGGAGGGGGTGATGAAAGAGGTGGCGGCGATCGGAGTTGATGACGACCGAAGGCGGTGGCGATAATGGCGGTCGCACACCGACCCGTTAGAGAACCGCAACCCTGGGTGCCACGTGGGTGGAGGAGACCAGAGCCCACAACTGAGCTGCACGGCCGAAGATAAACCGACCAGCTGTAGCGGACCGTACAGAAGGACAGCAGTGCCTTGTGGCGCCGCACTGTGTAGGACTATGGCCCGTGGTCCGTATGCCGCTTCGGCGATGAACCGACTGGCCGCCTATCGGCTGGGTTGAAGGTCGCGGCACCGCCATGTGCCGCATGTGTAGGGTATCATCCCGCCCGAGTGGGCCACTTGCAGCAGAAAACTGGTCGGATTCAACCGGCCAGGTAGGAGGGGTGGCGCCGCCGTGACGAAGAACGCCCACCCCCCCCCCCCACTCCACTTGGCCATCTGGCTGAGTCGCGGCCGGCTGCCAGCGGCATGGACCAGGACACCTTGCGCGGGCTAGGTCACCTGCCTGCTGGGCTAGATGGATCCCCACTGGGCCGGTCCTTGCCCCATCGAGCTGGGTCGACCCCTTTGTCGGGTCGGACCTTCCGGGCCAGGACGAGCCTACCCGCCGGGCCTGGCCCATTCTGCTTAAATATGAATAACTTCATGATAGTGCGTCTGATCAACGTGCCGTCTATGGCACTGGGACCCTTGTGATGAGGTGTTTCTTTTTCGATACTCTAAGTGAGTTTTGGAAAACATTGGAAAATGGCTGGGTTTGGAATGAACGTAATTCCAACCGGGCCCCTGGAATGGAAAAGCCAATAACTCTCAGATCGGGCGTCTGATTGATGCGATGTCTATCGCGTTGGGTTTCTTTGGATGAGATGGAAATTTGTGATACATCAACAATGTACTTCTTGATTTTTGATGTATCGACCCCCTTGACTCAAGGAGGAGACCCTCCCGGAATCGAGTTTGCTGTGTGCGGGAACCCTAGAGCTGGATGCGACTGCGTCGACTACTGTACTGGAATCCTCTGTTGGTTAAACAGCGACGACTACCATACTAGGATGCTCTGTGGGTTTGATGGTGATGACTACTGTTCTTGTATCCTACGTGGGTCCGGCAATATTGACCTTTGTACTTGTATCCTCTGTGGGTCTGACAGGGTAGCTTGTCTTGTATCTTGTGTGGGTCCGACAGCTTAGCTGGTCTTGTATTCTGTGTGGGTCCGACAGCTTAGATGAATCAGTGAGTACATCTGATCATCTCTATCGCTCTATGAAAAATGTATACCTGTGTGAGTTGAGTCATGACATTCAATCATTATCATCGATATGATTTACTTGCCTTCATGTGTGGACTAAGTTGTGTTTGGGCTGCAGAGTTGGAGTCGAACTGAGATTGATAACTTAGGTATATATACAGGCATATACCGAAGTAGAGTTGGTTGATACATCGTTTTTGTGTCTATCTTCTATGGTTTATCCATCGTGGATTCTGAGAGACCACCGGGGTCTTAGGGTCCCTACTGAGTATTGTTATACTCACCCTTGCACGGGCTATGCCCACACCTCGTTGTGTTGGTTGTAGATGATGGAAAACATTGACGGAGGCTGAGAGCAAGCCAGGAACGGATGGTACCCGGAGGTGGACCAGACAACGAGATGGTACACGGAGCGGACCGATTGACGTGGAGTGCTGATGTGGACATCTGTACCTACCCTTCTTGTAGTATTCTCGGCAGAAGCTCCAGGAGCATCCCTTTTTAGTTGTTGTCCCTTTTTCAGTTGTACATTCTTTCCATTGTACCTGTACTTTACTGTTGGGCTTGTATTTCCGGCCCCTTTACATTCATCACTATTTTTTGTATACAGTTTTCACTTAGTGATTACTTCCTGTTGCATACTCAGTTGTGTTTGTTTACATTCATAAATTAAATTCCTTCCTAGCTTATGGATTTATGCCTTTGGTGCTAGTCGCAAGCCCCTGGCCTATGGAAGGCTGGCATAGGTTAGTCACGGCATGGGACCCAAGGACGGGTCGTGACAAATTGGTATTAGAGGGAGGTTAGTTCTACAGCAGAACTCATGAATCTGATCATTTTTTTTTGTGATGCAATATTGTTAAGAGTATTGAGTGTGGTTGTATGTCCAGGGATTCTAGTGTTTGTGCTGCGGCCGACGTATCCATACACGAGGACTCTGACCTCTGATTTCCGACTCAGTGCACAAAAACACTGATTGCTTGTGTGTTTCAAAAGTTTTCTTTGTGATTACTTTGAGTCAGCTCACTAGGTATACTGTTTTCACCATGGTGCACCTGTTTCATTTAGGATGGCCCCACGATGGAAGCCAGCTAGGGTTCTGAGTTACGTACGAGATGGCAGCCCACCGAGCAACGAGGGCTCGGTGCAGGGCCCCATCACATCGGAGGTACTAGCGGCACCTCTACTCGCTGGACCACCGATACCACCAGCCCCAATAGTAGAGAGTGCATGCCTCTTGAGTGCGTTGCATGAGTTCCAGTGACAAAGGCCACCCATGTTCCATGGAGAGACGGACCCAAAGACAGTTGAGGACTTGCTGGAGGCTATCTTCAGAGTTTTCAGATTGGTAGGGACACCAACTGACCTTATGGTGATCCTTGCCACGAGTCTCCTACATGCAGGAGTAGGAAGATGGTATAGCGGGATATTCCAGGTCCATGATGAGGCATCACTACTTTGTACAGACTTAGAGAGTCTATTCTGCTCGGAGTTTGTTCTATCCACCCTACGTGTGGTGCGGATTTAGGAGTTACTTTATCTATACCAGGGAAGCATGACAGTAGCTCAGTACTCAATGAGGTTCACCGACCTCTCACGCTACTCCACGGATATGGTGCGGGATCCATTCATCATGGCTTGGACCTTCAAGCAGGGACTCGGGCATGAGATCAGGGCTTCGATGATTCCCCTCATAATCCCAACTCAGGCGGGGGTGCTGGAGCGAGCCATTCTAGTGGATATATTTCTCGCTGAGTAGACACCATCAGCGAGACCCACCACAGGACGACATGTGGGGGAGTCTTCTACAGCTGACAGTAGAAAGTTGACACAGAGGTCCAAGTGGATCAGGAAATCGGGTGGGAGACCTATGGATTTAGGATCGTTTGTGTGGGTCACACAAAACAGATCCATCCTTATGAGGATCAGGTAGTGCTATGCTTGCGGTGGGCAGGGCCACATGGCTCGTGACTACCCGACCCGCCATGCAGACGAGCTGCAAAAAGTAGAGGGACCTCCCAGGAAGAGGTAGAGGTTTGACCATGGTGGTCAACCAGAAGTAGGAGGACAAGGCAGAGGAGTTGGCCGAGTAGTGGGTGGTGGACAACGTTTCAAGGCACTACCACCACCACCCCCAGGAGGTCCACCCCGACCATATGGAGTTGGCGGACAGAGGAGGGCTCAGCTCCTGGAAGTCGAGGCCTATGACCACATCACACCAGATATGATTCGAGGTACTATATTTTTCCACTCAACCCTTTCTATTATACATATAGACATAGGTGTGAGTCATTATTTTATTGTCGTTTCCCTTCTTCGGAACTCGGAGATTCCGACAGAGTCGTTGGCTTGTTCCTTATAGCTAGAGACTCCTACGGGAGTAGACTCGACAATTACACAATGGTGTCGGAAGTGTGAGCTTACTCTAGGAGGCGATAGCTTTGGCTGGGATATTCTTATAGCAGCGTCTAGGCCTTACGACGTCATCTTGGGTATGGACTGGTTATCCATGTTTCATGCCCAAATCGACTGTATTAGGCGCAAAGTGTGGTGTGTCGGCACGGATGGGACCGGGTTCACCTTCACCGGCGAGAAAGGAGACTTTGATGTGCATGATGTACTTATGTAGGGAAGAGGGCAGTCGATCACACATCAGTTGGCTAGTCTCATCCTCGAAGCGGTTGATGTGCGGAGTTCGAGTTATCCTGTTGTGGTGGATCAATATGCGGATGTTTTTCCTGACGACATTCCAGGACTAACTCCTCACAGAGAGGTAGACTTCTACATATACATGTACCTTGGGACAATACCGATATCTACTCCAGCATATCGGATGGTTATCGATGAGCTTCGTGAGCTATGGGTACAGTAGGAGGACTTGTAGGGAAAGGGTTTCATCTGACTCAGTGTTTCACCCTGGGTTTCTCCTATTTTGTTCGCCAAGAAGGCGAATGGGATCTTATGATTGTGTGTCGACTACCATCACCTGAATCAGGTGACCATGATGAACAAGTATCCACTCCCCAGTATTGAAGACCTCTTTGATCAGCTCAAGGGAACACGATGGTTCTCGAAGATAGACCATAGGTCAAGCTACCACCAGCTAAGAGTTCAAGCCAAGGATGTGTAGAAGACAACATTCAGGTGTCGGTATGGCCACTATGTGTTCTTGGTTATGCCCTTCGGTGTAACCAACTCTCCAGAAGTGTTCATGAGTCTCTTGAACAGGATCTTTTAGCCTTACCTTGATCGTTTTTTCGTAGTCTTTATCGACAACATACTGGTTTACTCAACTACTGAGGAGGAGCATGCCTACAATTTGCAGGTAGTACTGGATACACTCTTAGAGAACTAGATTTATGGTAATCTCTCGAAGTTCCAGTTCTGGATTCGAGAGGTTTACTTCTTGGGACACGTCATATCGAAGGATGGAGTTGTAGTTGATCTAGTGATGACCAAGGCAGTACTTTCTTGCGAGCCACCCAGGAGTGTGACGGAGGTGCGAATATTCTTGGGCCTGGCTGGGTACTATCATATATTTGTTCCAGACTTCTCCAGAGATGCATCACTGCTTTCAACATTGACAAATAAGGGTAAACCCTTCATGTGGTTAGATAGATTCCATAGGAGCTTTCAGGATCTAAGGCAGAGATTGACTAGTGCGCCCATCTTGAGGCTACTGGAAGAGGGAGTAGGGTACGTAGTTTACTACAACGCATTAGGGACCAGACATGGGTGTGTCCGGATGTAGGAGCAAGCAGTGATCGCATATGGTTCACAGCTGTTGAGACAAAACGAGCAGAACTACGCTACCCATGACCAGGACTTAGCAGTAGTGGTATTTTCCTTGATGATGTGGCAGCACTATCTAATGGGAGAGCGCTTTGAAGTCTATTCTGACCACAAGATTCTCAGGTACATCTTCTCGCAGAAGGAACTGAACCTGAGATAGTGGTGATGGCTCGAGTTCCTCCAGGACTATGAAATTGAGATAGTATATACTCCTAGGCAGGGGAACATTGTAGCAGATGCTCTCAGTGGAATATCGGGAATTCAGCTGCTAGGAGAGGTGACAGAGTAGCTGGTTGTGTTGCAGATATCATTTGTGGATAGATATGAAGCAGCCTTTCTTCAGTCTTTCATAGTCAGTCCACCACATCTTCAGCGAGTCAGAGAGGCACATCATGGGGACATAGACTATGAGATGTGAAATGCTCAGATATACACAGGGCAGGTGCCTGATGGATTTTCTGAAGGAGGGGAGTACGCCATCCTCTTCAGGGGATGTACCATAGTACCAGTTGCACTATATGAGGAGGTGCGGATGGAGTTTCACACATCCCCTCTATAGGCACATCCAAGAGTGGCGAAGATGTATCAGGACCTTAGGCGATAGCACTGTTGGTCGGGTATGAAGAAGGCTGTAGGAGGTTTCATTTCATGATTCCTCACTTGTCAGCAAGTGAAGGCGGAGCACCAGGTACCAGCAGGCTTGGTATAGCCCTTAGATGTCCCATATTGGAATTTGGATTGGATATCCATGGATTTTTTGATGTGTCTTCCACGTATATCCGGAGGACACGACTCTATCTGGGTGATCATAGACTGACTCACCAAGTCGGCCCACTTCCTACTGATCAGAGAGAAGGGCTCAATAGAGAACATGGGATGCCTCTACATTCAAGAGATTGTACGACTTCATGGTGTAACATGCTCTATCATCTCTGATCGAGATTCTCATTTCACTTCCCAGCTATGGAAGGGGTTACAGGAGGCATTAAGGATGCAACTTTGTTTGAGCACTGCCTTTCATCCACAGACGGATGGTCAGACTGAGAGGACCATTCAGACTCTTGAGGGCATGCTTCGTGCGTGTGTCCTAAACTTTGTTCATAGCTGGGAGGATCACTTACCCTTGGTGGATTTTGTGTACAACAACATCTACCACTCCACCATCGGGATGGCACCATACGAGGCACTATACGGCCGACCCTGCAGATCACCTATGTGCTGGATTGACCCGGGGGAATCAGTAATTGTAGGACCAGATATGGTTTAGGCTAAGACTGAGAAGAATTAGATCATCTAAGAGCAGATGAAGATTGCACAGAGCAGACATAAGTCCTATGCTAATAGGAGATGGAGACCACTAGATTTTGAGGATGGCGACCACGTATTCCTACGGGTCTCACCTCGACGGGGTCTACAAAGATTTGGTAGGGCGGCAAGTTATCTACATGATTCATCGAAACATTCCAGGTCCTCAGCAGAGTATGCGAGGTGGCTTACCGAATGGCCCTTCCACCTCAGTTGCATCGGGTTCATGACATCTTCCACATATCTCAGCTGAGGAGATATGTGCACGACCTTACCCACATCATCGATCACGGGGAGCTGGACATGGATGAGGGAAACATTTATGGAGGTCCTAGTGGAGATCAAGGATCGACAGGAGCTGGTCCAACATTGACGGTCTATTCCTCTGGTGCACATTCGCTCGCAGCACAGGAACCTCCAGGAGATCACTTAGGAGCGGGAGGCTCAGATGCGTGCTCAGTACACCCAATTGTTCCCCTAGTGTGTGTTGTAACTTTACGGAGATGTAAATCCATGATATGGGGGTAAGGTAAACACCTAGAAATTTCCAGGAATTTCTTTTCTTAATTACTTTGTAATTTTAAAAGTCCACGGTTTCTGACGGTGCCTGATTCTGAGGCCCGGTGTGCCCAGAATCAGTTTATGATGTTTTGTTCAGGTAAGTTCAGTAAACGTACATGCATGTTTTTCTATCTTTTGATCCGGTGCTCAGAATTGAAATCTGAGAGCACCGATGAACATGCAGTGCCGGAATTCTCATAAAAGGATCTTTACCACAGTTGCGTTGGGTTGAGAGAAGAAGTTTTAATTTGGGGATTCGTAACAAATTAAAATAAAATTGTGGTGTTACTTTAAGTGTACAAAATTTTATTTTATTTTATTAGTGGTGGTTTTTTCCTACAAGGGGAAATTAGAGCTGGGTCCCACACCCAAATAACCTCCCATGTGAGGATAATGTGTGGTGGGGCCAACACGGGAGCCTAACCCCTCAACTCCCCCTTAAACTCCCATGAAACCCCCCTTATTAACACTTAAAACTCTCCACCTCCTCTTTTTGAATTTTAATCTTTTCACCTCCCATATCTCTTAATAATGCCAACCCATCTAATTAATATATTCATTAATTAATTGGAAAATATTCTTTGAATTTATTTGAATTGCATGGAAATGTTATTAAATTTGGGGAGCCTTATTATAATATTTTCCTTGGTAAATATTTCGGTGGGGAAAAATCTGGAGAATTTGAAGAGAGGTGTTCCTCTCTCGACTAAGAACACCATTCTTCAGCAAGTAATATCTCCAACGAAGAATGTGAAGAACTACTCCAAAGATGCTTTCTCTTCGAATGCACCTCGACGTCAACGGAATTAACTTCCGTATTCTGTGACGCCCGACCTCTGTGATACTCATCTTCCGCGGCTTGTTGATGTGCATGGTTCTTAAATTCGATGAAGGGGTTTGTACAATTTTAAGTGAATAATTTATACCCCGTTATTTGTTGAATTTCGTGGATGTCTTCGCCCAACTGTTATCACATAACGTGGAGGGCGTGGGCCGAACGAACACGGCCCGATGACCCTCATTGATCATTGTGTTTAATCAAGATGGAGGTGATGATGGAAGAGGTGGTGGCGACCGAAGTTGAGGACAACCGAAAGCGGTAGTGTCAACGGTGGCCACGCACCGGCCCATTACAGAACAGCGGCACTGGGTGCCGTGCGGGCAGAGGAGACCTCGGCCCGCAACGAGGCCAAATGGACAAAGAAGAACCGGCCTTCTGTAGCCGGTCAGATAGGAGGATCGTTGCTCTTTGTGGGGCCACGCTACGGGGACCGCGGCCCGCGCTCCATGTGCCGCTTTGGTGGAAAACTGTTCGGCCGCCTGCCGGATGAGTTGAAGGCCACGGTGCCTAATGTGGAGGATAGTGGCTCGTCCGATGGGGCCGCTGACACCATTAATGCGGTACGGCTGGGCAGGAGGGGTGGCGCCTCCATGACAAAGAATCCCCCCCACCCCACGCTCTGCTCAGCCATCTGGCCAAGTCGTGGATGGCCGCCAGCAGCACAAACCGGGCTACCTTGCGGGGGCCGGACTGCCTGCTACCCAGGTCGGACGGCGCCCCGCTGGGCTGGGCCGGGCCATGCCCTACTGGGCTGGGCCGACCCCTTATCTGGGTCGGACCCGTCGATCTAGGCCAGGCCGACCCGCCACCCCACCAGGCATGATGGGTCGGGCCCGTTCTGCTTAAATGTGAATAACTTCATGACCGTGCGTCCGATCGACGCGTCATCTATGGAATTGGTACCCTTGCGACGAGGCAGTCCTTTATTGATACTCTAAGTGATTTTTGGACAACATTGTAAAATGGACGGCTTTTGATCGATTGTAATTCAAACCGGGCCCCTAAAACGGAAAAGCCAATAACTCTCAGACCGGGCGTCCGATTGACGCGTCGTCTATCATGTTGTGTTTCTTTTGATGAGACGGAACTTTGGGATACATCAAATCTGGACTTCGTGATAGTTGATGTATTGAACCCCTTGACTCGAGGAGTGGACCCTCCCGGAATCGAGCGTGTTGTGTGTGGGAACAAAAGAGCTTACTGCGACTGTGTCGACTACTGTACCAGAATCCTTTGTGGGTTTGACAGCAAAAACTACCATACTGGGATCTTCTGTGGGTTCGAAGGAAATGACTACTTTTCTTGTATCCTGTGTGGGTCTAGAAGTACTGACCTCTATACATGTATCCTGTGTGGGTCTGACAGAGTAGCTAGTCTTGTATCCTGTGTGGCTCTGACAGCTTAGCTGGTCTTGTATCCTGTGTGGGTCCGACAGCTTAGATAAATCAGTGACTACATCTGATCATCTCTATCACTATACGAAAGATGTATACCATTGTGAGCTGAGTCTTGACATTCAATCATTATCATCGATGTGATTGATATAACTTCATGTGTGAACTAGGTTGTGCATGGGCTCGAGAGTTGGAGCCGAACTGAGATTGATAACTTAGGTATATGTGTGGGCATATACCTAAGTAGAGTTGGTTGATACTTCGTGTTTGTGTCTATATTCTGTGGTTTATCTTTTGTGGATTCTGAGAGACCATCAGGGTCTTAGGGTCCCTATTGTGGATCATTATACTCACCCCTGCACGGGCAATGCCCACACCTCGTTGTGTTGGATGCAGACGATGGACAACATTGACCAAGGTAGAGAGCGAGCCCAGACCAGACGGTACCCGGAGGTGGACCACACGGTGAGACGGTACATGGAGTGGACCGATAGATGTGGAGTTCTGTGGTGGACATCTGTGCCTACCCCTCAGATAGGATACTCGGTGGACACTCTAGGAATTTCCCTTTTTAACTGTTGTCCCTTTTTTAGTAGTACTTGTTTTCCATTGTACCTGTACTATACTGTTGGGCTTGTATTTCCGGCCCCTTTACATTCATAACTACTTTTTGTACACAGTTTTCACTTAGTGTTTACTTCCTTTTGTGTAATTTATTGTGTTTATTTACATTCATAATGGAAATTCCATCCCAACATTGGGATTTATGCCTTTATTGCTAGTCTCCAGCCCCTGTCCTTTGGAAGGTGGGCTTGGGGTAGTCACGGCACGGGCCCCAAGGATGGGTCATGTCACATGAATTGTTATTTTTCCACATATTTTACTAATAGATAAAATATTTTTAGAAAATATAAAATTAAAATAGAGGTGAATATATGTGTAATAAATTAATATCTATGTGGTTCTATATATAGGTTGTTTTTATAGGGGAGATAATATTAATTTTAATTTTAATTTGATTTCCATGATTCTTCTCAAGTCTACGATCCACGATAATTAATATATATATATTCCCATAATTAATTTTATAATAAACACTACATGTATGTGAATTAGTGGAATCAAATTCACAATACCATCTATAATTAATCATTCAAGGAATAAAAATATTTAATAAGTTCTAAAGAAGAACATGACCTCCATGATTAATATAATTATATTAAATCAACCCGTTATAGTTTATTCTAGTAATTTATTTATATATTATTGTATTTTAAAATTATAAACTTCTAATTAATTCCATTTAATTAATATGTATAATTATTTCAAGTCTACCCTTCACCAAAACTTTTTTATTTATCTTACATCTAAATACGACATATTTTTATATTTCTGAAGTAGATGAAAAATCTTCCTATATATAAACCAGCATGGACCAATTCCAATAATATAATTTTTGTATATTTTATAATCTAATAAGCTATTCAAATATCATCTAATCAAATATTTTTTTATTATTCCTGATTTTATTCCCAAATATTCCATTAATATCTATGTTTGAAACCTAATCATTTCCCATTGTTATTGGATGGTAGGTTATTGATGTCTTATGAAGCAATATATAATTTATCATCGATTCATCATTGATCCAATTTAAGATTCTTGTTCCTTAGACATTTTTTATTTATTATGGGACTCTAAATGTATTATAAATTAGAGTCTAGACAAATCAACAAATAACTTTTCCATCATCATTTTTTATGGGATTCACTTCAACTGATTTTGAAATATATTTCACTACTAATAGGATAAATTGATTTCCTTTTCCCTTGGGAAATGATCTCAATATTTATTTAACCCAAACATAAAAAACCTTTTAAATATTATGGGATTTATAGTGATATAATTTTTTTAGAATTCATTATAGTAAACTATAATTTATCTAATATTTGAAAAAATTAAATGTAATATTTATTTATTATTTTATAACATATACCAAAATCCAAAAATAATTCAGTAGTTAATTGTGGTAAAATGTTTCAACCATAGTCTAATTTATATAAGAGTTCAAGTATATAATTTACATCACTTTCTGTAAATCATCTTCTAACCATTTTAATAATTACAAATTATTCTATGATATGGGTCATACCAAATATAAATTATATATTCAAAGTTGTGATGGATAATTTATTGGGGGTTCAGGTGCGATGGGTCTTGAGATGATAAAAAATAGATTTCCATATCATTATTCAATGGTACCTTACCATTATCCAATAAAACAACTAAACTAGAATTATATCATTGAATGTGTTTTATCTTGAATCAAGTCATTGAAAATATGGAGAAACATGCAAAGATTATTTACCACATGATTATCATGGCATTCCTAATTATTAATTTCTTAATAAAACTATTCTAATAGAAATATATTTAAAATAAATTTTTATTAGAATATTTTTTCATTAATAAGTATCATTTTTTTGCATGATTAGATAAAATAAAAACATTATTACTAACAATTTGTTAATTAAATATATACAATGAAAAAAAAATTAAAAAATAATTACCTTGATTGTATAATTTTTTTGGGCTACATATAATGTTCATAAATCATATAAAATAACATGATATATTCAATCATATCATAGGGAAAATATGTTCCAAATAACGTGTTTAGATGCATAAGATAATAGCCTTAATGTGTGATACAAGATTAGTTGATCCATAATTGGTTATTTAGTCAGTTTATATAACAACTCCTCAATTCATTTCCTACACACATCATGTAACACCCTGACCCAAGTTACCAAGAAATGGTGTATTATTACATAACATTGGCATTATAGAAGGAACCTTGTCACATGAAACCAATATGTTTAGTATCCTTGGAAGTACTAGATAAATATATTAGTTTTTACATTATATAATGAAATAAAAATATGTATGTCCCCTTTGAACACTCTTATATCCCTTAGCCTCTTCCAGTAGGTTAATGGTAATGTACTTCTTTGAAACCTGTAAAAAATAAAACATAAGAAATGGGTGAGCTCAGATGATCAGTAAGGATAAAAATATAGTAGAAAATGTCATAAATGAAAACAAATATTTAAATCAACGTATAATACTAGAACACAAGCCTTTTAAACATAAACTTAAACTTAATAAAGATTAGATAAATCAAATAATTCCATTTACTTATTCAAATGTATTTTATACTAGTCAAATAATCACATTTAATATCAATAGAGAATTTCATAATTATGGAATGCATAATTCTAGACTTAATAACCACATATTCATGGCCTTGTGCAAAGACAACAAATAAGATTTTGTAAAGGCCTTATGCCAAGACACTAGTTTTTCTCATGAGACCTACTGATGCATCGAGGAGCTATAAAGGGCTCCACCCATCACGTACAAAGTCAAATTCATTATTCCTATGACAGGGTGAATCATATTATAAACATTCGTATTAAAACTAGTATACAAATTGTCAATATATTAACCACATATCATGAATGGCATAAAAATAGCACATCCACAGTCAAACATAACCCATTCAGTACAATATGGTTGAATTTATTTTGATAAATCAATATTGATCTAGAAAAAAATACACTAAAATATATTGACATAGATTAAAATAGTCATTAAATCTATTTAAGAAAAATATCCCCTTTTTCTTGAAAACCTTTAAATGTCACACTATTTATCAAAGAAGTCGTTTCAAAGAGATTTTAGATTCAAAGAGTCTCATACCACTTTGAAACATTTAAAAGGAATTTTAATTTCAAAAAATTCATGTCCATATAAATAAATACTTAAAACCGTTTTTAAAACATGGACATTAATTATAATTATTTAGAAGAATAAATATTTAAAGCATTTAAAATGATATTTTAGTGAAATAGTTCTTAACCAGAAAAAAGAATCTTGAATACATGTAATTGAGGAATAACATTAATCAAAACATTATTATATCATGAGAATAGAGGGATTCATGATATAATATGTAATAGGACAACATATAAACCATATACAAGTGAATTGGTTCATAATGACAAAGAGGTCTCAAAGGAATGTAAATTGAGATGAAATACCTTATAAAGACAGTATACTTAGATTAAGGATAAATAAATGAAATAATTATGTTTAAAAAAATATAAATAAAATAAATTTAATATCATATTTAGTGTAAATAAATCATATTAAATTCACATGTATTCTTGTAGAAACCAATCCAATGACTTGGAAGCTTAACTCAATGAATGGAAATTGAGATAATATTACCCTTAAAAAGTTCATAGCATTTGAAGGTGAATATATCAATGGAGTGATTATGTGTAACAAATGTATATAAATAGAAATGGGAGTGGACATTACTACATAAATAATAAATAGTGATTCCGCACATAATATTGGAGTAAAATAATCGAAGAATTATGCGTAAAGCCCAATGAGTTGAAATTGAAATTTGAAATTTCCTTACTGATTTGGTAACTTACGAAACATACACCCCATGAAATAAGTATCATACAAAGAAGATGTAAATACCCATAAATTAAAGTATATTACAAAAAGAATACAATCATCGGAAGTAAATATACCACACAAAACGAAATAGTGGCAATATATCATTAATCCCACGGGAATAATAAGTGACATGAAAATGCCTTACATCAATATAATCAATGGATTCGAATGAAAAAAAAAGTTAATAACCACTGAATTAATCAGAATAATACCATGAATATAAATATAATCATGATAATATATATCAAATAGAAGTATACAGTACACCAAATGTAATAAATAAGTGGCGACCAATGGAAATCTCATATAATTAAAAGTGATACAAGAAACCCCTTACCTTGCACATTCCTTTGGTTGAGGGTACATTTAACATTCTATATAATTACCATAGTATGTTATTAAATTATACTAGAATCATATTAATATTTATTATATTATAAATGATTCATTTATGACTTTATACTACCCATTTAATAATAATTTTCTTGTTAAATTATAATTTTGGATAAAAATTACTTTCTTTATCGTAAGTGTTTTAACTTGTCATTCTTGATCATATCGTTTAGATCATGATTTAAATAGTTCCAAAATATAAAACTTTATTTATATATCATATATATTTAGAATATAAATAGTTATAATAGATAGATATATAAGATGGGAGGAACCATTTATGGAGACGGGAGGTCATACGTATGCATAGACGATGTTTTCATTTTCATATCGTATTGAACCGAAGTAACTGAATAAGTTATATGTAAGTACATAAGTATATTTATATATATATCTATAGTATAATTATTATTTCATATATTAAATACTTATTAATAATATATATTTTTATAATCATCGTTGAATGGTGAACCTAAGAATGAATCACATCGCGTCGTGGATACGGTAATCCGTACGTACACATGAGCGACAATATCATTATATTAATGGTGGAATTGTTTGTAATTGGATGGAATATCATATATAACGAATCCTTAACATTTATATTTATTATTTACATTACTAATACTCATTATTTTACCCATCCAAATAATGAAGTGTTTGAATAAAAAACTACACAACGACGTGGAGACGGTAAGCCATACGTACGCACATATGGTAACATTGTCATTTATAGGATTGGTAGAATAATTAATATGGTTGAACCATATTTACAATAACATCATTGAATTTAGGAGGTACTAGAGTTAATATTTTGGTTTGGAAAAAACTATTAAATTGGAAGTGGATGAAGAAAAGAACTTGAAAGAGGGTGGTGAAATTATTACCTCTTCTTCGGGTGTTTCCTTTTGAGTTGATCAAAAGGTATTATTAGGTGGACTTTATGATCAATGTAAGGACACTAGGTTTATTTGAGATAAGTTGGGAGGATATTTTGGTAGAGTTTGTCCGAGACAAATGGCTTTTGAGGTGTGATTTTGAGAGATGGGGATGTGCCCTTTTATAAGAGTGGTGAGGGTCACTTTAAGAAAACCAAGAAATATTATTTTACAATAAAATCATTTTAGGTTTATAATAGCTCAAAAATGATTTATTTCCAATATAAGGTGGTTATGGGTCGAAAACATCTCAACCAATAGGTTTTAAAAAAGTTTATGTTTCCATTTTATCGTTAGATTTTAGATTTAACTCTTAAATAAATTGATTAACTTTTACCGTGTCTTCTGGTATTCATACACTATATGGTTAATAAACTTACTCTAAACATCCAAGTGAACATCATGTTGTTAATTAATGGCATATATAATATTATTTAATACCTTTGGCTGATACATATATTTTTATGAATATGATATCAACCAATAATATAGTATTTGTTTTAAAAACTCTTTTATGTCAATTTTGACATTATTTAGTATTTGGTTTTTGTGAAAATGATAACAACATGATTAATTATAACAATAATTATTTAATCTTCCCCAAAATCTCATATTAATCTATAAAATTTGTGGAATTCATCAAAATTCTAAAATTACATTTATTGGGATATTTATAAGATCAATTATTTTAATTTGTTGTCAATAAGGTAATTACTACATCATCATTGTGTCATAAAAAATTTAATTATATAGTGTCTAAAAATTATACATAAAATACAATTATGTATGATATCATCTTATCTTTATAATTAATATTTATAGTCGAATTTATCTTATGTATAACCCTATTTTAAAAATGTTTTCTTTATTAAACTATGAATTTATTTCTTTTAACTGTTCTTTAAATAAAATAATAATAAATGTGATAATATAATCCATGTGGACTAGGGAGGATCATATTTTATTCCTAAGTTTGTTTCTGGTCGAATTACACATATCAAATAGAATTAAGACATGTGTTAGGATAATTATAATATCATTTTTACCCATAATAGCCCTATTTTCTTGTAACCGTGGTAAATAAAAGTTTACATTTACTATTCAATGAAAATTATTTTCATCTTATTGAACCACATTTTACTTTATGATTTCAAATGTATCTCTCAAATTTTTGAAATTCAAATCTCAAAAGAAGTAAAATTATGTTTTATGCAAATTTGCAAATTCTCCTAGAGGATGGGTAAAAGACAGTAAATATTTCAATAAAATTTTATACGTCTAATCTTATTATAAAATGACTCCAATTAATTACCTTGATCTTATATAGGTATCATATATCAATTTTGACTTAAAATAAATTTATATAAAATAAAAAAATTTAAATAAAAAATCAATTTTAAACTATAACGCAGTGTTTTTCACTATTCAACAAAAATTGAATGTCTTCAGAAAAATACGAAAATTTTACCCTAAGATAATTTTGATATTCTGAATTCAAAAATGAATTCTATATTACCAAATTCAAAACATAGAATTTTCATTAATTAATTTAAAATAAATTTCTGTTGTCGAAACCGAAAAGCAGGGTTTTAAAAAGATAAAACTATCAAAAGATTGACATGTGTTTATGTCAAATTTTAATGTAAAATTACTTATAATAACATAAATTGTATTAAATGATAAAAATATAATCTAATTATACTTTCAATCCATTCAAATTAATAATTTAACCCTACAAATTATTTTGAGTTCAAAATTTGTTTTCAATTAAAATATAGTATTTTCGAGTATTCATCAAAATATGAAAGCTATCAGAAAAGTACCAAAAATGTATTAAAAAAATTATGTCCCATTTCTAAAGAAGAATTAAATTTAATTATTTTGAATACATAAAGGTATCAAATATGGGTTTTAAAATGGGGTTTCCATTAGAAGGTGGTAAAATTGTATTTTTTGAAAAATACTTCTTTTATCTAAAAAAATGAATTTATTCTTATATTATGTCTAAAAAACACATAATATGGATTATAAAATTATATGGAGTATATAAAATTCAAAATTCAGTTAATATTATTCATAACTGCAATTGAACGACTAGTGTGGTATGTCGTAGTTCACTCAAACTTGGTGTTGTGTGTAGCGCAAGCTATTGAATTAGTTTAAAGAAAATAACATAATATGAAATATTGGGGAGTTACATTTGTCCACCCTTTTCGAAATTGTGTCCTCAAAATTTTAAAATTGGTCTCGAGATCTTCATTGAAATTCCAACATCGGAAAAAGAGTTAATAGAACTATCACATTAAGAGGATGAAAGAGAAGTACAAAGGTCAACCGAGATAACCCATACTACGATTCCATTTAGGGAAACATGGATATGGAAGATAAACTAAGTGTCAAGTTCTGATGGAGAGTAATAGAAAACATGATGAAGATAAATTTAACAACAATAAAACCACAAACATGTGATGGGATAAACGGTCATTAATTTCCTGGTAGGAAAAGTAAAGGGAGAACATTTTTTTTGTTTTAAGTTCCATTTTATAAAGTTGAGGAATTTATTTATGAGATTCACTATGAACAAAAAGCGATATAATTACTTTTTAAGTATAGTTTCAGCTCTTAATAAATTTCTACCACTAACTCTTCTTTTTTTCAAATGACGAGTAATCAAGATGACTATCACACACTAATAGCTCTAGAATCAACTTCTAGGGAATCACATGATCCACAAAGGATAAACTATATATTTACTTTGTATTTAGAGATTAACCAAAACAAAAATGGTTAGTATAAGATCAGATGACCCCTCAAAATGATAATCCTTTAGGGAAATAAATACAAATCATAATTTCTAAAATTAAACCAACAGTACCCTAATTTCTATAAATACCATTCTATAAACAATTTTCCTTAAACGCAAAACATAGAATTATTTGAAACCCAAAACATAGAATTATTTGATTACATAGTCTTCCACGTTAAATTGTATCCCCAAATAACATTTACAACTCTTAAAGTCACATACTTAATGTAATTAAACTAATCACGTATTCTCTATGATAGGTTAGTCATTTCCATAAATAACCTGAATCACTATAAATCCACAATAAAAAATAGATAAAAATCTACCATTATTCCTCAAATGAAATCTCATTGTATTCTATTTTACTTAGGCATATAGTGTTCCCAAAAGAGCGAATGTCTTCCCAAATAACATTTATCACATAATAACCAAATCATTTTCCTATAATAAGGATATTCATTTGATAAGACATAAGATCTCAAACCAACTTATTATTGATCAATAAAATCATTTAACTAAAAATAATTAGTCAAACTAACCAGATACTTCACGAAGTCCAATGGTAGGCGATAAATCTCAATCACACTCTCGTTGTGTATTTTATTCCCATAGCTTTTTCCCACACGATGGGTTATCACACGGTCTGTGTGTTATCCTTTTTCAAAAACTAAATTTTATAACATTCCCAAAATGAGAAAAATTCTTCAAAATAACCATAACATAATTTTTTCACAAATGTAATATCATACCTCACATTCATCCCATAATTTAATATCTTTTAATTTAATCAAATTAAAGGATTATATAAACCCATATGTTTATTTATAACTATAATAGAAAAGATAATTCTTCCAAAAAAATAATTTTCACATAACAAAGTGTAGGGTTAAACATAAAAGAGAAAAGTCTTCTTAATTAATCCCATCTACAAATAGCACAAATAATTTTATTCATTTTTCCATCCATTTATTTCCACATGAGTTATTCCTTGACCAAGAGGTTATCCTAAAGAATAGGGCATTCCCTTGGGTAATGCACAGGTCCCCTACATTTATGTAAAATTACTATAAATGGTTTATTGGGATCATTTTTATTTTCTTCCATAGTACTCTTCATTTTTTCCTCATAAATTCTGTACTTTATGTTTTTCTTTCCCACACATAAAGTATTTCATTGTTCCATTGAGAAACTTTCCTAGGTGTCTCCTTCCACATTTCCTGTGTGATAGAAATTGAGCATTCTTTTCTCCATGGTCTCCACTACTGGAGCTCTTATCATTTACCTCTTTTATCTTCTTTGTTGAGTCTGGTAGTTGCTTTATATATATTTTATTGATCATGTTTTTGGAAAACTGATTTGGAATAAACACGATATCTTTTACACCTATAAAAAATCTATTTTCATTTTCATTTCCACAACTGTTCCCACCTTTTAAATCATGTTCAATGTTACTACGTCTTCCTTTGAATTTGGCCATTGACTAACACAAGAAAGCACAATGTTAGTCATAAAATCATTTAGATAATATCATATCACCTTATTTTAAATCTAAAAAACATTAGGATTAACCAAGTATATTTATTCTCATCTTATATTAAAATCCTTCAAATCGGTTTGTAAGGAAAATGTTAATTATCCTAAGCATATCCCACAGGAGTGTCGTAACCAGGAGTGCATCAAGGCGCATTGTCATGTACCAGGATACCCCGTGTCAAACCCGAAACTCCTTGTCGATGTTTTCACTCCTAGGTACAAATGTTCCAGAGCCACCTCTACCTGCTCGTATCCATATAGGGATGTATTTCTTGGAAAACCCACATAATATTTACATTAGAAATTTTTTTGGATGTTCTTCTATTCAAATCCCTAATGTATATCTTAGGGCAGTGTTTCTTAATCACAGTTTTTTTCTAAATCTAGCTTCCATGGTTTCTACGAAACTTTCTCTGATACCAACTATAATACTCTGAACCCAGTTACCTAGAATCTGTGCATTATTACATAACATTGGAATGATATAAGGAATCCTTTCCAAAAAGACCGATCCGTTTTATAGTCTTGGAAGGACTACAAATATGCATATGTTTTACATTACATAATTAAATAAAAAAACATTGTGCCCCATTTGAACACTAATATATCACTTATCCTATTATTGTATGTTAATCATAATAAACATCATTATATCTTGGAAAAAATAAAATATAAGAAAGGGGTGATCTCAGATGCTCAGTAAGGATAACTATATAGTAGAAACTTTCATAAATAAGATCAAACACTTAAGGCGATGTATAAGCTAGAACACAAGCCTTTTAAACCTACACATCAGTATAATAAGGCAAAGATAATTCAAATAATGCCATTTACTTATTCATATGGATATTATACTAATCGAATAATCACATGTAATATCAATAGCCAATTTCATAATGATGTAATCCATAATTCTAGACTTTTTAACCACATATTCAACACCTTGTTCCAAGACTACAAATATGATTCTCTCAAGGCCTTGTGCAGAGACAGTAGTTTTCCTCATGAGACCTACCGATGCATCATGGAGCTATAAGAGGCTCCATCAACCACTTTCTTAGTCCAATTCATTCCTCATATGAAATCGGGTAACATAATCTAAACATTAGTATTAGAACTAGAATATGAAATGTCAATATTTTAACCACAAACCATGAATGGAATAAAAATAGCACATCCACATTCAAACATAACTAATTCATTACAATAGTGATGATTGTATTATGATAAATCAACCTCAGTCAAGAATAAAATAAACTTAAGGATATTTACATAGATGAAAATATTCATTAAAACTATTTTAGAGTAATATCCCCTTTTTCATGAAAACATTTAAATGTCGCAATATTTATCAAAGAATTCATTTAAAATAGATTTTTGAATCAAAGAGTCCCATACCACTGTGAAACATTTAAAAGAAATTTTAATTTCAAAACAATAATTTCCATATAAATAAATACATAAAACCATTTTTAAAACATGGACATTAATGATAATGATTTAGAATAATAAATATTTAAAAATTTTAAAACAATATATTAGTTAAAGACTTTATAACCCAATAAAAGACTATTGAATATAAGTAATTGACGAATAACATTAATAAAAACATTATTATATCATGAGAATAAAGGTATTCATCATATAATATGTCAATGGATAGAATATAAACCATATAAAAGTGAATTTCTGAATAATGACAAAGAGGTCTCAAAGGAATGTAAGTTGGGATGAAACACCTTATAAAGACCGTATCCATAGATTAAGGATGAATCAATGAAATAATTATGTGTGAAAAATATAAATGCACTCAATATAATTGGATATTCAGTGTAAATAAATCATATTACATTCACATTTATTCTTGTAAAAACAATATCAATGACATGGATGTTTAACTCAATGAATAGAAATTGAGTTAATATTACCCTTAAAAAGGTCATATCAATGGAATACAAATTTATCAATGGAGTGATTATTTGTATCAAGGGAATATCTACATAAATGGGAGTGGACATTACAACATAAATAATAAATAGTGATTCCACACATAATCTTGGAGTAATATAATCAATGAAGTATGTGTAATGCCAAATGAGTAGAAATTGAAATTCGAAATTCCCTTATAGACTTGGTAACTTACGAAACATAAATGACATGAAAGAAGTATCATCCAATGAAGATTTAAATACCCATAACATAAAGTATATTACATGAATAATACAATCGTTGGAAGTACATATACCACAAAATATGAAATTGTGGCAATATATCATGAATCTCACGGGAATAAGAAATGATATGAAAACCCCTTACCTCGATATAATCAATCGAGTCGTACGACCAAATATTAATAACCACCAAATGAATCACAGGATACCATGAATATAAATAGAATCATGATAATATATATCAAATGGAAGAACAGAATGCACGTCATTAAATAAAAAAGTGGTGACCAATGGAAATCTCACAGAATTAAATGTGAGATAAGAAACCCCTTACCTTGAATTTTCCTTTAGTAGAGGGTACATTTAACCTCATGTATAATGACCATTGTTTGTTATTCAATCATACCAGAACCATATTCATATTTATTAAATCATACATGATTCATTTATGACTTTATACTACCCATTTAATAATGATTTCCATATTAAATTAATATTATGGATTATAATATTTTCTTTATTGTACGTGTTTCAACTTGTTATTTTCGATCATATCATTTAAATCATGATTTAAATACATCCAAAATATAATGATTTATTTTTATCTCATATATATTTATAATATAAGTATTTATTATATATATATATATATGAAATAGAAGGCACTATTTACAGAGACGATAGACCGTACGTACACAAAAACATTGTTTCCGTTTTCATATTGTATTGAACGGAAGTAATTGATTTAGATATATGTATGTAAATAAATAAATATATATATCTCCAGTAAAATTATTATTTCATATATTACATACTTATTAATAATATATTTTTTTATAATCTTCTTTCATTGGTGAACACGGGAATGAATCTAATCGCATCGTGGAGACGGTAATCCGTACGTACGCATGAGCGACAATGTCATTATATTGATGGTGGAATAATATGTAAATTTATATTATATCATATATAAATAATAATTAACATGTAATATTTATTATTTTAATCAGTTATACTCATTATTATACACATCAAAATAATGAAGTGTTTGAATAACAAACTAAAGCACGATGTGGATACGGTAAGTCGTGCGTATGCACGTATGGCGATTTTGTAATTTATAGGATGGATAGAATAATGAATAAAGTTGAACCATATTTATAATAACATTACAGTATGTATGAGGTAATGGAGTTATTATTTTGGTATATAAACAACAAATAAAGTGGAAGTGGAAGAAGAAAAGAACTTGAATGAGAGTGGTGAAATTATTACCTCTTCTTTGGGTGTTTCCTTTTGAGTTGATCAAAATGGCTCCTTAGGATGCCTTTATGTTCAATATAAGGACTATATAATGATGTTAGGGATGTTGGGAGGATATTTGGGCATGGATTGGCTAAGCCAAATGTCATTGTAGGTGTGATTATGAGAGAAGGGGAAGTGCCCTTTTATAAGAGGGTGAGGGTCACTTTAGGAAATCTGTGAATTATTATTTTATAATAAAATAATTTTCAGTTTATAATGGATCTAAAATGATTTATTTATAGGATAAGGATGGTATGGGTCTAAAATCTCTCAAAAAATAGGTTTTCTACAAGTTAGGGTACCATTTTAACCTTATCTTTTAGATTTAACTCTTAGTTAAATAGTTTAACTTTTACTAGTTCTTCTTTTATTCTTACACTATATGATTAATAAACATACTATAAACTTCCAAAAAAAACTCAATTGTTTCATTAATAAAATATATAATATTATTTAACCCATTTGGACTACCCTTAGTTTTCTAAGAATATTATATAAACCAATAATATAGTATTTGTTTTAAAAACTCATTTATGTAAATTTTGACATTATTTAGTATTTTTTTTTGTGAAAATCATAACCGCAAGATTAATTTGAAAAAAAATTATTTAATCCGCCCTAACATGTCATATTAAAATTTAAAATTATTTAATTCATCAAAAGTATCACATTACATTTATTTGGATATTTATAATATCAATTATTTTAATCTATCATTAAAAAGATGATTATTGCATCATCATTAGGTCATAAATAAATTTAATTATTTAGTATCTAAAAAATATAAATAAATGACCATTATGTAGGAAATCATTTGATCTTTCTAATCAATATTTATAGTCAAATTTATTTTATATTTACTGTATATTAAAAATGGTTTAGTTATTAAACTTTGAATTAATCTCTTTTAACTGTTCTTTAAATAAAATAATAATAAATATCTTAATATAATATAAGTGGTCCAAATAGGATCATATTTTATTCCTAAGGTTTTTTTTGGTCGAATTAAACTTATCAAATAGGATTAGCAAATGTGTTATAGAAATTATAATATCATCTTTACCCTTAATTAAACTAGTCACATTTAACTGTGCTAAATAAAAGTCAAAAGTTAAAATTCACCAAAAATTATTTTCATATTATTGAACCACATTTTAGTTAATGATGTCTACCGTGTCTCTTGTAATTTTTCAATTCAACTCAAAGAAGAGGTAAAATTATGTTTTATGCAATTTTGAAAATTCTCCTAGAAGGTTGGTAAAAGACGGTAAAAAGATCAATGAAATTTTATACATCTCATTTTATTATCAAAAGACTCCAATGGATTAAATTTAATGTATATAGGTATTATATATCTATTTTGAATTAAAATAAATTTAAATAAAATATATAATTATTTAAATAAAAATATGGTTTAAAACTATAACGCAGTGTTTGTCTCTAATCATCAGAAATTGAATGTTTTTAGTAAATTACCAAAAAATTACCCAAGCCTAATTTAGATATTCTGAATTCAAAAATGAATTCTATTTTACCAAATTAAAAACATATAAGTTTGATTAATTAATTGAAAATAATTTCACGTTTTCAAATCTGAAAAGTGTGTTTTTAAAAATTTACAACTACCAAGACATTGACAATTGTTTATGTCAAATTTGAATGTGAAATTTCTTATAATGACCTACATTTTATTAAATGAAAAAATATCATCTAATCATACTTCCAAAAAATTTAAATGCATAATTTAACCCAATTAATAATTTTGATTAAAAAAAAGTTTTTTCAATTAAAATTTAGTATTTTTCAGTATTCATCAAAATATTAATGTTATCATAAAAGTACCAAAATTTTATTCAAAATAAATTTTTATGTCCCGATTCTAAAATTTAATTTCATTAAATTGAATATATAAAAGTGTCAAATATTTGTTTTAAAAAGGGTTTTGCATTACAATGTGGTAAAATTGAATTTTATGAGGAATACTTCTTTTATCTGAAAAAAATGAATGTGTACCTATATTATGTCTATGAAACACAAAATATGGATTATAAAATTATATGGAGTATATAAAATTGAAAATTTAGTTAATAATATTCATAACTTCTTTGGAATGACTAGTATGGCAAGTGGGGATGCGCTCAAACTCGGTGTTGCGTGTAGCGCAAGCTATTGAATTACTTTGAAGAAAATAACATACTATGAAATCTTGGGGTGTTACACATCCTAAAAAGTTAATTTAGAATAATTTAAATAAAATTTTCAATTAATATGGTAACTATAAAACTCCATGATTTTATGGTATCTGTATTTTTAAATTTATTTTCTTTGACATTATAGGTTTCAAACAACCCAAAGCTTAAATGAACAATTATATACAATTAAATATCATTATTTTAGAAATACCATTATAACATGGTTTATAAATTAGACAGAATTAATAGTATTATACAAATGATAGAATATTTTTATAATATATTTAATAATGTTTTTAAATTTATCCAAATTATTTTATAGGTAAAATATAAGAAGGGATCTAATTTCTTGCATTAAAAACAAGTATTTTTCTACAGGTAGTTTTAATATATTTTTATGGTGCACATAATTAAAAAATTTATGACACTTTTATAAATTATATAGAACAATATTAACTAATTTATAAAAATTATAATTTCAAAATTATCTTAGGGTAAAATATTTTGCATTTTTTAAAAAGTATTTATTTTTTACTGAATAGTGAATATCCGAATTTATTTATAAAACTGTTATTTTTAATATTAATATTCAATTTAGGATTTCTTTAGTAACTACACCTAATAATGTGTAAATAAAAGTTTATTATATTATAAATGAAAATATGATATATTTATATCAACGAATAAGTACAAATTTTTTTAACAAAACAATAAATTAATTGCTGGTATTTTTTGTGAAATATAAATATTTATTTTCAATTTTTTAATTAATATAAATATTTAAAAGAAAATTTATTTTCATAAAAAAATAATAAATTAATATATAATTTTGTCTTATGATTTTAATATAATTTTAGGAGTATTTAATTAGATCATCAAATTTTCATAAAGTGAGTTACACTTTTTAAATATGTATGTTTTAAATAAATGTTGATTTTAAATAAAAATTAAATTTATTATATGTAGAAATTTATTTTAAAAAAATGGACTTTGTATTTAAATTATACAATAAAATAAATGGTTTCGGTGAATGTTTTTTAATTTTATAAAATAGTTTATTTTTTATGAATAGTGAAATACGATAATTTACGATATTGAACATTTTAAGAAAAATACATCATTTAAAACCTCATGCATGATGTAAGTAATAATTAGTTCGAACTAAAATACATTCTATTCTATATTTAGTTACACAAATAAAAACTATTTATAGTCATGAACCCAAATATTAAACAAATGTGTAGAATATCAAAAAAAACTACTCTCCCCCACTATAAATTCAACACTTCACCACCCCTTCTCCTCAGTCATCCAAATCCTTAAAGCATTATTATTTTATGACCATTTCTACTTCCAAACCTCTCCAACACGTTATGATATATTTGGTCTTATAACATGGTCATTGTAATGTTTTTTAAGGAGGTTATTGGGGAGAGGAATCAAAGGGGAACAATCCCCTTTCGTTATATTATTTTTATTTCAATTTATTTTCTTTTCTTTTATTTTTCATACCTCCAATAAAAAAAATGAATGATATGTCTAGTACCATATATATATTGTAATATTATGATTATTATTATGGGATATCCAGTATCAATTCTCTTTTCTTCCACTTTTTATTACAAAAATAAAAACATCATCCGTTATGTTACGATTTTCCACCTTCATGGACGACGAGTTTTCATTTTTCAATAACACCTTCAAGGATTGTTAAAAAAATTATGATTAATAAGGACATTAATAGATATTATACATTTTATTTAATTTTCAAAAACTAGTATACATGTGTAATATTAATTAGTAAAACAAAAATAGTGTGTGATGATCAAAAAAGTGCCAAAATAAACCAAATAATTATCATTGGAATTTTATATAATGATTCATCATATAATATAGAAATAAAATGATATATGAGAAAATATAATTAAAATATGTGAATTAATAAAATATAATTTTAATTCTGGATATCCACTTTAATTTTACATGTTTTTTATACATGTATACAAGTCAATCTGTTTGGAAAACCAAGGAAACAAAAACATATGAACGATGAAATTTAATCTTATAACTAATAAAAAAACAATAAATGAACATAACAAAATTTTAATAAACAAAATAGATGTTTAATATGATATTAATTAAATTATTAATTAATATAATTTCATCATCCAATACTTTATGTATAAGTGCATAGTTATTTCAGAACAAAGGTATGGGTTTTCTCATCTCACCTTTATTTCTCAGAGATATATCTTATTTACCAATATTTATTATGTGTTTTGAATGTATATATACCTTTGATTTATAATATCACGAATCAATTTAACATCATGGTATTCAAACTTTCATTTTATGATCATTAATTTTATCAGGCATATGGTTTGACTATTTTCAAAGGGGTAAGGATTCTTCCCAAAAATCCATTTTTCATTCATTTTATACATTCTCATTATTTACCCAAATGTAATTATTTATTATTTTTATATATTTCTTTGAAATTATGTTCATATGTTTCAAAATAATATATCTATATCATACCATCTTTATTTTATAGGGAAATATTATTTTTATAAGGTTCCCATAACAATTCTTCCTGTTAAGCAAGCCCCTTTAAAGGGAACTTCCCAATTTAACAACCATTTTCAAGTACCATCCATAATATTTTTTAACACACCATTATTTTTATAAAATAATTATTTTTTCTTTAAAAATTACCTTTTTTCATTCATAGTTTTATACAATCAATTGAGAAGTTTTCCTTATTAAAGACTCTTATATTTTCATATAAACTGTAAAGATGTGTCTCATTTCTAAAGTCACATTAAGAAGTTTTTACATGATTTATCAATAATAAAAATTCATTTAAAATGAAAAAATAATTCCATTGTAATTCCACTAAATTTTCTGCGATATTCATCTTTATAATATAAATTTATGAAAAATATAGGTGATTTTCCAAAATAACTATTCCTTTAAATGTAAAAAAAAAATTATTAAGAATTTATCAATGATTTTATTAGAGTATTTTAATCAATGATTCTGATTTTAATATTTCCATGTGGTATGGGAAATATTAATTTACTGTTATATTTTTAAATAAATTTATATAAATATGAGAAATGCATTGGACTTATTTAGTAGTGGATGAGTCCCGCTATTTCCCCTTGATGCATCAGTGGGTGTGATGAGACAAATTAGACATAGTTTTGGCTGATGCCTTACCCATTTATGTAGAATTATTGTATATGTCATTGATATTATATTTATGATTCCCATAATTATGTATTCTCTCATTTTATAATTAGTAATTGATTATCGATGTGATTATTTGACTAGTATGTATATACATGGTTAAGGTTCAATCTCTTGTAATTATCTATGGATATATTTAATAATCTATTTTTACTTCCATACTATTCTCATATTTATGTTTTATTTTAATGTGTTTTTACTTATTCACCATTATATATTCATTATATATATGATAGATTATACTATATTTTATACCCTTACTGGACATCTGATATCACCACTTTCTTTTTTCCCCCGGGATTTAAAGATGTATATTATGAATGGATTGCAAGGATAATCTTGGAGTTTTTGTGTGTTTCCAATGGATTTTTATGTTGTTTCCCTTCTAATTAGTAATTTAAACCTTATGTTTTTATACATTTTTTCAAATGTTCTAAACTATTCAGTCCTTTGGGATGCAAACACTTGTTCAAAGTACCAATGTAATAAATTAAGGGTCTGGATCTAAGCTACAGGGGTCGGGGTCTATAAATTTGGTATCTGAGTAATATTAGTGAATTCATTGGAAACTAGGCTTATGAAATCCTAGATTATAAAATATAACTCTATGATGGACTTTGAGGATAAGTATAAAAGAATATCTTAGAATATTGTTAAGGTGTCGACTATGTGGGTCTTCCTAGAAATACATCCATCTATGGATACAATAGGTGGGGGTCCATCTATAACAAATGTACCTAGTGGTAACAACTCTAACGTGGATCATCAAGAATCACTCTGCATAACCTAGTACATAACAACGGGAATTACTGCACACCTAGTTTGACACTCATTGGGGATACGATTAAAATATTTAACATTCTATTCAAAATCCTTTATAAATTATTGAAATTTAAATATATCCCTAAACAAACCATGTTTATTATTATGATATAAGTCATTCCTAATTTTTTTAACTATGTTAAGTATTTTTCTACATTGAAATTATACATTAAGATTCATTATTTTGTGAGGTAATCCAGTATATTTTATTATGTAGAAACAACACTCAGAAGTACATTTTGTTAATAATAGATTAAATTTTCTATGTATATAGTTCTATTAAAACCGTTATACCTAAAATTTTATTTTCATTTTAGGAACATCCTTGAAATGGAAGGAGAAATATCATTAACTACTCTTCTCACTCTTTGAGAGGATATAATTTCAAGGATAATCTTGAAATCTTTCTTAGATTATTTTGAAATCATTAACAACATCAAATAAATCAACTAGAAACTATATGAGGAATCACAAACCTCTGTAATTCATCATTTACTCTAAGGATCATTGTTTTCTTCTGAAAAATTCATGTATTCCCAGTATTCATACTATTCGAGGCATGAAATGTATTACCGAGGTATTTTTTAATTCTATACCTTGACTAAACCATTTAAGCTCTCATAAATCTTGAAGTATATATAAAAGAGGTTGAACAATGAGAAACTTACATGTACCATGTTTAAAAACTATATATTTGGAAGTATTAAAGATAATTTGGAGACTTTTATGAAAAAAAGAATATTTTATATTGGTTAAGTTCACACAGATGTTAAAGAAATATTGAAAATAAAACCTTTCTAAATACTCATCAATAACCTCATCATTTCCATCAAAATTTGAAAAGTTTCATTTAGAAGGAGGAGGTAGAGGATTTTCATGATTCCCTTAAGTAAAACTAACATTCCTAAACTCAATACCTTCATTATTGACACCAGCACTGAAGAAATTGAAAAAGGAATCAGTTTCTTTTGAATAAAATTTTCTATGTTTAGTTATCTTGTTGTAATTATTTTTTAAATGAATATATTCAATGATTAGAGAAAAGAAATCACTACTTATAGTGTATGACAATATAGTGGGTAAGAAAAATATTTCTAGTATACAATGCTTCAACTACAAGGAGATGGGACACTATTCCAATCAATGACTCAAGTATCAAAGGAATATACCCCAAAAGTGGATAATGAATCATGGAGAAGCTTATAATACTTCTACAGATGAAGAGGATTGATTAATATTCATATTATTTGATTCAAGATTTGTTTTATTTTAGTTTTTATCAATAATACTCTAGTTATAAGAATCATGTGATATATGAGGATTGTATTGCATTATTTATTCTTTAAGGAATTCGAGGCATGTAATGAATATCCAATAATCGAGAGAAGTGATTTGTTTTGTATATTGATCTTATTTGAAACACATGACTTGTGATAGATAACCTTAAACATGTTCTTTATGTAGAGATAATATTAAATGGATGATTATGGGATATTATTGGTGTCTGTGAAGGTGGTTAGTGATCTGATGGTTTTTATTATACTGGAATTATTAGATGATTGGATTTAAGGACAAACTAAAATTCTACTCTTGAAAGAATGAATATTTAATAATAATTTAATGGAGATTAATTTATTCACATATTTGGTATGTGAAAATAAAAGATGCATTATTTGGAGAATATTATGTTATGTTTATTTTGGGAATTTAGAGACGTTCTATCAAAAATATTTCATTGAGTTTTGACATACCAATATTCAATATTCCTTATGTTTAACTACTTGTGGAATGGATTAATTTTATTGTTAATTAATATTAATTTATGATGTATCAAATTTGAAAACTTGTTCTAACCATATTTGTATTAGTAAACATTTAAAGGATAAAGTAATGACTTGGGGATATTAGGATTCAAAAAAGTGCATTGAGCATATAACTTTTTCATCAATATCCATACATTAATTTATGAAATAAAGTGGATATAGATTAAAGAACAACCAAAGGATAACATTATATATAGAATAGAATTATTTGTGTTTATTTTATCAATTGATTTTATGGATAGAAAAATAAACCCTCTTTTTTAGTCAAATTAATTTATAAAAAAATATATTTGTTTAATCTTATTTCTGAGAAATCAATGGTCTTTTAACTAATAACAAATATATTATTTTTTAATGGTTAACTTTCTAATAAACATGTTTTCTATTACTCACTATCAGAATATGCTATATATATTTCTCTATGATGTATATATTTTGATGAATGTTCACCTATATCAGGATCATAGTTTCATAGTGACCTTGAAATTTTACCTTTACCACATATTAAGATGATATTTTATTAAACATATTTTTTATATGGGTTTCCCACAATAGAATATTGAAATATCAACCTTTAATTTTCAAAGAACAATTTTAAATTTTAAGGATGACATTTATTTAAGGTGGGGTGAATGTAACACTCCAATATTTTATGTTATGTTTATTTTTGAAATTAATTTCTTATATATAGTATTTTTTACACAACACTAAGCTTGAACATAAAATGATATTTAATTAAATATAATTATTTTACAATGACTCGTATAACCTACCTGTTAATTTGGAAAGAATAAATTGTATTTTCAAAATTATGAATTTTATTTATTATTTTTTTAATTAAATGTTTTTACATTCATCAAAATTTTTGTATAGTCATATGATAAGAATGAATTCAATTTCACACAATAAGAACTGTTATTTTTCCAAAGGAAAGTTTACAACCTTTTATTGGTGACTCTTTTTTAAAACTAATGTTTTACACTTTAATAAATTATTTTGAATAAAATAAACATCATTTTTTAGAAATTAAATTTCAATATTAGCTTCATGTGAACTTTTTTTATTTTACTAAAAGAATGTATTTTCCAGTGGATAGTGAAAAATCCTGATTTATTATAAAAATGTAATTTTATTTATAATAATAGATTATTTATGATTTGAATAGTACCCTCAGCTATTTATGTTTAAATAAAATTTGGTTAAATTATATATGAAAATATGGCATATCTATATCATATAATTATTTGTTTTTTTAAATGATTTATTAATTTTTTTTATTTTTGTCAAACATAAAAGGTTATTTAAATTTTATTATTAATAATTAAATTTAAAATGAAATTTATTTCCCTAAAATATATTCATAATTTATTATTTTTTTCTTCTGATTATAAGATAATTTTATTAGGCCTTAATTAGTTTTTTGAAATTGGTATATAATCAGTTATATGTTTAAAATCAGAAAACGTTCAAATAAATGTTGATTTTAATTAATAATTTATTTTTTCAAATTTTTAATTTTAAATTAATAAAATTGAGTTTATTTTATAATTCTAATCATAGGAAAAAGGTTAGTATGATATTTTAGAATTTTCTAAAATATTTGATTTTTTATGAATAGTGAAATATATAATTTATGGTATTTAAAATTTTAAGAAAAATACATGAATTAAAACATCATTAATAATATAACAACCCATTATTTCATAATAAAATTCACACATTAATATATTTAGTTTAACGAATACAAACTATTCATAGTCTTGAATGAAAATAATAAAAAAATGAATAAATATTGAAAAAACTCATTTCTCCTCCACAATAAATACCACCACTTCTCCTCACATCTCTGAAGCCTTGAAGATTTATTATAGTCTGACCATTTCATATCCAAAACCCATATCCAAAAATTTAGTCATTATTGTGTCAACTAAATACCATTTCAAATTTCATTAATGATGTTCTCAATGATAGAAATTCATGTTGTAAGATCCCCTACATTCTTTTAATTTTTAATCAATTTATTTTTTTCCTTATCCATAATTTATATACTATGTTCTAACATGAATGATAACTCTATTATATAATATATAGTATAATTTTATTGTGATTATGTGATATTTACTATTAAATACTTCTCTTCCCCGTTTTATACGAAAAATAAAAACATCGTTCGTATAGTGCCGATTTACCGCATTATTGGATAATGAGTTTTTATTTTTCAATTATGAATTAAAGGATATTCATAAAACCATTTTTGGATAAAACTGACATTAATATATATAATACATCATATTTAATGTTCAATAACTAGTTTATATACAAAATATTAATTAAAAAATCCAAATTAGAACATGATGGTCGAAAAAATCCCAAAATAATCCAAACTGTTATCTTTGACGTTTTATCTAATGTATCATCCTCATATCTTGGAAAAAATGATTTATAAGAACATTAAATGTCTTGTATGTTAATTAATAAAATATAATTTCAATTCTGGATAACTACTACCATTTTTCATGATCATTCATACTAGTATATAAGTGAATCCATCATGAAAACTAAGGAGAATAACACTCCCAAATGATAAAATTGAATCGTATAACTCATCAAAAAGGAAATAAATTATATTAAAAAAATTATAAAAAAAATATGTTTAATTTATTATAAATTAAATTATTATTGAATCTAATGTCATTATCTTGGATGTTAATACTACTGCATAATGCCTTCGGACAGAAGGTAAGGGTTTTTCATCTCATCTTTATTTTTGTATGATAACCCTTATTACCCACTATTTATTAAGTGTGGTGTATGTATACTGACATTTGATTTACAATATCATGAATCAATTAATCTTA
Organism: Viscum album; assembly: GCA_963277665.1. Classification (NCBI taxonomy): domain Eukaryota; kingdom Viridiplantae; phylum Streptophyta; class Magnoliopsida; order Santalales; family Viscaceae; genus Viscum; species Viscum album. The sequence goes on from OY728166.1 coordinate 269,432,156, forward strand.
ATTGTATCTAATGATCCATTTGATGATCATTAATGTTATGGGTCATACGGTTTGACTATTTTCAAAGTGGTAAGGCTTTCTTCCCAAACCTCAATTTTTCATTCAAGATACACATTTTCATTATTTAACCTTATTTAATTCTTCATTAGATTATATAATTCTTCTAAATTAATTTTATATGCTCCAAACTCTTGTATATAGATTATTTTACAATTCCATTCTATGAAAATACATGTTTTATAAGGTTGCCTTTTAAATTCTTCCCATGAAGAATGCCCGGTTGAAGAAAACTTCCAAATATCTTACTCAATTTCTTGAACCATACATAATATTTTTTAATACACCATTTGATTCTAAAATAAATCCATTTTTCATGAAAATATATCTTTTTTTATTTCTAGTTTTATTCAAAAAACTATGAGTTTTTATTTTTTAAAGACTCTTTTATATAATCCCTTAAATTACACTAAAGTGGCCCATTGATAATGTCTCTAAAAACCTTTTTTGCATATTTTCATCTATTTTATGATTAAAATATTTACAATTCATATGGAAATTCTTGATTTTAGTAAATATTTTTAAATTTATAATTTGATATATGACGAATTCATTAGACTTTGTAAATTACTGGGTAGGGCCTATTATAGCCCCTCGATGCGTTGGTAGGTATTATGACACAAATTAGACTTCGTTTTGGAGGAGGCATTACCCATTTCTATAGACTTCTGGGATAAGGACTTTATTATATGTTTATGATGTCTTACATTATGAATTCCCTAATTATTAGATTAGAAATTGATAATCTATATAATTATTCAAATAGTATAATATCAATGATTATGTTTCTTTCTCAGGTGATTATTTATAGAATTATTTAATTAGCCTTTATTCCTTCCATATTATTCTCATGGTTTTGTTTTAATGGCCAATTTTTTAGTTATGAACCATCACATATTGTTTTTGTTTATGATAGGTTCTTATGTATTTCTTACCCTTACTAATCATATAATCCACCATATTCTTGTGTTTTGTTTTCCATCGAAATTCAAATATGTATATTATGAATGCCTTTCATGGATAATCATAGAGTTATGGGTGTTTCCAATAGAGTTTCTATATTGTTTTTCAATCAATTTTGCTATGTCAAAATTAGGTTTACATCTAGTTTTTTAAAGATATTATGTTATTCAATCTTTGAGATGTGAACACCTGTTCATATTACTAATACATTATGTATGGAACCTTCTCTAGGCTACTATGGTTAGGGTATTTATTTAAATCCATATATATATATAGTATTAGAAAAATTTATAACACAATATTCCTAAAAAGTATTTATCATAATTCAAACAATATATGTTTAGAAATGAATTAATAATGTATAATTTTGATATTTCTAAAATATAATCCCATTTTGTGAATTAATATGTTATAGAATAATTCATATTTAAAATTTGAATTTTGAATTTCTAAAATCCATGATATGGTTATTAATCTTTTCCATATTAAGAAACATGAAATAAAATTTTTTATTAAAAAATGTGAAATCTTCTAGAAAAAAATTAAGAAACATTTCAATATGAATTTATAAAATTAGTAATCTTCATTTTTTGAATTTATATGGTGTATTAAAAAATTTAAATGGGATCTCATAGTTTAAATAGTAACATATGGACATCTAATGGTTCTATTATATTATTCCATAGGTCTAATATTCTCTTTAATGTAACCAAAATAGCTTTCAAAGAAACAATAATATGTATTTACTAATAATCATTCAATAAATCTCTTAATAAATTGATTTAAAAAATGATCTGTTATAGTCAACAGGTAAAATTTATTTTATTCCATTTAAATTTCAAAAAAAATTATAATAATAAATGTTTTAATTAATTCTTCTTGATATTCAAAATGTTGTTTCATGTTTTCTTAAAGAGAATATGAATGCAAATTACCCACTGTGACTCAAAGATGAAGTTAATAGTACCTATATATATGAATTTTATAATTTTATTCAGAAATACATGTATCATTCTTTAATTATTTATTCTCCAAGATTGTGTAACATGTCATTAAAATTATTCCATTAAATTTTCATACTAATAGATTTTTAGACATATCCATGGAATATCTTCTAAATATAACTAATTTCTTCAAAATAATACATTAACTTACTCATCATTCATTGTTTTTTAGGAAGATATTCATATAGTAATAATTAATATAAATTTTTCCATTCCATTACGTACACATTTTATATGTAAGTGGGAAAGGGTTACAACTCTAGGGTTGGGGTCTATTCTAAGCATAACATGGGAGTAGAATTTTTTTTCCTCTATATCCTTGAATTTCTATTCATATTATGAAATATTATCTAACTAGAAATAAAAAAATCAAACCATTACTGAAATTATGAGTAAACACTTATTCCAATAGTCATAGTAGGTTTTATATGACACCCTATGATTTTGATATATATTTATTTAGATATATAAAATAATTTCAATGAAATATATTACAGACAACATCAAACTAAAACAAACCACGATGCATTCTATGATAAATTTAAAGTTTTTTGAAAAAACCATTAGAATATAAATATTATGCATAAATAAATAAATATAGGTAACTTAATTATAACAAAATTCCCATTTCCATTACTAGCATTGTGATTGATTATTTCATTTGTATAATATTGACATTATGAAAATTATTTTTGTACATCATTGTCTTATATTAAAATTACTTTTTATCACTTATAGATATTAAATTATGTAAAATTGTTTTTATATTATTAGTCAAAATATTCTTATTATTTAATAAGGTAAATTTTATAGTAATACATAAAAATATGGGAGAATGGTCTATATTTTTTACAGTTTTAAAACGATTATTTTTAAATGAACAATTTTGTTCTGAATGTTTCATATTTTTAAATCAAATAGATGTATCATAAATTAAGAAAATAATGTGATATTTAAACATATAAACACATATTGATTTAAATTATTATTAATGATAATTAATTATAAGAACATTTATGGATTAATATTTCATTTTTTAAAAAAAAATTAAAAAACACATTATATTTATTCATTAACAATTTAATTTTTTAATTATTTAAAATTAAAATGGGATTAATTGAGACTAAATTTAGATTAATCATATTTTAATATAAAAATAGGGGTCATTTTATTTATTTTATGATAAAATATTAGAAATAATTGAAATATTATAATGATTATTATAATTTAAATGGTTAATATATTGAGAATTGAATTTTACTATATAAATATTACAGTAAGACATTATATATTGTAATTAGTGTGGTAGAAATTTATTCCACAAATTACCAAAGATAATATTTCACTAAACTTACAAAATTCACCTAAGACACCTAATCAATATATGATTCCACTAGTTACCCATTCATAACAAAGGTTTCTGTGTAAATATATGCCTTTTAACCTATAAAAGAATATCACTTACTACTATTCTCACATATCTCTCCCTTCCAATATATTTTATCATTATGATTTTTACCCTATCCCTCTTTATAACATTACAAGGGAGTTTTTATTTTTCATAGAAGCCTTAATAAATCAATATAATCTGATCAATCATAGTGTGTTGTGTGTGACTAAAAAAAAGAAATCTTGGTGGGTTTCAAGGTCCCAATTTATACTATTTTATACATAATTATCATTGCTTATCACTTATAATTTTATATGGTTTTCTATAAATTTACATCCCATAAAAATTATACAAAATATTATTTATTAAATTGATAGAATATAAAAATATAAATAATACTTATTTTATTATTTTCTCCCAATTATATTGTTACACAAGTCGTAAGGTTTTTTATTACCTAAAACCAATTTTTATATAGTTATAATGATTTTTATTGAACTTATTATATTTATGATATGTTTTTATACTATAATATTTTATATTTTCATTTCTACTAACCTATGGTGTATATAACACTTTTCATTCAAATCATCCCCCATAATTAATGCACACCAACCTTTTACACATTAATCTAATGATACAATAACAATTTTTAACTATAATATTTGATACTAACTGGAGAGTCCAAATTTTTACATTTAATGTATCAATGTCAAAAAAATAGTGTTTCCCTTAAATCAGAGAGATTTTTTAGGATTGAAATTTTATAGAATTTGTATATATATAATATATACATTGTATATTTCCACTATCTATAATTTTTTTTGAAATAAATTTCTCTTTACTCCAATTTGTTTCATAAAACTTATTCAAAGTTCATTAAGGGTAACAGCTGAACATACTCTAATCCATACATGTCCTTAAGACATGTAAAAAATATGAATTTAAGGGATGATAAAAAATCATATTTAGGAATATAAAATATAAGTAAGCCCATTATTGAATTCAAGAAAACCATAAAGAATATTAAACTATTTAATAACAACAATTTGATGTCGTGATAACATCATATTCAATAAAATAATATTTTCACAATGTTACAGAGACCAAATACTTTATAACATCATATTCTATTGTTTTACATAAGGGAATCATTGACGAATAGTTACTATGAATTGATAGGCCTAGTCTATTTAGATGAATTATGAATAAAATGAATAGTTTACAATTAAAACATATGTCTTTCTTATCCCCTATTTATTTTATCATTATAATAGGAATATGTTAAAAAATATATATTCATCAACATCTACCAAAAACATTCTACACATGATATTCTTCTTGACATACAACATGTATTACATTCCAAAATTATAAAGGAAATGGAAATATAAGAAATTAGTTAGCTCAAACACTATTAATGTAGTACCCCCAGTTTCTGGTATGCAAGCCTTACTTGATGATTTTAGGGGTTTTAAAGTTAATGGTGATGAATATGAGAGTCAGGAGATATTTCAATGATGTTTTGAGGAAAAGGGGAAGTCGCACGGATGTCACAGGGACGCCACACGGTTTGTCTAAACTGTGTGGCAAAACCGTGTATATTTGGTCTTGGAGGCAGTAGCTTCCGCATGGGCGGTGCAGAGTTTGTCTAAACATGCAGCCAAACCATGCATCGAGGGTCTTCCAAGGAATTTTCTAATGCACAGTTAGCACACAGTTTGTCTAACCGTATGAGAAAACTGTGCAACCACTAAAACGATATCCTAAAATGGTGGATCTCACGTGTTTTTTCCACTAGGTGGCTCTTTTTTTCTCCTAAGTGGCCATAACATGGGATTTGGCTTCTCCTAAGGTCAAATAAGGTTCTCCCATCATTCCATAAGTGATCTGAAGGATTCTCTTTCCAAATCAAAGGTGGATTCTTGAAATTTGTGATCATTCAGCATCGTGCTTGATAGGTTTCTTAGATCTTCTTAGATATACTTCTACTCTTCTCTCGGTTTCTTAGATATACACCAATTATGGGTATACATAAGTGTGTTGATGCCGAATATGATGTGATTTGGTCTTGGTTTTGTTAGGAGAAGATATCTAAGGAGGGTTCTTGGAGAATCGACCCATTTTTCTTAAGTGTTCTTCGTATGTTGTGGTTTTGATCAAAACCATTGAGGTAGGAGGCTTCTTTATTGACTCCTCCGGATAGAATAGTTTGTCTTAGTTTCAAATTTCTTTATTTGAATGAAATTGATTGTGAAAAGCATATAATAAATCTTTTTTACTGATGTTTTATGGTTTTAGTGAAATTGTAAAATCTTGGTGAATTGTTGTGAAAATTGATTTGGATTCTTGAATTTAAAATGATGATTTTAAATTATTCATAGGATGTAATTGTAATTGGTTTGATGAAAAATGGATTTTCAATAAAAAGGTTGTTTTATTGAAGTGGTTTGGTATTGAAATGAGTTTTATGGAATTTATCTCAATAAAAATGGTTTTTTATTAAAATGGTTTGGAATTAAAATGGTTTGTCATTTAAATGGTTTTTACAGAAAATGGTTTTCAATAAAAAGTTGTTTTTCTTAAATGGTTTCTTTGGAATGGTTTTTGGGAATATATGGTTATGAAAATTCAAATTTCACTCGGGAAGGATAAGGTTTAGGAGTCTCCCCCATCATTCTGGAATGGATAAGGGTTAGGGATCTCCCCCGTCAAACATTTATATTACACATAGGACAGATAAGGGCAAGGAGTCCCCCCATCATTCTGGGATGGATAAGGGTTAGGGATATCCCCCATCAAACATTTATTATTCACTTGTGGCAGATAAGGGTAAGGAGTCTCCCCCATCATTCTGGGATGGATAAGGGTTAGGGCTCTCCCCTGTCAAGCATTCTTATTTCACTCGGGATGAATAAGGGTTAGGAGTCTCCCCCCATCATTCTGGGATGGATATGGGTTAGGGATCTCCCCCATAAAACTTTCATATTTTACTCTGGAAGGATATGGGTTAGGCGTCTCCCCCATCATTCTGGGATGGATAAGGGTTAGGGCTCTCCCCCGTTAATAATTCATATTGTACTTGGGACGTATAAGGCTTAGGAGTCTCCCCCATCATTCTGGGGTGGATAAGAGTTAGGGATCTCCCCCATCAAACATTCATTTTCATTTGGTGTTGGATAAGGGTAAGAAATCCCACCCATCATTTTGGGATGGATAAGGTTTAGGGCTTCCCCCTCTTATGGGTAGCATGCTTGGTTGGTTTCATGGGTTTTTGGAATGGTTGGGTGTGCCAAAAAGGGATTATGTGAAATGGTTTTAAAGATTGATTAGTTATTTTTCTGGGAAAATAACTCACTAGAAAATTGGTTTATTTGGAATTTGAATTCTTTTAGTTATAAGTGGTTTTGGGAAACTTGTTTATATTTATTTATAAACTACTTTTGGAAAATGTTTTATATAAACATTTTTTATATTAATGTTGCTAAATATTCTATCATAGTGGCGTGAGTAGGAAAGTCATTGGGGAAACCTACTGAGTTTAATACTCACCCCTGCTTTGGAACTTTGGTGATTTTTTAGATGCTATTTTTCAGTATAGGAGCAAAGGTAATACTTCCCATGTTTTTAGTACTACATTGTGATGATTGGGGCTGTTCAGTGATTATGAAGCTTAGAGCTTATAGAGCATGGGGTTTTGTTTCTTTTGAGAGTCTTGAGTTGTTCTTCCACTGTGTACTTTGATATTTGGTTTGGACTTCCACTATTGAGTACTTGATGTTGTTTGACATAAATAAAGTTGTTTAGTTTTCCTTATTTTGGTTCATGAAACTTAGTGAATGTTGGTTGGTTGGCTTATTGGTTTATTTATTAAAGATAAAATCCTCCCCCACTTGTATTTGAAACCCTTCGGCATTTATTGCCTTCCTGTGGCATCTTGGGGATGACGCTTAAGGCCAAGTAAGGACTCATTGTACTCTAAAGACAATGAGAATTGGCGGGTCATTACAAATTTTATCATCTTGTTTGCTCCCTACCTAACAAGTAGTCATCAATGTTCCTAGCCATGGTGTTGAAATTCCTTCTTGTCTATTCCTTGGGCCGAAATCATAGACAGGAGTAGGATTTTCAATACTTGAAATGTATAGCATAAAAGGATGTAGCTAACCTGTTTATGCTGAACTTCTAGTTAATATGGTGTTGGGAACATAAGAGTTTTAGATACACTTTTAGAATGTTGGAAATGTCATTCTCATGGGTTTAGCCAATGACATTAGCATGGAATGTATTTTAGAGGAATGAATTCCCACTAGGATTGCATATCTCATTGTAAGGAATGAATTATGATTTTCTACAAGTTGTATATTTTTTAAAATGCAGAAATTGTATTATGTTAATGATTTTGAAAACAAGATAATTAGTGTATTTTGAAAATGGAATTATTTTAAAAAAAGCATGGTGAAAGTTTTAAAAAATATTTGAACATGGAAAATCGATGTTTTGGAAAACAATGTTGTGATAGTTGATGTGATATAATTTGAAATGCTAATCCATCAGTTGCTAGAGACTGAGATTGACATAGGATGTTGTTGGTCTATAAAATGGCACCTGGTAGGCCTCATAGAAACTTGTTGGAAGAGGCTAGAGAGAATTTGGTTTCACCTGAACCACAGGTTAACAAACAGTTGGTCCAAAGCATCACTCATGGTTTTAAAACCATTGATTTGGGACTGAAACTGGATACTTTGTTTTGGATATCTGAAACTGCTAAAATTTATAGTAGAGGTAGTACGATTGTCTTCACCAGAGGAGCTGAGAACTCTAACACATAGAGCAAGAAGAAATCAGACACCTCTTCTCAAGGAGGAAAAACACATCATAATCAAACCACATGAGCAATTAACCTTTCTCCAAGACCCAAATTCATGCTTGTATGTTTTCAGTGTGGCTCTACGAGCCACATAAAGCGGGATTGTATAGAAAAACCAAGAGCATGCCACAATTGCAATAAGATGAGACTCCTTAAGCTCTTTTGTCACACTGCTCCAAGATCGGGTGTCAAGGACAATTCTCAGGTGTCACAAACACCATATTATTTGATGAAATGAGTGAAATCCAGCAATAATTAGCAAAATGCAACAACAAAAAAATTGTATCGGGCTGAGCAGATAATTGTTGATAATCAGGCTAGACCATTTACAGTGAGAGGAATGATTGTTTTGAATTTTACCTTTGTGCAAGCTTGGTTTGATATGGGTGCTCCTTATTCTTTTCTTACTTCTCGCATCATTGATCTATTTTATTTACATGTAGAATAATGCATTCTATTTTGATCTTATAATCTCCCCTGGGTAAAAGAGAGTGTTGACCCTTTCTATGTCGATAGTGTTGTTTAGTTGTGAACGACTTCGAATTGAAGTGATATTTCTCAGCTCAAGAGATGGATGATTATGACGTAATCCTGGGTATGGATTGGTTGAAAATGTTTAAGGCTCATATTGATTATTGTAGGAGAATAGTTAGTTTCACGACTGAGGATGGCATTGAACATCTATTCGTAAGAGAAAGAATGGTGAAGAAAGGTGACAATATCTTGTTGGAAGCAATGGTGGTAACAATATATTACTATTTGGTATTATTTACCGTGGAATCAACAGAAGAGATTTGGGAAAATAGTTTTCCAGCTATTGTGGATCAGTTTCTAGATGTCTTCCATGAGAACTTCTCAGGTTTACCACCTCTAAGGGAAGTGGAGTTTATGATTGATCTCATTCCAGGGACCAGTCTTATTTCCCTTCAATCATATAATATAGAACCAACAGAGTTACATGAATTGAATGTGCAGTTAGAGGAGGAAAAAAGCAACAGGCTTATTCAACCAAGTACCTCTCTGTGGGCATCACCGGTATTGTTTGTGATGAATGCAGATGGAACACTTCGGTTGTGTGTTGATTATCGTAAGCTTAACCGTGTTACAAAAAAGAATAGATATCCACTTCCATGCTTTTATGATCTATTCGATCAATTTAGGGGAGCTTAGTGGTTCTCTAAGATTGACTTCTGATCAGGATATCACCAATTGCGAGTTTGAGAAGAGGATATTCCAAATACATCTTTCATAAGTAGATGTAGCCACTACGAATATGTAGTCATGCCATTCGGTCTAATGAATGCACCAATGGTCTTCATTGCTTTGATGAATCGGATATTTCAACGATATCTGGATTCTTTTGTTGTAGTGTTTGTAGTTGATATCTTAGTGTATTTAAAGGCAAGGGCTGATCATGAGGTATATATAGAAACAGTGTTTCAAATCTTGAGAGATCATCATTTTTCTGCCAAATTATCAAAGTTTGATTTTTTGATACAGGAAGTACGTTTCCTTGGCCATGTCATTTCAGAAAAAGGCATTTCTGTTGATCTTAAAAATATAAAAGCTGTTATCTCATTGCAACCATCGAAGTATGTGTTCAAAATATGAAGTTTTCTTGGTCTATCTGGTTACTACTGACTCTTTGTGTGTGATTTCTCATGAAAAGATTCACCAATGTCAACTCTGAAAAAAAGAATAATTCTCCATTCTAATGGATAGAAGAATGTCGGAAATCACTCCAAGAACTGAAAGATTGGCTTACATCGGCACCTATCTTGATCTTTCCATGAATCTGGACATGGGTATGTGGTGTATTATGATTCTTTAAGATCAAGGTTGGGTTGTGTTCTCATTCAAAGAAATCATGTGGTTGCTTATGGTTTAATTTAGTTGAGGGTGCATGAGAAGAATGACCCAACACATGATTTTTAGTTAGTGGTAGTCGTCCATGCTTTGAAAACATAGAGACATTATTTCTTTGGGGAGAAATTTATTGTCTTCATGGATCCCAAAAGCATGAAACACATTTTCTCATAGTGACATTTCAATATTAGGCAAAGGATATGGATGGAGTATCTCAAAATATTTGACTTTGACTTGATGTACACACCAGGGAAAGGAATTTTTGTAGCATATGCATTGAGTAGAATGTCATATGCTCATTTGGAAAAAGGAGCTTAAGATGAATAGAAGTTGATGTCGGTCTTAACCGACATGCATGTGGAACGTGAAGACCGAGGTGATTTAGTGGTTTTCTTTTCTACTACCATTGTTACTAATTTAGTAAACATGATCAAAGAGGAAAACAAATATGATACAAATTGAATACTTGTAAGTTCAAAACTCAATGGTGGAGAGACCATTAAGGGCTGAAGACTTGATGGAAGTTCCGTTTTGTGTTTCAGAGATCAGATTGTTGTACATATGGTTTGTCAAGAATAACTCCTTCATGCATACCACCATTCATGATGGGTTGTACCTCCAGTTACGTAGAAGATGTATAAAGCATTGAAAGTGCAGTTTTGGTGGAGTGACATAAAAAAGGAATGTGGCCGAATTCATCTTGTGGTGCTGAACTTGTCAGCAGGTTAAAGAAGAGAATCAATGATTCACATTCTTATGTACACTCCTCGAATCCATTGGGATTCTGTAAGATAAGAACCATCGGAAAAGTATGCCCACTCTAAACCTTCATTTATAGGTCCTGGATCCCAACATATCACTACTAAAAGGTCAAATGATCCTAAAAATTGACCTTTCGCAAATTGAGGATGCGATAGTTGATCATAAAGGAGAATATTGATCTAAACATTATTAAAAAACATTATGTATCAAGATCATATACGATAAAAGTATTGTCTGATACACCTTTGCTCCATCATGATTCAATAACTAGAAAGGCACAAAAAAAGGAGAATTCCTACTCAAAAAACCATATTATCACTTCACATGATGAGGAATCATGTTCAAGAACATGGGATCTCTATTTTCAAATCCATAATATCTACTCATATGATAAACATGGGATTTATGATGATACTACACCACTATTATACTTTCACTAACTATCTAAACCAACTTTATCATATTTTTTACTTGTTCCATCCCATGAATTGGTGACTCTCTGACCCTAGTTCAGAACTATATAAAATTTAGTGGTATTATATACAAATCATTAACAATTCTATAATAATAGTTTAGTGGAAACAACTATTGTAAGGATACCCATCCAACGTAATCTTCCTCATTCCGGAACCTCTAACATTCAAGACACAAGAATGCCACTTTTCACTAAGATTCTTGATGTCCCACATTTTTTCCCATCCATCTATGAATGAAAATCATTTATAAGGGAAAATTGTTATCCAAATAATAGTGGTGACCTCTTCACACAATGTATTTAAAATTAGGATTTCAATAAGTGATGATTGACAAAGTCATTTTTAGTGTATATTTTTTAACAAATTATAATTATAATTGGGTTTTTATAATGAAAAAACACGTGATTTTAAATGTTTTAATTAAAAGTGGGAAATTGTAATGGATTTAATGAAAATGGATTTAAAATAATAAAATAATTTATTTTTTTAAATTGAATTTTAATTATGAATATTTGATATTGAAATGTTTGAATCTTTCTGAGTGTTAAAATTTCTAAGGTGGTTAATTTTGCCTAAAATTTAGCCAATACCTTAAGAATGCCCTCAACCAAGGTAAATTCAAACCCAATATAGCCCGAGAGGGTCTTCTGGTCTCAAATCATGCTAGGAGAGCCCTCTAGATTAGACATTAGAATAGTGATGAAGTCTCTTGCATAGTGTCTCATCAGTGGTCAAGCATGCATGGAGTATATTGAAAACATGGTATCGTGCATGTTCTGTGAGTTTGTGGACCACATTAGTGTGTGTGGGATTGAGAAATTGGAGGCCATTCCCAGAGCAACAATTTTGGACATACATCCTATATCCTTATTTGTAAACCATTGTGCTCCAGTGTCACCATTTCAATGTGGGACAAGGATATTATGGGTATCATTCACCCATACTTTGTTTCATCATGCTCTTCCCATGTTGCCACCTTCGCCTATAACATATGACACTTTATTCCCCTAATAACTTCTTGGATTCCATTTTATGAGCTTGAGAATATGCTTAATTCTTCATTTAATGATGACTTCCACCACCGTTCATATTTTCACAATCAGAAAACCACCATGAAGCCATTTGAGGCTCCATTTGGCCACTTTGAAGGTTAGATAAAGGGGGAACATCCCACTTTCACTATTCATTTTCCAATTCTTCATGCACATGGAACCACAACCACTTCAATCCCACCATGAATCCCAAGAATTAAAAAAAGGTCAATTCCCTTCAAAGATCTCATCCACATTGTAATTTTTCAAATACCTGAATGTTTTCGGTGTTTTCAAATCCAAATACTAGGTCACTAGGGAATTTAAGAAGGATTTTGATTTTGATGGTACTCATTTACCACTATTCTTTAATAGGGGGATGATATATCATCCTTATCACTTATTATAAAATATTTCATCACCACATGCTTAAAGGCATTTCAAACACTACAGTGGGAGAATTGCTGATGCTAATATTTCTTCTCCTATTCCCTTTTTCATCTTCAATTTTATTTTTGATTTTTGATTTTAATTATTTTTTTATATTTAGTTTAATTGTAATTTAAAAATTCCTTTATTAAAAAATCATTCATTTTTATGTAACCAACCATCCACCATTCTATTCATCTACTTAATATTTTTCATTTAATAATTTTTTTAATAATTATTATATTTCTTATTATTATTGTTATAATTTCAAAATCGATCCTTATTTTGTTACTTTGTTTTTTTATTTTCTTATTTTATTATTCTTATCTATCACTCTCTGCCTTTATTCTCTCATCCACCATTCTTCCTTTCATTTTTATTATCATACATGTTTTTTTAATATTTGTTTCTTATTCTCTTCAATATATCAAACATTGTGATCTCTTACTCCCGAGAATGGAAGTCTAACATGAGGCTTGGCCCAGGTAAGTTCACAGTTTTCTTTAATTTTTCATAATATTTAATTTACTTGCATGGTAGATATGAGTAGCATGAATGGGTGTAGAGAATATCCATGATGTGGTGATTCCCCTCATGACAGGTATCTCACTCTGTTTCTATTATTTTGTTCAATAACATTTTTAAATTTCCATTGATTATCTCTTCACATGATAGAGTTGAGATAATCAATGGATGAAATGAAATCGATAGATCCGGGTCCCAGAGGATGGCTCACCCTAGACAATGGAGTTTCATCAGCCATGATTACCAAAGGAGCTGGAATTAACTTTTCTTAGGATTTCAATATTTTTACAATTTATAAATAATAATAATATTAATTCAACATAAGATTTCTTATTTGTATTATAAAACTAAAATCAAAGAAATAAAAGAGAATAGTTATGGAACCCAAAACTGGTCCCAAATTCAATATATTTATTACTTAACTATTAATTTTCATCATTTATTTATAGTTTAGTTTAAATTATAATTTTACATGTCATTTCATTATTCTAGAAAATAAACAAAAAAAACCCAAAATTTGTTATCATTGTTTTCATAAAATTTATAAAACAATAAAAATGAATTTGTTTTTCAGAATTATAATAAATTGGTGAAAAAAATAGGATTCTACCCAAGTGTGATGATCATAGTTGGAAACTATGATTCATTAGAAAAATAATTTCCTTTTTCCACTCCCTAGAACATGCATATACTAATGATCATGCAAAAGAATCCATGGAGTCAAAACACCTCCTTAAAAAACTAACTCAACAAAACCACCACTGATATCGACATATGTATTGCTATAATTTTTTTTAATATCAACAATATACCCATTTTCTTCCATAAATCATCAAAGAAAACCTGGAATAAATATAAAAAATAAAAAATTTCCATCTAAAACATCTAGACCCTCTCCCATTGGTTGGGGAAGTTACATATGTTCTACTATGCGATAGGTAAAATCCACTGGACACCAACAGAGGGAAATAAATTCCAAGGGATTCATAACAATTGGGGGATGACTTTACCATTGAAAACATAATAACCAGTCTAAAATTATTATAACCAAAAAATTTCTAAATAATGCATGATTACATTGTAAAAAAACTCAAAAGTATAACCCTATAATAAAAAACCAAACTACCACATGACCCACATTAGATTACAGAGGAAACCAAAACCAACAACAAAAATACAACCAATACATCTAGAAGAAACTTCCATATTCTTCAAGTTCCCAAAAAACTCCATGACCTTGGTATCGTGATAAATCACCAAGTAACTGGGATACCATTCCATTGAATGTGTCTTTATATTGAACAGCTAAAAATGCAACAATGTTCACAAGAAGGGGTGATTATAAATATCAATTTTTCCCCAATGACATAACAACTCTCAACACAAGGATATAACATATTATTATAATTATATAAAATAGTTTGAAATAATTTAACACCATTTTTTATCAATGAATTGAATGATTTTTACAAACAAAATATATTTTCAATGAATGAAACCAAATGTCTCATCAAATTAGTTCACATTTCCATTTTGAATAACTTATTTCATTCCACAAAAAAAACAAAATATACCCAAACACAAGCTTATTGTTACCATTTATGTTGTAACTTCACATCCATAACCATTCACATTGATATTGGTAGTTCATGGACATTATGAATCTCATTCAACTAATTCAAGGCCATTATTTGTAAATCATGTCAAACCATTTCAATGAAAAAAAAATTTGGATAAAATTCTAATAAACACTATCCATAAGTCAAAACCAAAAAAAACATTTTAAAATCATTAATTTAAAATCATGTAACCAATTTTACTTTCCACAGAATAACATTATTCCACAATTTCTCAAACCATCACTAATGTGGGTTTCTCTAAAACATTTAACATCAATATCACAATAAAAATAAATAAATTCAAAAAATTTGAAATTGAGCCTTCATGTTCTAATATGAGGTGTGCCGATGGAATTCACCTACCATGAAAAAATATGAAAACATGGAGAATGAAATAAAAAACATAATAAAAATATTGAAACTCCAAAAACCATACATAGATCTTATTACATTTAGAAAAAACAACTATATCTCATCATGATTAGAATCAAACACCATTTATCTATCCCAAACTGATTATATCCACAAATCAAACAGAGGGAAGAAAAATAAATGTAAAGATAACCTCCTAGAATGACAACATAAAAATGAATCTCTATCTCCAAAAAACCATGGTTCACCAACAACAACTGCTTGATCAAGGGGAATGATCTATAATTTCTTTATATGGAGAGGAATTCATGTTGTGGTTGAATTATTTGGAAAACATTGGGTGTAAAAGTTTGGTTTTTATGTGATCTGCAAAATCTAGATCTAATTTTTATTGTTATATGGTTTAGGCGCATAATTAGGAAAACCATGCACTAACCATATGATAAACACTATCTCAAAACACCCCTTGCATTATTTTCACACTTGGTTAATCAAATTGTGTAACAATATTTCTTAACCACTCTATTAAATTTTCATCATTCCTCGAATAGCCACATGGTCTTGATACCATGCGCCTTCCTTTTACATGACTATTGAACTTTATTTACCTTTTTTTATCTTAATGGAGGTTCTAAAAATTTTCAACTAACTATTATTAAATATTGAACCTCTAGAAAATAAAAAATAATAATTCCAAAACCCCTTCAAACCTCCTAACACATAACCAAACATCTTTATATATATAAAATGCATAAAAAGTGTTAAATACCTAAAACTAAGGGTGCTACATTATCCCCACCATTATTCATTCAATCCTCAAGAAGTATAAAACCACCATTGGCATGAAATAATTTGGGAAATATCTTCATCATTTAATTCTCACATGCCAACATTTCATCCTAAATCTGACTATTCTTTTATAAAACCTCCACAATTTTGATTCTTTTTCCATGAAGTACATTCTATATCCTACCAAAAAACCACACAATAACTTGAATCAAAAAATCATCCTACTCTATTTCATTTTGATCCCATCTAATAACATGTTTAATAATTGGTTTATACAACTTCAATTGATATACATGAAATAAATTATACACTAAACTGAACCTTGGTGGGAGATACAACTAATATGTCACATCACCAACCTATTCATGTATTTTAAATATGTGTATGTATGAATGGTATTACTTGACCTGATTCCAAATTTTTAAATTCCTAATCCATGGATATATTCTCATGAACACATTAACAGTCACCTTAAATGATAACATTCATCAACAATGTCCTCTAAGATATTTATGATAAATATGAGACATCTCGAAATCATTTTTGATTAACTAATTCCTATATGTTCTCTCCAATAGAAGTCATGGTTCATCTTGTGAAGTCTCACAGGTTTCCATCCAATAACATAGATAATGAAAATGACACCCACTAAATGCTTCAAAATGATATATTTTTATATAGGACTAAAAATTATCGTTATAAGAGAAATCCAATAACGGTGTATGATTCTCCCATGAGCCACCAAAATCCGCTGCAAAATCCAAATGAATTTCATACATGTTTTTCTTTTTATTTTCGGATTATCCATCTTTATAGGCATGGTATTCCATTCTCATAGTTAACTGACTACCATGGTTTGGATGTATGGTTATCCCAAAATGAAACATAAATCTCAGATCTCGATATGATTATATCGAAACTGGTACTCCATGTATCTCTACCAATTTAAGGATATTGATTTTAGAAATCCCATACACTATGTTATATTCACAAATATATATTAAATGGGCTAACTATTTGAGAAAGTCCACTATCACCCATATGGAAACATGTTTCTAAACCATACTTGGTAGACCTTCCAGAAAACTCATGGCTATCTACTCCTATTTTGAAACAGGGATAGGTAAAGAACACAACACACATGATGGTTATTATTCATCTTCCTTACCCTAGTGATGGGGGAGGAATCTCTTAACTAATTTAGATACATATATTTTCATTTTAACCCTCCAAAAATGGGCATTCATCACCTTATAAATTTTTTCCTAACAATCCATAGGTAAAACCATCTGATATTGAAAAAATAATTGATCTTTTATCCATCTTCCATCCCTATAATTTTTCTTAACCATTGTTTTTTGACCATATATAAAAAAATAATGAATCATATTTATTGTAATATTTAACATTCTTAACCAAATCATAGATATAAGTAACCATAAATAGAACTGTAAAACGACCTCATTCTTCACAATACTTGTGCATATCGGTTATCACCAACGTTTTCTTTCACTGATTTTTAGCCACTTTTTTTCAATGGAATAAAAAATATTTTTTTAATGCATATTCCACCAAATTTACTTTACAAGGTGTATACATCATTTCAAATTAAAATATTTAAAGATACTCCATCCAACATTTTTATAACAATTTCAAGTATCTTTCTGATAAAATATGTTTAAATATTTTTTTATCCTTGGAATCCATCAATTTCTCACTAATTTCTTAATGATTCAATGTCTTTAAATCATCAACTATTGAAAAAAATTACTAATTGTGTATTGTTTAGTTCTTCTCCTGAAACTATAACTATAGTGATCCATTGAAATCAAATGATCTCCCTACATTAAAACACATCTCATCTGAAATCCAAAAGCATAATAACACACCAAATAAACCTTGGCATTCAATACCTTTAATTATTTTGGGGAGATCCAATATGATTGATGTGAGATAGAAACGGTCCTTAGTATAAGATCTATCATAAAATCCACTTTTTTAGGGTGGAAGTCTTGATTAATTGTACACAAAAAATCATGAAACTAATTAATAAATACTAAAAACACATTTCCCAATCTTATGCACTGATTCCAAGGAGAAATATACCAAATTGTATGAGAAATTTCCAACCACTTATACCAAAGAAACATTTTTCACCAACAATTACATTTATAGAACCTCTAAATGGATTCTTTACTCCGTCATAAGTTGTAAAATTAAACCTATGGTTTTATTGTTTATGTGAGATTTGATCATTATCAATTTATTAATTCCCATTATTAATTCATAATGATATATCTTATGCACAGATTAATCAAAAAATAATTCCACCCCATCAACATTTATAGAACATACTTTTAATAAAAAATTGTGATGTTCTTTTTAACCAATAGAAATTTGATGTTTCAAAACTGAAGGCAACATCTGAACATTTATTCCAAAAAACTGACATAATATGATGAAATTCTTGAATGGGATGCACCCATATCTAGAAAATAATTCATAAGGGCATATTTCAAAATAACCGTACCACAAATCATCAATAGTCTATATTGACCATCTATAATTACATACTAACCTCTATAAAACATTTTACAAATTACATTTTGTTTTTTATTACCCTATTATGATTCCCCATGTTGAGGATCAATGAATTCCTAGAATCACCCTAGATACCCCGAATATGATGATGAGAACTATTTTTCCCTCATCCCATAGAAACATATGAGGTTTTTCAAACATGAGCTATGTCATGAACATCCAACCATGGAAAACTATGACATTTGAGATGAAGATGCCCTATCAAGATGAAATTAGAGATTGACCTAGTTGGTTCCATAAAATATTGATTGATGTGATCCAAATAACCTCATTTAATAAATCTAGAAAACTTATAGAGTCTATAAAGAAGATATTCCAATCTATCAATCTAATTCAGAGTCATTCCACTTATGTGAGAATAGGTTTCTCTCATCTTTTTATTCTCATCATTAGAGTTACCACCATTTATCATAGGTATCAACATTCTTAATCAATCCATAATTCCTGAGGTGTCATATTCTACTATTGTCTCTCTATTTACCATCTATATATAATCTATAATAAAAATAATGGAATCCATTGAGATAATCACTTATTTCAACCATGATTTAAAAATGAATGCCTTAATGGACACACTTGAATCAAATTTGGGTGAATGGAGGTCAAAATTCAATAATTTATCAATGTACTCTCCCACTCTAATTTTCTAATTATTTAAAATTAAAAAAATCATTCATTCTAGTAATCCTAAGAATATGGTTATATAATTTTTTTTCAAACTATACAACAAAATCCTTCAATAGAGTTTCTTGGTCTAATTTATTCAGAACTCATAAATCCCACCACTAGAAAGCTTTATCCCACATATATTATTCTTCCAATATGACTTTAAAGTTAGTCAATTTTCCTATTAAATCAAAGATTTGATTTATCTTGTTCAACCACACCTATTCTTTTTCCAGTTCTAAACCACCATGAGAGATGGGTAGATTTTTTTTGGAAATTAGCAGAATGATCTTCTTTACCTGGATAATTATTTCAATTCCATATATCCACACATTTAAAAATCCAAGGAAATTCCCTAACATAGTTTTTGGTTCACCTGTGTCTCTAGTGAAACATAATTTTTAACATATTTCTCTAGTTAGTTTCTAGTACACATAATTGGTGCCACTTTCTATAACCAACTAAAAACTCCTTTTATTATCACTCCCTATAAAGTAATGGTTTAAATTTTTTTAAATTTACCATATCAAGAATATAATAACAATGATTTATAAAATTCCCTATTTTTTAATTTTCAACAAATTTTTTAAAATTCAATAATGATTTTGAATGTCAAACCACTTTCAACTATTTTAAAAAATCAACATTTTTAACCCAATCATAAATCATTATTAAAAATGAATTATGTAATCCTAGTTTTAAGTCATATATTTCAATGCATTACATGCCATTCATATGGGATAAATCTATTAAGATGAGTTTACAACACCTAAAAGTGTCTCAGAACATTTATGTAACAACCTCCCTAGTAACATAATGTTCAAAATAAAAAGGTTACCTATTTCTTTTTATTCTATACATTTCATGTCATAAATATATTACTCCTTATGACAAACTCATCTCCAGTACCAAAAAACCTGGACCATTTGTCCCAAAAATAATGATGGACCAACCAAGACAGATACCATTTTTAACATCCTTCCCCACTCCCATTATATTATGAAGAGGAGGTGTAAGTGCTACTAAGACATAGGTGAAAGCAATACGACACTAAAAGTTAACAATAAATTTCAAGGTCTTTATAAAAAAATTTGGATGATTTTCTATTTTAAAAATGAATAACCTACAAAATATTAATAAAAAACACTAAATTATTCATGAGTCAAATGTAATATAACTAAAAAGTATAACCCAGGAAACTAAGAAAACTACAACATAAACCATATGAGATACATAGAAAAATCAAAAATCAATAACACAATGAAAACCAAGACTTATAATTTCAACTCAAACAATCACAAATCCCTCACTCAACAATCTATGCCCAAGGTATCATGATACATCACTAAATAAATAGGACACCTTGGATTTTACTATGTACTAATAAACATCATCTAAAAATGCAAAAAAGTTCCCATATAGGGGGTATAAAACTCAGTATGATTTCCCAAATGAGTTCCCAAATCATTCCACTATCATTGGAAATGAAATAAAATTTATATAAAAAAGTATAAAACAATTAAAATTAGTCTATATATAGCATCAAAATAGTTTTAAAAATAAAAACCACATTTAAAGTTACCAGAAATATCCTCCAAGAATTTCACATTTTCGTTTGGTATAACTCATTCCATTCCACACACCCACAATATAACCACAAATAATCTTCTTTTCAACATTTTTAAAGTAACTTCACATCCATAACTCACCAATTTTAGGGTGGTAAATCTCAATCATTATCCATCTGATTCATCTAATGTGAAACTATTATTCAAAAATAATGTTATACCATTACAATAAAAAATATTTTAATGAATACATTTCAAAAAATCCCATTCCACAAATCAATACATAACAACAATTTTAAAATAATAATTTTAAAATCTTGTCACCAATAGAAATTTCCACAAAACAACACAATTCCACAATTTCACAGACCATCACTAAAGAGGGTTTTTATCAAACATTTTGCATAAATTTCACAATTAAAATAATAAAAATCAATTAATATGAAATCAATCCTTCATTTTATAATTATAGGAGTTGAGAGTGATGTCATTGAACTTGCAAAAATTGTTGAAAATGAATAATAACACAAATTCCTTAAAAATGGATTGGAAATCCAAAACTATTCATTAGATCTTGTTCTCTTTACATAAAACAACCAAATATACGGTCTTCCAAAAAACCATAATTCTCCAACAGATCAATCATGGATCAATGGTAAAAGTCTCTAAAACATTGGTATGGAGAGGAATTCATGTTAGGGTTTGGATAAGGGAATAACAATGGGGATAAAAGGATGATTTATATTAGATCCAAAAAAATCAGGATCTAATTATTTTAGTCATATGGTTGATGTACATGGTTAGGAAAATTGTGGGTAGACTATGTTCTAGCCACTTCATTGAATCACTTCCTTTATAGTGGGCTCACACGGTTCGAAAAAACATTCTCCAAACATGCTCATTTCCTATTTACATTTTCACAATTCCACATGGGTGGCCATATTGTTTGGCCAACCTTGGAGAAACCATGCACCTACCCAATGATCTATGTTTTCACTTTTTATGGTTTCCAATATGTTGTTCATATTTTCTACTAAATATTTGTAACCCATGAACCTCTATTAAATCCCACAAAAGGATCCAAAACACCACTAAAACCCCAAAACCATTAACCCAAATACATTATACAAATAAAATACACAATAAGGGTAAACTACCTAATAGTGGGGGATGATAAACCATTGTATTGTCCTCCAAAATCCAATGGGGAACTTCTAATGATAGTAGTAAACCAATGGGAATATGTTTCTAGGTATTCAACTTCTAGATGACCAAAAATCATGAGAAATAAGTTGCAAACTCATCCTTCAACACAATTCAACAAAAATAAAAATTCAAACCTTAGTAAATAATTTTCATTTAAGTATGTTCTATTAAGTGTCATCTATTAAACTCTCAAATAACCATCTCAAAGATCTCCTAAGGGAAACAAATGCTCCCCTAATAATTCACTCTATTTTTTCATCAACATACCAATATTCCAAAGCATCACAAAAAATAACTCTGTCTCTACACACCTCCACCTTAGAATCCCCCAACTGGTAATCCTTTGCCTAATACAACAAATATGAATTCACTTCCATCTAGAAAAATAAACCTCTACATGAAACATCACATATATTACTATAAATCACTAAGAGAAAATCTATCACTCTCATGAAATATCTAAATTCATGAATGACATGACTTTTTGAATTTCTTATTAGCACATCAATTACAAAATTTCCCACTATTAATGTATATGAAATCACAAATTTATAATCCTAGAAAAACTACATCTACCATCACTATTAAAAGTTCATATCTTTCTGGGGGAAGACATGCCTCAGGATCTTATGATTGTTGAAAATAAAAAAATCGTTACAGATGACATAAATTCACCACAACATTGAGGAAAGCATGACATCTACCAACTTGGGATCATGGGTGGAATAGTTACGTTCATGGGGATATAAATTTGATACCTTTAGGAACTATAAAATATATTTTGAATCAGAACACAACCTAAACCATGATATGAGGGATCAAACAAATCCTCTAATGGAACTCTCTATGCTGGGAAAAAATGAACTAGGGCCTTGATCAAATTCTCCATCAGTTATTAAAAACATAATGACATAAGTCATCCACAATAACACTAGATTATTCAACTTTTAGGCTTTCATAATATTCACAACCTAATATATGTCAGCTATGAACCACTTTTAATATCATAAATGACTATGAAAACTCCAAAACTCTTCATATTTGATGGGGATTTCCATGAAACAACTGCTCATATCATATAGGGATCTATAAGAACCCAATGTTGGGAGAAACATTCTAGGATAAAGGAGCATTATGAGATAAGAAATCACACATCAATAAAATCCCAAATAACTTCTCATTAATAAGAAATCGTAAAATAGAATGAATATGATCAATATTGTCCTCCTTTAGTGTGGATTACATGAGGATCTTGTTGATGAGAAACACCCAAAATTTACCTAAAAACTCCAGGAACATTTCATTTATCAACTGTGTAAAAAATGAAGGAAAATTAATCAAAATAAATGGAATCAAAATGAGATCATAATTTCTATAATAAAATTGGAAATTCATCCTCAGAATATCCTCTTACTTTTACTGCATCATATGATAGGCTGAAAATAGCTATATCATTGAGATCTATTATGATTTATTTTTGACAGAATAAATAATAAATTTATAGAAGATTGTTATTGTTTTTCATATTCACGTGATTCAATTGATGACAATATATACAAATTCATAAAAAAAACCATCATCATTATTTATGAACAAAAATACCACACCCTAAGCAGGAAAACTTGGATAAATGATCCCTCGCAATAATAGATCATTGAGATTAACTAATAACTCTCTAAAATCATATTTTTGAATCTTATATAGAGTAATAAAGATAAGATACAGTCCTTGTTATAATTTGATCAAAAACGTAATCTCTCATGAGGGGGTAATGATAAAATCTCCTCAGGAATGACGTCTGGGTACTCCACCACAACAATGAGAAAAAAAACTACTGAACCTCTAACAATATCCAAAAATAGCATGACAATCAAATATAGAAAAGATGGAACATGCCTTCGACCCATCTAAGGGCCTCACTGAATAATGTACATTGAACCATGTCCATCATAATTATATTACACAAGATGTGTCTTAAATAAATCCACAGTATCAAACACTTAATATATCTAATCCATGATAATGATGATTTAGTTTTGAAATGTTTATAAACATAGGTTTTCACCCAAAGAGTGTTTCTACACCAACACTTGCTCATAATCTCTACATACTTTAAAAAGTGATCTCAACCACCTACTAACATTTTCCATGATAAATAAATCGGAAGAATCTCCATGTATGTCCTAATGTATGGATAAGGTAATGTGATATGAGGGATTTTGTATTTCTTGAGTAAATATAATCATGTACCAATTTATAAGACAATCAATGGGTACATCAAACATTGTATGACTTTCCTGGCATTGGAAACAAAAATGCATAATGATGAAAAAGACCATATCCACTACCTCTCTATCCAGGCTATTAACCATCATTACTACAACACTCTACCATATAAGTATGAGAGGCATCTCGATGATATCCTCAACACACTCCATATCTGATCTATGGTTCTTAAGCATGAAAGCCCCACTGCTACTACCATGTTTGAAACTTCCTCAACAGAGGGACATGAAGTAAAGAATTTAGGAGTAATGATTGTTTAGAATTATTGCTCACTATCTCATCTGATGAATTCATCCTCCCCAACAAAAAATTCATTTAGACCCATTGGTGCATGTTTGAGATCTCCATCTCCAGAAGAAATTTTATGATTTGGGGTTGTCCCAAACTATAGTTGAAAGAAAAATTCTTTCTAAGAAACTGGGAACCCCAAAACATATCTATGATTCATGATAAATCTTGATTAATACCCACAACTAATTATATAATTTGGACACCTTTCTTCTCAATAACCTATTCCTTCACCAACACCTCTAGATACTACTAAAACATAAATTGGGTGGCCAAGGGATGTATCTATGGATGTGAATACTATTTTAATTTAATAACCCTAGACTAAAAAATTTCCCAAAAGTATGATGAATATCATATATGTGTTTTGAAATGGATCCCAGACACCAGAACAATAGAAATCCCTTTCTGAATGGTAAGAAGCTCCTAGCGCTGGCCACTCTCACGAACGATGAAAGAAACGCTGCTAAGAACTAGTCCTTAAACATATCCCATAAGAACAAACAAAATTATTGACAATATTTTCAACAAATTTTTATCTTAATTAATGTGATTTAAACCCCAAAAACATGAATATTTATTTGAAATTTGATCATTTTTGGAATTTTGATGTGTTTTAAACTAAATTGTAAATTTTCCATAATTCGGTAATTTTAATAGTTTTTCTGAATTGTGTTATTTTTTTAATAAAATTTTCAATATTGATGAAATTATCAAAAAATGAACCCTTCTCTCATGGAAATCATATGTTTTAGCTGGACTAGGAACTGAATCGGTCATATAGGGTCCCATAAAAATAAATAAATATCGATATTTCATTTTTGGATTGAATTGACACCCCCATTAATAAATAAGGCATAGTGTGGCCCACTGTTTTAAAAATTAGGTGAATCTACTAGGAAAATAGAGAAGGCATAATTTTTATATCTATGATAAATACAATGCATAAACTATGTTTTTATTATGGTCATTGGGTTTGTCAAATTATAGTAATTTGAAGAGTCACTTCATCTGTAAAATATTTTCTATGTAAATCATCAATAAATTTTTCACTATGTGTCTAAAGGGGAACAAAATCATCTCAGAAAAATATAATTTTTGTGTAAACGATGTTTATGAATAAAAATAATCATAACTCATCTTAATTAAGTCTATATTGGAGTTTACATTCAAGATACATATTCTAGAATGAATATTTACACACACCTTACCTTTATATTTTCAACTTCAATTTCATTTCAAGAATGGTTAGATAGATGGATTGGAATGTGATAGAGAATATATGATGGAGAATATTATTTTACCATGAACTTATCATTTTATAAAGATATAATCTCCATGTGTTGGTGGGAAGTTAATATATGATGGACTATACCTTTTGAATTTGTGTACTTCATTGTAAACTCTTTTCTTTTAAATTATATTATAAATTATTTTCATGAATGAATGATGTCACATTATCTCTTGTTTTCATTTTCTTCTATTTATTCCTAAAATTTTTACCAACATATTTTGGTAAAATAGTTGTCTTTTTATATCAGCTTATTTTGTAATGGTCTCTCCATTAAGCATAATAAGGCCAATTTTTTTAGTGGCTCGAAAGTATTTAGGTAATTGAATCACATTCATAAGGAATAAACACGCATAATTTTAGTAAAAATATGGATTCTGGTAAAAATAAGTGAATAAAATGACATCATAATGTATAAATTGGATAATTTAATTTGATGAAATATTTTGAAAATTATAAATGGAGTATCTGAGGATTGAGGTTCATCCACCACTGCCTCTTTTAGTTTATTTAATTAATCAAGAATTCTTTGGATTTTTAATTTTTAACAAATATTTTCATTCTTAATATGATTTGGTTTTAGTTAAGATTGTTTAATTCATTTAAATACCCAATTTTATTTTTTACATATAGAAAATAAAAAAAAAGTGGCAATTTGACCACTTAGCCTGCAACATCCTCATGAGACAACCATATGGTCACCACTATGAAACATTTTAAAGTTGGAATTTAGGACTGGAGTTAGGCGAGAGAAAGGCCCAAATTCAATTTGGAATATTTTTTCCAGAAGATTCATGTGTTTGTTTTTTGTTTTTTTGGATATCTTGGATTTCAACCACTGCTTTAGAGTTTAAAAAATTGATTTGCAGAGTGTCTACATTTATGCTTCACCTGGTTATCAACAATATTAGGAGCTTAGTTAGAATTATTTTCTGTATTTCAATTACAAAACAAATATTCTTGAAATGAGACAATATTGTTTTTTTGATTTTTCAATATATTCATTATGTAAGAAAACTATTAGTAATTTTTTTTAATGATTTAAAATAATTGAAATAACCAAAATCTCAAAAATATTTCAATGAAATGAAAAATATTAACCCACCCACTATTGATGTTGAGAAAGCTCTTGTAGGTGAGCTCAAATTGTATTCTCAGTCTCAATTTTCAAATTTTATGGATGAAATTATCATTTATTCTCTAATTGATGTGTATTTTGGAAATTAAATTTCATTAGAAACTAATTAGGTTGAATATGATAAAAATGAAATTTCATGTGAAACTCAATCATTTCAAATTGAGAATTTAGAACCTTTGTGTGAAACTTTTTTTAGAGAGAAAGATAAATATGAGAAATTCATTTTTATAAACATTTGGAGGAACCAGTTTGTATATTAATATTTTTTGTGTTTTCTTTTCAAATTTATTTCTTCAAATTTTCATTCAAATTTTGTGTTTTTACTTAAAAAATTGTATAAAACTTAAGAGTATAAAATATATTTCCATTGTGAATTGAATTTTTTTATCTAAAATAAATAACATTATTCCTTGAACTGAACTAAAATGAATACTAAAATGTGCTTTTTTCTAGATTCCAATTATGGAAATTTATGAAAATAGCATTGAATTTGGAATTCCATTCTATGATATAGTCCAATATTGAAAATAAAATTCTTGTAAGAATTTAGAATCGATTTTTTATCTTGTTCCCATTCACCCCTTATTTTGTAAATGAAATAATTATTATTTTTAACTAGAAAGTTTCTTTTTTATGTCAAAACCTTAGAGCTTTGAATATTTTTTTAATCAAAATGATTAAAAAAATTATTTTTATTTAAATCCCCCTTTTCAGGATAATACTTCTTATTCTAGTTTTTGTAGAACATTTTATCATTGAGATCAATTTGTATTCTTGTATTTTCTATTATTTTAGCCACATTAATGACCAATTTTCCCTTTCCAACCTTCTATAGATGTAAAAAATTCTTGATCCAGTTGAACTTATGTGGGGGGGATAACAAGTGGTTTATACCTCATTTGTTAGTTTCATTGTATGCAATTTCAAATTTCAAAGGGATTTATTTCAAACTTAAAGTAAGTTAATAAAATATATATTGACTCAGAGATTTCATGGAAAAGGGAGTTGTGCCTTTGTGGATCTCCCATGTAAATAAAGTTGTTTCTTTCAATATATTTTTTTAAAATAAGAAAAATATTAAAATATTGAGAAGAAACTATAGTTCCATTACTACTGATTTGGATATGTCATTTGAATTCAATGAAATAAACATTGATTTTATTTAAAAGTTATTCTATTCCATGAAGATATATAATTAAACCATTCTTATGTAAAAGTTAGAACCATGAAATTTTTCTTCAACAAAGAGTCATATCTTATCATTCTTTCTCAGAATTTTTTACATTTGAAAACCTTCCAAATTTAAAACCAAAAAAATCCTTTATAAATACTCATTATAGTTACAATTATATTACTGAATTGGGTGGATATTTATAAATTTTCTAAGGTCATGGTATCCCTTTTATTTCTTTGTATGAGAAAAACATTTTCCAAAATCAAAATAATGTGTTGAGAAAGAAAAATTGTGGTGCGCATAATTGTTCATTGAGAAAATAATGAAAAGGGAATATATTGAATAAACATAATTTAGAATTTTTAACT
Organism: Viscum album; assembly: GCA_963277665.1. Classification (NCBI taxonomy): domain Eukaryota; kingdom Viridiplantae; phylum Streptophyta; class Magnoliopsida; order Santalales; family Viscaceae; genus Viscum; species Viscum album. The sequence continues at coordinate 269,460,895 of OY728166.1, forward strand.
GACGCTATTGAAGTGTAAAAATATGTTTTGTGTCCAGATTGTTCCCTTGGGACTTTCATTGACATATGTTTTCAATTTTAATTGGAAATCTATTTTCAGTGATCACTTGTCTAGGAGTCCAACTTCTATGTGTGGGTGAATTGATAGAGTTAATATTTTCAATAATTTTTATATTTATTTAAATTATTTAAACTCCATGAAATTTTTATTTTAATTTCAAATAGCATCATTTTTATAATTCTGAAGTGTTTTATGATAAATTTTGAAAATTCTATAAATTTGAAATATAAACGGTTTTTTATTAGTCTATTGTTTTGGTAATAAATATTTCTATATTGAACCAATTGTTGAAATTAATTTCCTTAGGAACACATTCCTCATGGAATTTATTTTTTCTAACTTTTCCAAGTGCTGAATCGACCATATGAAGGAATACAAAAATAAATCAATTTAGATATTTAGTTATCATATAGAATTGACACCTATTAAATAAAAGAGGCATAACTTATCCCACAAGTTTCCTAATGTGGGGATTTCACGTGAAAATTAGATATAACTCGAATCATAATCTATATGATCAATAATAACCTTATATTAGGTCATTTATATAGTTATTTTTTGTATAGAATTAGAGGAATTTGAATAGTCCTCATGTCCAGAAAATATTATCTAAGTGAATGGGATATAACATTTCCACCTTGTATCCAAAGGAGATTACAGTTTTTAATTATAATGATAAATCATATTCTAAAATCCTTTATAATGACACCTAAGAATGATTATTCATGTAGGATTTTCAAATTGGAGTAGTAATGTGGGATACAGATTCTAGACAGCATATTTTAACAACCCTTTCCATTATATTCTAAAATTCACATTAATTTTAAGGATGATTAGATAGAGAGAGTGGGTTGAGAAATAAATTATACGTAAGATAATATGATTATTCCATGAAGTAATCATTTTTTGAAGGTCTGGCCTCCAAGTGGTGGTGGGAAGTGAAGATCTGAAGGAATTTTCCTTTTCAGTTTGTGTTTTCACTATGAACTCTTTTCATTTGAATTATTATTGGCACTGAAAAACGTATCCATGTAATTCACCTAATGCATAAATACATGATACCAGAGCTTAGCTCATTCTGAAATCTTTGATTTGACTAGTTGTGGAGCCCGAATGGAGTTACGCATCAGTATTTATGGTCGTTTTAAGTCAGGCTGCTAGAAATGGCCGTCCAGAATGATTTTGGGGGAAATGTATGGATTTGCACGTAAGAATTGAAATCTTGCACACAACAATGGATCATTAGAATGCAAGAATTGAATCTTGCATGGAACTGTAAAATCATGCATGCAACATGTCGCACAAACCTTTTAGGCGTCCAATGAGATGCCATCTTCCGCCCAGGACACCCAAAAAACGTCTATGGAAGGTGTGCACAAGTTTTGAGAGGTGTGATCAAGATTAGCATCCACGCACAAGATTATTCCAATCTCAATGCAATGTAAAATATCTCTTTTCACATGCACCCGCCATAGGGTGCGCGTAAGATCACTACTTTACCTGGAATCTTACGCGCAAGCGCTCCCGGGTATGCCTATAAATACATGTGCAGCCCCCACCCCTCAGGGCAGCCCTCTGGAGGTCAGTCACCGCTTTTCTGCACATAAGACCTCCCCTTTCATGCCTGTGTGGAAGAATGGAACCCTCCACATGGGATATTTCGCCATAGGTCTCATATGTGTCAGCTTTTGTGCAGAACCACAATGGTTTATTCCTCGCCTGGAAAGTTCTCTACCTAAGTCATGTGTGCGCAAGATTCAATGCTTTCACGCAAAACTATCAATCTTGGTTGCAAGCCTTCAATCTTGCACGCAATTCTTCAAATCATCTGTGCAATAATTCAATCATGCATGCATGACTTTTATCTTACATGCAGGACTTCAATCTTATGCGCAACAGTACAAAGGTGCAGAATCTTGCACACACCAATGCCGCACATTCCAATCTTGGGTGCTACCCATCCTGTGCGTAGGCCATCTTACACACAATAATGCCCAAGCATGTTCCCACAAATCCATACCGCGGGGGATTCGCCCCCACACCCTACTCTGGGTCAGGGCCGTAGCCCGACACCGACCTCCATGAAAAAATGCAGAGTCGCACCGCAAAGATTCCAGGTCGGGACTTCAAGATTTTCCCTTGAACCATTATGCACAGCCGCCTTCCACCTATGGAATACTATGAATTGATATACTCCTCTATACACCAGGAAACACCTTGAGTTGACATATTCTTCTTTGTTCATTTCTCATGTCATGATTTGAGATTCACCTCATCAATTCCCTAAGTACCTTGTGTCAAACCATTCCTCAAGAAACACATCCAAACCATATCACTTGGCTCTTATGCTAGGTTGAACCAAATGGGCCACCCTTGCATAAGTCCCAACACAATCCATGTCTAGGCACTTTATGCCTAACAGTCCTCTCTACATGACTATAAACATTACTACACCCTATGTGCCAAACATAGGATGCCTTTTTCTCTATATGAGAGATGTCTTATGCTCCAAGCATAAGATGCCAACAGTCCTCTCTGCATGACTATAAACTGTATTACTCCCCATGTTTCAAACATAGGATGTCTCTTTCCCCAAATAAGTGATTAATTATGCTCCAGGTATAATATTACAATATTTTTATCTACTTGACATTAAACTACAGTAATCTCTAGGTGAAAAACATAGATTTCCTCTTACTCAATTTAAAGTTTCCTTGTGCGCCAAGCATAATATGCCAATAGTCCAATCTACATGACTTTAAACTGTAGTAATCATTATATGACAAACATAGGATGCCTCTTACTCAATATAATAGATGCCTTGTGCACCAAGCATAAGATTCCAATAGTCTTATCTACATGACTATAAACTGTAGTGCACCATAAGATCCAAACATAGGATGCATCTTGATCTAAAATGATATTCCTTATGAACCAAGCGTTAGATGTCAATAGTCCTCTCTACGTGACTATAAATGGTAGTACAACCTATGTTCCAAATATAGGATGCCTCTTGATCCAAAAAATAAATGCATTATATTCCAAGCATATGATTCCAATAGTCCTATCTACATGACTATAAACTATTGTACTCCCTATGTTCCATACATTGGATGCCTCTTGCTCCAAACAAGAGATGCCTTGTGCTCCAGGAATACGATTCCCACAGTCCCCTCTATGTGACTTTAAACTGTAGTATTCCCTATCATTCAATAATACGATGACTATTGTTCTTAATAAGAGATGGATTATATGAAAAGCATAAGATACCTCATGCCATGGTTATAGTAGTGTAATTTCAAGATCATTGAAATTCGTTCAAACAATTCATCACTCCACCTCACACTTTTCATGTCCTTCATTCAAATCTTCATCCTATTTCATGTCTGGAGGGACCCCCTAACGGCCTGGTCCCATGATGCATCGGCTCACCTACCATCCTAGGACAATTCCATGTACTACTTTGGACGACACTTTGAGTCAGGTCTTCTGTTTCGAACACTTTAAACAGTCGCCCCTGATTTTTTTGTCCCCATTTCAGGCTAACGCGTTATGGATGATGTGTTTTGAACATGGTCAACATTTATCCTCCATCATCATGCCACCCTCACTGTGTTCCGAATGTCAGGCATGTGATTCACACTTTTCATATCCCTTTGTTTAGACTAATTCTAACACCCCTTGGTGTTATCCCTCTTGTGAAATAGCGCATAGGTGAAGGCATCAACCCACCAGTGGTTTGGGATTCCCTCATTTCCATACATGAGGAGGACATTATGGGCAGCTTCCTTGCATAAGCCACATTCACCATTACCGCTAGGGAGATGAAAAGTGAAAATCACATGCTCGACATTCAGAATGTGGTGCGGGTGGCGTGACGATGGAGGATAAATTTTGACCATGTTCAAAACACAGCATCCATATCTCATTAGCCTGAAATGGCGACAAACAAATGAGGGATAACTGCTGACCATGTTTGAAACACAGGACCTGACTCGAAGTGTCGTCCAAAGTCTTACGGGGTGTTGGCCCATGATGGTAGGTGAGCCGATGCGGCATGGGACCAGGCCATTAGGGGGTCACTCCAGACATAGAAGAGGATGAAGATCTGAATGAAGGACATGCAAATTGTGAGGTGGAGTGATGTATTGTTTGAATGGATTCCAACACTCCAGAAATTATTCCACGGTAACCATGGAATGATGTATCTTATTCTTTTCACATAATCCATCTCTTATTTGGAATAATATGCATCTTATTATTGAATGAGAGGGTATGCTACAGTTTTGAAGTCATGTAGAGAGGACTGTTGGAAAATTATGCTTGAAGCATAAAGAATCTATTGTTTGGAGCAAGAGGAATACAATTGTTAGATCACAAGGAGTACTATAGTTTATAGTCATGTAGATAGTACTACTGGAATCTTATTCTTGGAGCCTAAGGAATATATTATTTTCATCAAGAGGAATCCTATGTTTGGAACATAGGGTGTACTACAATTTATAGACATGTAGAGAGGACTATTGGAATCTTATGCTTAGCTCATAAGGCATATCTTGTTTGGATCAAGAGGCATCCTATGTTTGGATCTTATGGTGTACTATAGTTTATAGTCATGTAGATTAGTCTCTTGGCATCTTATTCTTGCCGCACAAGGAATCTCTTATATTGAGTAAGTGGCATCATATTTTTTTCATACAGGGATTTCTACAATTTAAAAGTCATGTAGATAGGACTATTGGTATATTATGCTTGGCACAAAATGCATCACTTATATTGAGTAAGAGGCATCCTATGTTTTTCAGATAGGGATTAATATAGTTTAAAGACATGTAGATATTACTATTAGATTCTTATTCTTGGAACATAAGTCATATTTTGTTTAGGGAAAGAGGTATACTGTGTTTGTCACATGGGATGTACTATAGTTTATAGTCATGTAGAGAGGATGGTTGGTATCTTATTCTTGGAGCATAAGGAATCTCTTATATAGAAAAAGAGGAATCCTATGTTTGTCATATAGGGTGTACTACAGTTTATAATCATGTAGAGAGGACTGTTGGAATAAGGCACCATGAAATGGATGGTGTTGGGACTTATGCATGGGCGCCCCTTTCTGGTTCAACCTACCATAGGAGCCAAGTGATAGGTTTTGAATGATTTTCTTGAGGAATGGTTCAACTCAAGGTAATTTTGTAATTGATGAGGAGAATCTCAACTCACGACCTGAGAAACGAACCAAGAGGAATATGTCGACTCAAGGTGTTTCGTGGTGTATGGAGGATTATCTCATATCATGGTATTTCATATGTGGAAGGCGGCTGTGCATAAGGGCGCAATGGAAAATCCCAACATCCCAGCCTGAAAACATTATGGTGAAACTCTCCATTTTTCATGGGGGTCAGTGTTGGGCTGTAGTCCCGGCCCAGAGTGGGGTGTGGGAGCACAGCCCCAGTGCTATAGACTAGTGAGCATGGGTCTGGGCACTTTTGTGCATATGATGTCCTATGCACAAGATGTGTTGTGTGCAAGATTGGATTGTGTGGCACAGGTGCGTGTAAGATTCAGCACCTTGGTATTGTTTTGTGCATGGTGGAAGTCTAGAGCACAAGATTGAAGACTTGTGTGCAAGATTGGAAGTCTTTCATGCATTATTGGACATTCTACGCGCAAGCATGGAATCTTTTGCACACATGACTTAGGTAGAAAATTTTTCAGGTGAGAATCAAACCACACTGGGCCTACGTGAAAGCCGACCCATATGGGACCTATCTCAAAATATCTCACAAGGAGGGTCACATTCTTCCATGTGGGTGCGGAAGAGGTGGTCTTATGTGCGGAAAAGCAGCGGCCAAAAATCGGAGAGCACCCCTGAGGGGTGGGGGCTACACTTGTATTTATAGGTGTACCCAGGAGCACTTGTGCATAAGATTTCGGGCGCAGATGTGATCTTACATGCACCATGTGGTGGGTGCGCACACAATTCAGAAATTGACGTCACAATGAGCATGTAATAATCTTGTTCAAGGATTCTAATCTTGCGCACACCTCTCAAAACTCACGCACACCTTCCTTAGACATTTTTCATGTGGCCTAGGTGGAAGATGACATCTCATTGGATGCGTAAAAGGTTTGTGCAACATTTTTCACGTAATATTTTACTGTTGCACGCAAGATATCCTATTGTGCACAAGATTCCATTCTTTTGTGAAAATTATCCCTTCTTGCACGAAATATTTCAATTCTTTCATGCAAATCAATACTTTTCCTTGAAATCATTCTGGATGGCCATTTCTAGTATCCTAACTTCAAACGACCATAACTTTTGATCTGTAACTTCATTTGGGATCCACAATCATTCAAATCAAAGCTTGTGGAATGAGATACAAACCAGTTTCATGTATATAAGCATTCGGTGAATTACATGGACATGTTTTCCATTGCCAATAATTATCCTGGAAATATTTTTTGAATGAAGGGGTATCTTTCTCCCTTGTTTTCATCTTATTCTATTTTGTTCTTTATTTTTTATTAACATATGATTTTATAATAGATTTTTTATCTTTCTTAAGTGTGGTCTCCTCATTGAGAACAACAGGGACAATAAGTTTCAGTTTCTCATAGGACATTGTGTATTCCAATCATGTTCATAAGCAGATAAACAACCATAATTGAGTTCTCAATATGATTTTTGATCAATATAGATTTATAAATTTATGTATGGAGGTATAAATTGGAAAATTTAATTTGAATAAATATATATACATTGATAAATGTAGTGTTCGATGATCGAATTTTTTCCACCACTGCCTTATTTAGTTTTTTTCTTTTAGTCAACCATACCTCTGATTTCAAATTTCTAACCTTCATTTTAAGTATTAATTTTATTTGTTTTCATTTAAAATAGTTTAATTAATATTAATACCCTAATTTAGTTTTTAAATTTAACATAAATAACTTTACTAAGTGAAATTTTGAAAACATAGTTTGAGACAACATTGTGGTCTCCACTATTCTATATTTTAAAGGGGAAACTTTTTAATCAAGTTATGCGATGGAAAACACTAGTGTTTTCCACTCCTAATAATCATATTAGAAAAAGAACCACCCCTTTCTCCCTGCCCCATGCATTATCTTCATTGCCAACAAAACATAGTGCTCTTATCAACATATATAGAAATAAAATATATATTAACCTAATCCAACCTGACCTCTATGAATGAATCAAAAATTGAACTGAAGTACTTGAATATACTCTAGTGGTAAAACACTCTTTTTTAAACCTATATGTGTCTCCATCATTGGATATTACTCTATAGTAATCTTCTGGAATGTCATGTTGAAGATATTATTTGAGAACCTAATGTGGACGTCGAGGTAAATCAATTCTTACAAAAGGATTAAATGATTGGAGCTCATAAACCCCTATATATAGAATTAATATCATTATTTATTTATTGAATTTATTATTTGTTTTATGGATTTAACATATCCCATAGTCATCCCATATGAATCATAGCCCCAATAAAAAACGATACATGATCCATTTCTAGGCATCTACCTCCCATTAAAAATCAATTCATTTAGTAGGATCAATAAACATAATGGTTCATGCATCATATTATAGTTGAAAATAAATACCAGTGTATTAGCTAGTATCCTATGTTTATATAATGAAATAATTATAGCTAACACTATTTCCATGCCAACCCATGTTTTCTCACATATTTCTAACATGAAAATATATCTTTTCCCTCAACCCCAACCTTTAAAAACACTCAGTCACACGACACTCTACTAAAGTGTACCCCTCATGGGTTTTCAATGAGAGAGGGAGATAGTAATAATCCTTGCACCACCTCTAGTACATCTGGAGTGGTTACTAGTACCGAGGATATAATAAGAATACAAATTGGAGGTATTATCCTATAAAAGTGTATACAAAAGAGATAGATAAGGTAGATACACCAATCAACACCTACTCTGACATATTTATAAAACAAGTCCTATTTTAATAGATGTAATTTCATGTAGTAATAAAATAATAGAATTGAAAACTATAAGTACCAATATTGTATACTTGGTAGTAACAAACAAACCAAAACATATCATGAAAAACCATGATCTATTAACATCCAAACTGATATCAAACCTACCTCTCCTGAGAAATTTTTTATATATATGTGGGATGATGATTATGGTATACTTAGTAGGGTCTACCTAAAATATTATCATGAAAAAATTTTAATAAAGCCTTATAAAATAAGCATAAAATAGTAATTTTAAATATCATACCCTTTGAAAGGTATAAATTATTAGAATATGAATTTTGTATTCACTTATAATTTTCCATATCATTAAGAATGAATATATAGTTTGATAAAATATGTCTAATCTGACGGAAAACTCTAGTTTAACATTTCAAAAGTATATACAATATACCAAAAAAACATCTTCATGTTGTAGAATATAACTATTGTAAAAAATTTTTTAAATAACATCATGAGACTATAAAAATGTGATGGGTATATTTTGATATATTTATACTTTAATAATTGTGGAAATACAAATAATAAATATCAAATAAAAATAATACTAAGAAATGATACTAGAATCAAGTATAATATTTATTTAAGAACTAATTTTTATATCCCACACCATTTATCACTATTAAACCTATTGACATTGTTGTTCTTTAGTGATTTTTCTAAGAGGAAACAAAATGACTCACTCCTTTATAGGGTATCCATGGGTTCATATGAATCACCCAACACATGGGCAAGATTCATCATCAATCCATGATATTATTAAATCTCCCATGATGTATGATCTAATAGAATGTTTATTGTGTGTTTGGATGAATTTAAATTTTATTTCTATGAACTAATTTACCATATTAATGTTTATGGTCTCCAAATATTTGATTTTTAGCATGATCATTAAATATCATGAATTTTAATTAATGTTAGAAAAATATTTTAAAATTTTCATTAGTTGTAAAAAAAAATTGTTAACAGTAAATCTCCCATATATTTCATTTGTTGAATATTTTTACTATAATTATTATGAAATTACAAATATATTAAAACATTAAATACTTAATATTTGAATTATTTGTTAATCGTTGTATATTATGTGAATCAGACACTATGATTCATAAAGCCCTAAGATATATTCATTTTATAAAATGTTATAGAGTGTGTGTGTTTTATAAAATATCAGAATCATATAATATAATATTATAATATTTTTATAATAACTAAAATTATCTCTCACATTATATAAAACCTTAATGTCACTATTTAATTTCACCTAGTATTGTGGCATTTCCTCTAACTTTTGATATTATATAAAATTGAAATTTTTTTATATATGCCATAAACCTTTAAAATAATAATAATAATTTCAACATATATCATATCATATTTAATACAATGTTAATATCCATCAAAATATCATTTTGGATAATCAATAAAATAATTATATTTTCTCAACCATAGTAAAATTTTATCCCTGTTTACTAAACCATAAAGTGTCAACAAATGGGCCTTTTCGTGTTGATAGAATATACGAGTCCTAAAATTCATAATTGTATTCAATTAGTGGTCTATAGTGACTCAATTGTGTCACTCAAAAAATCAAGTGATATGGAATGGTCATCATCATTCACATCTATATGTTTACCTCCTTACACCAACTATATATTATTTTAGCATGATTTTTTTTATAATCCCATTTTAAACACATCGTGTAACGATGGTACATAAGGTAATAAAATACCATATAACTACTGATATATTCATTATTATAAAACTATATGTTGATCATTTCGATAAATATATTACATTTAATTAACAAAAAATTAATATCATTTTACATTGATATGTTTTTTTAGGATTAGTTATGGTTAATATAGTCTTAAAATAGATTTGTGATGGTTTTTGTATACCAACATAAAATGGTGTGTCATTATTTCTTTAAAATTGGTTTGATTTATATTTCAATATTGTATTGGAAATATTGATTATCATTATTTAGCATCAGTTTGTATTTACCAATGGTGGTTTTAAAAAAATCTTCAAAAAAGTGTATTTGTTCACAATTTTCACTAATGTACTACATAAAAAGGTCATCTTCCAAATATAAACATATATATATATAATGGTGTCACTAAAAGTGACCATATAAAGACTGAAAAACCCAATTTCATTCCTTCAATTAAGAAACTAATAAAATAAAATATATATAATTTAATGATTCTATATAATATAACAACCATGATTTCATATATTCAGTTACAATATACATATAAATAAAATGTAATTAGAAAACACAATAGTTTAAAAAATTCAAATGAATAAAATTATAAAAACATCTCTTACCACACAGATATATCACCATTACTCTGTATTATCACATTACAATTATCAACACCTAATTACATACTCCCTACTACTGGTGCTATTATTTAACATAATTTTCAAAAAAATCTATAACAAACATATTAAATAAATATTCAATGATCATAGAGTAAAATGAAAATGAACAATATAAAATGAGTATAATTTTTACCCATATATTTCCTTAGAGGTTTTAATTGATAAGTTATATTATATATGTGATTGAGTTAATATTAATGTTTTACACATGTTTAATAAAATGATTCACTTTATTGGAAAATATTGTATACTAGGATTCCAAATAAAATTAACTATCTTTTATTTTTCGGTGTTGTACTGTATGAAAACAATAAACTTTTTGATTCTATAATCAATTATCAAATTTTGGGATTAACGGGAGGGGTTATCTAATGTTCCTTGTTATATTGGATCAATTTTTATTTCAGGGTAAATGACCAAATCAAATATCTTATTATTATAATAATCAAATATTCTCAAATATTTTATGAAAATTATATTACTAAAGGAATTAAAATTGGGTATTTAGATAATAATATTCAAAAATGTTACAAAATTATAGTCTCCAATACAATAACTGGTGGGATTAATGGTTGGAAAATCCAAATATCCAGAAAATCATTTCCCATATGATGTGAAGTAGAAAACTATTAGTAGTTCACATGGGTTACCACACTATAAAGCTAAATTTACATCCTAGTAAATCATATTTTTCACTTATATTCAACTTCTAGTGACATATGTTTTACTTCAAGATGTTTTTTATTACTCTTATAACTAATGAATAATCCATCATAATCATGTATTTCTCTTATAAAAACATAAGTACTCACCAAGACATAGGAATACTAAGGATATGTAACAACATTAAAAATAATTTTTATTAGATAATAAATTCATAGATAAATAGTGAGTCTTTGTAAGCCTTTATATCATTAATGAAATATCTCTGTTTTGAAAACGATCAGACAACCTCTTTCTTCTATTAATGGATACATCAAAAAATTTATTTATTTCTATCCACCCATATCCTTCATAGAAAATTTTTTATTTATTTTTTCATAAATAGATATTAAATTTGTCATATAATTATTCATGACTAAAAAATATTATAAATGTAAATTTGAAATGTAGAAAACAAGGTAAATCTATAAAACATTGCAATGTTTAATAACCAATTATTTTCCCAATAAATTGCTAAATATTATAAGTTTTTCTCAAAAATATGATATCCAATGTATTCTCCACTAACGATAATTGATTAATTTTTTGTTTAATAGTTGTTTTTAAAGATTTAAAAGTGTTACACTACGTATGACATTCATTTTTCAATTCATCTTCCAAAAATATTTAAAATAAAATAAAACTGACATAATCAAACTAGTTCAGTGTGACCTTCCAATGACCCCGACTAGCGATTACTTACAACCCACCACTCCCCTTATAGAACCATTGTTCTTGTTTCATAAAGCAATGATATTTAATACTTTCATTGTTCTAATGATGGAATATAATGGTGGGCATCCTATACTTCTTGTATTTATTGGTATAATTTTAAAACATTCAATTATATAGTAACAATGTAGCACACACTATTAAATAAATTATTTTCCTAAATGTTTTCTATAAGTTTATTAACATATATACCATTTTTTACCCCAAACCCCAAATCCATCTATCAAATAGACTGAACTATCCAAATTGTATTTTTTAAAATACATCACAATAATAAATTAATATAATTAAATAAATATATGTACTATGGATATATCTTAATATTTATTAATATTTTAACTTCCAATACATTTCAAATAAAATCTCTCGGACCCTATAGTGTTGGGTATTACATGCTTCTATTGACTAGTATAATTTTTTCCCAAAACATGCAAGATGGGATTAAATGTCATTAAAAATTGAACTTTTCCTATGAATATGGATTATATTTTAAATTTGAATGATATAAATTATGTAATTCATTATGATGATGGAAAAAAAATAAATTTAAAAAGCCTCTAGTAATTCCATCTTGATCCATTACATACAATTTTTTTAGTGATAGTGATATCTAATTGAATTCATTCAAAAATCTACACATGGTATATTTTCATGTCATTCATATGTTTATAAATGTGTGTTAATGCAAGATTCAATTGATTAAGTAAAAATGAATCACCATATAAAACCAAAATAAATAAAAAGTACTTTTATTATAAACATAAAATATATGAATGTTTAATTTAAGGAAATGTGAATATATAATTATGATAATAACATATGATAACTTTTATAAAATGATTGTATTAATGAATATAGAAATAGAATAAAATATGAATAATTATTGGTTTGGATTCTAACTTATAGTTTAAATGTTAAAGGTACTTATAGTAAATCCATGCTCAATATAAAATGGTAGCACTACATTAATAAAAATAAATTTCTATTTTTAAATCATTGATATTAAAAACATATCTACTATTAATGTTCATAAAAATTTTATAAATTTTTTATCTGTTTATCATATCAATTAATAATCTAATATCATTATTTAAGAAATTATCTTTATCACATTAAAATATATGCCAATGACTATGAAACTGTAATGTCTTATTAGTGGTAATAGGGATCCAATTTGAATAATGGTTAGACTCATCAAATATTACCTTCATGAAGGAAAAATTCATTAATATTGGGGTTATATAAATTTAATGTGTTAAAGGATGAGACAAAAAGGAAAACAATTATGTATGAAATTTATGTGATTTAGTTTTTATGTTGAAACATGGGTTGAATAAGAATCATATGATGTTGAGTGGGTTTTTTCGTTAAACTTATTTTCTGATGGATAGTCACTAATATATATTAAAACAACTAACTTAATTATTTTTAAAATTCATTTATATATCATTATCCCTATTTTATTTATGAATTTTATCAAATAAATGTTTCCTTGTATGTGATGATGTTCATCTTATGTCTCATTGATGGAAATAGAATCTGATCTTAAGAGCATATCATGATCATAATCCTCTATCATGATATACCATCACAAAAATATCAAAAAATAAGAAACATAAATAAAAATAAAACCCATTTAATAATTAATATGTCAATATTTATTCATGTAATCTATAAATAGAAATATTTCCCCATATTTACTAATAATATAAGATAAAAATGAAAATAATTTTCTTAGTTTGTAATATTTTTATAATAATCCATTATCAATGTTACCTCATCTCCTCCCCCTTATATGATTCCTTGTTCAACTTCATCACCTATATTATATTACTCTCTCAGTTTCATATGGGGAGCAACAATCCACATTTAATATTCTATATCATCAAAATAATATAAAATTTATGGAATCACAATAATATAAGGATCGGTTTCTTCTCCTCAAACATTATCAATCAACTGGTGATGTTAATATAAGTATATTAACATGAATATTTCTTTAAAATGTTTCTAATATTTAACTACATTAATTTAAATAAAAAAATAAAAAAAACTCAAATTATATTTTAAATGAATAAGTTAATAAAAAAACATGCATCGTTGGACATAAATATGGTTAATCAAGTCTTTATATAGTTCATCTAGATTATCACCATTCATTTATTATATATAATTAAGTAACATACTATTAATTTCATTACAAATGTATCAATATATTTAGACCATGTGTTTTATTTAAAATATACATGCCATTAAAAAAATAAAAAAATGAATTTCTTTCCACATTTTTTTGACATTATCAATTTTTAAATTTGACTGTTAGTTAATATAATAATTTTTTTCTTACATTATTAATATATATATTAAAAATAATAGTATTGTGTACTACCTATCTTTATACTTGTTATAACTGATTATTTGTCAATGAAAATGAAGAAACCTATCAAAAATCATATTGCATTTTTAAAATTATGGTGGATAAATATTTTATCTATAGTATAATTTATTATCATCAAAAAATCCAATTCAATTTAATATTAAAAATATCGTATCCAAATATTGTGAACAAAAGGTTTGTACCTTTTGATCAAGGTAATATATTACAGTGGAACCTTCTGTTCGATAATTTTTTATCATATATGTTTTAAAATATCATATTTACTTAAGGACAAAATGATATAAATTAGTAAATATTATTTATATAATCTAACATGGAATATATAATATCATTAAATTTAATAAAATAATAAAATATACCTTTATATGGGATACATTTTTTTATATTTCATGTGCACTCCAACATTATCTTATTCTTCCAAATAGACAATTACATGTATCATAATAATGTGAAATACAAGGGAAAATATCATAACTAAATTACCTGATATTTTTATTATTTGTTACATAAGTTTTATACTTTTATATGGTTTGTGGTATTCTCAAAAAACTATCACAAAAATGTGAAAATGTCATGTTAAACTAATATAGTGTTTTTAACAAATAATTTATGCATTTTCAATGGAGGGAACTAGTACAACCATATATCTGATTATTGATTTTTCAATCCATAATGTGTTTCAAATCATTACATAGTCAATTTTTTCGTGAATATATATCCCACTTAATGAAATTTTTTAATCATTAATGGAATACATATTTTTTATATTTTTCATTTCTAAAATTGTTTTAGAATACTTTCATTCGTATTTTCACTTAGATCGTATATTATGTAAATCAACATTGTGTTCTTATGATAATTAAATGAAATTTGGTTTTATATTATTGATTAAGTAATGAAAAATTTATATTATAACTCTATTTTATGATAGTGAATATTAAGTCAACAATATGATTTCACAAATTAAATTCTATATTTGGATATTTTAAAAATATGATATTTTTCTTCCATTTTTATATCATAGGTATACGTAAATTCTTTTTAACATTTTTCCCACATTTATTCAACAAGAACTCCTATAAATACTCTTTATCATATTTTAATATATATGAAAATATTTGGGATATAAAATTAAATGTTCCTTAAATCTGAAAATTTTAATCATTTAAAATTCAACATATAATTTTTTAATATGTGAGATTGATAAATGAATGATATCTAAATAAAACATGCCTTTATTATATAATTGAATATCTAACGATCAAAATCAATGTTATATACATTACATTCCTAATGCTTGTATGTGATTAAACTTCAAAATATACCTTATCAAAGAAGGTTATAGATTGTCTAAAATTTCTCAACATGCATTTTGAATTTTTTTCAAAAGGACGAGTCATATTTTTCTACATCATCATTCAATAACTACTATTATTATATAAAAATTAACTAAAGGTGAACCAAAATAAAAATATGAATCAATTTCATTCTGTGAATAGTATTCTATATGATTAATGATGTTTTTTCGAATCACCTCGATGGTTGTAATGAATTAATAAAATGGGATATGTTTTGTATCTTCTACATAATGTACAAAAATGATTTAATCCATAATATTAAACTCCTAAGAAAATTTTTCTTACATCTGATGAAAAATATGGATTTAATGAATTAATTTCCTTCCATGATTTTAGATATCATCTATGTGACATGAAATCATTATATTAATTAATCAAAGAATTCTGCGTTATAAGATCAGTGTTTTTTTATGATATAAAAAACATATCAAACGTAGTATTAATGGAAAGTATCATAAAACCTTCACAATAATATTTTTGATGGTTCCCCTCCAGTTATATGTATATGAATATTGGATTAATTATTGGATGAGTTCTATATATTGGTTAATAATCTATTTCCCTCTTCTCTATTGTAATCAACTCCCAAATAAAGCATTGAATCAAGAATAAATTCATGTATCATTATATAAATATGCCCATAATTTTTAGAATTGTACATCATATCATAAACTGATGTTAGGATATTAGATTTATAAAAATCATCTTTCCATTATTAAAATATAATGGATATTACCTTAATATTAATACTATATATGAATTTTATATTGTACATGATGATTAAAATAGAAAATTTTGAATACCAAGAACATCCTTCCTAAAAATAATTATTTTTATCTTAGTTTGATTTGGAAAAAAAATTATTTACTAAATTTATTTTTCTATAGTACAAATCTTTATCCAAATCTATATTATTATCTATATTTGGTGGGAAAGAATTTAAAAAATGCATTATTCATATTCATATTATCAACATGTGGATCAAGTTATGTGTTACGTTTACCTATTATTTTGGAGGCCACATATATCACAATATAAATTAATATTTCCATTAACAGTGTGTTTATATATTAATTTTTATGTTTCATAGAAATAATCAATCATTATTTACTATTTGTTTCTTTATTATTTTTTCACTGCACATAAAGTGGAGGATATTTTTTAAATCAATTGGTCAAGTAAAATATCTCTCTTTAATGTCCATTTGAATATAAATTTATAATGTGGAAAAATTCTCTCCCATACAGAGAAGAACTTTCTATTAAATATTCCAAAACCAATTTAAACCCTTAATGTGCTAAAATATTCGATATGTTAATGAAATAAATATTTTATTTTTATGTAATCAAGTTAATATAAATTATCAAAATATTGTTACATATATGAATATGAAAATAATAAAAAATTACCTATAATATATCATAATGATATTTTTTAAGAGTAAATTGTTTTATATATTCCAATTTATAGAAGAAAAGTACATATAAATTTAACTTTTTTGATGTAATTTTATTTAAAAATATAATAGAAAAAAATAAATTCAAAAAATATGTTATAGATAATATTCTATATGTCCATAGTAAAGAAAATATAATATCTGACATACAATTTCATTGATATACATAATAAATCAGAAGAATCAAATTACTATTAGGTTATGAAGATAATAATTTCTTAAAAACATTATAAATCATTAAAATAAAACTTTCACTACTATGTGAAGTTTATATGATTGAAAATATTATTAATTTTAGCATAAAATGATGTAATTAATGTATTAAAAATGAAATTTTTTAATGCATAACATTCATAATCTAGGGAGTAGAACATATTGATTAAAATTTTGACAAAACATACCATAATGTAATGATGTAATAATAATTTATTAAAAACATTCCTCAATAATAGTATGTAACAACTTTACATGGTTCTATAGTAATTTTTCTAACAAAAAATTTCATAATAACTTAAAATACATATTAAAGATACCTATTTTATGAAAATATCAGATTTAATTTCTTAAAATCACCATCATGGGTCTATAGATAAGTCGATTATAGTGTTTATAAGGATCGAAAATTCACTAGTTGAGGGAGAGGGGAATAATTAATGATCAATCACTAATGGCCATGAAAAGTAAAACTCTTAATGAGTGGGGATTGGGAAAAGAAAATAATAGGGACTTGATGATAGTCAGGGTATGATTGAAGGATTATATGCACACATTGTAGTGAAAAGCCGAGGGTCAATGGTAATGGGTATAGGGTGAAAAAATGTTTGTCTTTTATAAACACATAGTGAGTGTCTTAATAAATGGTTCTAGAAAATAATAAAATAACATAGTTTACCTCCAGTTGTTTTGAAAATGACCATTAAATAATTATATTAGTAACACATTTTAAAACATTCTAGTAAATAGTGGTAATTAAAAAATTATAATTGATTTAAAAACCAATAATAATAAAAATATATACGATAGAGATTTCCTTTTAGTATAAATATTGTGTATGAGAACATAAAATTCCCCATATCAAATTGATAAGTTCATCATATATATCACATAAATATAATCATATATATCATTATTCTATACCAATTAGGGTCACTATATTGATACTCCTTATATGAGTGGAAAATCATATATTTTTTATTCTCTAATTGATAAAATTATCAAAAGCACACCCATCTAACCATTAATAAGTTTAGTGAGAAGTATTTTACAATAAATGAATCAATGATTAGAGGTCATATCCTTAAGTATGTCCCCAATCCCATATATGAATAAATATAAATATGATCATTGAACCTCATGCATATATATGAAATAGTGTACATCATCCCATATTATATACATAAATATCATCCAACACAAATAAAATTAATTTTTCCCCATGATTGAAAAGTTCCTCATGAATATATGATTGTACTCATAAAAATATCACATTTCTTCAAAATATCTAATATTACAGGATGTAAATATAACTACCCATAATTTTATTAATTGAGTGCACCTTCTTAATATATAATGTAACCATATTTATTATTATTATATTCAATAATATCCACACATAATAGTATAAAACCAACATTATGGAATTATAATAAATTGAGAATTAAATTTAAAAAATAAATTAGTCCATAGGAATTAAAATTATTATAACGGAACTTTTCATATAATATATGTTAATAATTATTTGAAAATTTGGATATTATTAACCCCAGAGAATAATTCCAGTCATGAAAAATACTATAGAAATGAATAAAAATGTTAGTAATGGTACATGGATATTCAAAATGAATATATATATATATATATATATATATATTTGATATAGAATATGATTTCATGAGGAATGAATGAAATATGAGTTATTTGTAGGAAGTAGGGAACTCATATGAGGGTTAAAAATCAAATTATGGGAAATGTAATCTGAGTAATAGAATGTTAATATGGATCTTATAAATTGTAACATCGTCAATTTAAGTGTTAAAAGTAATTTAGTAATCTTATAAAATGAAAATATGGCATATTTATATCATTATATACTGATATAAATGTGTTAAAAATAATATTTTGTTTATATTTTTTGTTAAAACAAATATATTTATCTACATTTTTAAAACATATAAAATGATTTAAAAGAAACATTTTATACAAATATTGGGACTATAAATTAAAATTATGTGTATTTTTTATGATATTTTGACATAATCATACAATTAGTAATTTTTCCTTTGGTTAGAAAATTGATAATAATATTAAAAGTTCTATATATTATATAAATGTTGATTTTCTGTTATAATTAATCTTTCCATATTTATAAAATTAACATCAAAAAATATCATTCAATTTTTTTAGTATACATTTTGAAAAATTGTTTGGGTGAACTGTTTGTATTATTATAAACTAACTTTTTTCAAATAATTAAATATTAAAAAATTTCTTATATAATATTAAAGATAAATACAAAAAAGTTTATTTCATAGATGATCTAATAACCCACTTGTTCAAAATATAATCCATTATTTACTCTATGGAGCCATGATGAAAAATAATATTGGAATTACTTTTCAAAAATTATATACTAATGATAATAAAAAACAAAAACACAAATCTCATCCCACAATAAATACTAACCCTCACTACCCTATATCCTCACTACTTCTAATCTGTGTTTCATTCTAAATATCTACACATTCACTTAATAATATATTACCCTATGTCCATGTTCTTAAAATATAAATAAAATAATAATTTTGTATACCATAAATAGTTGTTAAGCAGAAAAAATCATAAGGTAAAATACTCAAACTATATCTTTTGAATTATTTTCTTCTTTAACCTTTTACTCACATAACTCATCCAACATTGATGAATAACTCCATTATCATATATTAATTAGAATTTTTTACTTATGTTGTAACATCTATAATCCAAACTCTTATCTTCATATCGTGTTATTAAAATGAAAACATTGTTTGTATTATGTCAGTTCACTACCTCCCTAAATGATGAGTTTTCATATTCCATTTCAAACATAAAAGCAATACATAAAATATTATTATGGTTACTGAAGAAGAAAATAAATATTTTTATTTTTATTTTCTATTCTTGAATAAACATATTGGAATAATATTAAATAAAATTAAATATGTTCTCGGTGGTCATTAATACATCTTAAATGAATAAGTTGCATAATGTTTTTTTATTAAATAATATTTATTATATATGAAAACATATTTTTATAAGGGACTATATTTGTTTTTGAATTTTCATGAATAAAATTTCATTTAAATTATTTTTTATAAGCTTATTTGACATGAATATCAATAATTATCCCTATGTTATCTATCATTGGGACCAAGAAACAAAATATCATGGAAATACAAAATTAGTGTTTATACATCATTTAGGTGATTATAAATATATATAACAAAATTATAGTAATAAAATATTGATGTAAAATTTTATTATTTAAGGTGTTAAAGAATATAATTTTATTATATAGGATGTTATGATCAACCATATAATTATTATAGATCCAAATGAAATGGATCTTTCTTAACCACCTTTTTCGTAGTGTTATAACCTTTTTCCCTCCAAATAATATTATATATTTCTTATTGATGTTACAGAATGATTAAAAAATCTATATATATGTTTCCTATAAATATACATAGCTTATTATTTCTTCATTTTTTATGTCAATATATTTCTTATGTTCATTTCTCAAATGTCTTCATTAAGACCCAACCAGATTAAAAGGAACGATTAGATCATTTAATCTATTTATTTAATTAGTATTTACTGTATTTTTCCCAATTAATGATTAATTTAATAATGAAAAAAAATGTGGTAAAAACCCATACTTTACTTCTTGTTTTCAATAAAAAATCTATAGTTATTCTTTCTCATAAACTAGTTGCTTGTTTCCATGGAAACCAAATTAGATGTTCATTTATATATAAAAAATCTATCAATTATAATTTTTTTTCAAATGATCATGATAAATTAAAGACTATGTTTTGGTACTCATTTATAAAAATGAAATTAATTATTTCCTTTCTCTCTTTGGATTATCTAAAAAATAAATTTTAATTTTTATATTATTCATGATTATAAAACCCTTTTCATTCCATGGGTAAAAAAATTTTTTATGTCCTATAATTTGATTCATTTTGTGCCACACATTAAAATTTACATATTATGAAGGTTCCCAGATAATTCTCTAATTAATTTCGTAATGTTTTTGTATCATTAGATAATATATATGCTTTAATGGAGTTAAGAAAATCCATGAAGGGACTCAATCATCCATGTTGTGTTGTCTTGGATGTTAGACATGACTATTATTTTTCCATATCTAATGTTCCTTTTACAATGTTAAATTTTAATAATTATATTTCATAATTTTCCTTAGGTTATTTTCCCATGTTTTTATTCAATGTTATTCTCTTTTATGATAGAATTTTATGTCGACTTACACATATGTTATGCCTTGTTATAATAATTATTCCCTTACTAACATTTTTAACCCTTTTTTATATATTCCATGAGTTATCTTATGTTGTATTAGGATCTCGAGTGGATCTATAAGATAATTATGGATAATTTAATAAATTTTATATTTTTTATTTTATTTTTTTATTATAAACATAGTATTCAAAATATACTAGGAATCATGATCTTTGGGATGTGATTATTAGATGTTTGTGTTTAAACATAAGTCTCATTATTTGTAAATGTCTTGGGATTATATAGTTGGTATTGTATCAAGTTCTAGTTATTTTATATTTTTTGGAACATAATAATTTAATGATAACCCTTGGGATAAATTTATGTTCAGGATAATATATGTGAAAGCTTTATGATTTATATAGAAATTTACCTCGAATAAATTAATACCCTATCAAGATACTACAATTTGATGTGGTTCATGCACAATTATATATAGAGGTAATAACCAAGAAATGGGATTATTGGTTAATTATTCGATCTTCACCAAGTGTATGATAATGAGTCCATGGTTCACACCTACTTCGATACTCCTGAGGTATATTTTTTGAAAATTAAAAATATTTTTTGGACTGATTATAAAAATTTTAATATATTGTTGGGATAAAAACCCAATTATAAAAATTATAATGGATAATAATGATTGAAATATAGATATAAATATTGTAAGATATAGATTAAACTTATATGTTTTTTACATATAAGTTAATGTTTTACCTTTTTATATTCTTAATAATTCGAGTATTCTCATCCCTAATTTTATTTTTTATATAGTAAATGATACAAACTGTAATCATATAGTGAATTGTGGGATAATTTTACATTATAATGATTTTATTTTCTATATAATAATATTTCTACACATTCCATCATATCATTCATGATTATTATAACTATTAAAACTCTACCTTACATCATGTTGGTTGATTTAAATAAGATAACAAAAAATGGAACAATCATTGCTTCTCATGTATATATATCCTCCCCATATAATTATTGGGGTTTAAATCTTTATATGATCTTATAGAAAATAATTTAGTGGATTTGGATGTTATATTTGGAAAGAATTAGGTTTATTTATATAAATCTGATATCAAATGTCTTTAGGGAGATATCACTATTCATATCCCATGTCTTCCTCAAATTATTAACAACTGAAAAGAGGGGGATGTATCTTGTTTGGAATATTCAACTAATGTGTCAATATTATTTCCTTACAAAAAAAATAGTATATTGAAAAAATGATTGATAATAAGGAGATAATGATGCATGAATACATTTACATTATGATGGATTATACAAATGTTTTCCTAAAATAATTATTCATTCATCATCATTAATAATAGTATGAGTTTTCCATGAAATATATATCTGGATCATTGTTTACATACATGAATCCACTTTGAATGACCACCACATAGTTGAAATAACTAATGAAGTGGTTACAAGAGAACATAGAAAATGGTATTATACTCCCTAGATTTATAGTGGGAGGTTTATCAGTCCTCTTCATCATGAATAAAAATGGGTCAATGTTTCTCTTATTTTGTTAACATGAAATCAAAAAAGTCCCAATAAATAATAATAATATTGTACTATAGATATATGATATTTTTGATCAACTACATGGGGAACAATATTTATATAATGTGGAACATTGGTCGAGATTTCACAAATTAATATATATTTGAAGATGATGTACATATGGAAATGTCAAAACAATGTATAGACACTATGAGTTCCTTATTATTCCCTTTAGAGTCACAAATATTGTATAAATATTTATTGACATAATAAATAGATACTTTGGTGAATAACATGATTTTATTTTGTAGCCCTTATATATGAAATCATTATATAATCCAAAATTATGGAGGATAATTGGAATACTATGCTAATTATATTGAAAACATGGAAGCTATATGAAATGAATAATACATTTGAGTCCCATATGGGGGAAGTACAATTGTTTTTTATGTAATCACTATCAATGGGACATGTGTGGACCCATTAATGAAAATGGAAATTAATTTATGAAATAGAAAATCATTGGTAATTACGAATTGAATATACCATAGACATGATGTATTTGATTGATTTTTTTAGAGAAGTTTATGATAGTTGTAAAAACACAATATCCAAGATTAGGCATAAGAGAGTAATGTTTTTATGGATAAATTATTTTAAAGTCATATTAAATGTATTTTAAAAGTATCTTTTCACTACACCAGTACACATGATTCCCACTTTTGTGGAACATATTTTTTTATTAAAACATTTCATCATTTAAGTTCATTGGATTTGTATAAATACAGAATGAAAAAGTAATAAGATGAACCTCAAGAATATTGAATGTTCCTGTGAAAAAATACCCAACACATGATCTAACATGGAATGCAGTTATATTTTCCTATAATATTTAATGGAACTATCATCTTGGGTAATGTGTGAAATATATACATTTTATAAAAACCTCACGACCCCCTCCCTAAAAATGTGCCTCTCTTGAGATGGAAATAAGAGAAGAGAGATGATAACCCTTGATTCATGCCTCTAGTTGGCCCCAGGGTGGAGACCAATACAAAGTGTATAGAATCTCACAAAGGGAAGGCATTTTCCTTTTATAAGAAACAAAATTAGAAGATAAGAGGGTTAAAACCAAAATAAATCCATGAAATATATATATATGAAATTTAAAATCCATCTCATATGCATGTTTAAAATGATACGGTTAAAATATAATGAAAATTCAAATGTAAATACCAAAATAAAGATAACTTCCAACATGGAAATTATCCCAACATCCAAGCGAGTAAGGTCCAATACGATCCACAAAACTCTCCTAGAAACCTAAAAATGGTTTTATATACATAGGGTTAATATAAGAGTATAATCATTAGGTTAAACCAAGGTCCCTCATGAATAAGTGGGAGAAGCATAAAAATTCCACTATGAGAAAACTATAGAAATGAATAGCACCTAACAATGAATTATAGCCATACAAGCCTCACCAAGGCATACTCATCAAATAACACAAGTCAAGTAAAGTAATATAATAATCAAATTGATGTTTTGGGTATCCTTCACTACTTCACATAGGTTAACTACTCATACCGAAACAGAAAATTTCTTGGAGCTACACCACTCTTCCATAAGCCTCACATCACAACCCACCCATGCGCACCTAGGCCTTAGAGCTAGACCCACAACCTGGGAAAATGATGCTCACCACATCTCACCCAGAAATATCTAGGCTTAAACCACATCACATATCACCCATATACATTTGGGCCACAACCACAGGCTCATACTGAAGACACCATAGAAATAACAACACATTTCATCTCAAAGACACCTAGTAAAGAACAACTCACCTGAAGTCACCTAGTCCTCACAATTATTGGGATATCAATTAATAAAATATGGATTAAGAAAAAGAATATAACCATCCATCCATCCTCCCACTTGGATGTTAAGAAAGGCACCATCCAATATGATAATGGGGGTGTTCGGCACATAGTTCTCAACAATGGTTGGGTGCATAGAGAAATCACCTGGAAATAAATATATAAATATAATACCAAGAACTCAAGAACAACCTATGGGTTTCCGACCAAAAACCAATACACACAGCTCTTTTTCTGTTGACTCTAAATTCATGACTATTCAACCAGTCACAACTCAAATTCAGAGCCCCAACCAATTTTCATTTTTATTAACAAATTAATTTATTCTTCCATTTTTACCTAAGCCACTACTAGTCATAGTACGTAAGACACATAATAAAAGAAGAACCATAGAAAACAAACTCACTTCACATTTACTCCCCATTTAACACCCATTCATACTATAACATACCAATTCCTCAATACAAAGTGAAGATTTATGCATGTTATTAATGGTGAAACACCCATACTAACCACTGTCATCACCATTCTTCAAGCCATTATGTCGAAACTATTCCCTCAAAAAGTGAAAACCCCCAACTCATAGCCACACCTTGAAACACATCCCACCACGCCAAATATATCTAGCAATACCAACATAGCATAACCTGACTATATCCTCCCTGTGTGACACTACTCATCCATTCCATATTCAAATATCCTCTTAACCTAAGATTAAATTACAACACTGAAACCACCCCATATCACACAACCAATCACACAACCCCACTACAGTGAAAGCTAAAATCATTCCACACACAACACACCACCCCATGAAATGAGGCAAGGCATATTCAGATTTAACAAGAAAATCCTTATTCATGTTCCACTTGTTAAATTTTGGGGTTGTCACATAAAATGTATAATCCTTGGGCATCCATTCCTTACTTAAGAATACATAATTAACCAATTTCGATTATAAATTGTTTTATAAGAACCAACCCATATGAATCTTTTTTAATGTGCAATCATGTACCACCAACGGCAATGACTTTCAATTGGTTGAATATTTCGTACACTCTTAACATCATAAATCACGATCAGGGATATAAAAACCTGGGAACAAACCCTATTACCCCTTTAAATTCAATTATCCAAATATTTATCATTGATTGGGGTGAAAAAAATATTATCTGTGAATAACAAGATTAGATCCCTCCCAATTGATACAAAATAAAAGATAAATTAATGAGAGACACTACCTTGAATAAGTTTTTGAATTCATCCTGGAAATATAGGGTGAATAAAGACACCTATAAGTTACAAACACACAAATAGAAAAATAGTTATACCAATTCTATGCCAACAGATCAACAAAACACTTCCTAAACATTCATCCCAATCCATCCTTAATTGCAGTAGTGAATTTGGTGGGAACAACAAGAGAAAGTGGATGAAAAATAGTGGAAACATACTATGGGTCTATAATAGATCTCTTACAAATAACCACCATATTCGATTAACCATGGAAGGAGGAGTGGTTCTCAATGGTCTCATTGGGGTGACTAGGGTTCATTTGTAATGATAGAAAAAAGATATAATTCCAAAATAAAATAAATCTTCGGCCAAAAAAACAATAAAATAAAACTGGATTGGGGGATTATGTGCCATGTAATCCCCTTTCATGCTACAAAACCCCTCAAAAGTCCACTTATGTTGAAAAACTCATCACGAGTCAAGTTATTTTATGTTTTTGACAATGAATCCCCTCTCACCATGAACCCTTCTAGACAAAACATGAACCTTAGATTCATATTGTGTAACGTCATTGCACTAAGGGTATACTCCCACTTATAGCCTTTAGCATCCGACCCTCTCTAAACCCCCTCTAAAGACAACCAAGCTCCTAAAATCACAAAGTAGTGGACCGGGAGGACATTGATCTTTTCATCAGATACCTCTCAAATGATATTAATCCTCGATAATCCTAAACCAAACCTAGAAGATGAAATGGGTTTCTATACAATGAACCTACGAGATATCTATCAATAACTTAACTACTCTTGAAGCACTACTAATAACCAAACACCCCAGCCTAATGACCAAAACCACACCCCCACACCACCAATTCACAACTATTTCATCCTCCACATATCCCAAAAAACAATTTTTATAGCCTATAAGCTTTATGATCTTAGATATATGAACTCAAGGAATTATATCCTTGATGCCACAATATTAACCACTCTGGGAGACACTAACTTCATTGAATAGGTTTAATCACATCTCAATTACTGCATCTTGATTAGGAGTCTAACCTTCCATTTTACATATATTAATAATAATCACACATCATGTAATAATGAAAAAAATCCTTTAATATAAAACAAAGTACAAATATCACAATATAAAGAAAAAACAAGGAAAATCCTAACAACTCTAGGTATTGGGAATGCATCTGTGCTTCCTTCTCCTAAGTACTCTATTCCAGGCCACCATGCCTCCACAAAACACAAACCAATAGAATAGTTCTCCCATGAAGAATATTCTCCTGATGACTCTTGATTCCCATTGGTCAGTACAAAAACATCACATAATCATTAATATTCATCTCTCCCCAGCCAATGATATGGGAGTCATCCTATAGATATCGACGAAGCTAAGAGTTTTGAAAAACATCATGAGACCTTTCAAAAGTGTAGTGGAAACACCAACTGGTATGCCACATTACCGACTCGTCCAAACACCTCAAAGGGTCTGATGAACCTCGGATAATGCTTTCTCCCTCTACTGCTACTCGTGTCGATGGGAAACCTTAAAGAACATGTGGTTCCCAACCTCGAATTCCAAGGGCCACCTCCTATGACTGGAATAGGACATTTTTATTCTTTTGTTTCCTTCATCATATACTGAACAATATAAACCTTCTTGGTTGTACTTTATGCCACATTCGGACCATGAACAACTACCTCCCCAACTTCTTCCTAGCACAAAGGTGAATGACACGGTATTCCATACAATTCATCAATCATATCAAATCCAATAAAAGTGTGGTAGAAATTATTTTAAGAAAACCCCACCATGGAGGTGTTTTAAAAACAAAATCTTCTTAAACTAATACACATGCTTACAACATATCCTCCAACTTCAAGATAGTCTGCTATGTATTCACATCTGTCTGAGGGTTGAAGGAAGATCTGAGGTGTAACTTAGTGCCAAAAGGATGATACAAAATGCACTAAACTCATGAGGTAAAGTGTTTGTCCCAATCTGAGATAATGGATCTAGAAACTCCATTCTCCTACAATACCTCATACACATAACTATTTGTCCAGGCATCCACTACACCTAACTCCTAAATCGTAAATAAGTGAGCTGATATCATCATATTATCTACAACTACCAAGATTGCATCACGACCTCCATGATTACTAGGTTAACTTGTGAATAAATCCATTAATATATCATCCCACATCCACTCAGGGACATCCAAGGACTACAAAAAACCACGGGGAACACAATTTTCAACCTTCACCTTTTGGCACATTATGCACTTTACCCCAAAATATTCCATTGTCTGCTTCATCTCGGGCCCCCAAAAATTAATCCTCAAGCCATAATATATCTTGGAAACTCTTGGGTGTACCACTAAGGATGATATAAAAGACTCAATGGGGACTCCCTCATGCATCAACACTAGAACAAACAACCTCCCACAAAACAACATCTGATTCTGACCATTCTCTGACCATCCCTCGGGAGAATCTTCACAGTCAGCGTGATCATGAATCACATCTGCCTATAAGTCTCCCCATTGAGACTCCTCCACCTAATACATCTGACATGACTAAACTATTATCTAAAAAAACATCCTCTACCACCATTTACCCCAGCATCTAAGTGAAAGGTTGTCAAATCCTCCACCACCTTTCAAGTTTCCATAGAATCTCGAATAACCGCCTTCTGGGATTTTTATCAAATAATTTTCTACAATATTACCCTTTACTAAAGTATATGAGATCTCAAAATCTCATTCCTATAGAAACTATATCCACCACCACCATCACATGTTTTGATCTTATTGGGAAAAGATATACCTCATGACCTTGTGATCTATAAATACAACAAATCACACCATATTGAGTGAATTATACCACACCTTCAGTGAAAAAATGACCACTGTTGTCTCAAGATCATGGGTGGTATAGTTACATTTGTGGGGATGTAACTTACTATACCCATAAGAGATAACTCCCCACTACTACATCGACACACACCCCAAGCCCAAACAGGAAGCATCACAAACACCTTAAACATCACCCTTTCCTCTAGAAACTGGAGCACTGGAGAACTGACCAACTTCCCCTTTAGATAGCCAAATACTACGCGACACTGATTTCTCTAAACTAAATATCGGTCCTTTATAGTAAAGGATGTCAAACAAGCTAAAATTTGGGAGAAATTGAGTACAAACCTCTGATAATTTCCTATGAGACCAAGAAAACCATTAGCTTCTGCTACATTCCTAGTTGATTCCCAAGAAACAACTAGTTAAACCTTCGACAGTTCCACTGCTACACCCTACTGAGACACTACGTACCCACAGAAATACACCTCTAATGTTAAAAAAATGCACTTGGATATCATTCTATAGATCTGGTAGCATTAATGAACCTGTAAGATGGTCCCCAGATGCACGACATGCTCCTCATCTGGCCTCGAGTGGATCAGGATATCATTGATGAATACAGTGATATACCAGTCTAGAAACTCACAAAATATGGAGGACATAAGCCCCATGAACACATCTGGTGAGTTCGTAACACAGAATGGAATGACCCTGAACCTGACGTTCCCATACCTTCACCTAAAAGAAGTTTTAAGAATTTTACCCACCATCACCCTCAATTGGTTATATCCAAGGCACATATTGATCTTATAAAACCAACATTCTTCTCTCAGCTGCTAAAAAAGATCATCTATCCTCGGTAAAGGGTAATGGTTCTTGACCATCACTTGGTTTGATCTCTGGTAGTAAATTCATAACCATAGACCAATCTCCACCTTCTTCACAAACAAGACTGTAGAACCCTATGGTGACACACTGGGTCAGACGAATCCCTTCTTCATTTGGTCATCAATCTGAATCCATAGCTCCAACAACTAAAAATGAACCATCTTGTAAGGATCCATCAAAATCGTATTTTTATCATGTTTTAAGTCTTTCCCAAACTCAATATCATGTCAAGGGGGTATAATAACATCATATTTTGTAAAAGCATCCTAGAACTTCCCAGTAACATGAGGAGCCTCCACCATCTCAGCATCCACCGATTCCACTGACATCTTGGCCAAAAACGAAAGAGGCTCCACACACTGACTTCCCACTGGATAGCCCCTCTCACCAACGAAAGGAACATGTTGGCCACCTATTCCTGAAAATCAAATCTCCTCCAAAATCAGTCGATAACAGCATGTACATAATACAACTAGTTGATTATAATGATGATTTCATATTGTTTAATCTATTGAAAGAATTGATCCCCATGGGAATGATTCAACCCCATCATCAACCTACATCCCCATCACAAATAAAAAATGATAGTATAACATTTTATATGAGTTTGCAACAATAGGTGCATAAAATGTATCTATAAGACTAGTCTTAGAGCCTGGGCTAGACCTTGTGAAACAATTTTGTGAAAATCTCTTGAATCAAAAAATGCACAATCAAGAGTACTGAACAAACTATTCGTACCTCAAAAGATCAATGGATCTACTGGAACTACTACCTTTGTGGAATGTAACAGACCACACCCAGCTCCTCTTCCCCTCTTCTAGAAATTTCCTCCCCAACCACACCCAAGTTGAGGTCCCAGAGAAACACCCTAAGGTAGTCCTCCACCTGTTCTATCTCCCCTCACTAGAGCAGGAGCCTATTCTTCCAGCTATAAAAACATCTTGGATGGAAACTACTACTGAGGAAGGTGATAAAACTTTCCACCTCCACCATACTAATCTTGAATGGCCATCGAGAACTGACCCTAGAGATGGCCACAAGCTCTAAAAGAGAAACACTATGGTCCCATGTTTGTAGGAAAATCATGAGGACCTAAATTTTGAAATGTTGACTTCTAAGGTGGACTACCCATTAGTCATAATCTCATAGGCCTTGGCCCCTAAAACCTACTGTTGGTAAACTTACATTTAGAAGAACCCTACTAGAACCCATATCAAGGTATATTTCATCATGAGTACATCATCTCAACTACCACTACCTTCTTCTGGACCTCCAAGTTTGTTAGAAAGGTAAAGGGAGTAACCGTGTACTAGAGAAAAGGATAAAGAACCTCCTCCAGGCATCTCGCATGAGAGTCTTCAATCAGAAAAGGGTCTAGGAAAAATTAAATAAGATACTTGAACATGATCCCCAGCTCCCATACCAACATACACCCCTTCTGGAGATAGAGTAAATCGTACATATTCTTTTCCTTCATTATCTAACAATGAAATTCTTCTTACAATTCCTTCTCAGAATCCACCCCTCAGAAAACCAGCCTCCTTCCTATCCCCCAGGTACAACGTCCACTACTAAAATGAAAAACCACTCATCTGACTCACTACTAAAGGATCCAAGTACTCCATCAGATCCTAGATCTAATTGAAGATAATCACAAGCTCCTCAATAAAACTCTCAATCACCATGTCTGAAACACTTTTGTCATACTTTCCTAGAGTCTACCATTGGAAAGAACACAACATATTCTACCACTTGTCATCCTCCTCCAATGGATCAACCCTTTTCTAATCAACTGAATCAACCTTACAAGCCTCAACCACCTGATCTACACATGAATGACATATGGGTTCCATTTCTAAAATCCATACAAGTAATTCCAAAGCCCAAATAGTATATAATTTTACTTAAGATTCATTTTAACTTATTTAACTCAATTTCCCCAAATTCCTAAATTCAAGAAAGAACACAAGTCATTATGATGATTTTACCTTTCCAAGGGTCTTAAATGTGTAAATGGTGTAGCTTCACAAGGTCAATATATAATCTTAGAGTCCTTGCATCAAATGATGGGGGCCCCAAAATCCTATATCTCAACCAATATTTTATGGCCTATGTCACACACCAAGGACACCTAACATTGGTGCCCTACCAACCCATTCAATCATCACTATTCCAAACTCCAAACACCATCCTATCCCTCAACCATCAACCTATGATACCATTATATAATGACCCCCTCCCTCCAAATATTCCCTTCTTGACCTAGTAATGATGGAAGAGTGATAATAACCCTTGAGTCCCTCTTCCTGTAAGCCTTGAAGTGGTGACCAGCACCAAGGTTATAGAATCTCACAAAATGGATGGAATTATCCTTATTATAAGAAACAAGATTGGGATATAAGAGGTTTTGTCCCAAAAAAACTCCAATAACTATATATAAAAGGATTCCAAAATCTATCCCACATGCATTTCTAAAACAAGACTGTTACAATTACATCAAAAACTCCAAATTCAATACTAAAAGATAGCTAAGAAGTGACATGAAATGTATCCCAACGTCCGAGATAGTAAGGTTCAGCATGGTCCATGTAATTCTTCTAGAAACCTGAAAATATTTTTATATACATAGGTTGAGCATACAAGTATACTCGGTAGGAAAAACCAAGGACCCTTGTTCACAAGTGGGAGAAGCATAGTAATTCACCTATAAGAAAATTATAGAAACCAGCAGCAGATAACAAGGAATAATAGCCATCCCAACCTTCCCAGTAAACATTCAAAAAATAATGTATGTTATATAATGTAATACAATAATTACATCAATGTTTTGGGGACCTCAAATATCATCCAACTAGTTAACTACTCTTACCCTAATGGTAAACATCCTTTCTCTACCACACTCTTCCACAATCCCCACATCACAACCCACCTACAAAAATAAGGGCCTCAAAGCTAGTCCCACAACTTTGGAAAAGTAATCTCAACACATCCCTCCCACACATACCTAGGCCTCGACTACGTAACATATAAGGCCCCATCCATAACATTACATAATATTTAATTAAGTTAAAAATTATCACTGAGGATCTTTTTGGGTTTAACACTTTAGAGAATCATGTTATAACTTATACAAAACATCATGAATATTACATGTAGACACTTCTACTCAGTATCCATTATTTCATAAAATAAAAACTCTTAAAATAAATGAAACTAGTTTAGTTACATGTCATAAATAGCATGAATTTTCCTTTATCCTATCCTTGTCCCTATTTCAACATAAGTGATCTGGAAAAACATTTCAAAAACAAGGGATGAGCATAAAAAAACATAGTAAGGAATACAAAAAGAAGGAAATATGTTATTTTTAAATAAAATATGTAAACCATGCTTACTTAATCATAATTTAATAATTTCCACCTTAAAGAAGAAGCAAAAACATTACTAAATACAATCTCATTTCTTAACCTTTTGTAACCAAAATATTCCCATAAAACCCATAGAAAAAAATGTATAAAATATATATGTAACCTAGGAGATGATCATGCTTAAATGGAATAACTATACGATCGACTTCTACACATATCACTGAATGGAATATCTATACGGTCGACTTCCAAATCCAATTAAATGGATGTTATAACGTAACAACCCTTCCTTGGTTTATCAAGGAAGAACCCATCATTTGTTTTACCACATAACCACTCATAAAATGTCCAAGTACCATTATATAATCATAACATATAAAATATTGAAAATATAAACATTTCACTAATAACATTTAATTTTCAATCACAAGAATTAATTTAAAGAT
The DNA here is from genome assembly GCA_963277665.1 of Viscum album. Lineage (NCBI taxonomy): Eukaryota > Viridiplantae > Streptophyta > Magnoliopsida > Santalales > Viscaceae > Viscum > Viscum album. The sequence continues at coordinate 269,494,820 of OY728166.1, forward strand.
ATTTAAATACTAAATCTATTTCAGAAAAAAAATTCAATACCAAAACACCCAAAACCGAATAAGGGGTTTTTTCTTTTTAAAAAAATTATGGCTTATAGAGGAATCAAAATAACAATCTCAGCGGCAGATAGGTCATTGTTGCCGCAAACGTTAAAAACAATCCTTTTCCATTTATTACAACCCTTCATAGAAAAATATTCCCTTTGAATGAAATTAAAATTCAAAGGGTTTTATTATACACCATATAAGAGAAAGAGTTATATATTATTGATATATGCCTCAATGAAAGGATATTGAGATGAAGTCCCTTACTTCATATCCAACTTGACTTATTCGTTATTTAATTTCCTGAATAATAAACTTCAGTCAATTATTACATTCATAAGAACCTTTTAAAAAGTTTATTATTCCTTTTATATCTCTTATCACTTGCTATAACATTCATATAATTATTCCAGTTTATATCAGTCGTTTTGTCAATGTTTGATACTTAAGTCAAAAATGAACTTGTCATAATTACAAATTATCCATGTGGTCAAAAGTCCTTTATCTAATGAATGATATTAATAATTTAAATATAATATATCTCCAGTATTTATAAGTATTCGAAATAGTACATAACATTTGGAGATAAGAAACGAAATGCACCGTTCATTGAGACGGTAAGTCATACGTACGCATGACTACTACTATCATTTATTATTAATATTTGATAGAATGAAAACATAATGATACATAGATATATTATAATTCCATTATAATATAATATTTTATATATGTTACATACATTGATTAACTCAATCTTTTATACGTTCTATATTTGTAATGAACGAGTCATATCACATAGAGTGGGTGGTAGTCCGCACTTCCTCAAATTAAATTATCACATTTACCCATAATGGAAACCATAAAGGTATGATATAAATGAAAAATACAGAAGCATAGTGACCATATAAATATCATAAATATTATATAGAATTAAAGTGTCATCATAATGGCCACCATAAGAGGTGGTATAAGAATATTAAACAATCATCATTTCGTGAGGCAGTAGTTCGTTGTCCATAGAAACAGTTTGTTCTATACTCATTAGACAGAGGTGTGTGTAAGTATAGCTATAATACTTAACAAAATAATAACCAAGTATATTTAAGCTACTTGTGTTTTAATTTATAAAAGAATAATAATATCATAGGGAGTGGAGAAGGAAAATAAAACAAATGAACTGGAAATAATATGTTACCTTTAAATCGGGTAACTCTCTTTGGTTTGATCCAAAATGCATTCTTGAAAATACTTCTGCCTAGGGGGAAGGATTATAAGAGTAATAGAGGTATATTGGGAGCTTATTAAAGAAGATATTGGATTAGAAAAGGGTCTTGAGTGGTGTGAGTAATGTGTTAGAGATGATGGCCTTTTTTAAGGGGATAGATGGACTCTTTAAGAATGTTTAAAATTATTATTTTATTATAAATTAATTTTTGTTTTAAAAATGGCCAAAACTAATTAAATTAAAAGATAATATGTCTATTGTTTGATGTAAAATCATCCAATAATAACTGGACAAGTTTTGGATATTCTTTTAATCCTTATCTTTTTTATTTAACACTTTTTTACTCATACCATCTTATTTAGAATTTAACACTTTGAGAATCAAAACAACTACCAAAACATGAAATATATTAAATTACAGAGTCTATATAAAATTTTAGAATTATGATAAATATTTTTCTGAATATTAGGTCTTTTGAAATTTTTTAATATTTAATAAAATATTTTATGTTTTCTAATATGAATTATTTCAATTTTCACACTATTCATATCATGACTTTTTAAAAAAACTCCAAACTGACTTTATTATTTCAAAAAAAACTTCATTAATTAAAATATAACAAGTCATCCCAATCTATGAAATTATTCGATGGTATAAAAAGTTATAAAATAAATTTATTTTAATATATATAATCTCCTTTATTTAAATAATTCATTAATAAGATAATTAATACATCATCATTGTGTCATAAATATATTTATTTTTTTGATGTCTAAAAATTATAAATAAAATATCATGATGTAGTAAGTCTTTATATATTTTTAATTACTACATATAGTCTAAAATATAACTTTTATAACCCCATATAAAAAAATTACTAAAAGATATATATTTTTGTTACACTTTCCATAACAATAACTTAATTTTTATAAAATGTCATTTTCACATAAAAGTGGCCCCATGGGGTCCCCAAATCAACACAAAGATTCCCATGGTCAAAAATATATCATCCAATAGGGTTAGTACATGTGTTTGGATAATTTAATATTATTATAGTTTTATTTTTTTACATTTATTAATCATATTAACTCTTCAACTAAGGTAAATAAAATATTTACAAAAGTTACCATTCATAATATCAAAATATAAAAGATGAATATTTGCACAATATGGACCTACTAATTCCAAATATAGAATCCATTTATCCAAATTCAAAAAAAAAAAAAGTTTCAGAAATTAATTTAATATTAATTCCCATTGTCAAAACCAAAAAACATGTTCTTAATAAATAATAACTATTAGAAGATTGACATGTGTTTCAGTCTAATTAAAAATTGAAATTACTTACAATGACAAAAGTTGGATTAAATAGTAAAAAAAATTATATTTAAACTTTAAAACAAAAAAAGATAATCTAAAAATATAAATAAATCAGATGAAAAGATGGTTTTTAATTAAAATGCAGTATTTTTTAACTATTCATTGAAAATGAACTTTATTAAAAAAATACCAAAAAATTACCCTATATTTTGATGTCCCTCTTCTAAAGAAGAAATTTATTTTGTCAAATTTTACTTATAAAAGTGAGAAAAACTACATTTAAAAGGGGATCTCCTTCAAAATAGGTAAATTACCATTTAAATAAAATTAGAGTAATTATTCTTACAATTAGATTCATATTCATTTTAAGCCTTGAAATTTTATTGGAGAAAATTAAAAAAAAAGAAACATGTTTAATCCTAATACATTTAGATGTATTCATTCCCATTAATACAACGGCTAGGCTTTAACTACCATTTAAAAAAAATTATTCTTATTTTTCTTAGTATCACTCAGCCTTGTTTGCAACATAAGATTTTAGAGAAACACATTGTCGTGTGTCAGAAACTCCATGGAATATAGAATCCCTATAAAAGTAAAATTAATATTTAATTCATAAATATTAATAAATATGATAATGTCATAATTTTTATATACCTAGGATGTTACATCCTTCCCCCTTTTGGAAATTGCTTCTTCAGAATTTAATTCACTTAATAAATATGTAGGGGTATTTGTCCCACATAACATTTTTAGATTACAATGTGGCCTCTTCAACTATATGTTTTTTTTTACAAAACCTTAACCTGATGAATTACCTTATTCTGTAACACTTGCTCTCTTCGGTCAATAATCTGGATGGCTTGTTCCTCATAAGAGTTATTCTCTTCCAACTAATATACCTCTAGACTCAAAACATGATATGGATCTGGAATATATTTATATTATCCACATTGAAATATGGAAATAATTGTGTACCTGGGATAAAATTGGAAGTAAATACACTATATAGGAAACTGCTCCAACTATCTCTAGGATTTTATAGGGTCCGATAAACCTCAGACACAGCTTTCCCTTCTTAAAAAATGCATCACACTTTTCCATGGAAAACATTGAGAAATACATGATCAACTACCTTGAAAGAAAGATCCTTCATCTGGTTATCAACATAACTTGTATGCCTACTCTATGTTTTCCTTAGGTGCTTCTGAATTAACTGAACTTTATCTTCCATATCTTCTACCAATTTTGTTCTCATCTACTTTCTTTCACCTACATCATCCCAAAAAACTGGAGTTCAACACTAAATTCCATTTAATTCTTCAAATGGAGCTATCTGTATATTGGAATGAAAACTGTTATGTTAAGAAAACTCTAAAAATGAAATATTATGGTCCCAAATTCCTAGTTATTCCATTGATGAATCACGTAGAATACCATCTAAAGTCGGAATTGTTCATTTACACTTCACATATTATTAAGGATGAAACGATGTACTGAAATTTAATTCAGTGCCCAGATTTTTTTGAATGCCCTTCCAAAAGATTGAAGTGAACCTGGGGTCATGATCAGATACAATGAAGAGGGGAACTCATTGTAACATGACTATCTCTTTAACATAATACAGAGAAAGTTTATTTAGAGACATATTATATCGAATAGGAAGGAAATTAGAGGATTTATTCAATCAATAAATAATAACCTAGATGGGATCATTACCTTGAGATGCCTTTGGTAATCCCACAATGAATTCCACTTATATATATATATATATTACCATTTCCACTCTAGTGCCGGTAAAGGATATAGAATCTATTTTGGTAATTTTCACTCTTCTTTATCATGTTGACAAGTCAAACACTTCAAATAAAAGTCTATAATATCTCTTTTCACGCCATCCCACTAGTAATATTTTTGAAGATCTTTGTACTTATTAGTACTGGCACGATGAACTAAAAATGGATAACTATGAGCTTTGCATAACAACTCTTTCTTCAACTGTGAATCATAGGGCACACATAATCTCTTCTCAATACTCAATACAAATCTCAATCAATGTTAAACTCATGTAACTTGCCCTTCTGAACAAATTCTATCTTTTTCTGCAACTCACTATCATCTTTCTACTCTTGAATTATTCTTTCTTCTATATAAAATATCATTGCCACCTCAAACAAAATAGAGGAATATCCAGCACCATCAACTTCTATGAAAAAGTTCATCAAATCATTAATCAAAGGATCTTATTTCAAAAATAACATGGTTAATGTAGTATTATTTCTTCTACTCAAAGAGCCGGCCACTTTATTTGAACTTCCTAGATGGTAATGGATTGTGGAATCATAATCCTTGATTAATTAAAACAATATCTTCTATCTGATGTTTAATTCCATCTTAGTGAATATATACTTCAATATTTTTTGATTAGTATATATTTCACACATTACTCCATAAAAATTATTCTTCCAAATTTTTAATGCAAAAACAACATCAAATACTTCCAAATCATGTGTAGGGTGATTTAATTCTAGAGATTTCAAATGACAGGAATCAAAAGAAATTACCTGATTATATTGTATTAGGAAACAACCAAGTCCATTCAATGAATCATCACGGTAGATAACAAACTCACCATTTCTAGAAGGTAAATCCAATACTGGATCATTCACCAATCTTCTTTTCAATTCATAAAAACAATCATCACATTATTTTTTCCAGATAAACATACCAAAATTTAGAGTTAACTTTTTCAGTGGTCTTGATAACCATGAAAAATTCTCAACAAAACTTCTATAATATCCTTCCAAACCAAGGATTCTTTGAATACCTGTTATATTTGCAGATATTGGCCATTCATAAATAACATCTATGTTAGTAGGATCAGAATTTATGCCATTTTTTTAAAAAATGTGACCAATGATAGAAATTTGTTGAAACCAAAACTCACACTTTCTAAATTTCCCTTACCATTTAATTCCTTTTAAGACTTTCAATACAACAATTAAATGACTATCATGTTCCTCTTCACTTTTTTAATACACCAAAATTTCATCAATAAACATAACCACAATCTTATCCAAGATCTGACAGAAAATTATATTTATAATATCTATGGATACAGTAGGTGAATTTGTTAATCCAAAAGGAATAACTAAAAATTAATAATGGATATATCTAGCATGAAATGCATTCTTTATAACAACTTCTTCCTTTACATTCAACTGATGGTACCCCGACATCAATTCAATCTTTGAAAAATACTGGTCTCCTTGGAGCTGATCAAACAAATAATTGATATGTTGCAAATGATACTTCTTCTTAAATGTGACGTTATTCAAGGATGAATAATCAATGAAATGTCTCATTGAACCATATTTCATTTTAACAAACATGACTGGATCACCCCATGGTGATGTGATAGATCAAATAAAACCTTTATCAAAAAACTCTTATAATTTCTTTTTAACTCTAAAAGTTCAATTAGAGCCATTCTATAAGGGGGTTTTGAAATTGTATTAGCATTAGGAACTATGTCAACAATAAATTCAACTTTTTGTCTAGGTATAATACTAGGAAACTCATCAGAAAAAACATCAAGATACTGATTTACTACTGGAACATCATTAATCTAAATAGTTCCTTTTTTTCAATAATATGTGCAAGGTAGAAATCATTTCCATCATTCAATAGATTCTCAGATTTTTGATATGTTATTAGAGATAGGGGTTTATTCTTGTACACTAACTGAAAGAATTTATGAAAAGAAAACTCGTTGTCCCTATAGTCAATATTATCATGGTAAACAGAAAGCCAATCCATTCCCAAAATATGATCAAACTCTACTATAGGAAACAAAATAAGGTTTCCAGGTAGAATCTTTACTCACATGAGTACAAGAAGATTATTATAATTTATTTTTATCTCAACATTTCCTACCAGTGTTTTTACCATAAGTTCAGGATTCATATCTTGAGATGAAATTCCTAAATTACTATATTATTTCTTATAAATGAATGAATGTGTAGATCCTAAATTAAACAACACATTGGCATAATTTAAAAAAAAGTACCTGATACCACTTCATTGGATGGTCCCACATCAATAGTCATAGTATCAAAAGATTTTTCTCCACCCTTATGCTTTTGATCTATCAAGTTTCCACCCCAGGTAAAAAACTTTGGGCACACATTGGAATAATTTCCAAACTCATTGGAACTTAAAAATATTACCACTGGATTTTCATTACATGCTTCATCATCTCACATACAGTTACAAGCAATATGACTAGCCTTACTACACCCGAAGCACTTTCCCGATTTTGAGAGACATTATCTAGGATTCCTTTGACCACACTTCTCACAAGATGTAAATTTAATTTTCTTACCTACAAGATTCTTTTATTAATTATTTCCATTTTCCTGCCAATTGGACTTATTATTTTTCTTTCTCTCTTGGAACACCTAATTATTATAAAACTACTTTTCTACCTTCTTATCACATCTGAAAAGTTTCTAAGAGCTTTTTAATTCATGAGAGGCTAATTCTTTTCGATATCGTGGATTTAGTCCTATGTAAAAGTGATTTCTCTTACTATCAAGACCTTATATGAAATTTGTTTTATACCATGCCATTCGAGTGAAATATTCTTGGTATGAAGCCACTAAGTCATCCTCCTAACTCAATTACCAGAATTTCTTTTCCATCCTAAGTCGAACATCCTTAGGAAAGTATTTCTCAAGAAACATACCTTGGAATTATTCCCAACAAATAGAATAAATATCCTCACTATCCTAGATATTTTTAACCATCAACCCCCACTGATCTACTTATCCTTTAAAACAATAAAAATAAACACTAACATTTTGATTTTATGTACAACCCATGACATTGAAAATATTTTCCAGTTCATTGACCCACCCTTATTTTTGAATAGCGTCAGATGATCCACTGAATTTTAGGGTTTGTTGACTCTTGAAATAATCCGCTATAGACATTTTCCTCTAGGGTTGATCCGGTTGAACTCATGCATGTATACCACCACCATTTAGAGCCTAAGTCTACTAATCCATCACTACAAAAATCTGTTCTGTTCCGATTCTGACCATCTCAAGATGCTGATTTGGAAGGATATTCTCCATTGTACTTCCTCCCAACATAGCCTTCTTGTTTCCTATACAGAAAACTATTCTGAAAAAACATATCTTAGATGAAGAAACATGGTAATATACAAATTCTATGTCATTTCAATTTGAAAATAATGTAAAAATCATTTATTGATATTCTATTAGCAAAATCATCACTACTAAAGTTATCTAAACTAACCTCTAATACCATCTATAAGGCCTCAGCCTTAAACATTACATAATCTTGAATTAATTTAATAATTCTCATTGAGGATCTTTTAAGGTTTAGAGATTTAGATAATTAAGTTATAAATTATAGAAAACATCTTGAAAATTACATGTAGACACTTCTAATTAGTATCCGTTTTTTTATAAAATAAAAACACTTGAATAAAATAAAATTTTTTAGTTCCATGTTTTAAATAGCATGACTTTTCTATGATCCCATTATTGGCTCTATTCCACCTTAATTCATGTGAAAAACATTTCAATAACATTGGATGATCATAATAATCTCAGTAAGAGATACACAACGAAGGGAATCTTTCAATTTTCAAAGCTATATATAAACCATTCATACTTAAACATAAATTAATAAATTTCACCTTAAAGAAGTAGAAAAAACACTTCACTGTATAGAAACTCATTACATACCCTTTTTAAATAAAATATTACCATAAATCCCATATAAAAAACATATAGCATAGAAATGTTACTTGGGACATGAACACACTAAAATTGAATATCCATACAATCGACTTCCACACATATCACTAAATATAATATTCATACGGCTGATTTCCATACCCAATGAATTGGAGGATATAATGTAACCACCCATCCTTGATTTATCACGTAACCACTTGTCATTTGGTTTATCACGTAAGCACCTATCAAATTTCCAAGTACCATTATATAATCATAACACACAAAATATTGAAAATATCAATATTTCACTAATAAAATTTCATTTTCGGTCACAAGAAATCCTTTCAAGATATTGAAATAATAAATCCATCTCAAAAACCATTTTCAATACCAAAACACCCAAAAATTGAATACGGGTTTTATTTTTCCTTTTAAAAACATTAAGTCTTATAGAGGAAGCCAAATAACGATTACAGTGGTGGAGAGGTCATTATTTTAGAAAATGTTAAAAATATTCCCTTTGAATGAAATTAAAATTCAAAGGGTTTTATTATACACCGTATAAAATAATGAGTTATATATTATGAAAATATACCTCAATGAAATAAGATTGAGACAAAGTCCCTTTCCTCATGTCCGACTTGACTTGTTCATTCTTTAACTTCATGAATAATAAATTTAATTTAATTTATACTTATTTACAAACCTTTTTCCATGTTTATTATTCCGTTTATATCACTTTTCACCATTCAATATCAATTAGATAATTATTCATGTTTATATCTGTTGTTTTGTCGATGTTTAGTACTTGAGTCAAAAATGAACTTATTATAACTAAAAATTGTCCATGTGGTCAAAAGTCTATTATCTAAAGAATGATATTCATGATTTAAATATAATATATAACCAGTATTTATAAGTATTTATAATAGTACATGACATTTGGAGATAAGAAATGAAATCCACCATTCATTGAGACGGTAATCCGTACATACGCATGAATGCTACTTTAATTTTTTATTCATATTTAAAGGAATGAAAACATAATGATAAAAAGGTGTATTATAATTCTATTGTAATATCATATTTTATAAATTTTATATACGTTCATTAACTCCATCCTTTATACATTCCATGTATGTAATGAACGAGTCATATCACTTTGAGCGGGATGTAGTCTGCACTTCCTCAAATGAAATTACCGTATTTACCAATTATGGAAACCATAAAGGTATGATATAAATGAAAAATAAATAAACAAATAGATACTATAAATATCATAAATATCATATATAATTACAGTGCCATCATAATTTCCACCATAAAAGGTGGTAGGAGATGATTTAACAATCATCGTTTCATGAGGCAGTAGTTCGCCATCCACAGAAATAGTATATTCTATAACCATTAGACAAAGGTGTGTATAAGTGTACTGCGAATCATTCTCTTAAAAATAACCTAGTATATTTAGGTTACTGGGGTTGTTATGTAAACAAATAATAATAATATAACAGGGTGTAGAGAAGGAAAATAAAAGAAAAGAACTTGAGAGAAGACATTACCTATAAATCGGGTTACTCCATATGGTTTGAACTCAAAGGCTTTCTTGAATTTCCTTCTACCCAGGTGAATAAATCTAGGATGAATATAGGGGTTTTTTAGTTTATTTGACCATATTTTGGATGACCCAATGAGCATGAGTGGTGTGAGTAATGAATAAGAGGTGATGTCCTTTTATAAGGGGGGGGGGGGGAGGGGCACTTTAAGAACGATTGAAAGTATTACTTTATTAATATGAAATTCCATTTCAAAAGGTCCAAAACACATTATATTAAAATATAAGATAAGTATTCATAAAAATAAAATCACCCAATAATAATTGGACAGGTATTTGATATTTTTTAATCCTTATCATTTTTATTGAACCCTTTTTTACTCTTACCATTTTATCAAACATTTAACAATTTAAGAATCAAAACAGTTAACAAAACATGAAAAATAACCAATTAAAGAGTAAATAATATAATTTAGACTTATGATAACTATTTGGACAAATCATAGATATTTTGGAATTTTATAATATTTAATAAAATATTTTTTATTTTAAAATATGAATTATGTCAATGTTGACACTATTCATATCCTGAATTTTTTACAAAAATCTAAAACAACATTATAATTTAGAAAAACTTTCATTAATTAAAATATAACAGGTAATCCTAATCTCTAAAATTTGTGGATGGAAAAAAAATTTCAAAATAAATTTATTTAAATATTTATAATCTCATTTATTTAAATCATTTATTAATAAAGTAATCACTACATCATCATTGTGTCATAAATAAATTTATACATTTAAGGTCTAAAAATTATAAATAAAATATCATGATCTTGGAAGTCATTTTAGATTTCTAATAAGTTTTTATACTCGAAAGGATAACTTATATAACCCAAAATTAAAATTGTTTCACCAAAAGATATATATTTATGTTACATTTTCCTTAACATTAAATTAATTATTATAAAATGTCATTTTGACATAGAGGTGTCCTTATGGGGTCCCAAAATAGAAAAAAGGTTGACCATGGTAGTACATGTATCATTTAATATGGTTATTACAAGTGTTAAGGTAATTTAATAATATTATAATATTATTTTTCTACCCTTATTTACCTGATTTAACCTTTAACCATGGTGAATAAAATACTTACAGAAGTTACAATTCATAATGTCTAAAAAAAAGTTACCTATTTACACAATTTTTTCCTCATGATTCCGTATAAAGAATCCATTTTTTCAAATTCAAAACACAGAAGTTTGAAAAATTAATTTAAAATTACTTTTCGAAGTCTTAACAAAAAAGCATGTTTTTAAGAAATAATAAATATCAAAAGATTAACATGTGTTCATGTCTAATTAAAAAGTGAAATTACTTACTATTTACTACATTAGATTAAATGGTAAACACATAATTAAATTAAACTTCAGACCAATTAAAAATATAATCTAACCATATAAATAAATCATATGAAAAGACAGTTTTGACTTAAAATGCAGTAATTTTCACTATTCATTAAAAATGATCTTTATCAGAAAAAACAAATGATTTTTAAAAGTAAATTTTGATATTCAGATTCCAAATAAGAAGTTTATTTTGGCAAATGGAACATATAAATGTGAAAAAAACTTTATTTAAAAGGGTTTCTCTATCAAAAGGTAGTAAAATTATCTTTTAAAGAATATTAGAGTATTTGTTCTTAAAAGTAGCTTCAATATCATTTTAAGCCTCTAAATTTAATTAGGTAAATGTAAAAGCATTTAACAAACATGGGTAAACATATTATGGTTAGTTCTGTTCATTCCCACTAATAAAACATCTAGGAATTAACTACCATTTAAAATAATAACATTATATTATTAATGTTTTTATCAGTATGACTCAGCCTTATGTGAAAAATAAGATTTAAGAGAAACCCATTTTTTGTGTTTTAGGTTCACCCTAGAACATAGCATCCCCTTTAAAGTAAAAATAATTTTTAATTAAAAAATATTAATAAATATAAAAAATTCATATTCGTTATTAACTTGGGATGTTACATCACATCCTACCCACACACACCTGGGCCACAACCACAGCCTCATCCCTAAGACACATGGGAAATACAATTCATATCTTCATGGAGATTCTTGGGAAAGTTCAACTCACCTGAAGACACATATGCCTCATAACCATACCAAAACCTACCTGAAGAGTCTTGGGCTATGAATTCCTAGAAGAGGGAGCAGGGAAGAGCCAGTAACCTACCATTCATCCTCCCACTGAGATATTGGGAAATACACCCTCCCCTATGACGATGGGTTTTTTCGGCACATTATTCATAAAATGGGTGGGGTACATATAAAAATAACATGGAAATACAAGTATATATAAAATAATAAGCACTCCATCTAATCCTATGGGTTGGTAACCAACAACCAATACACAAACATCTATTTATACTGCCTCCAAATGAACAACCACAGAACCATCCACAACTAAAATTCAAATCCCCATCCAATTCATTTAACCAATTATCATTATTTGTTAATAAATTAGTTTATTCATTCCATATCTACTCAGGAAACTACTAGTAATAGTACATAATCCACACAGCAAAAGAAGAACCATGGTAAAATAACCCACTTCACATTCCCTTCCCATTTAACTCCAATTTATACTATAACATGCCAATTCCTCAATACGAGGTGAATCTTTATTCATTTTATTAATAGTGAAGCACCCATACCAACCATTTTCATAACCATTTGTTCAATTTATTCCATCAAAACCATCCCCTCATAAATATCAAACCCCCAACTCATAGCCACACCCTAAAACTCATCTCACCACACCCAATATATCTAACAATACCAACATAGAAAAACCCAACTGCATCCCTGTTGTGTAACACTACTCATCCATTCACTAATCAAACAACCTTTTAACCCAATATTCCATTACGACACTCAATCCACTTAATATAACATATTCATTCCTACAACCCCACTACAGTTCAATATTGAACAATTCCACACACAACACACAACCCCACGAAATGTGGCAAGGCATATTCATATTTAACAAGACATCCCAAATTCAAATTCAACTTGTTAAAATCTAGGTTTATCCCAAAAAGAGTATAATCACTGGGATTCTATTCATTATCTAAGTGTATGTAATTAACTAATTTACATTTTCGAGTTTTTAATAAGAAACAACCAACATGAAACTTCTTTATTTCACAAGAAAGGACAACCAATGGCCATGAGTTTTAGTGAGGAGAACAGCCCGTACAATCACAACATCACAAATCAAGATCGAGATTGTAAAAAACATGCAAAGAAACCACATTACCCACTTTAAATTCAATTATCCAATTCTTTATCTTTGATTAGGGTGTAAAATCTATGAACCACTAGAAAAAGAGTAGATCAATCATACTTTTTACATAATCAATGAGAAATGATGGAGTGACCCTACCTCAATAATGTTTTTCAATTCATCCAGGAAGTGTATGGAGAAGAAGAAAACCTAAAAGCGATAACCACACCGGTATAAAATCTTATCGTCCTATTCCACCCCAAAGGATCATCAGAACACTTCGCGAACATTAATCCCAAGACCAGAAAAATTGTTTCTGTGAACTATTAGTGAAGAACAAGATAAAACAAACCCACAAATATGGGAAAACATACCACGAGTTCATAATGTATCACCTACAAACAAACCTGATTTTATTTACCAATGTGTTAGGAGGGGATCTCGAAGGTCTCCTCGGGGCAACTAGGGTTTGTCTATAATGAGTGGAAAAAGAGTTAATGGCTGAATGAAATAAAATTTTGGCTGAAAATAAACATTGAAATAAAATTGGATCTGGGGATTACATGATATGTAATCCCCTTTAATATCGTGAAACCCATCAAGGTCTACTTCCGCTAAAAAATAATCACCTCTCAAATTCTTTTATTTTTTAGAACCCAAATCACCTCACACTAATCAAATTGGGATATCAATATTCACAACGTGTAACCTCATTACACAACGTGTATTCCTCCCACATAAAACCTTAAGTATTTAAACCTCTCTGAACTCCCTTCAAACACCTCTAACCTTCAAAACTCGCAAAGTAATAGAGTGGGAGGACACAGACTATTACAAAATAACCCAATATATATTAAAAAAAGGAATCTTAATATACATTAGTAAGGATAGATATATATGATCAATGACTATAATAGCCCAATGCATCATTATATTGGGTAATAAAACAAAGTGGAAGATGATCCATGTCGAATGGATCATGTGACCATATCATTGATGAGGAATGTGAAGGATCCAATCTTATAATACATGTAATGTATCTAAATGGTAATAAAAATTAATTTACGTCATCATTGCTTTCTAAAATGATTATATTGACACCCAATTTTGAGGTGATTTTGGCTTCCCAAATAGATGATGTAATGATTGAGAAAATGGTGGATGAAATATGAAAAATAAAACCCTAAAAGTTAAAAATATATTAATAAGGAGATTTAGGATTTTTTTCATCCCTAATTCTATCATCGAATAAAAAGATAATGAAGGGTATGCCTAATAATTCATATAGAATGACCTTCTCCATTAATTTAAAGAGAAGTAGAATGTATCAAGATCATAAAGACCACTATTAATGTAGAAATATGATGAGAGATATTATATAATATACATAAAATTACCTGGTATATTAGTAGGTGAAGTATGAAATGAAAATTTCAAAGGGGATGATCTATCCATTAACAAAAAAATACAAAAATAGTAAAATATCATTATGGACTACTTCATTGGTCATCCAAATTAATTAAGAGGGAATATGACTATATTTTTATGGTGGATAAAATTAAAATGTATAATATCTTTAATATAATTAGTGAGGACTTAATCCCCAGTCATATTTTAAAGATATATATTGGGAAATTTTTTAGGAAACATGGAGAAAAACAGTCTATTGTATCCTAACATAGTCTGTCATTTACCTCCACATTATAGAAAAGTCCCCAAAGTTGTCTAATAAAAAAATTTATCTATAGTTTATCTTATCACCCCATAAATAATGGATAATATACGAAGACTATTGAAGCACTTTAATACTATTTTATAACCCTCAATAGACTACAATGGAAGATATAATCAAAAACATCCTCTACTCGATTTGATATAAAAAAATAGTATTTGATATAAAAAATAGTTTCAACTATAGAATAAAAATGGATACATATGATAATCATTCTTAGAAAAATATAAAATAAAATTCTAGTAGGATTAATTTGGTAAAAAAAAATATTTTTAGACATATAATGGTTGAGAAAATGGTTGAAACGGTCAAGGCCATACAACAATACACCAAGGCATCTCAAAGTCAAAAAATAGTTATGTTGAATATCATACCTCAATGTGTTCTAGACATTGAGGTTAGAGATAACATATTCTTCCACATATCTCCCTAAAAGATATTCCAAATATTGAAATAGAATGTAAAGATATGTCCCTTGTACATTGGTGAATTTGATAATCTTGATCAAATCAGAACCATTGATTATTTACTATCACTCCCACCAATCAGTCCCTATGTACATATCGCATTCCCCATATAACATTTAAGGATGTACATACGAGATCCCACACATGTAATGAATTAAATGGTGGTATATCTAGAAAATGATTTATAGTTTGTGGAGAAATATGTGATGATCTTAGACCACATAGATAATGTTTTACATAAAAACAAAAAACACCTAGTAAATGTATTAATGATAATACATAAGTATGAGAATGTGATTTCAAAACAGGTGGAAGACATGATATATAATTACCATCACCTATTTTAACAACAATATATAAAATAAAATTTCAAGGGAGTTATTTCATTCAGTAGAAAAATGTAATATATTATAATATTATCAATGGAATATCCCTTTTAAATATATAATTTTTCCATATTTAGTTATATAATATTTTATAATTCATATGAATCACATGATAGAACCAACAATTTATTATTATAAAAATATCCCATTATTATTTGATAATAAATATGAACATAAAATTTTAATTTATTATAGTGTTATAAAATATATAATACGACAATAAAAATAAGAAAATATGGATCAACTTTATCCTCATGATTAATCCCACTCATAAGTAACATAGTTGAAATGAAGTGGAATTTTAATAATGTAATAATAATTTTGAAAATGAGTATATGTAAATATAACATTTATATAGAATGCATTTAAATAAAGATTTATTTAAATTTGAAGAATGTATAGAAATTAGGGATTCCATATAATTTTTACAAATATGACTTTTGTAATAGTAATCTAACTATTGAAATATTATTCTAAAAGTTATAAATAGCAACATAAAATTTAAAACTATAACCAAAACTATGGATTTTTATAATAAAATTCAAATATCATAAAAATGAAAATATTTTATATTAATAGTATGATATAATTAAATAATTTATTTAAAAATATCAATATTTGTGTTTAAATTTTAAATAAACCTATATGTTTTATTTTCATTTTTGTAAAAAATATTAATAAAAAATAATGATAATATTATTAGAATGGGATTATAAATTAATATTATTTTTTATTGTATATGTAATTTTTTGAGACCATAAATAATTTTTAAATGGTTCAAAAATATTTCATAATATTAAAATGTTTTTTAAAAAATAAATTTTGATTTTATTAAAAATTAATTTCTCATATTATGTAATTTATTCTAATAAAATTGATTACAATTTTTCAATATAAAAAACAAAAAAAGTAAGGTTAATTTTAAATATTTTTAAAAATAAATTAATTTTCAATGAATAGTGAAATACAACAAAATATTTTATTTAACTTTATAAGTTAAATACATTAATTAATATAATAATGGATGATGTAAGAACCCACTAGTTCAAAATACTGTGAACAATTTATTCCATATTATCTTATTAATCAATATTATTGGTATTATTGGGCCAATGTAATAATATAAAGGTTATAATATTTGAAAAACCCATGTCACCACTTATAAATACGACCGCATACAACCCATTACCGTTATAAATTATTTTCAATGTAACTTGTTAAATTTATACCCAATTCTCTTCTAAATCATCTCTCTCTTGTGCTACAAATACCGGTCACAGAAAAAGAACAATTTTGTGTGCCTTAATGAGTTTTCAAGGATGTGATATTTAGTAGGATTTATTTTAATTCTATGTCATTTAATTCCATTTATTCATCAAACATCTCCTCACCTTACACATCCGATGTGGAATAATAACTCTTATACCATATATATACATTATTACTATATTTAAAATTAATTATCTTCCACCCATCCTATTTTCCCCCAATTATTCGAAAAATGAAACAATTTTAAATTTTATATTTGTTCACTGACTCCATGGATGATCGGTTTTTGTTTTTTGTTACCTCCATTAAGGTTGGTCAAGGAAGTATTATTACTATTAAATAAGAATATTATAAATTTATTATTAATGATTTCATGATGTTAATGGATATATAAAAAACTACTAAATATAATGAAACTATTTCATGGTTGTTTGTAAAACTACCAAAATGTACTAACCACATACCATTAGTGTTTTTACAAAAAGAAACATATCTCATTTGGGACACATATGTGTATTTCGTAGAATTTAAATTTTTATATGTATGTGCATAACATTTATTACAATTATATATTTTTATTCCTATTTTATATGAATATAAATGATTATCCACAAGTGATCTGAATATTGAACCTTGAAATGAATACTCTCATAAAAACAAAATATTTTTTTATATTTTATTTAAATGGTATTATTTGAAAATAATATTATAAAAATTAATTTAATATAGATGGTAAAGTATATTTATTATGAAATTAATTAATCTAATTTTATTACAAAGGATTTTCAGTACATGTGGAGAATGATTTTGGAATCCAAGTTAAGAAATCAATCCAAACCAGCCATTTCAATTTAGTTATATCATTTAAATATGTATATCACTTTTTGTCTATAATTATTGTAAAATAAGGCTTGTAAATTATTTTTTTTTCTCCCCCATATGATTGTGTTATTGTCTTCCTTTTACGGGGTAATACATTACATAATTTTATTTCTCAAATTCCTTTCTTATAATCAAACCAGATCATGGGATTTTTTTATCAAATAATTATTTTATGTTATGATCATATAATATATCTATCTCATTCATTGTTTCATTAGATTATTCCAGATTTTATGTACCACCATTCTATTTTACCCCTATTATTTAATTAATATTCAATACATATTCCTTATACAAAACTCATTATCTTGTTATTAAAACACTGTATTAAAAAATCATTTCAATTACCAATTCACTAGCCTTAATCATGAAATTTTTTTAAATATAAAACTATATTTTTATAACTATTCCAATATAATTTGATATTAACATTTAATAAATTTATTACACTGATAAATTTTGAATCACTATGAAGACTTCATTTATTTTGGTATATGGTAGGATTATGAAACTCATTTCATTCCATTGGTATTTATAATTTTTTATTCAATATTGATGATTTCATTTTATAGAACACCTAATCATGTGTAACTGATGATCACTTCTCCAAGATAGATATCTAATGGACTCAGTAATATTTTTCTCTCATGAGATGGTATGTATGGGATTAGAGAGTAAACCCAATCCATAATGGGAATCAATACACCATGTGATGGTGACTTTCCAGTTAGCGTTGATATATGCCTATGATTTATTTACTGTTTCTTCCAATATCTTATGTTTCCATAATATCATGAAACAATTTTTATTTTCATGTTCTCCCTTGTGATTATCCATCTTCCTTGTGATTTTTTTTTATTTTTATGCATATTAAATCACATGAAATGCTTCATTATCAGGTTTATCCTCTTATAGGGATTTTTTTATCACCCAACTCATTTCAATTTTCCAAAAGTTATCATATAATGTTTTTCAGAACTCAAAGGATATTAAGAGCTCATTAGGAAGAATAAAATATATATTTTTTGTTTAAAATTATTTTTATGTATTATGAACCTAGTTTTCCAATTACACTGAGACACATGATGGTAGATAAATGTTTATTAGATTTTTATGATTAAAACCATGTAAAAATTTTTGTAAACGGATTATGGAACTATAGGAAATCAATTATGGATTCATCAAAATTAATACATTAGTATATAAATTTTCATTTCACTTCATGACTATATGAATTCAATAAGAAATAATAACAAAATTTATATTGTTATTTTTATATCACATTATAATATAAGTCCATAAAATATTTTAGAAATATATAATGAATTTATACATCAGTAAAAATATTTTCACGACCCATAATACATACTATCAAATCATCCTTATTTTAATACATATAATATATCAAAGTATAAAAAGTATACCACAAAAAAATTTACTCCACGTATATTTATGATAATCAAATTAAAAACTCATATTAAACACTATATCCATTAACATATATGATTTAATCCATGTTCGATAATGATGTGATAAAGAAATATTATTTTTAGTTTTTGAATTTACTATTAAAATATCTTTACATCACAAATTTTACTTTTATGATAATAATATAATTATGGTTTAGTTATAATAATTTCTCTATCCATTTTTCTTATCATAATCTATCATGGATCGTTTTTGTTTAAAAAATTTCGTTAAAATATTTTATTAACTATTTTAACCTATAAAATTAATCCTTTTTAGAAAGAAAATAAACATTTTGGGATATTAATTAACAATATAAAATAGTTTTATAATATTTTATTTTTTAAAATTTAACTAATATATAACAAATAATACCCTCACTCGCATCTCATAAAATATACCCATTTTAGAATACCATGATAAGAGACATGAACTTTTTTTAATTATAAAAAAACACATATTAAATTAATTGGAAATAATTAATATATAGACTACTATTTTTTCATATATGGTATTAACTGTGTTTGGATGATTATCATGAAAAAAATATTATACTATTAGACCATTAAAGTTGTTTATAAATGATAGAGATATTTCATATCAGATAGCACAACTCCAATAGATGGTGAATAAACATGGCATATTCTACGATTTTCAATTCATTTTTTTCTTCTTGATGATTTTACTTTCACCCATTGTTGTGAGATTATTTATGGTGATGATGTGACCTTCCTGGAGTGGCATATGGATATCTATAATATCCTTTATATGGTTTTATATAGGTATGCCACTCAATTTATTTTTGTCTGGTTTTGACATAGTGTACTGGAAGAGATAACATGAGAATGTGTGTCTTAGATTCCCACTCAGTATCCTGAGATGTTTTATATTTATCTCTTCACTTGTATTCATTCATGATTTTGGTTGTTTTCCTTCATCTAGTTTATAATATATTATCTCATTATAGATTCTTTTTCTTTTTCCTTAATCATTCCTGATAGATATCACCACATGGATAGTAATTAGGAGCTGGTTATTGGTCTTATATGGTTTTGTGCTTTGTTTCTATGAGTGAAGTAATATAGATCATATGATGATGTGATTCATAATAGGTATGGAATAGGGTGGCTCTTCGGATTACCAAATTTAATTTCCTTCCCTTCAGGTGTGGTTTTAGATTTTATAGAATGATAATTGTCTATGAGGTTCCTAATTAATGGGTTCAAACCCCATTCAACCATGTATGTTTGTTTGAAAGGTTAATTGTGCTTTTACGTATCATAGAGTATTATTATTAGAGTTACGGAGAAATAATCTCATAGAAAGAGATATTCAAGATGTGATCATTATATTCAATATATCATATATAATTTCAAATCCTAATGAGAATTTTATTGTGTTATAAGGGATATAACTAGAGTATTATTAATTCTGTGAATTTTCATATTGGAAAGTGTAATTTTTAATGATATTCATTTGGGAATATTTATCTAAAATAAATCATGTGAATGCTTCATCATATATGTTAATTAATAACTTCTTTTTTTGATCTATGATTTTAATTTTCAGTGGGAAAAAGTACTCAAGGTATTCACAATTCAAATGACATATTCACGGTATGATACTCAAACAAGTTGAATACCAAGGAATACACTTAAACCAATGAATTTTATTGATCCCTCTAATTATCACCCAACCCTATAATAACAAAAGAGGTTTTTGAAGGTGTTTCTAAGAACTTATACAATGGATTCATCCTAGACTCATTTTTATTGATATTTGGTGATCCAATATGAGTTTTCCTATTTATTAAATATTTTATTCTAAGATAGGTAATGTTCTACCCTATTTGTAATTTAATGTAGTGACAATCGTAATCCTTCATTCTAATGGTTTTATTTTGATTTTGTAGATGTAGTTCTAGTGTTTCCTCATTAGAGGGATTTTAAATCCTTATGAGAGTCAAGATCAGAGATCCAGATGTTTTTTTAGTCTTGTTTGTGAAACGAAAACAACAAGAATATAATAGATTTTTCACTTCTCCTTTAATATTACGTAGTATAATAATGTTATATTTATTTAAATTTTTAGTAATTATGGAATAAACAATAATAAATATTAAACCATAATAATGAAATTTAATTGTTTATAGTTTTAAATATCACATGGGTTTTGACCATGATAATTCTATACCTATTATTTTAAAAAATAGTGTGATATCTATTTTTATATTGTATTTAGGGTGTTTTTTTCTTAGTTTTAGTATAATAATTTTCAAAAAAACTTTTGAGCATAAATATTGAACTATATTTAGATAATTAATTAGGTGTGTATGTATATTGAATATATTTTTTATAATAAAGATTGTGAAATATAATTATATATGATAAATTTTTAATTAAATTTGTTTTACTATCTGTTAATTTTCATTTCTAAATGACATAAATATGGAATTTATTGTTTTAGATCACAATAAATAGGTATATTATAGGAATTATTCTTCTTTATTGTTCTTGAAGCATGTTTTTCTTCATTAGAGGTTTTTCAAATAAGTTATAAAATTTAATAGAATATTCTATAGGATACCTATATATGTAAACTATCAAAAATTAATCGGTTAATAAATATTGGTAATATAAATTTTTATTTGATAATGATAAAAATTTCAGGTTAACAATACCCATTCCGTTTTATATGATTGATTCTATGAGCTTTATAGTGTGGATTCCCAATTGAATCATTTAGTTTTTCCATGACACCTAATGTGTTTCTATGATATGTCCCATGATGTTAAACATGACGTCATCATTTTGTGGCTAATGGTTTCTTGAGATATAAAAAAGGGGTCATGATATTTTGATGAAATTGACAATAGTGGATTGATGGACGGATGAATGGTGATATGTATAGATGCATCCAGTACGACTCTAAGATTGATGGAATCCATTGATTTTGGTGTTTACCACTGTTATTATGGAAGATATAAACCTACTTGATAATTTTTTTGTTGATGGTGTGATATTTGAATTTTTCGTTTAATAATATTCCATTTTTTCACAAATTATGTTTGCAATTTTTTCTTGGTTTCTGCATCACTTTTACAGTGTCTTTTGATGTTTCTAATATACAAAAGAAATTGGATGGTAATTATTTAGAAATTTTTTATACATGGGGTTGGAGCATAAATGGGATTAAAATGTTGATAATTTTGTGGAACCATGGAATTGGATTGATTATTCCTAGAGGAAATATTCGTCACTTGATTGTCAATGAAACTATAATGTAATTATGTTAATAAACAGAAAATTATTTAATTAATGTTTTATAAATTTTTTATTGAATAAATGAAATAAAAATAGTATACATGAAACATTATGTGCATTTAAGATATCTAGTCCTTGGAATTGGTAGTCAGATGTCTGAGTGATGATATCTGTAGTTGATCTAAACACTATGTTAATAATCATAGTGTTTTTTTGATAAATTATATACGTTATTTTTGTGAATTTATACACAAACTCACCTATCACTATATTGAGATTTAAAACTATTTTTTTAAATGATATTGTGTTCCCAAACATCCAAGATGGTGATGATTGAATGGCTAACTACCCCTTTGGAACAACTCTGTTCTCCTAGTTCTATTATGTTCTAATCTCTATAATGTATTTTTTCCCCATATATGTGTATATAGAAATTTAATGGCTTGAGGTTATTTCACATAAAATTATCTCTATATATAGCATCTTATAAATTATTATAAAAATGTACTTGATGATATGTGATGTATTTATGTATAATTCATGACATATAGACTCTGGTTTCTCCTATAAACTATTATTTTACCATCTATTGATTTGATTATATGATGTGATTTATTGGTTTCTTGGTTTATGATGAGAAGAGATGATTCTTCATAAAAATGTGATGATATATGTCCCAAATTCTTTGATATGGATTACATTTGTATGGATATGGCTTAGGAAATTCCACATTATGAAAGAGCATGAAACTAGTGGGGAAGTATTCCTAGGGTACCCTCATTTATTTTTATACAATATGATATATTTATGATATATTTGGTGATATATAACCATATAGAGGTCAGGATTATAGTATACATTTTTTTGTGTCAGGTTATCTTGGATTTTTTTCACTAGGTTTTGGCATATATTATTAATCATTTTAAAAGGATTTTGTGAGGAGGATTACACTGAGAATATATGTTATACTCAACTATGTATATATCAATTATTTTTATATGTCAGAAGAAAAAGGTTGATATTGGTGCCAGATATGACCAGTGAGTGGTTGTTTGGGTGATAATTGGGCTTTATGGTCACTACTCATAATATATTTTAGTATGTGAGGTTTCCATTATAGTTCTTTAATTTTATGACTTATCATGGATTCTATGGGATGTTTTACTTTTATCATGGACTTGTGTTTTTTTGGGATTCTATATTATTTATTGTTTCTCATTTCATTTTGGAAAGTTACACCCATTATGGTGAATAATACAATCATGATTATTTTCACAAAGTCAAGTCCTATAAGTGGTGTGCTTTAGGTATCACTGAATCTACTCTCATATTATTGACTCAGGTTATATACCTTTGGGTGAGGGGATCAGGAAACATTTGGAGTATATATAATGATGGTTTTAACTCTTATATAATTTTTCATGGAATTAAATAATTATTTTAAAATAAATGCATTGGATAATTTATAAATCATTTTTGAAATTTAAACTAGAATCAAAATTAACATAGTTTAGTTGATAGACCACATTATATTTATGGGATACCATTTCATTAAGAGTGTTGATAACTATTTTTATACCTTTCAATCAAATAAATAATTTTTTATTAAAGTGAATTGTATATAATTGATGTATACTATAGAAAGTCTTATTTCTAGGGTAACATATAATTAATATTTAGAAAAAAATTATTCTTTTTTTAATGAATAAGCATAACCTATTTAAGGATTATAATATATAGAAAATATTCAGAGACATAGAATTGGTATTTATTTTCTTATATAGAATTTTTAGTTGTTTCTAATAATATGAGTGATCTCAATTTTCATATAATTAGAAAAACATGGAATAAATGACATCATATTATCTTAGTTACCCCTTATAATCTCTATATAATCTATAACATATTTATAAAAACAAAATATTGAGTATTTTGTGGTGAATGTATAGGATAATACTAAAATGATGAAAATATAATATGATATAAATAAATTTTATAAAATTAAATTTGATAAGAGGGAATCCTTTCACAGGTTTTCTTCCTAACTATATTTTAGAAACATATGATCTTATAAATATTTATAAATATTCATTCGAATAATTTTAGATAAATATTTTGATAAATATAATGTAATAAGTAAAATTGTTCTTAAGCAATTGGTGCTTATAAATCACTATATATCGGTCATCGATAGTATGGTTACTGAATAATAAATTGATCAAAATATAATTTATCACCATATATAAAAATGTATGAAATTATAATCACTGATAATTTTATTGAATTAATTTTGAAAAATTCAAATAATAGTTACGTCATTAATGATTTTTTAATTTTATTATATATCTTATAATGTTAAAAATAATATTTTACCATTTTGTACGATACACCTTTATTTTATTATTTTCAAGAAATTTAAAACATAATCTTCATGAAATATTAAAATCATGATTAAAAAAATTCTAATACACATTACAAAAATCACATCCTGGGTATAATATTTTATATTATAAAATATGAACTATAAGAAGAATAGAAAGCATCAACTCAATGTGATAAAAATTTATAAAAACATTAATCAAAATTAATATAATTTTCATAGAAAAAATAAATTATAATTTCAGAATCTAAAATATATATATATATTTATATATTTTTAATTCAATGTATGAAAAGATATTTAGGTATTAAAAGTGTAAAATTATATATATTTGTAATTATAATATTTTAGTTTCATAATATTAACAGCATTCTCGAATAATTATAAATTAAAAACTACTTTAACAATAAATATTCCAAAACAATATCTCAATTTTTATTAAAATATTACACATCATCACGTGACTAATTTTTATACTATATTTTTTCAGTGAAAAAATATAAATTAAAATAATAATAATTTTCATGTTGGATATTTATTTCCCCAAAGTTGTACAACGCATTAATGTTTATGATCCCAGATATTTTTAATTCTGATTAATTTTTTTGGTAATATTTAAAAATTACATTTAATTTTTAATTTTGTGGTTAATTTATTTCTTTAACATGTAAAAACCATAAATGAAACAATAAAATTTTATTTATTTATTTAGGGAAAACCAACATAGTAAGCATAGATTTATTATAAAAAATTTAAAAAATTATTTAATCATGAAATACAAATTATATAAGCGTAATAAATAAATGAAATTATATATAATTAGTTTTATTATATGAATTCATATTAAAATTTGTAAACAATATCTTGTATAAAAATTTTTGATGTGAAACTTACTCCAATTTTGTAAACTTAATCAAATTATAAAAATCCATATAAACCCTAAATTTTATTTTTTTTATCTAGAAAGAAAACTAATAAATTTCTATATTAGTTTGTATAACTATTTTTTGAGATAATCTAATATGAAAAAAAACTATTTATCAATCAATAAATCACTATAAAAAAGATCGTGTGTGATTATAATTATTTGATTAGAATATAATTGTAATGTATATATAATCACTCTTATAAACCTCATTGATTTTTTTCAATGAATAAAACAAAAATCAATCTATTGATTCGAACATACTAATTAAATAAAGAACTAATATTAATATCATATGAAATTTTATGGACCTATTTTACCAAAATTATTCATATAACCCATTATGCAATGAATGATGGGGAAAAATACACTATGTTTAATTTTTAAAAAAGTGATATACAAATTTTATTTACATTTCATGATTTTTTTATCCAACCATACTAATTATCCATCTAATTAATGAAGTGGGATCATCAGTATCATAACATCCCAAGATAATTATATAGGGTTTCATTTTAACAATATGAACTTTCAAATTTAGTCTTCTATCAAACATCTTTTTTATAAATATTCAATATTATCTTGTTTATATAATCAAATTTGTAACTCTATTGATAATTATAAGCTAATTTCTCATTGAATTAAATATAAATTAGTTGGAAAAATATAAATTCACTATATGTAGAAAATGACTCAATAAATAGCTCAATCAAGTTTTTACTAATGTAGCATACATGAAAATTAAAAATATTATTTAAAATTATTGAAAAAAACTCAAATACAGAAATATATAGAGAGTAATGTATAAATTTTTTAAGGATTATATTAAAAAGTCACTTATCATTCAATTAATTCATCAGTTAATAGTTAATTCACTACTCTCTAAATCCAATTTACTTCTTATAATTGATCCTGGTTTTATATTCACATTCTTGAACTCATATCAGAACAAAGAAGTAATTATAGGGTTGTTCATTATTTATTATATAATCTATTATTCCTATTTTCTTTTAACTATTTGGATGAACTTATCCAACCCATCCCATGAAATTTTTTTTCTTGAGATCCAACATAATAGTAAATGATAATATTTTTTTTGAATAATGAATACAAAAATATATCATTATAATAATGTATTTGGATAAAGAGAATCATCACAAAACACCATAATTTAATGACCACAATGTTATTTTCTAATTTATCTTACATGTTACCCTTCCCATATTAATAAATCTATCATGAATATTAAAATGTAATGGTCATTCCATATCTATAAGACAATAACATAGAATGAATTAAACTAATCATTCTATATTACATAATTCATTTAATAATATATTAACATTAACCTCCCTCGATTTCAAACCATTTAAATGAAAAATAAAATCATAAAAATCATTTGGTTCATTTCACTAAAAACATCTTATTAGTACCCTCAAAACATTACACACTAATTATTTTATTTTCAACTTTATATGTTTATAATCATGTGGTTGCGTCATATATTCAATAATACTACCAAAATAACATTTACTAATAATTTACCACACATAGCTATTATAATGGAAAAAATATATATTTAAAAATAACAATTTTGTAAATAGTATTATGTAAATAAAATATGTGAAATAATTAAATCACACAATTCTATGAAAATTAAAAAAATATATATACATGAAAATTTTATGTTGTTATATTTTATAAAAAACAAAAATTTGATATTAAATTATTATATAATAATTAAATTAAAAAGATAGGTTTATATATGCAATGATGTAATGGTATGTAAAATCTATAATAAAATAAATTATTACCAAAGATCAATAATTCTAAATTAAACTGCCATTAAATTTATAAATTATAATAGGTAAGAAAAGTTGACATGATGTAGATAAAAAACCACATAGATGCTGAAACAACGGAAGAAATTGAAATATATGGTTCTATTTTTTTTGGATTGTTTCAATATGAGTGAGAGGTGAGTGTTGAAATTGTGTATGAAGAGACATATCAGATGGGATTCATGTGCCTTATATAAGAAAATATTAATATAGGTAGTATATTAGCATTGGTAAGAGGAAATAAATTGAATATTAATTTAGATAATAGATTGATATACTTAATGATGAAATTAGAATGAAAAATGGAATTATATTATTTACTATGTGATGAAATATTATTTGATTATTTAAAGCTATTAAACCGGTCCCTTTTTTATTTTTTATATGACATTAATTTATTGTGATCCCATGTTTTTTATTTTATAGACAAAATGGTTTATGTGATTTTTATGATTTTTTAATGATATTTTATATTCACAATAAAACTATTATTGTTGTTATTGAAGTGAATAATATAGACAAAACTAATTTTTTTTGTCAATTTATCTTTTATATTATAATTTTTTGTAGGAAATTTGATCAAAAAATAAAAAAAATTATTCAATTATATAAAGAAACGACAGCTATATTATAAAATTTTACCATATAATTTTTATATATATTTTTTATATAAAATATTTTCTATGGATTTTTACGGAGAATATATTTCAAATAACCTTCGGTAAATTAGAATTAATAGATATAGATTTATAAATAGTCATAATATAAATATAATGAAATAAATTTTTTTGAAATAAATTAATAATGCAATATTATTTTTTAATTACTAGTATATCAATGAATATATTTCATTCTATGATTTTCATTTAAAATTGTGTTCATTTAATATTTCCCTGAAACATTGGAATGTATTGACCTTTAAGAATTAGAAATTTATAAATAGTATTGAGAAAAGAATGACATATTAAATTTCATAGTTATTTACAGTGATATCCAGAAGAGCCATCACTTTTGTTGATATTTCATAACACCAACTCAATAATAATGAATTTTTTTTTGACAAAAATGGTATATAATATAGAATTTATAAAAGAGATAAAATGGTTATGTCTCAATAAAATTGTAAAATAACAATGAAAATAAAAATTTTGAAACTAGTGGGGTAATGATTTTACCTAAATGTGCATGGACTTTTTAATTGATGTATTTTTATGGCTTGAAAAGTGACATTAAATTAATTTTTGGACCATTAAATTTTAGGTTCTCTTAAGAATAAGTAATTTTCAATATTTGAATCTTAGGATTTTTATTTTGTAGGATAATGATTAATGATTTCATAAAACATGTGAAATATAGTTTTACATTTTACCACTTAGGTTGACACTATATACTAATAATTAAATTTGTCTCTTAAAGTTGACTATCTTATATTATTGCAAAATAATTTTAATATCATTAAAATTATTGGACAAGCCTAAACCATTTCGTACATGGTCATATTTTTCAATAGAGTTTGAATTTTTTCTATGAATGATATTTACTGACAATATAAGGAGTTATTAATAGAAACTTTGTAAAATTCCGTAAGGGTCCTTTAGTTTCTATAATCTGTAGCAACATTGATATTTATTGGATTTATATTTGAGATAAATGAATAAAATAAAGTTATATATTTGGGATGGGGGATATAATCATGGTTGTGGTGTTTTAAGGTGTTTTGATTACATATAATTTTATAGAAGTAATATATGTATTAATGAGCATTATTTGAGAAAATTGTTTTCAAAATTATTTCTTAAATAGATATGTCTAATATAAAAATAGTTAATCTTGTAATATATCATAGTTTTATTTTTGAAGTTTTAATTAATATTAAAATTTATTGATATGATATTTTATTAGTTATATAAAATTAATTTCACAATACAAACCTTTGTGGAAAAAAATATAAATAAATGAATATTTATTTTCTCTCATAATTTCATGTATAAATGATAATATTCAAAGAAATTATTTTTCACAAGTAGATATGTATTCATAAAGTTATA
Organism: Viscum album; assembly: GCA_963277665.1. Classification (NCBI taxonomy): domain Eukaryota; kingdom Viridiplantae; phylum Streptophyta; class Magnoliopsida; order Santalales; family Viscaceae; genus Viscum; species Viscum album. Next base: position 269,524,705 of record OY728166.1, read on the forward strand.
TTTTTCAATATTTGATTACAATAAATGTTTTTCTATATATAAAAGTACAATATTGTATTAATTTGTTTTTTTTCAAAATATTTGATGCACCCCAATAAAAAATTTAAGAGTTTTTGATAAAATTATATCCCATTAATATATAATAATGAGTAATATTAAAATATATATTTTTATATCTAATATTAAAAATCCTAATTATTTGTATAAATATGATGATTATAAATACTTAATTTTGTTTAAATGTTTCCCAAAACAAATATGTTTTTTCATTACTATATTTAAGTGTGTATTTTGAAATTTAAAAAGAATTCTAAATATTATATATAATTAAGTAGAAGTAATTTATTAGATTTCAAAAAAAATTATTTAATAATTTGACCACATAAGATAATAATAAAGGTGAGAAATTCAATAACTGCTTTTTCATCTAGTTTGTCAGATATATGCATTGTATCTAAACCTCATAATGTATAATCAAACACTAAAGTAATTTCTTCAATAATAGTCATATGTACTATATTTCGGTTTCATTAGGGTTAAAATTTATACATTTTTTATGCATATTTTGTTTTAGTTGTTTTAAATTCCAAACATAAAATTTCATTGTAGTTTTGTGAATTTTAATTTTTAATTTATTTTAATTTATAATTTAAAAAGATGGAAATCTATGTTCTTAGAAGATAATAGATATTATTCAAAAATTAAGGAAAACATGCATTAATGATAATTTAAATAACATTTATCTCAACAACATAAGGTTATACTTACTAAGAGGTGTTTTATTTTTATTCAAAATTAACATTATTTCTTTATTATGGGCCAATCATGACTAATATTAAATATGTTTGATATGATTGATATTTTTTATTAAAAGACAAAACTTTTTTAACAAGTTAGAATTATTTTAATGATTAATATGTTGATTGAATTATTGTAATGATGGTAGACCTGGATCCACTAACATGAATAATTTTAATCATATCTATATATGTTTTTCTTTTTCAGGCATTGAGCGTTATGAACTATCATGAGATATTTGTATTGGGATATAAGGCCTTATTTTCATATTTTTCCAATTTATATATTATTATTTTTTGAAATATTATAACATATAATTTATTTAAGGTCCCTAAATTTTATAATACCCAATGAATGAATTATATTGAATCATATGTGATATTTGTTATGTTATCTAACTATTAATGATATTCATGGAATGAATTTTTCAAAAAATATATATAATTCTCCATGTTCCAAAACACATATATAATTTAATATTAGACCACCATGATACTAAATATAGATCTAAATATGATATATTAATATAAAATTTTGTGAAATAAGTTACGTGATGCATAAATATTACATGAGACAAGTTATGGTCTACAGAGTTCAAAAACCACCCAAATAAATTTCATTTCTCTTCAATTTACGTCATTAATTAATGAAGCGATGGTAATATTGGTTATTATGAGTCATAATCTTCCATGAAATTGGTATTTTTGGAGAATTAAACTTTACTCTTGGATATCCTGAATTTTGTGTTCATATATAACATGTTGGATAAAAAATAACTTGAGGGATGATTATTTTACTATTATTTATTTTTATGATCCATTTTGTGTTTCTATATAATTTTAGTGCGATTTAATTTTTAAAACAAACATAATAGTTAATTATTGGGAATGAATATATAATTTTTAAGTAATATATTAAAATCCCAATATTTTTAAAAGGAAACAGTATGCTTGATTTCTTACAAGATACACAACACTGAGTGTTAAATGACTAACTAAATATTATTATTAAAAATGTGACTATTATAACCTATAAATTAAATTTTTGGGATTAAATAAGAATAAATGATTAGTGAAATAAATATATATATCATACTAAATAGGAATATATTGGTAGATTTTCCTAAAAAACAACATTATATTTTTAGTGAGGTCATTTTAATCTTTAGAAATATATTTTCTCTAAAAAATATTTTTATTTCCCTTTATGAAGTAAAATTATGATTAATTTCACAAATTTTTTGTAAAATTAATTGATAAAATAAAATTATTTCTTAAAATCCTAATATTAATATTAGTCTATAGTGATTTTTTTAATTTTTGGAAAAGGTTAAAATAAATTGAATAGAAAAAAAAAATTAATACAGTTTTTAGTGGCATATTCAATACATATTTGTTATATAAAATTTATTATAATTATTTAATGAGTGAATTTGGATATTATAATATAAATATTGTAAACATATAATTTATAAAATTTAAATTAAAATTTATTTCCTAATTAATATAAAACAATTTTCATCGTTAACACATTGCCAATGTAGAGTTGCCTAAGTCAAATTTGGTTCATTATAGTTAGTAATTGAGTTTAAAAAAGTATTATAATGAATATTTTATTAATTATTATGTATAATTTTTGTAATTGGATTATAGTTTCAAAATATAGAGTTATAGAGCATTAATATTATCCAAATTCATGAGCAATTCATGCGTAGAGAAAGAAAACAGAAATTAAAAAAATTAAAGAAGTTGTTTTAACATCGATATGAGTAAATATACATAGTGAAAGATATAAAATGATTATCTTGAACCTAATTAATTTTTTTATGATTCTTATTTATTTTTAATTTTTACATATGTAATAAAAAACATAAATTAATATACAACGATGATTCATTGATTGTGAAAACAGAAGAAATATTAAAGAAATTATTTTAAATACAATTAGAGTAATGGTTAAATTGCCCTAAAATTTCAATAAATCTTTTTGGATGAGTAATTTTCGACCATATTATTATTTTGGTTCAAATTTGGGATCTTTTGGATCTTTCTGGATCACATTATGCCCTTTATAATATTTCATTTTAAATAAAGTCAAGTTGTTCACACTATGGTTTTCAATTAGTATAACCTTTTCATATATAATTTTTTACAAAAGAGTTTTTTGAATGTAAATTTTTTTTAAAAAAATTATAGATTTATCTTAATAGTGATAATTTATGTTTTATTTTTAGGCAATAAATAAATACATTAATTTCATGCACAATGACGATGTAATAATTATTAATTTAACTTCGAAATTTAAAATAAATAATAATAAAAATATTAAATTAAATATAATATGAGTTAATTAAGTTGATAAATAAATTATCTAGATAAATATAACATGTATAAATAATATAATGAAATATTTTCTCAAATTTGAATCATTGTTTTTATGTTTTTAATTTCATAGTTACAGAAAGTGTTAAATATGAGAAAAATTATATTTCATGAAAATTATATTTTATAAAAATAATTTTTAAAAACTAATTATTGAATAAGTATAAATATTATAATATTTATTTCAAAATGTATTCCACCTCATAGTTTTAGGCATTATGGAAGTATTTAACCCTGTAATAGCCATATTATATTTTAATATTTTACGTAAATCTGATTTTTATGATCATGTCATCTTTAAAAGGGGACTCCTTTCTTCCCTTAATTGCATCACCATGATCCTTTTTCATGACCATAATATACAAAATTAAATTATAATAATCCCTAGACACATTATAGTATTTTTGGTGTCACAAAAAGTAAAATTATAAGTCCCTTAATGAGGTTCTCATAGAGAAATTTTTCGAGTGGTAAATTCCTTTTTCTTCTCTTACTAATTATTTCACACTTTTACCTTATCCTCATCACCAATCCAATGTTTCATGATAACTCCAGTATTATATATATACTGTAATATTATTTTATTAATGTTATATCCATATTAAAAACTCCTATCTTCTTTATTTGTTCATAAAAATGAAATTTCGGTCCATGGTGTATCGATTCACCGCCTTCGGGGATGATGTGTTTTCATTTCACTTTATCACATTCATGTCAAGATTGAATCCACATATAATTTTTTTAGAGGACATAAATATATGTATTATATAGGGTTTAATATTTTGTAATTATTATTTGTATGTAATATTATGAAAAATGAAACAAGTTTGAGAAGGTTGGAGAAATTCCAAAATAAACTAAAATTGTATTATTATCATTTCATCAAATAAATAATCTACATTTTATAAATAAAAAGTGTTTTATGAGCCCATTTAAAAATATGAAATTTTATTAATTCATTATTTTCAACTTATGATGTATTATTTCCATTTTAAATGAAAATCCATAATGAAAGGACCATGAAACCATGAAACAAACACACCTGGAAAAAATAAAATAAAAAAATATTTTTAATAAATGGATGGAAAGATGTTATAAAAAGAACATATAATGTATTATATTGTTATATTAAAAATTAATGACATTATTTAAGCCATTTTAAAGTATTTTAATCATGTTTATAGTAATTATATCCTCACATAAGGGACTCTTTAACAAAAACATTATTTTCAATGATTTAAAGGTTTATTATTCTAAATCATCTATTACGTGACCATGTTTTCAAAATAGTTCTTATGAATTTATTTAAATATAAATTAATTCTTTAAAATGGTAATTCACAAAATTCACTGATTTTTTTCAAAAATATATATTTCCTGATTTACGTAATGGGCTTTTCATTTATAAGCCTCTTTAATGACTCTTTTTAGAAATTAAAAAAGAATTAATTTTTTAACTTATATAGAATAAGATACATTTCCCATTTTCATGACCCATTTCTTATGAAACTTCTTTAAAATATTATATTTTCATTTTATTTGACAATTTTTTCCTTCTCATATTCATATTATTCTTTTAAAATTTGTGATATCCATCAAGGAATGTTTTTAATATGAAGGCATTCATTTTTTGTGGTTATGATCTAGTTCTTGGGAATTGTCCGTGATTATGTGTGGTTATGTTAAAAATGAAAGAAAGTTTTGATGGTGATATCCTTTTAATTCATTGGTTATGTTTTAATTTTACTGTAATTATTATTCTTTATGTAACAGTGATAGTTACATCATATGGTAGACATGAGGGTTACATTATAAGTTATTCATGGGTGTTACAACTCATATGGTAGTCAGGATGATTGTAATCATAATTATGCACGGTAACCAAAATGATGTCCCAAGTCACCTAAATTTTTTTTATTATTTATATGTTTCATGGAAACCTCATGTTTTCGTAATGTATATATGTGTTACTTTTAAGGGTGATAAGTATAGCACTAATGTGTTTATTAGTATTAATGAACTAATGTTTCTTTCCTTCTTTGTATGCCCCTTACTAATATTTTTCTGTTCATACCAATTTTAAAATAAAAATTCATTGGGATTAAGGATGGGTAAGATAAAATAATATTCTAAAATTTATTTTAGGATGCTTTTTCATGAAATAGAATCATGTTTATTTTAAAGGCTTTTGTATTATAGAAAAAAGAAACAATTTTATTAGTATACACTTTTTTCAAGTGGATTTTTATGTATGAATTATGACCTAATTAATTTAAACTATAAAACTAAAATATATTTATGAATGAAATAAAATTAATACATGTCTAATTTTACTATAATAACTATGGTTTAATGTTGATTCCTTGCAATTGGAATCAGAGTTGTAAGAACCTGCATCTTTTTTTCAAGTATGTTTTCTTTCTTCTGTTTGTTATTGAGAAAAAGGGGAATTTATAGAAATTTCTAAAGTACATTCCATGTACTTTATGAGGACAGGCTGTGTACAAGGTCACCGTAGGAGGCCATGTACTGGTGGTGTGATGGCCACACACATGGCCATGTGGGGGTGACCTGGAGGATGCCTAAAGTGGAGTACAGAAACAGCAAGTACAAGACATGTACTCCAAAGTACATGCCGTGTATTTTCTTTTTTTTATTAAACATATCTGGATCACGTCTAATCACCAGAAACACCTTCTTCTAGGTTTGGTTCGGCCAAGAGATTTCGCACGGCCTTGATCTTCCCTCGAACCCCCAACCAAGCATCTGATCTCTGAATTGACTGCTATCAATTGTGTTGGGATTGACTCAGTAATCTCTTTCTTCAGCTTGAGCTTCATTTCGTGATTCCTATTCTTTATCAAGTTATCCTTTGATAAACATTTTATATGTTTTTATAGATCATCGGAGTTTTAAGGTGATTCAAGCCCTGTGACTCAAGTATATTGATCTCCCAACACCAATGTAGGTGGTTTGGGCCTTTCTGTTGAATGTCTTTGAGTTATATGTGCATAAATCACCAATACACATGAATAGGGTATTGAAGATTTACTGTTTCATCGCTATTGTTTTCCTGCTATGCTTGAATTCTTGAGTAGAGATTAATTGAATGTGAATAGTTTCAATTGAAATGCTTTGAAAGAGATGGCCCATGCATTATTTCCTATTTTGACCATTGGGTCTAGTTTTCTTATTAGGATACTATTTACCTTCCATGCCTAGTATAGTAGGATGGGGTGTTTGTATCCTTACATTTTTTTATGTTGTGGGCTGCTATCCAAGTAGTTCTTGAGGCTTACTTTGGCCGATAGGTGTTGCTATAAATTCTGGACTTACACAGGTCTGTGAACACCCAGTGTAGTATACCATAGGGAGAATGGACATAAGGGATTCTCTAGAGTGTTTATTTTACTTATGATGCAAGACCATAGAGGGAATTGACGTAAGTGCGTCCTCAGAGTGTCTATAGTTCCTCGACACAGGATACAAAGGGAATGTGATGTAATTGCATCCCTAGAGTGCCTTTAGTAGCTGATATGAGACTGTAGGAGGAATTAATTGTGAGTGCTTCCTCAGATAGTCTATGCAGGGTAGGACCAGAGGGGATAGGTCGTGAGTACCTCCCAAAGGGTTACCGTTTGTGTTTAGATTCATACTTGTGTAGCTAGGTAGGACGAGAGGGGATTGGCTATGAGTACATTCCATAGGTTTACCTATTTTCGGTTACCTACTTGTGATTACCTATTTGTGATTACCTATTTTTATTAGCTATTTCTTGATATATGAAACTGATTGCATTGAAACTGTGGATTGTTTACTTCTGAGTACTTCCTCGTTTACTTCTTTCTGTACTTATTAACTGTTATATATTCACAAACTGTTAGGCATAGAACTTGTGGTGTTTTCCTACAGGGATTTAGTCTCACCCCCTATTTGGGCCATGCTTTTGGGCCCAAAAAGAATATATTTTTGTATGTATAGATAAGGGAAAGCTCCATTCTACTTCTGGTACTTGATTTCCTGTGGATCTGGAAAGCATGGGACCAAGCTATGGCTTGTGATAGTGAAGAGATATTTACTTTCTTTCTTTTGTACTTTGGTTTAGTACTATTGTATTCCAGCATTGTGATTTGTTTTGTTGTTTTCCTAGACATATGTGTCATTCATCATTCATATATATATGTGTGTGTGCTCCAGTTTATTATTTCCAGTGTTCTATTTTTTGATTTTATATAGATTATTCCTACTTTTTCTATTGTTATTTGTTTTACTTATAGTGTGTTACTCTTCCAATGAGGGAATATTTCCCCCACAATCACACCTAAGGACCTCACTGCTAGTTGACAGCCTCTGTCTTTCGGGGAAATGTGCATGAGATCATGTGACCAACTGTGTACGAGGCGCCTCTGGGTGGCTTCTGGAACCGGAACATTACAAAGTTGTATCAGAGGATTCTTCCTTTTTTGATTTAATGTTTAGGGCCTATTTCTAGGGATAGGATGGAATAGGTACTTGGTAATAAGCTTTGCTCGGGAGTAGCTAACCCATGTACAGGGAAAACCAATCTACCTCATTTATTGTAATTTTCTAGTTTTGCATGTTTGAGGTTGATCTGATTTTCATAATTGGGTTAATCACATGTGTTGTTTGGTTATTGTTGATTTTATTAAAAATCTATTTCTGTTGAAACCCGATGAGATGAGGGTATTCCATCTCATGCATCATTTAGGCACTTTCTAGAAATCACATGTCATGCATTCTTTCCATGCCATTTAGGGTGCATTAGAAATTTCATGTTGTTGTAATAGATGTTGTACCAGATATCCACGTTTTTGTGATAGATGCTTTGATTGAATATATGATGTGTGAAAGAGTATTGTTTGTGTAATGTTTTGTTTTAATAGACTCAAAACATTGGTTCTTGAGGTTTTATGGGCCCTCATTGAACAGAATTTGGTGGATCATTGAATTTTGTACCTTGTTATGACATGTGTAATATTCCAAGCATTCATTCGTGGAGAGTATGGGCCCTCACGGATCACAATTTGGTACTTTAATGTTCGTTTTAGTGTTTTTGGGGCTCCGACGTAGTTTCTGAGTCTTACTGTCCAGAATAACTCAAAATACATGCCATGTATTTTTTACTACATGCCTTGTGTTCTTCTATTCGGGAAGAAACTATTTTTCTTAAGTACACTCCATGTACCGTATATACACACCGTGTAGTATCTAACCATGTCTCGGACAATGTGGGAAAGGACACGGGGTTTGGAATCATTGGTAGGACACGTCGTGTACTATATGTACATGTCATGTTCTAGAACCGTGTAACCGGTCGGGTCACTAACAACACAGGTTAGTTGAGTCCTTCCTAATACACATCGTGTCCATCTAAAACACATCGTGTAGAGTAACCAGAGTACCCGAGCATGTAACAAACAACATGGGTCCACAAAATCTTCCTATTACACATCGTGTCTATTCAGAACAAGCTGTGTAGTGTGATCCGTGTATCCGGTTGTGTCACTAACAACACAGGTCAGTGAAGCTCGTATAGTACGAGCCATGTCAAACACAAACATGCCGTGTAGTCTTCATCAAGGAGAACCTTGTGTCTTATCTATGTATGGGGGCCTGGGTAGGGGAAGGGGATTCAAGTACACATTGTATGTTAGGACAACACACCATGTGTTTGGGGTGTTACATGACCAGTTTTTATAGGAGTACATGCCCATGTGTTTGGATTATGGGAACACACCGTGTAGGGGACGTACACACCGTGTACTCATGTTCTGCAAAACATGAATTTTTTCTTTCTCGTGTTCCATTATTTTACATTCAGTACTCATTCCTTAATAATCTTGATCTTATGTGTGTGTTTGATCTTGCAGAGTCATGCCACTGAGATGTCCTCTATTTGTTTGCTAGTTACAAGGTGGTGATCAGATGTCAGATATGGCTAATTAGAGACTTCCTATCGATCCTCCCGTTTTTCTAGTCTTGGAACTGGCAGTTATACCTGATATAGGTGTTGATGCACTGTTCAGGGAGGGAATTCTATGAATGATACAGACCATCCAGGGAGCATGGCCTCCTGCCCTGTCGATGGTAGATTTGACACGGGTCATTCAGTAGTAGAATCCTCCCACTTTCAGAGGGAATGGAGGACCCCAAGTTACAGATTCCTGGCTAGAATACATGATGATAGTCTTTCAGCATTTGGAGATGCCTCTAGAGAGGTGGTACAAGCTCACTACATATACACTTTCAAACTCATCCAATAGGGGGTGGGATGTGATCTCGACGCGAGAAAGTCATGGCTTGGGATAAGTTTTATCATATCTTCTTTGACTACTTATATCCAGATACGTTGAGGGCCTATTGTGGCAGAGAGTTTATGAGTATGGAGAAGGGAACTCTTTCTGTTAGGGAGTATTCCTCTCGCTTTACCGAGCTATAGCATTTCATGCCTATTCCAGGGGTAATCAGTTATTCTTGGCAAGGAAGTTTGAGGATGGTCTGAGGCACGAAATTCGATTGCAGGTGAGCGTCTTCAGGTTGACTTCTATCACTAATATTGTCAACCAGAAGCTTATTAAAGAGCACAATATGAGGGACTATGGAGTTTTGAGATGGGGTGGCTTGAAATCTAGAGTTTGTATTCCTCATAATAACAGCAGGAAGCGTCGTAGGGAGTCTACACATGAATATCCAAGGTGGAAAGATACTTATTCTGGAAGTCAGGTAGTGTGCTACCAGTGCAGGAAGAGTGGGCATACAAGGCCACACTACCCAAGAGACCCAGTGGAGTGTCGATCTTGCGAAAATATGGGTCATCTTCAGCACTTCTGTCAGATCATCTCACCAGTAGCTGGTGACATGGGTTCTTCTATGAGTCCTCATTCAGGAGAAGAACCACCATTTTATCAACAGCATAGGAACTAGAGTTCATCGGGCTATTCAGGCTGAGATGGAGGTCGTGGTCGTGGTAGCCAATCGCCCAGTTTTCAGCAACAACAATGTTGATCAGCTCAGGGTGACAAGACATGGTCATAGGACTGCGGTGCAGGTCATACTTTTGCAGTGGAGCAGTCCTAATAGAAGTAGGATCCCTAACCCACTACAGTGCGAGGTACGATCTTAGTATCCGCAATATTAGCTTCTTCTCTTTTCAATATAGGGGCTTCCCATAGCTTTATATCTGTTGGGGTAGTGGAGAGACTTGGGCTCTACATCATTTCTTAAGATGATATATTGACACTAGATACTCGGTTGGGGACTAGAACGGGGAGTGTAAGTCAGTGCAAGGAGTTCCCTCTAGAGGTTGGTGAGTGTCACTTTTTATGGGACCTCTAGGTCCTAGAGATGACATGCTATGATGTCATTCTTAGAATGGACTGGCTAGTTTTCTTTCAGGTAGTCTTCGACTATTATTGCCATAGGGTGAGTTTCATATCACCAGAGGGTGGATCTTTTCATCATAAGGGTGAATGGGATGTTTAGGCGAGAAGAGTGGGACCCGAGCATCATGGGTTAGCAGGAGTCATATCCCATATTGCTAGTCAATATTTGAATGACCAGGGGATTCCACATATGTACTTTCCTGCAGTGGTGGAGCATTTCAGAGATGTCTTTCCAGAAAAATTTTCAGGTTTTCCTCTGGAGTATGAGGTAGAATTTTCTATTGAGCTTCTACCAGGAGAAACATCGGTGTCCATTACACCTTATAGAGTTTATACACCATAGTTACAGGATCTCAAGAAGCATTTGGAGGATTTGCAGGAAATAGGTTTCATCTTACCCGGTACTTCTCCTTAGGGTTCACCTGTCCTTTTTGCGAAGAAGGTGGACGATACCATCATGCTTTGTGTGGACTATCGGAAGTTGAAACAGTTTACAATCAAGAACTAATATCCATTAACGAGGATTGAGGATATCTTTGATCGGATTTGAGGATCCTGGGTTTTCTCAAAGATTTACTTGAGGTCTGGTTACCATCAGTTGCATGTTAGATCATCAGATATACCTCTTATAGCCTTTCAGAGTAGGTATGGTCTATACGAGTATATGGTTATGTCGTTCAGTCTCATGAACGTGCCTGTAGTTTTCATGGCACTGATGAACTTAGTGTTCTATCCATACATGGATTCCATTGTGGTGGTTTTAACGGATGATATCTTGGTGTACTCTCACACTCGACATGACCATGCCAAACTTCTTGAGATCATTTTGAGTACACTGAGAGAGCATCAATTAAATTATAAGCTCTAAAAATGCCACATTTGGATGTATCAGTTTCACATCTTGGGTCATGTTATCTCTGAGACCGGAGAGTTAGTTTACCTAGAAAAAGTGAGAGAAGTAGTTTCATGGGAGTATGTAAAGAAAGTCTTTGAGGTATGGAGTTTTCTAGGGCTGGATGGATACTACAGACACTTCCTTAAAGAGTCTTCATGCTTAGCAGTTCTACTGACAGGCCTGAAAAAGAAGGGTGCAATGTTCTTGTTTTCAGATTCTTGTGAGTCATCCTTTTTCGAGCTGAAAGAGTGTTCGACCTCAGCACCAATACTAGTGATTCTAGAGCCAGGCAAGAGATACACTATGCACTGTGATGATTCAAGTATCAGGCTAGGAGTTGTGTTTATGCAGGGAGAAGGAGTCGTTACATACGGGTCTCGGCAGTTGTATCCACATGAGAGGAATTACCCAACGCATGATCTCAAGTTGATGGCAGTTGTTCATGCTTTACATTGTTGGAGACATTATCATCTGGGAGAGAATTTGTTGGATTTGACTGACCACAATAGTCTCAAGTACATCTTCACTAAGCATGATCTGAATTTGAGACAGTGAGGCGGGGTTGAGTACATTCAGAATTTTTACTTTGAGATTGCCTATAGACCTGGGAAAGGCCACACAGTGGCTGATGCATTGAGCAGGAGGACATAGATTCGGGATGTTCATGAGTCCAGCAGTGAGTTACAGCTCATGACTATGTTATTTGAGATGCATTTAGAGTTCCATGACATACAGGGGCAGACGTTGCTTTCTTCTATAGCTTTTACCTCTACCCTCTTGATCGAGTGCGAATGAGGAAGCTCTCAGACTCAGAAGGCCTAGTACTAAGGGAGAGTGTGTCAGAAGAGGACCCTTTTCCTGGATGGACCATAGGTGAGGATGAGATCTTGTGTTTCCAGGGGTGCATTTGGCTTCCAGCAGACATACACGATGAGATGATGCGGGACTTTCCTTCCTCAGTTTGGGAAGTTCATCCTGGTGTCACCAATATGTATCGTGATCTACACTATCAGTATTGGTGGCCTGGTATAATGAGAAAGGTTTCTAGTTTCTTCATGAGGTGTTCCACCTGTCAGTAGGTGAAGGCAGAGAATCAGCAACTTGCAGGGCTTTTACAAGAGTTAACCATTCCCGAGTGGAAGTATAATGATGTCGCGATGGATTTTGTGACAGGTTTACCGAGGTCACCTCGATGGAATGATGCAGTTTGGGTTTTAATTGACAGACTCAAAAAGGTTTCACACTTTTTACCGATAAAGGAGTACTTCAGTGTTGATGAGGTGGGAAGGTTGTACATCCATGAGATTTTTCACTTACATTGAATTCCACAATCCATCATTTCAGAAAAAGATGCATGTTTTACTTCTTGGGTCTGGCAGGGGCTTTAGAAGGCTTTAGGTACATAGGTAGTTTTGAGTATAGCTTACCCTCCCCAGATAGATGGCCAGTCTGAGCATACGATTCAGGGGCATGAGGATATGCTTTGAGCATGTATCATGGATTTTGGAGGTTATTGGGGGAAGCACATACCTCTTGTGAAGTTTTCCTATAATAATTGTTTTCAAGAAACTATTCAGATGGCACCTTATGAGGATATGTACGGTAGGACATGTTGATCACCCTTATGTTACCTAGAGGCAAGAGTGGTAGATATGCTGGGAACTCATCTTTTCCAGGATACCACAAAGCAGATAGAGTTGATTCGGAAGAGGATGGCTACTACACAGTCTCGACAGAAGTCGTATGCTGATCAATGGAGACAAACTCTAGAGTTTGAGGTTGGGGATCATTTTTTATTGCGTGTCACACTAAGTTTGGGACAAAAGAGTATAAAGATATAGGGTAAGATTTCATCGAGATATGTTGGGCCATTTCAGGTGTTGGGGAGAGTTGGGCCAGTTGCCTATCGGCTGCTGTTACCTCAGAGGTATCGGTCTATGCATGATGTCTTCCATGTTTCTCAGCTTCGACGTTACTTCTTAGACATGTATAATATTTTCCAACCTAAGGAGGTTGAGTTGGAAGTGGGTGCATTGTTCAAGGAGCATCTTATCCAGATTGTTGATCAATGTACGACGGTTTTTCGTGGTCGGTCTGTCCCTCTGGTATGAGTTCTATGGCGGCACAGTCAAGTACAAGATGAGAATTGGGAGAGGGAGGCCGATGTATGAGCACAGTGGCCGTAGCTATTTGGGGTTTCTTCTTCTACTCATCTATGCTATGTAAATTCAAGGATGAATTTATTTAAATGGGGGAAGTTTGTAATAACTGGAATCTTCTTTTTAGGTATGTTTTCTTTCTTCTGGTCATTTTTTTAGAAAAAGGGGAATTTCTAAAAATTTCAGAAGTACACTCCATGTAATTTTTGAGTACACACTATGTACTGGGTTGCCGTAGGAGCCCGTGTTCTTTCCATGTGATGGCCAAACACACAGTCATGTAGAGGTGACCTGGAGGCCACGTAAAGTGGAGTATTGAAATGGAAAGTACACACTGTGTACTTCCAAAGTACACGTTGTGTATTTTCTTTTTTTCATTAAACATATTGTGGTTGTGTCTAATCTCCAGAAACTCTTTCTTCTAGGTTTGGTTCAGTTGAGTGATTTCTTATGGACATGATCTTTCTCCGATCCCTTGATCGAGAATCTGGCCTCTTATTCGACCATCGTCAATTGTGCTGAGATCGCCTCAGTAAGCTCTTCCTTCCGGTTGAGATCTGTTTCATGATTCCTCTTCATTATCAAGTTATCATCTGTTGAATGTTTTAGATGTTTTTGTAGATCATTGGCATTATAAGGTGATTCAAGCCCTGATACTCAAGAATATCGATCTCTCAACACAGAGGTAGGTGGTTTGTGCCTTTCTGTTTAATTTATTTGAGTTATATGTGCAAATGCACCAATACCCTTCAACGGGGTATTGCGCATTTACTGTTTTATCCCTACTATTTTACTACTATTCTTATATGCTTAAGTAGAGATTAATTAATTGTAAATAGGGTCAATTGCTTTGATTTGGAAGTGTTTTACCATGCATGATTTCTTTTTTTGATCGTTGGGTCTAGTTTTCCTATTAGGATGTTGTCTACCACCCATGCCAAGTAGAGTAGGATGGGGTGTTTGTATCCCTACATACCGTTATGTTGTGGAATACAAGCCAAGTAGTTCTTGAGGTTTACCTTGGCTGATACACGTTTTTTTACCTTTTTGACTTACATAGGGATGTGATAACCTGGTGTTGTAAACTATAGGGAGAATGGAAGTAAAGGCTTCTCCAGAGTGTCTGTTTTACATACGATGTGAGACCATAAGGGGAATTGATGTAACTGCTTTCTTAGAGTGTCTGTAGTTCCTCAACGCGGGCCATAGAGGGAATGTGCTGTAAGTGCTTCCTTATAGGAACTTTAGTTACCGATACGAGAGTACATGAGGAATTGACGGTGAGTGCTTCCTCAGAGAGTCTATTCTAGTTAAGACTAGAGTGGATAGGCTGTGGGTACGTTCCATAGGGTTACCTTTTGTGTTTAGCTGCCTACTTGTGTTGCTATGTAGGAACAGAGGGGATTGGATGTGAGTACTTACCAGAGTGTTACCTTTTTGTGATTACCTTTTTGTGATTACCTGTTTGTAATTACCTGTTTTGATTAGCTATTGCATGATATATGAAATTGAATGCATTGAAACTCTGGATTGTTTACTACTGAGTACTTCCTTATTTACTGCTTTCTGTACGTATTACCAACCATATATTCACTGATTGTTATTCCCAGATGTTGTGGTGGTATCCTACTGGGATTTAGTCTCACAACCTCTTTGGGCCATTCTTTTGAACCCAAACATATTATATTGTTGCAGGTATAGATAAGGTAAAGTTCCCTTCTACTTCAGGTACTTGATTTGTTGTGGATATGGATAGTATGGGACCAAGCTATGGCAAGCGATGATGTGGAGTTGTTTACTTGATTTCTTTTGTACTTTGGTTTAGTATTGTTGTATTCCAGTATTGTGACTTTTTTGGCTGTTTTATTAGATATGTGTCATGAATCATTTATATATATATAAGTGTGCTCCAGTTTATTATTTCTAGTCTTCTTCTATTTACTTTTGTATGGATTAATCCTTCTTCCACTATTTATATTTGTTTTACTACCACTATGTTACTCAGAAAATGAGGGCATAGTTTCCCCCTTATCACACCCATGGCCCTCGCTGCTAGTCAGCAGCCTCTGGAGTTTAGGGAAATGCACTTGATGCCATGTGACCAAACATGTACGGGGTGCCTCTCGGTGGCTTCTGAAACTGGGACGTTACAAGAGGAGAGTTTATAAATCTTTGGAGATTTGTATGTCTTCTTAATAGTTATAAATATCATCATAGGTTTATTTTCATGACCCCCATTCACCAAGATGAGAGAAGGGAGAGTAGAATGCCAGACCCTTCCTTCATCATGTTCAAGAAGAGATAATGACCCTCTAGTCCCGCCTTCAATAGGTCATGGAGTGGCGACTAGCACCAAGGGTATAGAATCACACACAAGATGAATGGAATTATCCTTTTTATTTAGTAGGATAAGGAGATAAGATAGTAAATACAAACAACACCAAAACTGAAGGTAAAAGTAAAACCAAAATCAAACCATTCCTATATGAATGTCCAAATGTAATGCTACAAAAGTACAAGAAACCCCAAAAATAAAGTACCAAAGAAAAGTAAAACAGCAATAAAAATTGTCCCAAGATCCGAACTAGTATGGTCCTGCACGATCCTTGAAGTCCTCCTGGAATCCTGAAAATATTTTATATATGTTGGGTGAGTATACAGGTATTCTTAGTAGGGAAATCCAAAATCTCTCATGGACAAGTGGGGAGGAATTATAATGCCCCATGAGAAAAGGAGATAACTAGAAAACCTATCAAGGAAACTATCCACCTCAACCTCACTCATATGATTGTTGGGAAAATAGGGAAAGAAAAACCCGACAAGCCCCCTGGCACTGATCGGTTCCCCCACCGATCGGTGTGACACTAGGGGTTGACACCACGATGACATCCTTCCACTAAGACGTTGCACTTTGGATCCAAACTAGATTGTTCTAGGGCATGCGAAACTCCATAAATTTAGAAAAGAAAAGGACCTGGAGGTTCTCGTCCATTACATTTATAATTTCAAAGTTTTTCAAAAAAAAATTTGTTAGCTATCTATTTTTAGGTTTTATGCGATGAAAATTAAAGGTGAATAATGATATTTTTTAGATGTTTATTTTGGATTTAATTATGGGTTATTACATTTTTGGATGAAAATGAAAGGTATGAGATAACTATAAGTATTAAATATTTCCTTTATTGTTAAGTATTTTATGGTTATTTTTTAGGATGTTTCTATGATTTCTATGAACTTTTTAAGAATTATCATTTATAAAAAGAGGAAAAATTACATGTCGTGTGACAACCCATCATATCCTGAATGGCCATGGGAGTTTAAACCACAACTGAAGGGTAAAAATGTTTAAGCACCTACCACTATATTACATGATTTCTTGGTTATTATGACCATTTATTATTAGTTAAATGATTTGATAGATGATGAATAAGTTTATTTTTGGACATATTTATTATCATATAAAACACCATGGGATGTAAAATAGATTTGGTGATTTAGTGAATATTTTTATATAAAAATCCATTTACTATTTTGGGAATCTTTTACAGTTAAGGTAAACAGAATATTGTGTGATTTTGATTAAGGAATAAATTTTATATTTTTATTTTGAGAAAAAAATGAATTTATTTTGTATTTATGTTGATTCATGTTATTTAGATTAATAATTAGAAAATCATGGAGATTATATGATTTGGGAAATTATATTTTTGTATGAGACATCAAGAGTCATTAATGTTATGTAAAGATAAATGTCAATATTAATTTTCAAGTATATCCTTTTTTTATTTATGTGTTTCAATCTTATTATGGAATATTTTTTTATGAATTTAACACATATTTAAATTTTTAATGATCAATAATGAATATCGAGAATTACTTTTGTATTTTGGGGATAAAATTTTTTTCACCATATAAGGGATTATTATTTTTGGTTAATTATCTTATATTTACAATCCATTTTGGTTTTGGTTAATGTTTCATGCTAGGAGAAATTGATAGATAATCGTATTTGGATTATATGATTCCTTATATGTTGATTCGAATGCTCTAGGAATGAAAAAAAACATACTCATCATTTAGAAGAAAAATATGAATTTGTGGTGGATATTAATTAATGGAGGAATCTCTAATTTTACATTATATAGATTTCATTATTGCTGGACTCCTCATGTATTAATCATGTTTTAATGATCATAAATCCTATTCAGTCTATAAACCATGTAAACTCTATGTAATCTATCTCACATCAAATGCATTGTTGTTTAGTAAAAGATATCCAAAGCTCTTAAGTGATATACAGTTAGTTTGGTTACTATACACTATCTTTTGATTCAATTTATAATGATTTTTCAGACAAATGATAAGTTTAATTAATTCAATAAATATCACATCATATGTCTGAATACAGATATTTACCTAAGTGTGAGACATTGTGAACAAGCAGACAATGTGACGTCAAGACACCGTGTTGTCGAGACACCGTGATTTCGAGACACTGTGACATCGAGACACTATGACATCAAGACACCATGAACAAGACACCATGCAACCATGATACACTATGATCATGAGACATCGTGACCATGAGACACTATGAAGAGTTAGAAACCATGAAGAATCAAACACCGTGACTATGAGACACCGGTTCAAGGAGACAATGTTTCCATGACATAATGTGACACCGCTTCTTAATTTGTTTTTTTTTTTGTTTTTGATTTAATCTCTAATAGCCATATTTGAAGATTTTAAATTCACTAACATAATTAATGGATTTTTGTAAACATGTCACCTGACAGAATGAGGTACGAGGTGCAGAATCCATGTAACCTATTGGCTCCAACACATGCTCTCCAAGATAAAAGAGTAGTGTGACCCAGAAACAATATACATTAAAATAAAAATGAGTGGGCGTGAGCATTAAAATGAAGAACACAATTAGAGAAATTTTTTAAGAAAGGATTATAACATGCAACTCAACACTGCTGAGGAAAACACGAAGCATACATGAATCCCAGAACTGGGGAAACCTTCTCACTGTCAAACACCATGAAGAACACACACCAATATTGATGACTTGAGATACTCTATTTTCTATATGAGGACTCACTTTATGCATCTACTTCATCTTAGAAGTCCAGAGCTGCAAATACCAACACTCAGAACACTTCGAAACCCATCTATATATTTCTGATCTCTTGTGTATCTTTTTATTAGCTTTCGAGCAGTGTGTGTATCTGTATAACAACACACTCTGTCTCCTATATTAAACTGAAGGATACAAGATCTCCTTTTTCAAATATCCTTTTACGCTTGTGTATACCCATAGATAAGTGTGGAATAGGTCCCAATGTGGCCTGGTAGTTTGTACCCACAAAGAACTGTGGAAGAGGTCCCTGTGTGACCTGGGCAGTCCTGTGCACTATTGTAACCCTGATCCAGGGTGTCGGTCAAGTTTATTTATATAAACTACTTTGTTTCATGTGATCACCAAGTGTAGTGGAGTAGGTCTCATCTTTAGACTAAACCACTTGTTGTATATTCGATGTCATGCTTAATTTAGTTTTCTTTGTTTCACTTCTTTACTGTAGAATTCAAAAATCCCCAAATTCACTTTGAAATATAATCTTGGAGATAATTTATAACTGTCTTGTATTAGTATAATAGCTTAAAAGTAATATTAAAAATTAACATTATGATTAATGAGAACTAATCAATCTTCTAAGAAGTTATTCAAACAGTCAAACTCTCATAACAGTATAACCCTGATTAATTGGGTTGTATTTAACCTTTTGAGGAAACCTTTTTAAGAATACTTCATAACCAAAATTTTTTATAGATACTCAATTCACCCCCCCCCCTCTTGAGTAATTTACTCCAACTAACATTTGGTATCAGAGGAGTTTTATTAAGACTTTGTTTAACCTTATACAACTGTTCTTGTAGTTGTACTTTGAAGATCTATAAATTTATATTAATTATAAATTTCTAGCTCTCTCAAAGTATTTCTGTATTATGGATAATATATTGGAAGGTTCTACAACCAACAAGCCACCATTAATTAATGGAACCAACTATGCTCAATGTAAAATTAAAATGAAAATGCATTTAGAGAGTATGGATTTTGAAATTTGGTCTTCCATTATAGATGAATATAAGATTCTTGCTACTGATAGAATCACATTGGATGAACTTTTCAAAACTACCTAAAATAACAATTGAAAAGCTTTGAATTATTTATAATTCTTTTTAGGAGATGAAGAATTCAATAGAATTTCTCCTTGTAAAACTACCCATGAAATTTGGGATACCCTGTCTGTCTCACATGAAGAAACATCCTATGTAAAAGAAATGAGACTTAATACTTATAATATTAAATATGATATCTTTATAATGAAACATGATGAGCCTATCTCTGACATGTATATTTGGTCCAATGAGATTGTAAACACAATGATTTCTCATGGTAGAGAAGTCACTTCAAAGGAACAAATAATAATAATTCTAAGATGTATGCCTGAAAATGGTGAGGAAAGTCTGTCTTTATTAGAAAATCATGCGACCTCAGTAAGATACTTGTAAAATAACTCATTGGGAAACTAATGATGTATTACATAGAGCTAAAATTAAATAAATAAGAGGAGGATGAACCAAAAAAGAAATCGTTTTCACTCAAAACCACAACCTCTAAACACAAAGACAAAGGAAAATGGGAAGCTTCTGTAGAAAGTTTTAGTAGTGAACAATCATCACCTGGAAGTGTTGAGAATATGGATCAATTATCTAGAAGATTCAAGAAATTTTACAAGAAGAAGAAATTTTTTCAAAATCCTAACTTCAAGGGAAAATATAACCAAAAAGGAATTTGGAAGAAGGATTTGAAAATAATTGACCAGACTGATGAGATTTTCTTCTATGAATGTAAGTGCAAAGGAAATATCAAGGTTGACTGTCTGAAGCTCAATTACAAAAAGAGATATGAGGATAAGGATAAGAAGTATAAAAAGGCAATGAATGAAACCTGGAGTGCTTTTGAGGACAATTCGAGCGACTCAGAAACATCACATGATGAACACGCTAACAATGCCAATATGTGTTTTAGGACAAACACATCTGAGGTTACACTGGACTCAACTTTACATATTTAATACTATTCTGGATATGAGAGAGACTCTAAAAATATGACTAATAAAGAAATGTTTTAATATTGTAACATGATTGAAGAAACATGAAATTAACTAAAAGAAAAATATAAATCACTAAAGAAACATTATGCTCTTACTGTGATTGTTAAATTTGAACTCACAACTGAAAAAGTGAAAAATGCACAACTTCTCAAAGAGAACAACGAATTAAAAATGTATAATGAGCAATTGAAGAATGACCTATAAAATCTTACCAATGGGAAAAATACCCTTACTCAAATGCTAGGTAAACAAAATTTCCCCTAAATATAACCCAAGAATTGGATATAAACCTGGAAAAAAAAATTTGTAGAAAAAAATTTGTTTCTAAATCTGGGATATACAGTTTTACTCCCAGTTCATGACACAAATAAAAAAATTCAATTTATGATACACTTTCTACTGTTTCATTTTTTTTTGGACCAAATATATTGTAATTCTCCAATACTTTACTTAATGCTTATAGGAAACCTATTAAGAAGAAATGGCTTCCAAAATCACTCATTCCTAATATTACTGGACACAGAAAAGTATAGGTACCAAAATCTATTTTTGGTTAATCATTTTGTAGGAATGCTTCTTAATGAGTTCCTGCAAAATTTTATGATAGTTGGACAGTGGATGTTCAAGACACATGATAGGATACTAATCATGCTTCAATAACCTAATAAAAATAGATGGAGGATATGTCACCTTTGGTGAAAATTCCAAAGGAATGATTATTGGCCTTAGCCAAATCATTAAATCTTACTCAGTTTTAATTTCTAATGTATTTTTTGTTGATGGATTAAAATTTAATCTACTTAGTATATCACAATTATGTGATGATGAATTTCATGTTAGATTTAAAAATGATGCTTGCAATGTCTTTAATTTTAAAGAAGAATTGGTATTTTCTACATTAATAAATGAAAATGTTTACTCGGTTAACATAGATTCATTAGCTTCTCAAAATACTTCATGATTAAGTGTATTTTATAAAGAGTATTGGCTCTGGCATAGGAGACTAGGACATTGTAATACTCAATCCCTTAGAAATATAACTAGAAAAATCATAGTTAAAGACATACCCAAACATGAGTTTCCACAGGAAAAAGTGTGTAATCCCTATCAAAAGGGAAAACAACACAAATTTTCCATTAAACCAAAGAAAGAAGTGTAAACTTCTTTACCTCTCGAACTGGTTCACATGGATCTATTTTGACCATTTGGAGTTTCTAGTTTAAATGGGAATCACTTTTTTATGTTCTTGTAGATGAATTTTCTGGATATACTTGGACCTTCTTTATAGATCACAAAAGTGAAGCCTGCTCTTATTTTACTAAATATGCCAAGTCTGTGGAAAATATTTGGGGACTTAGATTTAAATCCTTAAGAAGTGATCATGGCCATGAGATTGAAAATTAATAGTTTGAATCCTTTTGCTCAAAAATGGTTATAATTACAATTTCTCTATCGCTAGAACACCTCAACAAAGTGGATTTGTAGAAAGAAGAAATAAAACCCTATAAGATATTTCTAGAACAATGCTTAGTGAATATGACCTACCTATTTATTTTTGGGCTAAAGATGTCAATATAGCATGCTACATAGTCAATAGAGTGTTGATCAGACCTATTCTTAAACGTAATCCTAATGAGTTATGGAACAATAAAAAACCCAAGGCTAATTACTTCAAAGTTATTGGTTTCAAAGTATATATTTTTAATACTATGGACAATATTGAAAAATTTGCATCCAAGAGTGATGAATGTATATTTTTTTGATATTCCATGTCTAGTAAAACCTATAGAGTGTTCAATAAAAGAAGTAAATGTGTGGAAGAATCTGTCCATTTCAAATTTGATGAAGTATATCCACATGAGCCTAAAACCATTCTAGAGAACCTAGAGGATGATTTATCAAATATGAACATTAATTCCAAATCCTCAAACCATTTTGTGAAAGGAACTGTGTAAACTTCCAGTTCTAGAAATTCCTTAGACTCAAGACAGAATGAACAAGAACCTATTGGTGAACCTAAAATCAATAGTCCCTCTATTTCTAGAGCTATTAGAACTCTTAAGAACCATTCTTTATATTCTGTTATAGGAGACCAAGACAAAGAAACTCAAACTTGATCTTCTCTAAGAAATCAGGTTGAACAACAAGTATTTTTGTCACAACATGAACCTAAAAACATTAATGATTAAATAAATGATGAATTTTGGGTGATGTCTATGCAGGAAAAACTTAATCAGTTTGAAAGGAATAGTGTTTGGAAACTTGTTGAAAGAACTGAGGACACATTCACCATAGTCACGAAATAGGTGTTTAGAAATAAGGTAGATAAAGCTGATAACATAGTTAGAAACAAGTCTAGATTGGTTGCATATGGCTATAGTTAAGAAGAAAGAATTGAATATGGGGAGACCTTTTCACTAGTAGCTAGACTTGAAGCCATCAAAATCCTACTTTATTATGATGCACATCTGAATTTCAAACTATAAAAAATGGATGTTAAGAGTGCATTATTAAATGGGTATATAGCTGAGGATGCCTTTGTTAAACAACCCCCTGGCTTTACAAACCCCCATTTTCTGAATCATATTTTTAAATTATCAAAAGCCTTATATGGTTTAAAACAATCTATAAGAGCTTGGTATGATAGGTTGATAACTTTTATTATTTCCAAAGGTCTTACAAAAAGAATAGTTAATCCTACCCTGTTTATAAAACAAATTTCTAATGATTTTTTAGTTGTTCAAATCTATGTAGATGACATTATCTTTGTATCTTCAAGAAATTCCTTATGTAATGATTTTTCTAAAATGATGCAAAATGAATTTGAAATGATTTTAATGGGTGAACTAAATTTTTTTCTTAGATTTCAAACTATTCAAAATAATGATGGTATTATTTTAACTCAAAGAAAATATACTAGAAAGATTCTAAAACTTTTTGGATTGGATAGCTCTAAAATTAGTGAAACTCCCATGAGTACCACTTGTATGTTGGATCATGATGAAGATTTGTTGATCAAACCACTTATAGATGAATGATTTAAACTTTACTATACTTAACTACTAGTCGACCTGACATTATGTTTAGTGTGTGTATGTGTGCTCGTTTTCATGAAAATTATATGGAATCTCATTTAAAAGTTTTACTGATAATTTTCAAATACCTCAAACACATGCCGAATCTAGGACTGTTCTATCCTAGAGGACAATCATTTGAATTAGTTAGTTATTCTGATGCTCACTTCAGTGGTTGTAAGTTAGATAGAAAAAGAACCTATGGAACATGTCACTTTTTAGGAAAGTCACTAGTATCATGGTGTAGTAAGAAACAAAATTCTGTTATGGATATCAATTACTATATTGATATACAGTTGCTAGCAGTTGCTAATTATACAACTGCTAGCAGTTGTTGTGCAAAAATCTTGTGGATGAAACACAAATTACTAGATTATGGATATCAAATCAGCAATGTACCTATAAATTGTGACAACAAAAGTGATATTAACATCTTGAAAAATCCTTTTTCACATTCTAGGACAAATAATATTGATGTAAGACATCACTTTTTGAGAGATCATTATCAAAAAAGTGATATCACTTTGGAATTCATTGGTACTGAGTATCATCTTGCTGATATATTTACCAAACCATTAAATTAAAAAAGAATAGACTACATCGTACATGAATTAGGCATGATAAATCTTAAGTAAATGCCTTACTATTTTATATAATACTATTTTATATCTTACTATTTCATGTTAATGGTCTCACAATTAGTATTTCATGATTACTATCTAACAGTCATTGTCTCATCATAAGGATCATCCATTGTCTCTCCGTAAGGATCAGTCACTATCTCACAGTAAAGATCAGTCAATGTCTCACTGTAAGGATCAGTCACTGTCTCACTGTAAGGACCAATCATTGTCTCACAGTAAGGATCATTCATTGTCTCGCCATTAAATTCATTCACTTTCTAACCGTAAATATCTAACAAGGTCTCATCGTAAATATTTTTTATTCTTTTTATTTACAAATTATAAATTTTCTTGTGGTAATTATTCATTTCACCTTTTTATTTTCCCATTCTTTTACTTTTACTACATTTTGGATTCCTAAATGATAAAATAAAGGAAGTGTCACTTTTCCTTCAATCAATATTTCTTCTATTCACTCAATTTGTAACCCTTCTTTAATCCTATAACCCTTCTATCTCCCTCGAACCTTCGGTGAATGCCAAGGATGAAATGCCCTTCATCATTGACTCCTGAGAAATATAGCTCAATGAAGATAAAGATTGAAATTATGATGTCACCCAAAGGTCCTCTAAATCTGAATCTAGTGAAACGAGTAGTAGTACCTGAGAAAGAGATATTCCCTGAGTGGCTTCGGTCGAGTAAGTCTCTAGTTTTGAATGTTTTAAAAGTGAAAGGCTGGTTAGAATGGCTTTTGAAGAATGATTGACCTATCTACCCTAAGCATGTGGAGAAATTTATCATTATGTTCAATTCTACTTTGATTATGAAGATGTTTTTGCTTTGAGAAGATGGGTAAATGGAAATAAATTCACATTCTCTTCAAGGTTGTGGGTTGTATGCCTTAGGATACCTCATGATGGAATCTGTGAAGACTATCCAAGAGTTCCTCCACCTTCTAGTGAATTCTTTTTTCTTTGAAGATGCTCTGAAAAGCATAACCAGAAATGGAACCAAGAGGAGAGCCATTGATGCTAAATTGTTTGGAGAATCTTGACATCTATTTATGTTTATAAAAAACTTAATTATCCCCAGAAAAGGTGATTTTTCAGAACTAAAACATTAGAATGTGTTTATGATTCATCTTATGATAAATGGGCATGAAATCAACCTTTGTAAGTTTATCATACACCATATGTGTGAGCTGATGCAAACCCCATCCAAGTCAACCTTTATTTTTTATTCTCATCTTATCTCATCCATGCTTCATACCAAAGGTATGGTTGGACCAAATAAATAAGTTATCAAGGACTGTAGGTTCTACCTTTCAAAATTCATTATTAAAAGGATATAAATCAACTAAAATCCTTAGAAAAGGAATGGGTGGAAGAAAATGATAGGATTTATGAAATGTTCAATCTAGTGGAATATCCTTCAAGACCAAAATATATTACTGATCCTGGCTTGGAACCAGATGAGGTTATTGTGTGTTCTGAAGAAGAAGAAGAAGAAGAGGATGATGTGCCTCCCAGGGAAACTATTTCTGATAAGAAAGACAGTACTCCTGTCCCACATGTAGTAAGTGAAAACGAAGTCCCTACTTCTAAATATGTTGTTAATATAGAATATCAAACCGAATTTTAAATAGAATCTATTGTCAAAGAAACCTAAAATAATCTTATGGAAGATCTTATAGAAGAATAATTAAATGTTATGCAAGAAGCTGACCTTGAGGAACTTCCAGTGGAATAATTTGTTCCTGAAGTCATTCCTTCAGCTAAGGAAAGGCTGGAGATGGATTTTTAGTTGGCTAGATAAGAAAAGGGAGAAGAAATAAGAGATGAATTCATGTAACTAGATAAATCCTCTAATCCTCTATGTCCTGAGAAGGATTCGACTGTTGAGGGGGAGCAACCCTCAAATCTAGAATCTTTTGAAGTACCAAACCCAATTGATCCAAGACCATTAGAAACATGGTATAAATTCCCCATCTTTTATAATGTGAATGACTCCTAGGAAGTATAAGTAAAAGTCCTTGACTATTCCGCTATGTTCCAATTGAAATTTGTCTCTAATCTTCCGCCTGAAAAAGAACTTGAGCCCATATCAGTCCCTATCTCTGGGCATTCTCTAGAAAACCCATCTTTGGTGAGTAAAGATGTTCTAAATATTTTGGAACTACCCTTTTGTTTGGAGTTGGAAAACTCATGAATGCCCAACTAGCTCCGTTAACAAATCTATGTGAGAGAGATGCCTCACTGTTGTTGGAAAAAGTTATTTGGAAAATTGAACCCAAAATTCTTCATGAGAATCAGTAAGCCAGAGTTGAAAACAAACTTCATAGTGATTAAGTGAAGACTCTAAGAGGTATGATAGAAGTCATGCAGAAAGTGATGAATTCGATATCAGAGCATGCTTCTCATCCTATGCAGCATGTTGTTCCTTAAAACCCATAGAAATTTGTCTCTCATATTCAAAATCATTTATCTTCCTTAGCTGTAAAAGTGGTAGAAAGAAACAAAAAGATTGTGAAAGAAATGCGAGATCTTGTATGTAATCTTAACAAGCTCATTGATCAGTATATGTGGTGCCTCCAAAAAGTGATAAATCAACTGAAATCTCCCACCTTAGCTATAACTTCATCCAATACATCTGGAAAATCATCTCAATCTTCCATAGACAGTGACCTTCTCAGAACAGTGGTCAAAGAAGAACTTCATATTGTGCTTTCTGGTTTCAATAAAGATTCTATATCTGAAGTCATCAAGAACAGTGATATAATTATTTATATGGTTCAAATCCATTCCAAAATTTCTAATGATTCTCTATAAGAAATTTCCAAGAAATTGGATATCTACTTCACCTAAATCTTCTCAATGACTGACATGACCAATAATTTCAAATATCTTGTAGAAAATCTGAGGATTCCTATTGTTACTCAAGCTTTCAAGACTCAAGTCCAAAATCTCACAGAGTTCAGCCATATGATGGAAATGTTTATGGAAAACAAGGATGACTTTGAGAAAGATATGCAGTATGGTGGAGAGATCATTTCTGATTTTAGTAAGCTTCTGAGGCCCTATATTCAAGTACAGAGTACAGCCATTGTTGCTCCTACGGCAGCCCCTATGAGGCCTGGTGTGCCTACATTCACCTCTTCTCTAGCCTCCACATCTTTTTCTGTTATTCAAGCACTATGTCAGATCACGCATGTGATCCTTGATCAACAACTATCTCAGTCTTCTACTACACCTACTCTGGATCCCGCTTTCATTGAAGGTCTTCCTTTACCTTCCCTCTCAACCACCTCACTACCTTTTTCTACCTCAACCCATGTTCCTATGGCTTCCTCTTCTACTGCTTCTATTACTTAGGGCAATGAGAAGACTATCCAGTGAATAAGGAAAGTGATTAATTTTTTTATGGGAATATTGTTAATTTTGTTTTAATTTTTTTTATTTTCCTATTTTTATCTAATATATTATTCCCTTTTCTTTTCTCGTTTGTCTTTCTTTTTATTGATATTTTTTTATAATCCCAAAAAGGGAGAAAAATATTCTAACTATGTTGTTAGAAAAAATACACACTCTAAATATAAAAGATTTGTGATCATCAAAAAGGGGTAGATTGTTGGACTCCTCATGTATTAATCATGTTTTCATGATCCCAAATCCTATTCAGTCTATAAATAATGTTAACTCTATATAATCTATATCACATCAAATGCACAGTTGTTTTGTAAAATCTATCCAAAGATCTTAAGTTCTATACACTCAGTTTGGTTACTATACACTATCATTTGATTCATATTATAATAATTTATCGGAAAAATGATTATGTTTAATTCATTCCATAAATATCACTACTTAACTCTGAATATAGATATTTTCCTAAGTGTAAGACACCATGAAAAAAAATACATTGTGACATCGAGACAGCATGACGTCGAGACACCGTGACATTGAGACATCGTGGAATCAAGATATTGTGACATCAAGACACTATGAACAAGAAACAGTGAACAAGACATTGTAACAACCATGAGTCTCCATGATCATAAGACATCGTGACCATGAAACACAATAATGAATCAGATATTGTGAAGAATCAGACACTGTGACCATGAGACATCGTGAAGAATCAGACACTGTGAAGAATCAGACAACGTGACCATGAGACACCGGTTCAAGGAGACAATGTTTCCATGACATACTGTAACACCATTTCTTAATCTATTTTTTTTTCTATTTAATTTCTAACAGTCATATTTGAATATTTTAAATGCACTGGCATAATTAATGTTTCCTTGTAGACATGGCACCTGAAAATATGTGGTACGAGGTGAAAAATCCATGCAACCTGTCGGATCCAACACATGCACTCCGAGATAAAAGAGTAGTGTGGCCCAGAAGCAATATACATGGAAAGAAAAAAAAGCAGGAATGATCACGAAAATTAAGAACACACTTAGAGAAATTTTTGAAGAATGTATTGTCACATGCAACTCGACACTACTAAGGAACACACAAAGCATACTTGAATCCAATAATCTAGGACACCTTCCCACTGTCAAACACCACGAAGTACACACACCAATATTGAAAACTTTCGATACTCTGTTTTCTATATGAGGACATTATTTCAACATCAACTTCATCTTATAATACTAGAGTTGCAAAGACCAACACTCAGAGCACTTCTAAACCCATCTCTATATTTTTTCTCTATTGTGTATCTTTTTATTAACTTTCGAGCAGTGTGTGTATCTGTATAAACAAACACTCTATCTCCTGTATTAAACTAAAGTATACAAGATATATTTTCTCAAACATACATTTACACTTATGTATACCCATGGATAAGTGTGCAAGAGGTCTATGTGTGGCCTGGTAGTTTGTACCCACAAAGAACTATGGAAGAGGTCCTTGTGTGACCTAGATAGTCTTGTGTACTATTGTTACCCTGATCCAGGGTGTGGAGAAAGTTTATTTATATAAAATTCTTGGTGGATGGTGATCACCAAGTGAAATGGATTATTTCTTGGAATGGGACTAAACCTCTTGTTTTATATCCACAGTGCTTCTTAATTTAGTCTTCTTTATTTTACTGCATTACTGTATAATTCAGAATCCACTAAATTCACTTTGATTGTTAATCTTGGAAAGAAGTTATAATTGTATTGTATTAGTATAATATCTTAAAAAGTAATATTAATAACTGACATTAAAATTACTGAGAACTAATCAATATTCTAAGAAGTTATTTAAACATTCAAACTCTCATAACAGTATATCCTTGATTAACTGGGTTGTATTTAACCTTCTGGGGAAACCTTTTTAAGAATACTATTTAACAAGAAATTTTTATAGATATTCAATTCACCCCCCCCCCCCCACACTTGAGTAATCTAATCCGAACAACAATTATGATCTTAGTACATAAAGTAAATTAACTACTCAACTCTAGACAAAGGATAAATAAATGAAATATTTATTTTTTCACTTTTCATACTGCGAAATCCATGTCTTTAAAACATATCAATCTCTTATGGTTTTGTGGTCTATAACATTCTCAGGATCCTATTAAATATCATACTCTATTATAATTTGATAGTAATTATTCTCTTAAATATCCATGTTTTCCTACATGGAAACCTAATATGCATTTCCTTAGTTGATCTTTGTACTTATGTTTCTCTTTTATTAAGTGGGTATTTAAATAATTATTTTTATGTTATTGGTTTTCAATAAATTTTCTTTGAAAATTCAAACCCTAGTTACCAAACCCAATTTAAAATTAAAATGACGAAATTTATTATAGGGGGATGTAACATATGAATATTTTTAAAAGTAAACAATATACTCTATAGCGTACCAGATACACAACTTCCAACATAAAAGGAATAACCAAATATTATTATTTAAACTAAAACTATTATAACCTAGCCATTAAATTGGTGGGTAAGAATAAGAATAACTAATTTCTGAAATAAATATATATATCTTACACAATAGAAATATATTGGTAAATTTTCATAATAAAAGGACATTGTTTTTTTGTGAATGTCGTTTTAATCATCAGAGAAAAAATTATTCAAAATTGATTTTTTTTATTTTATGTACGATTATTATAATTAATTTCTGGAAGTTTTCTAAAATTTATTTTATAAAATTAACTTCATTTTTAAAATTATGATATAAAAATTATTATATTGTGAAATTTTTAGAATTTTTTGAAAAAGGAAATTTTTTGGTGAAAAGTAAAAATTAAAGTCTTAAAATATACAATATTTTTGTGACATTATCAATAAACAATTTTTATTTAAAACTTTCCATAATTAATTAATGACTAAATTATGTTACTATTATATAAAATTATAAAAAACAATCTAGGACATGTAAATTAAAATTTATTTAAAGATAC
Organism: Viscum album; assembly: GCA_963277665.1. Classification (NCBI taxonomy): domain Eukaryota; kingdom Viridiplantae; phylum Streptophyta; class Magnoliopsida; order Santalales; family Viscaceae; genus Viscum; species Viscum album. The sequence goes on from OY728166.1 coordinate 269,555,641, forward strand.
TTATAAAAATTGTTATTAGTGATGATGTAGCGTCTGCACAGCATGGAAAAAGAAAATTTTGCTTCCTTATAGGAAATAATTTAGTGCTAAAAATATTTTAATAAAATTTTTATTAATTTTTATGAATTATTTATTTGGATGATATTATCTAATTATTTAGTTATATTACATGAATCTTATCCAAATTCATGTAAAATGCTTCTGTGGGGGAAGAAATGTTAAATTAATAAAACAAATGATGTTGAATTGACTTGGATATCAGTAAATCTACATAATTAATGAATATAAAATATTAAATTTAACCAAATTAATTTTTTTATGATATTTAATTATTTTTAATTTATATATATATAATAAATAATATTAATGCTTATGTGATGCTGATGTAGATCTTGTGAAAGAAGATTAAAAATTAATAAAATGGTTTTAATTAAAATTATAAGAACCCCTATATGACACAAAAAATTGAATAAATCTTTTTGGATGATACGGTTTCAATCATATTATTATTTTGGTTAGAATCTTGGATCTTTTGGATTCATATATATATCATTAATCAACTTATAATATTTTATTTAAAATAAATTCATGTTTTTCACACTATGGATTTCAATTAGTATAAATTGTTAATATATAGGGCTATTCAGAAATATTTTTTGACCATAAATAGTTTTTGAAAATATAAAATATTTTATCTTAATCATGATAATTTTTTAAAAAAATTTAAATCCAAAAGTAAATACGAAAAAATTTTGAAGAGTGATGATGTGATATCTTTTAATTTAATGGAAAAATCAAATAATTTTTATTAAAAATACTAAAATAAAAATAATATGAGATAATTTAGATAATTATTTAATTATATAGAAAACAAAATGACATGTATATAATATAATAAAATATTTTTTCCTATTTTTAATCATTTTATTGATGTTTTTAAAGTCAAGGTTATGAAAAGTATTAAATTGGAAAAAATTATATTTCATTAATATAATATTTTATTAAATTATATAAAAATATAAAAAATATTTAATAAGGAAAAAATTTGAAAATATTTACTCTAAAATTTAATTACCATTAGATTTTAATATTTTTAGATGTCTTTAGCCATATAATTTTCTTATTATATTTTAATACTTTTATTGATTCCTAATTTTTCCCTCACCTCAATTATAAAAGGGAACTCCGTCCTTTAATCAATTAAATAACCATGAGCCTTATTTCGTGACAATCCACCAAAAAATTACATTATCCTCATCTATAGACACATTATAGTGTTTTTGGTCTTACAAAAAAGTCCAATTAGATATTCCTTAAGGATTTTCTCAAGGAGAAAATATTCGAGCTGTAAATTCCTTCTTCTTCTCTTATAAATTGTTTCTCACTTTTACGTCATACTCACCCCAACCAAATTTTGTATGATAACTCTGATATAATATATTTATATACTGGAATGTTATTCAATTAATGGAATATCCATCATCTATTCTTATATATTCTTTTTTTATTCCTAAAAATGAAATTGGTGTCCATGGTATGTTAATGAGTTTTCATATCCCTTTACCATATTGATGGAAAGTATAAATAAAAATATGATTATTTCAAATAACCCAAATATTTTTGTTTTATACAGTATCAAATTCTATAATGAATATACATTCAGAATATTGAACAAAATGAAACTAGTTCAATAAGGTTCGAAAAACCACCAAAATTAACAAAACTTTTATCCTTCTAATTTTATCAAATGAATGGTTATCATGTAAGAAATATTAAATGATATAGGGGACCATTTAAACATACTGAATTTTACTAATACCTTTTTTTAAACTTAGGGAGTATTATTTCCTTTTGACAAGAAAATCCATAATGAACTGACCAGGAAACCATGAAACAACCACACCCAAAACAATGAAAACAGTAAAAGTTTATTAATAAATGCGTGAAAATATGACATAAAAATGACATATAATATGTTATATATTTTTTAAAAAAATTAATAACACCCTTTAATCCATTATACATGAATTTTTAACATTCGTGGAGTAATTTGAACATGAGTTAAGGGACTCATTAACTAAAACATTGTTTTAAATGTTTTACTGATTTATTATTATAACTAATTATATTTCATGAAAATGTTTTCAAAATTATTTTTATGAATGTATTTATATGGAAATGAAAGTTTTAAAATGAAAATTTTCAACTTTTTCTCCAATGTTTTGAAAATGGATCTTTTTCTATTTTTAAGGGACTTTTCTATTAAAAACCTCTTTAATGTCCCTTTTTACAAAATTCAAAAATATTTTTTTTAAATTATATGGAATTATAGGATTATCCCATTTTCATGAATCTCTATTTTTTTATTGACTCTATTAAATAATTAAATTTTTATTTCGAAAAAAGAATTTTTTTTAATAGTATTTTTTAAAAATATGTTACTTCCCTCGAGGAATGTTTTTATGATGCATGTATTCATGTTTTATGAATATGTTCTGGTTTGTGTGAATTGTGTATGGTGATATGTGGTAATTTTGTAAACCAAATATGGGTAAGACTTTAATATCCCTCTAATGATTTGGGTATGCTCGATGTCGACTATAATGGTTATTATAAGTGTCAATGTAATAGTTACATCATAAGGTAGTCGTGAGGGTTACCTTGTAAGGTACCTATGATGGTTACAAATCATATAGAATCCATGAGAGTGAAAATCATAAGTATGTATGATAATAATATTATTTCAAATGTTTCTTAATGGTTTTTTATTCATTCTACTTTTCGTGGAAACATCGTATTTTCACAAAGTATATGTTACTTTTAAAGGTGAAAAGTATATCATTCATGTGTTTATAAGTATTAATAGAATAATATTTCTTTCCTTATTTTTATGTCCCTTAATAAGCTTTTTGTGCTCATCCCAAGTTTTAAATTGTTTTCATAGGGTTTAAAGATGGGAACGAGAAATGTAAAAGCCATGATGAATGCTTTGAAGCTCTCTTATGAAATGAAATCATGTTTTATTTTAAATAATTTTGTATTATGGATAAAATTGATATTGTTTTAATAGTATCTTCTTTGTATGCTAGTTGGATGTTTTGATTGAATTATGACCTAATTCCTTAAAACTATAATCCTAAATGATCTTTGGGAATAAATAAAAATAAATTCTAGTCTAAATTCACTAGAATATGTAATGATTAATGTCAAGTCCTTACAAATATCTTAATAACATTTTTATAAAATAGATGATAACATCCCTGGAATCTAGGGAGTGGGATATTTCATCCAAATGTTTCACTTAATATTCTATAATCCATTACATATTATTGTTGAAAATCTATATAATATAACCCTAAAATAAGTCAATGTATTGTTCTATATTTATTTTTTTCACGTGTGATATATTTTTTATGATAATAAAATTCAGTGGTGTATTATTTTCAACTTATTATAATATTAAATAATATTTCACATCATATTCCATTACAGGGATAAATTTTCATATTAATGTTTGATCTCCAATGAGATTGATAACTTAATAATTTATAATATGATATTTTATGAAAAAAAATTTATGTCATATGGTTGTTGTCTATTTATCCCAAAATTCATTATATGTAAATTATAATTTTAATATTTTTTATGTTTAATTATTTTTAAGAGTGATGAAAATATATTTAGTATATATGAGTGTATTGTAACATCCTAACTATACGAACAAAGATCCAGTGGTTATCTTACAACACAGGCAAAAAATAAAATATGTTCCATCTAGAAAGATCAAATATATAATAATTCATTGGAGAAGAGATATAAACATGACTCCAACAATAAATTTTTTACCCTATAATAAAACATAAAATTCTTGTGAGGATAATATTAGTACTTCTAGTATATCCCTGATATCATTCATAGATTCCTTCTTACTATCCTATTAAAATGAAAAAATAATACATGTTTAGATTTGACTGTTAGTAAAGGAAATAATTCAACATAATCTAGTAGAGAATAAATAATACAAGAATAATTTCAAAAATTAAACCAATGTTAAAATAATTCATAAAAATAATTTCATGAAATGGATGTATATCTATAAATTACATAACGACTTAAAAAACATGGATAACAATAACTAAATTATTATATATATTTTGTGCTTGAGGGTACAATTACCTTCAAACACACACACACCATACACCCACACCATAAAAGAAAGGTCCTAGCCCCCTCCTCAAGGGATAACCCACCCAATCAGCCACTTTTATTACATCATATATTTTTACCCAAAGGCCCAGTGGGCCTGAAACCCATTACATGGCCCATAGGCCCCCAAATAGTTTTCCCAAAGGTGTATTTTGTGAATAGTACCTAGCTAATACAGTACCTGATATAGTATCACCACTGCTATAGTATGCACCACTATTGTAGTGTCTCTCATCACTGCTATAATGTATGTCAGTTTTATAGAACTATAATCATTATTGTACCTCCACTATTATGGTTCTACTACAATACCCTATGCCCAATGGGTTTTGAACCCCGAATATCACATAGTATTACAGGGTTTCTTTACCAGTAATCCAAACCCCAACTATATAACTGAATTGTTAATTAGGATGTCACAATACACATATATATAATAAATATATTGTTTGGGAATATTCTATATACCCAAGATAGTGTGTCTCGATAAGCCAACTATTACATTGATGGACTATAAGGGGACGTTCCCATCATGTACTATGTCTAATGAATTTATTTTATGAATAAAAAATTTGAAAACTAATTACATAGTAAAAAAATAATATTGAAAAACCATAAAATGAAATATTAATATTATTACAAGTCAAAAAAACAATATCTTAAATGTAACATCATGTTGACTTCCTTCTGGTAGTTATTGACTCTATTTCGGTTTCCCTTTTTTTGGGTAGGTTTTGGTGATTTCACAACTGGATAGAGTTCGTTAGGTAAAAATACCTATTATGCAAATGTATATTTTTTCAAATCAATGGAGACAATGGTTCAATATGTCAAATGATCTAGAAGATTCAATTTGGGGTTCAGGTTGAGTGGGAAGCTTTTCAATGTTTTATTTAACATATTTTGGTTATGTACCATTTTCAATAAATTTTTACATCATGGATGTAATTCATGACATGAATCCATCACATAGAAGAATAAACGAAACAGTTTCATGATGTGAATGATATATTGGTAGTGAATTTTTTTTCACATTGTGACATTTTTTATATCGGTATTTTTTTCCCGAGGTGATTCCTTTTTCAGTGTATGCACCACTAAATATATTCACGGTGTGAATTCATTGAGTCTAGTTACTTTATGTACAATTAATACTGAAAATATTAATAAGTTATCATGCATCTCTTTCTCTTATCCCTTTGGAGACTCTATGATGGGTAATTATCTTCACAAAACATCTTCAATGACAAGGACTATGAGAGCATCATATCATATTGGGTCTATATATAAAAACTTCACTAGTTCTTAGTTGTACCATGTAAAATACCTTGTTTTCATCTAAAAACCAATTTATTTGATTTTATGAAACCTTAATAACTCGAAAAACATCTAAATCAAATCCCCTATGGCATGGGGATCTGCCTTAGCGTGGAACTTCAGAAATCTATTACACTAGAACTCAATCAGTTTTCTAATCATGTGTGAAAATTAAGGTTTAACTACTAGTTATAAATGTTGATTAAGATATAGTGGATCATATACATTCCCAACTAGAGGAGACACATCAAAGTAAGATCCTAAAACTCGGTCCTCAACACCAATTAGTTTGTCTTCGTGAAACATAATTGGTATCCTAGAAGAATACCTTCACGGAGGAATCCTAAAATTAATCCAGACATACCATTTTTAGATGATAAAATATAAATAGGGATCTAACTGAACAATAAAATAAAAATTAAAAAAAAATATGATGCAATTTATATTTTTACTACAACCAGTGTCTCATAATTTTGATTTGATAGGTCAGTATTCAGAGAATTAATGTAAGGATACATTTTCTACTACACCAAAATAGGATTATATGTCTTGAGAGATACACTCAAGGAAAACTTACACAATTTACCTAATTTCCCACCCAATCCTCATATAGGAACAAAATAAAATATAATATTAATGATGAACCATCTATGAAACCACTCTATATCCACCCAAACCACTTAGGCCCACATGTTCAGTGTAAGGTCAGGACACCACAACCACAAAAACACCTCTAATTTCCTAGGGGCTGGAAATAAGTGCTTAGTAAACATAAATATTATTGATTTACTTTTCCATAGAAATATCTAAACACATTTAGCCACTAATTTCCATCTAATAGTGAATAAGAATATAAATAAAATATAATAAATCAATTGATTAACCAAGAATTCAATAAACACTATGGAATAGAATATAGTACAATAGAATATAGAAAATGTGTATAGGGGAAAATACAAACCCAACAAAAATTTAAATCCAAATGTGACTACAATTGTAAATAATGACTAATCATATATACCTACTCCAAAAATCCATGTTTGACAACCGTATGTTGTCAATGTATATAGATATCACTATTCCCCATTGTAATAACCGATGATCTATCTATCAAATGTATATGTAAAGAAACATTTACGAAAATCCCATGGAGGGTGAGTATATACTTTCCCAGTATGATTCCCTGAAACTAAATGGGAGTTATATATAGAAACTAAAATAGTTGCCTCATCACAAAAAAAGATAAAAACGAATCCCATTAGATACAACCATATATAAATATGATCATAAATAACCTAAATAAGAGATAAGGGGGTATACATCTAATATCACATCCAATGTTAATGAGTTTTCTTACAGCTCAATAAGTCTATCGCTAATGGAAAACATCAAATAAAATATCACCAGAATATGTGGGGATGGATAACCCACACAGCTACTCTCTATAGCTGAGGGGGCACACATCTAATATGGAGAACCATCACCCCACTAGAGTTCTAAGATGATATAGTACCACTCCGAATATGGAGAACATGTTCACTATAGTAAAGGGAGTGCTAACCCAACCAATATAATGAAATTGTGATCATGCACCCTAGTGTCACATTGGACTGCTGAGAATGATATATCTTAGATAGTTTGAGGATCCTAACCCCTGATTGGATAGGAGAGTACAGACCCCAATGTTTCCAATATATCATGGAAACCCACTTCTTTGTGTGATAGGGGGTACTGACCATAGAATCTATCTGATATAGTGAAGAACCAATTTTTTAGTTTAACAGTGATGCATTGATCTCATCATCTATCTAATAATCCCTCTCGATCACTTCCATCATCAAGATTCTGATAAATAAGGAACATTATCAAAACACCACACATCATATATTAAAATCTGCTATAAATGATACCATTATGTTCTATGTGGAAAAAAATCATGATTTTCTACTCATGAGACAAAATACATTACCAAACAAGGGAGATACAAGAGGTAGAATATTCATATATGAGTACACAACATGTATAGGGTCTACACAACATGTCTCCCTTCTCTACTACCTCTCTGTATTCACCCTAGACATGTATTGGGATGAAGTTTATCTATATATGGAATACCCTCTATGATAAATAGTCTGTATGACCACTGAGGGTTCTAGTCGTTCATCTCAACTCACGCCAATGTATTCCTAACTATGTACATGTACTTTGATACATGGTATTCCAATCCAATTTTGGCCCCGATCATGTACATTTAGAACATGTATTGTCCACCTCGAAATGGACACACGGTGTGTAGTCCTATCTATAATCTATCAGATATTTAGCTTCACCTAAAATCATAGAATCGTTGCCATGGGAAAAGGTAGTGTTCATTATTCTAGAGTACACGTCGTTTATTAGTTTTTTTAATAAACATAAGATGGTATCACACATCATATATATTTGATCACTCAACAATGTATCTCACCATTTTACCACATAAGATTGAGGTAACATTCTATCAACCATGTTTTCCAAGACCCTGGAGTTAGAAAATCATATATTGATGAGCAACCCAAAGATTGTCTCACCTCACGTCACCCATATCACCTCACATCACAACTCATTTCCACTCTATGTCTTATATCCATGAAGAAACACCAACAATCCATCAATATAAATCTATAAATCACTAATGTAGTTTTTGTGAATGCATTCTACATGAATCTAGTTTTCTGATAATGCTCTAAAAAACTTAAAAATGTTGAATCGTGGATCCATATCCCAATAAAAAATAACATGAATAACATCTAGTTTTAAATAACATGAACAATGATAAAAAATTAATTCCATAATATTTCTTGGAAAATTATCATAGATCAGTGAAAATAGGTTGTGATGATGGAATAATTCAATAAATTGAGGAATAAAAAAAATTAATTCATTTGATGGGATAATGTGAACGAAGAGGAAATAAATATCAAGAATTGAATATAAAATAAATTCTCATTAATTTATTAAAAAGTGTGGAAATAGGAAATTTAAAATCCCTGCATCAATTTGGTATCATTCATTGGTGAATAACATGTTTTCCAATAATTTGAGGATCCCATTGTGTTCATTTCATAACAATCAACCTCGATATGTTCACTATCCTCATTAAATATCAATCCTCCAATAAATTCTGAGATATATCCTCTCTATTCTACCATGTATTAAGAGGATAAACCTAGAAACTAATTATAATGTGGTATAAATAGGTTATCTTTGTTTGTATGGGTTTTAAAACTAATTAATAACTTTAATAAAGTGTTTTAACTGAAATCACCTCCAATGAGTGCATCAACCAGTTACCCATTTCTGTAAAACCTTAAGTTACACATAGGGTAAAACCAAAGTTCTATACATAGATATGGTCTCATATTTCCAATATGAGGGTCCATTCATGTGTTATGCAATAATTCTCAAAAAAAACTACATTTTTTGTATTAATTACATTAATATTTATATATTATCAATTCTGGGAACCTAGGACATCGGAATCTCACACTATCTCAACACGCTTCTTAAATAATAATCCATATAATAGTGAAAATTCTTAAATAATAGGGTCACTAAAAATGGATTGATAATGAAAAAATTTAATTAATCATGTTATGGAATGATTTATTCTAATATGGGGAGTTTATTTGTGGAATCTTGAGTGCGGGGATATGTACACACATTTTGAAAAGATCCCTAATTGGAAGTGTAGGGGCCCTATTACAAAAATTTCTTGTAACTCTAGCCTTGATACATAGTTTTATGAAAAATAAAATTTCATAATTATGTGTTGTTGGTTTATATAAATGTTTTATTCTTACCAAATTATTTTAATTAATTATATATATATAACTTTTATTTATGCGATTTATTTTATATCATTCAATTATTATGATTATGAAATCCAATTTTTTTAAAATATGTCAATTTCATGAATAGAATTTTTTTTATTTAAATTAAAAGAAAATTTGGTTATGTTTTTATCAAATTGATTATAAGACAAGAAAAGGGACCATATTGGACTTCATAGATCATACACTACCCTTTCCTTAAGTGGTTATATATTTTATTAAGCAATTTTGAAGAAAAGGGAATGTGCCACATGGAGATGGTGATTGATCTTGGTCTTTAGGAAACTGAGTGATGGATTTCCCAGTGGAAATGTGTTCTACATGTTTTATTGGATATGTATGTTTTTTATCATAAATACATTTAATCATTTTATTATGTTTCATTTGGGTAATATTTTACTTCTTATATTATAAAATATTCTCCCTTTAGATTATTGAATTAGCATACTTGTATAGTTTTTATTCTTTTCTTTGTGGTTAAATTATTCCATATTTTTTCCATGTATGATTCTAGGAGCTAGTGTCTATCCTGTGGGGACTGGAAACACCCTTTCGACAATGTCATATCCAAATTGGGTATCAGGGTACCATGGATTTTGGGATGGTTCATGTAAAACTGGAATCAAATTTAAATTTCTTCGTCATTCTTGAATTTCAATATAAATTGGGTTGTTCGGGTATACATGAGGTCGAATTGATACAGCATAAGAGGTATATGTGAGAGAGGTCCTAGAGAAGTATTATTCTAAAGAGATTTATGTCACCATGTATCTTTGGTGAAAATAACATGTGGTATAATTTTATATTTTTTCAATATTTTATCCATTTTTTTATAATATAATTCTTAAATCCCCATCATGACTCTATTTTACGGAATTGATATTCCTACGACTCTTTTTTGAGTTAATAATCATTATAACCATAACAACTCTTTTGCTATTTTCTGTTGATGTTATATTAAGGTGACCCATTTGATGAGATATTTGAATTGGATGCAAGAGGTATCTTCTGGTAAACCATTATAGGTGAATACTCTTATTGAACCAAATATTTCTAATATTTTGGTTCATGTTTTCCATGCTTTGGGATAGGCACTGAAACATGATCCAGTTCATTCTCATGTTTTGGATCCTCAAATGGATGAATCATTAGGTAATTATTGAACGTTTCAATTTTATAAACCTCAATTTGTTTAAATGATAAGATGATCCTAATAATGATGGGGACTGGTGGGAAAATATTGATAATATTCTTAAGGTGTTTTAAATGTTGTAGTCAATTAATGTGATGTCTTCTAAGATTATTCTTGAGAGACCTAGTAATAGATAGTGGGATTTGATGTTGATGGAGAAGCAGTGGGTGGGTCTATAATGGAATTGAATTATGGTTATTTTCACTAATTAATTATATCAAAAGTATATATTTTTTGAGAAATTATTTGTGTTTCTCAATCTCACTTACGTTGATAAGATCTTGACCTAATATACAAACACATTTTCTAATCATGTTCAGTTTCTACCTCAGGTATTTACATATAAGAATATAAAATCATGAAGAAATTATGTGGGTCAAAATTCTGATATCTAATAATGGGTTTCATATAATAATCTAACTTCTAATTCTGATGTGATGTATAGATCATTAATTGTTAATCTTGATTTATATGGTGACTCATGGTTGGACGGAGTTTCATTTTCTCTCATTTTTAGTTTTGTGGGTTCCAGCAAAGAAAATAGATATTGGGAGGACTCTCTTTGTTTTTCTAGATTTCATGTTTCATCCGGGCATACTAGAATGACTGGAATAGGCCTTATGAAATTCTTATAGTGTGGAAATGTTGATTATTCGAATTATTTTTTCTTTCCGGAACCCAATATCCATATTTATTGTGCTTTCTTAGGTCACATTCATATTTTTTTCCATCTCTTTTTCTATAACACATAGTGGAATTGGCTTATTAGTACTAAAATATTTTTTTTTCAAACCATATGCATCAAAAAAGGGGCTTCTAGCTATCAAGATATGAAAATATGAACCTCATGGAGTGGAAGAGTATTCATATAAGTTTATGTGGGTTTAGTTACTATGAGAGGTATCATGTATATATAATCATTTATAATGGATTTTTTATTTTATACATATGGGTATAACTCATTTATATATTCAAATGTTTTTAATTTTCTAAAACATTATATATAGAATTTTATTATGTGAGGAATATTACTATTCCTCTCACAACAATGAGAGGGAATGATTTTTATTTTTATACTTCTATTTTTTCTTTTTCATAGAATGATTTTAACTATAGTTTTCAATTTCTAGACAAGAAATTTTATGAAATCATTTTTAGGTTTGATTGAATGATTTATTAAAAGGTTCATATTGACTATTAGATTTGTATGGACTCTTATACTATACTAGATAGGGTATGTTGTCTTTTCTAGGTAAATGGGATCCACGGTCCAGTAAAGGTAGTCCTTCTTTTAAAATGTAGGATTGAGTAATATAATATTTTTCTTTTAACTACGAGGTTGAATATTTCATAGATCATCTCCCTCTATTTTTCATTGTCTATTCAATTATCTTTCCTCTTTATTTCCCTAACTTCCCATCAGTAATATAGGTGAATTTTTCTATTGATTTGGCACCTAGTTTAAAGAAAATGTTAATTAATTATTATTTTAGAGCACCAGAGGATAAGAATAAATTGAAATCATATTAGTATAATTTTCTATTGAATGTTAATATAGGACCTAGGGTTACACATTAGGTGGCTCTAATTCTCTTTTTAAAAAATATGGTGGGAATCATAACTTTTCTATTTATTAGAAAAAAATCAATCAAGTTACTATAATGAATAGGTATCCATTACGATTGATTGATGATATTTTTAAGAAGTTGAAAGGGGGAAGTTGTTCTATAAGTTTGATATTCAATCTGGTTGTCCATATATTAAAAAATGATTATTACATTCATAAAATGTGTGCTACATTAAGTATGGATTTTTTTTATTATCTTTTTATAACATTTGGTCTATGAAATCTCGTACAATTTTTATGGATTTTATGAATAGGATAATTCATGATTACAATGAATCATTGATGGTGTTTTTTTGAACAAAATTCATGATTAATCTCAGAATAAGGTGAACCATGTGTGTCATTTGAGATTAGCTATGGAAACCTAGATAATTCATAAACATTACCCTAATCATTTGAAGTTTAATTTTGTTTATTTATGATGTGATTTTCTTAAGAGTAATTGCATCAAAACCTAGTTTCACTTGATCTTTATAAGGTGAATATTTTTATGACATTAAGGAGTGCATGTGATGTTTTAAGACTCGTAGCTTTTGTGGGTTTTGAAGGATATTACCACTGATTCATCATAGATTTATTTAAAATGGATTTTATGATGACCAATCTCACTTAAAAAATAGTGATGTTTATTTGGGATTAAAAATTATAGATTTTATTTTTCAGTTAAAATATCATTTGGATTCTACGTTGGGGTTGTCTCTTCAAGAGGTCGGGTAGCACTCTATGGACTTCAATGATTTTATAGTTTCAACTATTATTTTTCTATCATATGTGTATCTATCATGTAGTTGTATAAGATTCAAGGTAGCTTTAGACACAATAGTAGATTTATCCAACCAATGATATTAAACTCATAGTTGTGGTATCTTCTCTTTTTAGTAAATGGAATTATGGATTTAGTAAAAGTATTAAAATATATTTACCATAAAATTATTAATTGTGTATTATCAAAAAATTATATAAATATATAAAAGAGGTGTTGGGTGAAGTAATTTCACATATTTCATTTCAACATTTTCTACACCACTAGTAATGAGAAAGTCATTGATGATGATTTAAGAAGGAAAGTTCCCACCCAGTTTTTTAATGAATGACTAGAAGAGTGGAATCTGATGGGTCTCATTTCTTAGTTGTATTTGGAAGTTTAAGAAAATGTGTCTGAGGTTATATGGAAATAATATTCATGACCTCCTCTGATCTTGATAATATTATTTGGTAGAATCTAATTTATTATAAATTACATTATATTAGGGATTCTATTAATGGTGGGGAGACTATTTGTTTGTGGTAATTCACTGCATAGGGGTCCAATGTCTCCAAAACTAGTTTGTTTTTCATTTTATTATGATAAATGTAGTAGTTGGGAAAATCAAAGAGTCTCAGTGGGCATTGCACCATAGAATAATGAATTTCTCAAGGACATGTGATAGTGATTTTGGTGGCTAGGTATGAGATTAGGATCTATTTACATTGTTTCTCAATGATATCTAATACATCATGACAAAGCTGATCACTAGAGACCTTTAGGATTTCATCACCCACTTCTATGGATTATTTAGAAGATAGATGAGTTTTGTATATAATTTTTGGTAATGTTTCCATATGCCCCTCATAGAGGGAATTTAATATCCTTTTTGTCAATAGTTTGACCAAATAATCATACTTTATAACCAATTGATATACAACCACATATGAGTACCTATGATGTATCTACATGATGGAAATTATAAAATTACATGGAGTTACATATGCTATATTTTCTGATTGAGATTCATGTTTCACTTATCGCTTCTAGAGAGGCCTCTAAGATGAAATTGTACCATAGATACATTAGAGAATGGTATACCATCTATGAACATATTTTCAATATAGAATGTTCAATATATATTTTTTAATGTGTGTTATGTTCTTTTGTTTCTGACCATAGTGGACCTAGGGATGATAATTTTTCATTAGTTATGTTTTCCCAAAACAAAATTTACCTTTCCCTTATTATAATAGATTATTTTAAAGACGTTTTTATATTTCCAAGGAAACCATTATTTTTTTCATAAATGTGTGAATATTATTTAGTTGGGTCTATGTTGGTATATGAGATGATGATAAGGATATATTTAGTTCATAAATGAATGTTTATAGAAATGAGAGAGTGTAAATTCTATTTTATTTGTTGTTATCAACTATTGTAGATTTCAATTAATAATTAGTTTTTGTTAATTTCACCTCTATTCGAACATAAAACTTTTTGGAAATAAGGAAATATTTTTTTGAGGAGAGCGGGTCCTTCTAAAATTAATAATAATGAGTTGTAAGTTGAATAGAGTTTGGAATATCCACCATAATTGAAATCCATTCACTGCATGTTTTATTAATCATATGTTAAAAAATATATTTTTGACCATTCTAATGTTTTGATTTGGGAGGATATTTTAGTTCAGCCTAATTTATTTGTGACTGAGCATGTAGTCATGTTTTTTCATTCCAAGAAAATAGATCTTCATACAATAACAATACCATTGGTCCCTATTCATTATAATAATGGTAATGATTAACATGAGACGTGAGAGCCTAAGGAATTTATAAGAGGTCATTTGAATCATATCTTTAATATATAATATTCTTATTATGATTTCTAGAGGAAAATGTTTTTATTATTGGATGGTTATAACATCCTTTTACCATATATAATGTACTTCTTGGATCTCTTTCTGATTCCCTTATTTTGGTTATGTATTGGGCCTTTTGAGGATGGAGATAATTTTCGTAAGAATATTATCTAGAGTTCAAGGAAGTATGTTTTTTGGTTAATGAATCCTTGTAATAAATGTTTCAAAGGATTTAGAGGATGTCCCATGGGGTCAGTGTTAATATGGATTATTTTCTATATTTATTACATTTTTGGTAGTGAGCTATCTGCAAAAATGTTTCATTTTATGATCATAATTCAATATGGGAATCTATCACTCAAAAGAAAAATTAAAAAAGTTTCTTTATATAAATCATATACATTCCACTAATTTTTTTGACATCCTGAAATGGTCATGATCGTGATTTTTAAACTGAGGGGATGTCATTTTCATCATATTCACCACTCAATATATTCATGTTATGAATCAATGATTCATGTAGTAAAATATCTGGTTCTTGTAGGTTTTTTGTATGGAGAAGCATAGAAAATATTTTTGTTTCACTGTAAACTCTTTTATCTATCTATAGATAGATTGTATGCAATTTTACTGTGATTTCTTCCCTTCCAAAAATTTCTTTTCGGATTTTTATCTTCTATTAGTTTCTAAACTTTTGTTATATTATCCCTATACTATACCAATTAATTTCATTTTGTTTTCTTGTGTGTTTACTAAATTACTGGTTGATATTGATGATGTATAATCTAGTATTTCCTTGTTTGTTTGATTTGAGAAAATGTTTGGCTCGATTTGAAGAAATGGATTGATTGAGAATAAATTTAAAATTTATTTTAAAATTAATTAATTGATGTAAAATCCATGTGTAGATTTTAAATAATAAAGGGAAGAGGAAAATAGATATTGGGATGTGGTATTTTTTGAACTAATTTGAAACGATTGATTTCCCATTGTTGATTGACTGATTAACTGTAGAACATGTGATGTTCATTGGATAGTAGGTAATTATAAAATGTATGATATTATCTGAAATCTTAGAACTAAATTTATGATTACAAAATCAGATTAAACATAATCTAAAATCATTTTCCCCCTGATGTGTACTAGAGTCCTAATTGCCAAAGTTGTCGGTTGTGTGCGCACATTGATCTAAGATCACTAATGAGTTTTTAAATGGTCCTATTATGAGAATCTAATATACCACATGGAATGATACATAGTTCTAGGATATACATGTTTTTTATTCGATTAAATTAATTTATATAACATATTTTTTCATGATGACTGATTTATGGAATGTATTTATGTAAAAAATCATTAAAACCAATATTGATATATGATCCAACTCTTAAGATTATGATAGAATTGTTTTTTGAAATTATCTCTATTATATTCCATTGATTATTTTTTTAATTTAAATATATTTTTGTTTCAATGTTAGGGAATTTATATTGGGAAAAATGGGGATACCCTATAGATCATTATAGTACCTACCCCATATTTTCCATTGGGAATTTGTAGATTATTTTAATCTATGTTCGAGAAAAGGGTAAGAAACACTTTGAGGTGGTGGATGTTTGTTTTGTTTGAGACATAGAGTGATGGATGTGACTAGTGTATATTAGATCTACATAGTTTTTTCGATATATTTGATTTTATATCTTCAGTGACATTTTTTCTTTTGACGATGTGTCATTTGGGAAATATTTTACTTATTTGATTCTTCAAAATTGTACCATTCCAATGTTGATCATGCTGATATTTATATTTTTATTTCTCTATTTTGTGAAATAAAATCATTACATTATATTCCTTATATGATTCCAGGTTTTAATCACCAATATTTTTAGATTGGTAATTCCCTTTGAGACATGTCAACACTAGATCTTGTATCAGGGTACAGGGGGATCTAAAATGTTTAACAATAAAATGATATCTAATGAAATAGGTTGGATTGTTTCATAATTATATATCATAAGTAAAGATAAGTATTGGTCATATGATGTTGAAATTGATGAAAATACCTTAAAAATATTACTTAATCAATTTTATTATTCATAAGATTCTAATAATTTTATTTTGATAAAAATTTAAATAAAAATATGTAGAATAATCATATAAATAATTTCTATTAAAATAAAAATGGAATGTAATGAACTAAAATGTAATGAAATCGGAACATGCACCTGATTCAGTCATCTACTAGAACAAATGGTGTACCGGATCTCTATGTGTTGGTAAAAATCACCATGGAAAAAAATGTATGAATAACTTATACAAACAAAAATAATCATTAAAGGATAAAAAATTAAAAGAAAATAAATACAAGGTATAAAATGAAATATCCACCAGTGAAAGAAAAAATTGAAGTATAATATATTGGGTTTAAATTTTGTTGGCCATTATGATTGATAATAAGGAAAAATATACCAATCTACAAGAACATACATGTTTATATGATCTATATCACTGGAGACCTCCACTAAATCTGATACTCAAATATATTAGGATATTGGTTTCACAATGAAACCTAATAACAAGTAATATATATGTGATATATAATCCAAGTAGGTATCCAATGACTAAAAAGAATAAAATTATAAGAAAGAAGCTATATATTGTAGATTTTAAAATAATGATACAAAATAAATTTCCTTGTTTTCATTGACTAAAAACAGGAATAAAATATTTTTATTGAAAACACCCATTTTCATACAAAGAAAATATTAATACATTAAATACTATAATTATTCATTCCATTTCAAAAAAATTATAATGTATACTTTATATTAATATTAAAATAACTTTAAATTAAAAAAATTAACATTCCACAATTATTGAAAATACACATACCTTGAAAAATAATTGAAAATAATCATCATGGTAACCAATGGTTCTAGTGTGAAATTTTATAGAATATCATTATTATATTCAAGAATGAATTTAATTCTATAAACTATAATACTAATAAAAATCAATTAAACTCCCCTAACATCCAATACTAACTTTATTTTCTTAACTATGTGGAAACCAACTATGTTGATCTATGACCCCCCTTGGACAACTAGATAATGAATGATTCTATACTAGTTCATATTTGTATATAGACCAACCATCTAGACACCATGTTATTATTATGTCATTCAATAGGTGGTATAAACTTCACTAATAATACAATACCATAAAAACAATATCACTAAATTTGCAAATAAGTTATAAATATTTCTCATAGATTTAAAAACCAATATAATAACATTCCACATCATCAAGAATATAAAGTTAAATAAATTCAACATCCCTATAAAGGTTAATTTTATTACTATAATTAAATCATCCATCATTTCCACTACATGGAAAAGGTAATTTCCAATGTGTTTTCTTTATGATGTCATTTAATGTTCCAACCAAGTGTTTCTATATCCAACTAAGGATATTGAGTCATTCTAATAAAAAAATATTGATTTTTAAAACCATTAATAAATTATTGGACACTAATAAATACTCATTTTCAAATATTTATTTCAATTCAAACACAAAAAATAATTAGAATGTTAAAAAATTCTATTTCTCTTTTAAACCAGCATCACAAAATTCTCCAAAACATTTACCATGAGCCAACTAGAAAATTCATTCTATAAAATAAGACCATAACACAACAAAATAATTTTTATATAAAATTATATAAAATTAATGTTTAATAATTCTATATTAATCTTGAAAAGTAATTAATATTTCAAAATATATTATATATAATTGTACGTGTCTTATTTGTTTTAAAATTAAAATAAATAATTTAAAGTGTCGAACTGGCTATTCAAAATTCATTTTGGGATACTATCACATTCCCAAACATTCATGGAAATTTTCAAATATATATATATATATATATATAATTTCACTCAATAGCATCATTTTTTCAATGATTCAATTTAATAGGTTTGATCAATTTAATCTATAGAAAATCAAAATATTCAATTTATAATTAATAATAGTATTATAATATTATCAAATATAATTATCAAGAGAAAAATAGGTAATTCAATTTACAAAACAAGATATTATCTCTATAAAACCATTTTCATATCAAATCACATCAAAATATACCTTTCCAAAATGTATCAGAAGTTCTTGAAAATAGAAATAATTTTAATATATAATATATTAGAGGTAAAAAAAATAGATATAAAAATACAATGATTAGAGAATAAGAAATCATTTATTAAAATCAAATAGTATATGGTGAGGTAACATTATTTGAATTAATTAGAATCTAAATCATAGAATTGTGTCCACAGGTTATTTATTTGATTTAATTAGATAAATTATAATGTTATTCAAAGAGGAACAAATACCAATTAAGACCCATAGATATGATGAACACCTATGGCTATCAAATACCATGTAAAAGAATAAAACAATCAATTTTAGTACCCATTGTCCAAATTAAAAAAACCTTACTAATCAACAACCATAGCACTGAACATTATCTAGATCAACCATGAATATTTTTTATGGAATCTTGAATTAGGAAATAAGTTCTATTAGGATTATAATAGTCGAAGAAATGTTTGGTGAGGAGATAAAAATATAATAATGATGAATTGTTATAAAAATCATAATATACTCTACCATTAGCCACTTTTAATGACACCACTAGCTGGCCTCTAGAAGTAAAAAATTCCATAAACCCATTATCTTACAACTATCTAGACTGTTCCCATCATTGGCTAGCCTATGGGCCATCTGTTTCTATTTTCTCAAAAACAAAAATTCCAAAACCACTAAAAACTTCTATGAAATCCTCCAACCCATTGAGAATCGTAGAAGAAAGAAAATATGGCCACACAATATTGGGGATAATTTCATTATGTGACAAATATCTCCACTATAAGGCATTCACCCACCAAATAGATTCAACACCATTGATTGATAAAGAATTAAAATGAAATAAAACCCATGGAACACCATTAATACCAAAACATTCATTATTTACATAGGATCAACTCCATTATATGGAAAGGAAAAGTTATTTTAATAATTCAATTCATGAGATTGAGAAAAAAACTACTATGAAATCATGATTCTTACAATTGTATATCTATAAAAAATGAGAGATATAGTTTAGGAAACAAATAAACAAACTCTTATGAATATAAAAAAATTATCAAATCACTTATAACAATGAAATAAAACATTAACTACTCCAAAACTCGAATAAAGATGATCACAACCATTAAAACCAAATAAACCTCAAGAGCACCACACATAGAATCTTTAAGCATTACACTTATTTAATATAATATAAATGATTATCACCTTGATCAACAAAAACCCACATGTTATAAAATATGATAATATAGAAAATATATAAATAAATCAATTATAAACAAGCCTATTGAAGGGATACATAATCTATTCTAATGAAATGTGTGGGTAAATTTAGGCCACATTCTTAGAACACCGACATCCAGTAATTTAAATTGAATTATTAGATGATCATCAAAACAGTATATTTTTCATCCCAATATTAAAAAATATCAATATATACATGACTCAATTAGAAACACTAAAAAATTTAGGGTTTATTTCAACATGAGAAATAAATTCATATAAATCAGTCGATGAATAATACTTTCAAAGTTAATCAAGCTTCCATAGCGGATAGTCAAAAGAGAATGAATTAAAACAAAAACACACTAGTAGTTTTCAAATAACCCAGTCAGATGAAAAGAAAAAATCACAATATGATCACTCAATGAGGTAATTATATATCCTTATTTGGTTACACAAAAAATTAGAAGTCTCATTATCAAGGAACACCAATTACCAAATTTTATTCTTCAAGAAAAAAATAAAATAATTCCTATTAAAGATAATTAAAACACCTTCAAATAGATTAATTAAATAAATGTGGTCTCCCAATTATATTATTATTACCCATATATTACATAATATCTTACATAACTCATCAAAACACTTAAATTTAGTAAATCAACTGAAAAAATATGTTATAAATTTAGATTCTTACATAGACATGATTGAATCCAAGAATGATAGTAAAAATATAAGAAAATAAAAAAAAATGAATCCAAGGTAGCCAAAAAAGAACTCCCTATGTCTCACGGTCTAAAAAAATAAAATATATACATGAATTAATGATCAGAAAATCATTACTCTAATATTAATATCCAAAACAAGGACTATCATTAACATTCACAATAAACTCCTCCACTTCGTGATAATACTTCACTTTGAGGCCTATTCCTAGTGACCAATTATCTTGATGCGTCTATTTTTCAGAATTGACCTCATGAGATGATAATATTTGTGAGTATCAATATGAAAAATGTGTTCTACATAACATCTATAACTGGCCCATATGGTCAAAACTTTTTCAAGTATTAGTCAAATTTTTCATGATAAAATTTTTTGAACTGCATTTCAAAATACATAAAAATTGATTTGGATTATTTCCTATAGATATTGGAAATAATATATAATTATTATTATCATTATCACTTCACATTTGGTTTGATATGACTTGCACCAAATTTCCATTGATAGATATGCTTCCATTACATCTCAGAACTAAATAAATATTCCATTTTTTTATTCCCCCACCAAGCCTGCTTCAAACATGACAAAATGGATTAAAAACAATATATAAGATTCCATACAAAGAGAAAACACAACCATTGATTGATTTTTTATATGACCATCTCTAAAACCTAAAACCATTATAGAAACATCCATTTACTGATGGGGAAGATATGATAAAGAATTGAAAAATGTCTGAGAATACTCTAAAATAATTTCATCTCTATATTGAAGACCAACACATTCGATATCCTTCAGTAATATCAATAATATGGGAAATAATTCCAAAATTAAATTTACCCATGAATGTTTCATCCATTTCTTATCTATTATAACCAAATTCCAATATATGAAACATGAAATACTCAGTCTGAATGTTGAAAACATAAACATGATAGAATCTAGAAGCTAAATCTGGTGGAAAATATATTTAATTATCTTCGTATATTTACCTTATTATTTTTTTACTAGACAAACCATTTAAATTTATTGGACATATGATTTGAATCCCTCTATATTATTCCTCACATTGAATAAGAACAAGAATATCATAGGGCCTAGAGACTACATCTAAATGATCAACCATCCCATGAGAATATCAATCAATAAATGTTTCCATTATGTCTAATTTTGAATGGAATGCACTATTATCATGTAATATTAAAAAAATATTCATTGGAATCCGATTTTCATAAGATAAAATATAATATATAAAATGTATTTATCACATTATTTCAAATAAATCAATACTTCATAGTAAAAAAAGTCCAATCCAATTTTTTATTCACTAGATAACATTAATAGTTTATTGAAATGTCTTTGAAATATTTTTAAACCCTAATGCAAAAAAACCCCATTTAAACTCATTAATTGTGATCCAATTATTCATTATTTAAAAATAAAAAAATAGTTTAAAACAATTAATACTTTAATCTGTTCCAAAAAGAATCAATACGATTTATCTAAAAACCATTATTTGATTAAAAGTTTATATGTTCTAGAAACATAAATAACTAAGAAGAACATATAATTTCAAAAAATTGAGAGAAATACCCAAAATTAAATATTCAAAAAATCCTATCTAAAATGAATAAAATTGATTAGATAATATTTTAAAACCCAAATAAATTAAAAATTCATTATAAAATGACCCATGGTACTGAATTTTAATAGTTCACAAAAAATATAAAAAATAAGAAATAGTTTTTATTGAGAGAAATCAAACACTAGAGGTAATAAAAGTTAAATATTAAAATAAATAACATCTATACATGGTTTGACTACACAGATCATTATACTAGGTTCCAATTATCTAATTACCAATAGATGTAAACCAGATATATCTTTACAGTTTACGTAAAATTCTCAAAATGATGAATAGTATTCTTAAGACATCTTATTTACCACTAAATACATATCAAATACATAGAGGTATGAATTTTCAATTTAGAAAAGTCATTATCAAAAACATATCATTAAAAAATAATTACCAAAAACTAATTTGAGAAAACTCATCCTAGATAATCAGGGTAACACAAGAGTCATAATAGATGGTTGTGTTGAAGAACCATGTAATGACAATATACATGAGTGCTAATAGTCCTACCACTAATAAATAGGACAGCTTATAATTACAAGAAAAACATATTCTGTTTGATACCAATTTTAATGAACCGACCTTTAATACCATCTCAATTGGAACCTATATCAATCTTCCACTTTCCCAAAGGGTATTACAGATCCCCAAAGGTTAGTGAAATGCACATCAGTGTCAATATTTAAATGGTGTAAATTATTTAACCCGGTGTAAATTCATATATATGGATAAATAATTTAATAAAATTCCAAACAAAGAGTAACATTTGATATCTAATAGTAAAAGAAAAACAAAATTTACAACAAACTAGATAACAAGGTCGATGGATGAACCATATGAAAGAAAAGAAAAATATACGAGGCCAACAACATCTATAATGTAAAATTATTTCAATTACATACAAACATCAACTACAGCTCGAACCCAGTGATATAGGATTGTACATTTTTTTGAGAATGATATTAACACTGTTATATATTCGGATAATCTAAAAGAATAGTAGAAATAAAACTATTAACCTAATAAATAATTCTTTAAAAGATAATCAATATAAATGATTTTTTGAAATAAAAAAAAATTTGTATTATTATCAATAAACAATTCTATTGAGTATTATCATTCAATGAAATAATTTTCAAGAAAAAAATATTTTTTTAATAAAACTATAGTTTCTCTTAATATATCAAAATAATTATAAATTTTATATTAAAATATTTTTAAAAAATCAATAATTGATAATAGGATATTATTTTACAATTTTATAAAATACTCATACCAAGAAAAATACACATCAATCAGCATCTTTTAAACCAAAGGTTATTAAGGGAAGATGTCCATAGTTGAGTTAACATGGTTAATGATGAATCTATAAAAGAATACCATAATTTAGTCAACATATTAATTGAAAAAGCCAAAACACACAGTCCTACCCTCCCAAGACCAACCAAGGGGATACTTCCAAGGTTAACCTATTCCCTACATAGGGCCACAAGACAGTGCATGCTTCAAAACTATTCCACATGTTTCTATAGACCTAGCATCTTACAACCCATTGTTTCCAATGAAATTCAAATAGAATATTTCAATTAAAAAAATTATAGAAACATGCATCATATCTTATCACCAAATTTGAAACTGAATCATAAATATATATCAACAAATTAAACACTGACATAGTAACATTCCCTTTTCAAGAATATCAATTCAATTAAATTCAACTCCAATTAAAATGGACATTCAATTATAAAAATTATATCATATATAACATCCCAGACACATTATAGATAATTTCATGTGTGTTTTCATGATCTAATAAATAATATAAAGATTCATCGTGTGCTTTCCAATTTCCAATTGGGTTTGTAAGACTTTCAAATAAATACAAGGAATCTTATAAAACCATTTATAAATAATGTAAATTTAATAATTATTATTTTTCAATACATCATTTCAAAATGTTAAAAATAATCAAACCCATATAATATTTCAAAAATAATAATATTCTATCTATTTTTCAAATTACCATCACAAACATCTCAATGATAATTATAAAAAACCAAATGGGTGATTAAACTTCCAAAAAAAGATCTAGTCCCATTAAAATATTATCTATATTAAATCATATCAAAATGGCCATATTATATATTTATAAAAAGTTATAAAATTCTATAATAATGGATATAATATATATATATATATGAATAAAAATTCTAATACATGAAAATCTCAAGATAAGATCACATGAAACCAAATATTTAATTATAAAGGGAGAAGATTGGGACTCCTACTGCAAATTACTAGGAAAATCAATCATATGAAAGAATCAACCAGACATATAGATGAATGAATAGGTGAAATTAAAAATAGATCACATGATACAAAAATCTATATTAAATAAAAAAAATTAATGAACTAACATGGAAACCATATCCAAAGTAAAATATAAACCAAAATAATGATAATGATCCGTGTCAGAAATAGATAAGGACAGGTATATTGGGAACCAACATGATGATTTCCACATATATTGGCCAGTTATAGTGGTTGGGGGAAGATAAAATCACCCATGTAGATACTATAGTTCAAAATTATCAATGAATGGTTAAGAGAGAAATTTCAAATTAATAAAATTAAATCATTGGGAAGAAATAAATATTACCCCTACCAAAACCCACATCACATTATGACACTAACTATCTATTCGACAACACCGGAAAGCCTGTTACTATAAAATTAATATTTTGGCCTCTATATTTCACACTAGTGGGACTATAAATTCAAAAAACTAGATAGTGGATATATATATATATATAATTTCACTAAATAGCTCATTCAACCAATTGGATGGTGTCCCTAAAGATTGAGTTGCTAATCATACTACAGATATGAAAGCTAAAACCTAAGATACACAACCTCCATTTAAATTTTATAATTCCTCATAACCCTATCGAATCTATAAAAAGACATAAAATGGCTACCCAAATTTTCTAAAAATTCCAATATGTGATAAATAATCATTAAATATAAGGATTCAACCATAATCATTATATACTCAATTATATTTGAACTACAATTCACATTCTTACATTCCTAACAATATTTTATGTTTTGAATGTATAGATATACATTATAAATCAAACAAAACAAACCAATATATACATAATGTGGACACATCAAAATTAGTTTCAATTTATCCCACAATATAAAATATTTAAAATAAAACATGATTTATTTTAATGAAAACTCTTCACAACATTCATCTTTTTTTCATACATGTTCATACCCATCATTGAACCCTATGGAAAATATTTTTAAACATTTATTGAGAATATAATTCTTAGTATGTTACATAAAATTGATAAATGTGTTTCCAAAGTTAAAAACATGAATACCCATGTAATTTTAACCTTTTAATTAAAGATCATTAAGTGTATGAAATAAAACAATTTCACAATAAAAACACAAACACTTTCTTCTAAAATATGACATTTTAAACCCATAGAAATAAATAAAAAAATTGAAACATTGGACCTAATTTTCGTAAAATCCTATCAAAACCCTTCCTATTGGAATAATCAAACAAATTACATCCTATATAAATATTTGCAGAACATAATCATTACCAAATTCAATGGAGAGGTATAATAGGGATCACCATTAAAAATATATATAGGAAACACCCATTTTTCATGATCTATAATGTGGATTTTCTATTTTTATATGATATATTGGGTTCTCTTGTAAGATATAAGGTGGCTCAACAATTATTATATGCTATATTAGGTCCCCCTATTATCATATAATGATAAAGTACCATATCATGAAAAAAATTTATTCATGCACCATTTTAACATAAAACCCTTTAATAATAACAATTGAAACCATATTAAAATAACTTTTTGATATATAAATTACTATTTCATCTAAAAACAAATTTTCAATACCAAAATACCAAGAAAAAAATAAAGGAGCGGATTTATTTTGAAAAAAAACATGAAATCATGAAAAGGAATCCCAACATAAAATTACAGTTATGATGGAATTAATTTCATTTTTTATGTATAAATTTTAATATATTATTCATTTTTTTATATGTAAATAAAATAAAAAATTCCATTGAATGATTACTTTTTTTAAAACCTTTAAATGGAATCCCTAAAAATAATTTATTAAAAACTAAAACATATAAACATAAAAAATAAAATATTATCCATGAAATGAACCATGGAATTATATAATGGAAAATTCAAAAATTTGAGGCATCACCATAGTGGTAAAATCCATTAATTTCATATATGTAAAAAAATATTCCTTTTGAAATCTATAAAAATAT
Source organism: Viscum album (assembly GCA_963277665.1). Taxonomy (NCBI): domain Eukaryota; kingdom Viridiplantae; phylum Streptophyta; class Magnoliopsida; order Santalales; family Viscaceae; genus Viscum; species Viscum album. The sequence continues at coordinate 269,582,526 of OY728166.1, forward strand.
ATAAAATAGGATCTTTAAAATTTTATTTCGAAAAGAAATCCCCTTTTCACATTATAAACAGTTTAATTGTATCCCCATGATTGAATAATAATTAGAAAAACATAAAATACCATGAGAATAGATAAATTAATGATATAAAATTTCAAAAATATATATACACACCTCAAAATAAAGTATTGGTATATATGATCAACATATTCCTCAAAGAAAAAAAATTAAGACAAATTTTAGTACCTTATGTTTGAATCATCACATACAATCATAATATTCAAGAATAATAAACTTATGTCAATGATTTACATGATTATGAACCTTTTTAATGTTATTTTTCTTTTCATTTAATATCTAACTATGTTATATATGATTATATGAATAAATAATATTATGTAAGTTGTTTTGTAGATATTCAACTTATGTGACAAAAAAATGAATTCAGTATGATGACTTTAGTCAAATAATTAATTCTGAAAAAAATATAGAATAATAAACATCGAATAATTATCTTCTTAATAAATAAATTATAATTTTTTAAAATTAATAAATTATGTTTATTAAAAACTATCTACAATACAATCATTGATATCATAATTCATATGCACAAATGAATAATTTTTACATTTTTCAACGATATTTATGGAATGAATGTAAGTATAATTTTTTCATTCCAAAATAATAATAATATGATAAATATAGTTTTATTTCATTAATTATACTTATATATATTATCAATGTGATGTGGTGATGAAAAATGAATCACACCGCTTCATAGAGGTTATAGTCCTCATATACGCCTGAAAGTTTTTATCATTTTTCAATGAATGGAATGATAACAATGAAAATGATATATTATATTTTAATAATTATATATATTCCATTAATATAATATAAATATATATCATCATTATATTTTTTCATGATAGATACTAATTGAAAAACAAATCTCCCCTATTCGTGAGGTGGTAGTCCACCGTACGCACAAATGATGGATTCATTTACTATTTTATGGAATACAAGATAGAAATAGGTAATTAAATTTACATAACAACAAATCAGTGTATTAAGTATAATAATTTTAATATTTTATCATGGTAGAAGATGATTTTAAAGAGGTTTGAGTATAAATTAAATAAAAACACAAGATTAAAAGCGATAACACTTCTTCAAATAACTTCATTTTCTTAACAACTTATGACCACTAAGGTAGGTTTTATTCAAAAACAATACATTTATAATGTGGGGAAGAATTATAAGAAGGTATTTGGGAAGGTATTTGAGGATAAAAATTTGTTTTGATGTGTGAAAAAATGAGAAGAAATTCTTCCCTTATATAAACAACAGGAAGTGAAGTCTTAGAATTTCTAACAATATTAAATTAATGTAAATTAATTTTTATTTTAAAATGGAACCAAACTAATTTATTTAAATTATAAAATTACTATGGGTTGAAATTATTTGTTCAAATTATTTTTTGTTATGTTTTGTTCTAATTTTTTCCAATATCATTTTGAACCCCTCATTAAACCTTTTTAATATTACTATGAATAAAATTATTTTTTATGAATTGAGGGACAATATAGTGTATATAAATGTATAAAATTCCCATAAATTTATCTTGGTAGATAATATAAAACATATAGTAATCACATAACTATTGTTAATATTTTAGGGAATTAATATCAAATTAAAAATATTATTTAATATAGTAGAACATTAGTGTCAATTTCTAGTTCAACTCATTACATTACTTTTAATAACATCAATAAAAAATGTAAAATTTTATCCAAAAATTTTATTATATCTCAAACATGTTATTTCTGTCTATAAATTTCATGGATAATAGAAATTATATCAATTTACATTATTTTTTATATTTTTAACATCAATTATTTGATTGTTTTTAATTAATTTAATACATACTCCATTAGTGTGACATAAATTTTTATGGTAAATTTATCATAACCAAAAATTAAAAAAAGTTACCATTATAAAGATAAGTAGTCTATAATTCAAAATAATAATTCTAACTAAACATATCATCTAGTAATTTCTATGTCAAAAATATTATATTTAATTAAAAGAAGACTGTGATATTTTTTACTTTTCATTAAATAATATAATATAATGGTCATGATCTTATCCAAATAAGAAAAATCCATAAAATTTAATAAATTATTATTATTAATTAAATGGACTAAGAAATTAAAATTATTTTGAACATTTTTTTCATTTTCTAATCTTTATCATTTTATTTTTATCATTAATTAATTTTTTTACAGTCTAAAATAGTAATACAATTATTAAGAATACTATTAATAATTAATGAAAATAAAAGGTTCATAATAACCAATCCTGGACTTAATGATTAATAATATTGAATAAAATTTTAATAATTCCAAAATTAGAAGTCAAATAATTTAATTCAAAAATAAACTGACAAAACACAATAAAAAAAATTTAGAATAATTTCCTTTTTCATAAAATATGTTTCTATACTAAGATCAAGTAAAATATTTCATTCAAAAACTATAACTAAGTTACATGAAATTTAAAAAATGTTGATATTTTAAAAATAAGTTAAATGGTATTTCTTTTTATAAATGATTTATTAGAAATTAATATTTTTAATAAAAAATATTATTTTTCACTATTAATTGGAAAATGAAACATTACATAAAATTATCAAAAATTAATATTAACATAATTTTATTATGATGAAGAAAAAATTGATATTCATATTTTGATATTAATATTCTATAATTTTGAATTATATATTTAAAATAAAACTATATATTAAAAATAAAATGTTGTTAGAAATAATTTTTCCCGTTTTGAAATAAAAATTGTGTAATATATTTATTAATAATATTAATATATTAAATATGACTAAAAACTATATAAAAGTGGTTTATATAAAGATTACATGGTCTATTACATCCCCCCACTGAAATTAATGATTTGAAGTTTTTTTTTCTGAACATTTATAGTACTTTTCTAAATGAATGTGTGTAACACAATGGGAAGTTTCTATTCTCTTTGTATATAAACTCATGGAAAGAAACACACATGTGTTAATTAACTAAAACAAAACCAATTTTTGTTAAATAAAAATTATATGTTTCCATGGACATATGAATTTTATATATACATAAATGGACAATGTGGTTCACAAATATTTATCTTTGATCTAGTTATCATCAGTTGAGTATAAGAGAATACAACATTCAATAAACCACAAAATGGAGAATTTTTGTCCATTATGATTATCATTTAATGGAATTTAGTCTAACAAATTACCATATAGTTTTATAGATTTGATGAACATGATCTTCCATGAGTCTCTTGATATTTTCATTGTGGCATTTTTTGATGACGTATTTGATTTCTCTATTTATGAGAAGGATCTTCTGAATTATTTGAGAAAAGTTTCAGAATTGTTGATAAATCATCTATATTATGAAAATATATTGAAATGTTTTTAATTTATTTTGGATTTAATGTTATTTGGAAACATGGTCTCAGAACATGGTATCTTATTTGATCCTAAGTAGGTCAAATATGTTTTCACATGGGAGAAAAAAATTAATATTTATTATATTTGGAGATTCTTGGATCTAGTGGGGAATTATCACCAATTTATAAAGTATTTATTGATGTTAAATTCAATAATGATTGTTCTCACTCCAACGGGGGTAATGTTCATTTTGGAATAAAAATTTCAGAGTGATTTTTTAGTTGAAACATATTTTTACTTCTGCACCACTCTTAACTCTTCTAGAGTTTGGACATGGCTATATTATATTTTGTGACAAATCTGATTTCGGTTTGGTTTGTGTTCTTATACAATTTTATCATGTGGTCACCTATAGTTCTCAAATTATTAGATCACCTGAGAAGAATAATATGATTCATGGCCTCAAACTCTCTACTATGACGCATGCTCTTAAGAGTATGCAGAATTACCTTATAGAATAAAGGATTACTATGTAATATAGCAATAAGATCATGAGTTATATATTATATCTATAATAATATAATCTCCACTATAGTTATTGGATAAAGTACCTAATATATTTTGATTTCTACATTTCATACACCCCCAATAATGAGAATGTTTCCACTGGCACATTCAGTAGGAAACTTTCATCCCAGGCCAAGAAACAATATTCTAAAGAGTGGAACATCATGGATCTTATTTTATAGATTCATTTAGGACTATATGAAGGGTATAATGAGGATAACCTTTCCATTTAAAATTATAAATTCTATGTTCTCGAGAATATTATTCATGAGTAGTAGCTTGATGATGATGTTTGTAGAATTAGGGACTCTATTTATAGTGGGGAGACTATTTTTGTCTGGTAATTCCTTATGGAGGGTATCCTATGTTTCTAGAATTTTTATGTTAAACCTATTCCCATGAGTAAATCTATAATTGGGGATTTACATAATTACAAATGGGTTATGCATCCAAGAACCACAAGGATGTTTTATGTTATGTGGATATTATTCTGGTGGCCTAGTAAGAGATGGGACATTGCTGAATTTGCTCTTCATAGCTATACCTATTACAGGTCAAGTCCATGAACCAGATACATTTTGTTTTACTTCATAAATTCCCCATTTCAACATAGATGTGGGACAATATATCTATGGACCTTGTTTTTCAGTTTTCGAGTACCCTTCGAATGAAAAATGTGATATGTTTTATGATTTATAGGTTGACCAAATCATCTCAATTTATAACTATTCATGATATAACCAATATTAAAGAGTTGGGGATTCTTTTGTTTAAAGAAAGTGTTCATTTAAATTGTGTTCCATATGATATAGTCTTTAATAGAGATCCCCATTTACCTCTCATTTTTTTTCAATCCGTTCAAGAGGAAATGGGATCTTAGGATTGTTTTAGTATGGAATATCATTAGTAAATGGATGAATAGATAGAGAGGGATATAAATATTCTTTAGTAAAAGATTAAAGCATGGGACCTCAATTTTGGTGGAGCTTGGGATGACTATTTGGGACTGGATGAGTTCAATATTTACAATAGTTACCAGTCCATAATTAGAATGGCTCATTTTGATGACTTTTAAGGAAGGCCCTATAAATATCCATTATGTTAGTCATATAATTGAGAAACATAATTGGTCGAACATGCTTTGTTTAGGAGAAGAAAAAAATATTCATATGATTATTCAAAGAACAATGATTGCATAGATTTGGCATAAATCATATGTTAATCATCATCATATACTATAGTAGTTATTCATTGGATAATCTATGTTACTATTTAGTACTTCCACCATAGTTGACGTTGATACATAATGTGTTCTATGTATCACAACATCAAAATATATTTTTAACCCATATCATGTCATCAGCTATGTGGATCTTGATGTTGTGCCTAATTTACCCGTGATTGAGCATCCAGTATGGATAGTTGATTCTAAGGCGATGGTATTTTTTGGGATCTTAATAACTTCGGTCAATCTGATTTTGGAAGCATGGTTCAGATTCTCATAATAATCGGAGTCATGGGATACCAATTGGAGAGAAATGGATTCATCACATTGATATGGAAACTCCATGAAAATATTTTAATGTGCATAGTGTTTTTATTGTAGGGAGTTTGTAACATCTTATTACTTGTTATTCGATAATCCTTGACCTTTATTTTGATAGATATTTTTTTGGATGTTTTATGAGGTTGTTTCTAGTGAAATTTTGTGAATTTTGTAGATTTATTGAATTTCAGATTTTTGGAATACATCTTTTCCATACCTTTCCCACCACCAATTCAAACCTTGATTACATTGAAAGTTTTGGTTTTCACATATGGTGCGCTACATGATAAAATGTTACACCAGCTATGGAGAAACTGTGTTATTTAGACAATCAGTTCATATGGGTTAAAGGGCTAGGTAACTCATTTTTTCTACCCATGTATCCCTCTCTATGAAAGAATGTGCATAAGATTTAATTATTTAAAGAGATGTTTTAAAATTCTATAAGACCTTGCTTAAATTTCTTAATAAATCAAATCAGATATAAATCAATTTTCTTTCTTTAAAGTCTCTCAAGAAGAAACTTTTCCTCATCCAAAACCTTTCCATGGCCAACCAAATCATGGGTGATCACATTAGATCTCATCAATGTCTACGAATATTATCTCATTATTTTCCCTCTAATATATCATTCTTTCTCCCTTAGTGTATGAAATTACTTGGATTTTCCATCTTTTATTTTTAAATATTATATAGATTAATTTTGAGACCATGATCTGAGATGGACTACGATTCTGAGTTCTGGTGTGACTGGAATAAATGTACAATATATTTTAAATATCATGCACAAACAGTTTTCCTAAAAAAGTTGAATAAAATCAAAATGAGTTCCCAGATCTAAAATATGAAGGATTCGTTGACTTCATAACATAATGATTACCCTAGGCGCAACTAAACATTAGTTGGATTGGGTCATTTTGGGAAAATACATCATGGATTCTAATATTAAATGAATAGTTTAATAAATTTATTTTATTTCATTTATATTGGTGCAATGACTAACAATATTTAAACTCATTATTGTGGAGAATTTTTAGGGTTATCTACATAACCCTGGAACCCTTGCTGAATGGTTGAGAGAACTTTAGAAGAATTCTCTTAGGTATATAATGACAAGATAGGGGATCGAGGATCGACACACCTTGGATGTGAAGGCTCTTTCCAAAAAAATGTGATGCATCATCATTTTTCATCTGTGATAAATCCAAATCAAGGGAGGGCATGTGATTTAATTTTTTATTCCCTGTTATTTATTTCAATGAAAAACATGAATTGATCTATTAATAGATTGATTCATGGATCGTGTGTATTTAGGGATGGGATTATATTTCAAGTTTTAATGGAATAATAATCTTTGTGAGTATATTTCTTCCTTTATCGTTCTAAAGGAAACAGATCAAGATCAAAATAAACATCAATTAACGTCAGTTACTCTATATTTTTTTTTGTTTCCCCCCCACCCACCCATTTATCATTCTTCATGGGAATTCTACATCTAGCTTGCAGCTCTAAAAATCTCGATCAGTCAATCGTTACGCACCTGTTTCTTAGTGCAACGATCTGAAATCTTAGATTTGGGATATGCATGACACGACTAAGTTTTAATGATAGAGATGGATCAATTTAGATGATATTGGATACCTGAATATATGTTCTTTGGTATTCTTCGGTGCATGATGAATAATAATAAATTAATCCATTTTCTAAGCAGATGTGGAAACAAAACGCATTGTTCGGTGATGGTAAGGCTTTTATGGGGATCGATGTATGTTTTTCTATAATTTTGTGGCTCTAATTAGAGGATAATGTATCATAGGATATTCCTGAATATAGATATAGGATTTTGGAAAATCCCATAAAATGTGGCTTGTAAACGGGATCTACATGTTGTGTGGGGCCCCATTACGGTGGATATGGTTTTTGGGAGAAATTTATGGAACATATGGAATGTGAACCTATCATACTATGTGTGACCTGTCCTATGTAACTTGATGTGTATCTTTGTAAGTACATAGACATTGTGTGGAGTATATGTGTGGCTTATATGGTGTGTACTCTCCCGCGTGACACTGTATGGACCAAGTACACAGGCGAAGCCATGTACTACTACTCGGGAACACGTACATGGGATAGAGCCATGTACTAATAAACAGGTTGACTACACATGAAAAATACATTCCATTTAGTACTATAGGAACATTATTTGAATGACATGATCTATTTATACGAGTAGAACCTGGGTTCAAGGGACATGGCGTGTAACGCCTCTACACGTCGTGTACTCGTTCCTACATAGATTTTATCTAGTTTCCTATATATCTTGGAAAAGATTCATTATGGTTTGTTCCCCTTATTCTTTCCTTGACTGTTGGTATGAATTATTTCCTACTAATATGATAATGATCCCCTCCATGGGACTCTTGGCATCGAATTCTGCTTGACGTTATGAATGATCATTTTTATGTGAATTTAAAAAACCTTTAAACTCAACGGAAGATACCAAGAAAACAAAGGGAGTCGCATGAAAGATTCAAAGGTGGAGTTTATGAAATAAATCCTCGAGAATGTAACTTATGTGACTAATTATACATTAAGGCTAATCATTCACCCCATCCACCTGAAACATTCAATGAATATGTGAAAATGTAGAGAGGTCAACGAATAAAAGACAATCCCACAATTAAGAATCTTGTGAACCCAGTGCGATGTAAAAATCCAATTTCATTCAGTGAGTCTCAATCATTGACTCAAATTATATTTCCTATAGATTAGAGGGAACCCCTTCCCCCCCCCCCATTAATTCATTGTAATGATCTGGAAGTTAACCTATTGATGTTGTGTTTGAAAGAACGACTCTTCTACGACAGCACACAAATAATAACCCCCCATGGTATAGGATCTTGCATGATAGGTCTCTTATGGTTTCACCTTCAGGATGGCCCACAAAAAAATTAACATGTCATGTTTCCTTTTTTTTCTAAATAAATTTCATGCAAAAGACCATTCTTGTGTGACAGACTTTACCTTTCACATTACCTCTTCCACTCTGCCCCTTCATCTTGAACACAAGACCCCAATCTTGTGTGAACTCCTTACCGTAGGATTCATGGTATTCCTATAATGTGAAGTACTGTATTTGTGAACCTATTGGGTGAAAATTTTACGTCTTTTTTACACCTCCTCTATGAGGCCCTCTAGGCTTGCGCCTGGTGATTTCTTGGTACCTTGTCTGGTGTCAATTGTTTCATTTCCCTACCTAGTGCTTTATTACATATGTATGCTAATGGATATTTCTTTTTCCCATAGATATGGAAACCTAGACCCCATTATCGACCACTCCTCCACCCCACTCCCATAGGGAATTGCTAGTGGCTTCCCTTCTCTAGGTGTGGGTGGATATCTGTAATGTAAGCCCATGGGATTAGGACTGATCCCTCCCTATCTGTGATGTTGGATGTTAAACTACCAAGGATCATTGACCTCAACACAAGACATTAAACTGTATCCTCACCACATGAAATTATCATGGGGTTCCCCACCTCAAGAATTTTCTATGACCACTCTTATCCACAAGAGTGAGATATTTCTCACATGGAATGATATCCTCATCCTATGGAACGACATCCACCCTATGGGGAAGGGTATCCATCTTAGTTTAAGCCCTTAGACTTTCTTGAATGAGGTATCGCTCAAAAAACATCCTTCCCTTCACCAAATGAAAAGACCATTGGGAATATACGCACATGAGATTCTCAACACCTTATCACTCCCCCTTTATGCTTTTTCACCATGGGCCTCTTTCACACATAATCCATGATCCATATTTCATGGATGCATCTTTCATGACACGAGAGTCTAGTCTATTGCTACATATTTTTTCCTACACTAAGAATGGCTCACATGGGATTTTGTGTTATTAGTGATCATGACACCATCCTTGTATGATGGTTATATGCATAATCCCTTCATCATATCCTTTCAAACTACATAGATTTTGTTCCATGTCTTCTAAACGGTGTATGTATGAAGGCTCTATGAGGTTCAATCCCAACTAAAGGTAAGCTTTGATGCCCCTCTTCGAGATGAACCTTCCTAATCCACCATCAGTGGTTTCCATATCAATCTTTATATGGGCCTCCTTAGGTGTAATCCCTAATGAACTAATCATAATTATGTGGACATTATTTCCCATAAAACTGGGATATATATTAAACCTCCCCAAAGTTAAATCAAAACACCTTCAACACCCCATGCATTCCATCCACTTCATTCAATCTATCAATAATCCATCCTAATTTTACTCAGTCCTCTATATCTTGGTAAACTTATTCCATTCATATGGATTTTCTTAGTGTGTAATCCCCATTCATCCACATCATTGCTGCTCCTATCAGTATATGGGTGGTCTTAGTGCATAAGCCTCACACAATCCAACCAAGATAAATCTTCTTACAATGGGAAATCTCAGGGCGTAATTCTTACTCCATACAACAAACAACATGGTTTGTTATCCCTATATTCTAAATATTGCACATAGGAAGCCTCTAGGATGTTTAATTGAAACTAATTGGGAACCTTGGTGTCCCCCTCATTAGGGTTTTCCACCCTGATCCACCTTCAATGGTGTCCATATCATCCTTAATTGTGTGAAATGTTACCTTAATATAACACACCACTCATGGGTATTTCTTAATAGGGAATTATGATTGACCCATCTGGTAAACCTTCTAGGTAATCCCGCCTAGAGATGTACCTATCTGACACACCATTAAAAGTGTTTTGATCTGTCCTTTCTATCTTTGCAAGATGATAAACTTGTGACCCTTTATCTCTTCAAGATTTTTAAATCATGGATTAACTCATGTTAAACGTGGGATTCCTAAGGAAACATTTGGAATACATGCCTCTAGAATAATATACCATGTGATGGATGTGGGATACCTTAGGTTCCACTCCATTGGGAAGCCCTATTATGAAAAATAATACAGATAACAAATGTTCCAATGTTCAGACATGCTCCTGATACCCAATGTGACTAATTCCCAAACTGAAGATTGATATCATGTCAAGACCCATTGGAATGTCCATACGGAATTATCATAATTAACCGATTTCCAAGATGAGATGGTATCCAAAATGAGTTTCAAAAACAACGTCTTAATATATAAGGGAGACCTGGACGAGACGATAAATATTGAAGAGGAATCTATGGTAGAAGGGAATGACATCCCAGCATCCCATTTTGATGAATGAGCATAAATATCTATAGAAGTGATAAAATCCACCCCCCCCCATTAGAAATAAGTAATTCATGTAAATAATTAGCGTATCGGTGCGATGATGTGCGCCCTTGTGGAAGAATCAAAAACAGAAATGGTGAATCAAATGTGAACCATTCTCCCCAATGTGTGAGTAGTAGCACTCAATACATCATTATAAAATCATGTCCCTGGATCCACCTATCTGATGATAGAACCTAATAAGGAAATAGTGTGTCTACCTTGAAACTCACAAGAAATTGGGCCAGTTGATCATTAGGAATTCCAGTCTATGGAATCATCAACCTGGATCTCTCTCTCTCTAAGAATGAAAGATTGGGTGACACTAGGGCATTGGGAATTACTTTCCTATTATTTTTACGAAAATATAGATCTTTTTTTTATTGTAGTACCCAAGACACAAAAAATAAATTACCCTCTACCTAAATATTTAGGGGAAAGAGGTAGAATAATGTAAAAATCTCACACGATTCCACCTCTACTGTGACTTTATCCATGATCATGACTACTATGTGCCCACACCCATTCTTTCCCTTAGAAATCATGTAGTGAAGGGCGATCAATGATCTCATATAATTATATTAGAAAGAGGGGGTCATTTCCCAGAGGTACAAGGAATTTGAGGACCTAGAGGATTATGTGCCTCATTGTCACTGCAAACCCCAATGTCCGCACAAGGAGCCACTACTCCATACTCTGACTTCCAACCACTTCGGAAGACTCGCCCCAGAACATTCATATTACTAACTCTACTATGAGGATGAGGTAAGGGATATTTGATTCATTGTAGCTATAACTACTACAAAAAGATTCCATGGATGGATCCCACTAGACCACAACAACGCTAGAAACTACTGGTCCCTCGGGGAAAAGAATAGGTGGTCTATGCCCCTACTCTACCATCCGCAGTTTGAATAACCCAACACTAATATCGGGTGTAATATTAGGAATTTTCCCATCATGGGAATACACTTCCATGTCTTTAGTGGCCCATACAACCCTTGACACATCTTATTAGGTCCCTACTACTAAATATCATGAATCGACCAATGCTCAATCAGAATCGAGGCCTCAGTTGCCTCATAGGTAAGCTGGGTTGACTCTTTCAGCTTTCAACAAGATCAACATTCATCACAGGCTGACCCATGATGATGAGATCCAATATGGAGACCCTACATGTATCCTCACCAGCTAGATTGGAGGTCCTCCCCACTCTCTAACCATGCAAGGAGGTCATTCCCATGTCCCCAACAATAGTCCAAGGGGAGGTACTCCCTGTCTTTTTGACATCCAGTATAGAGGCCTTCCTCATACCTATGATTCCAAATATGGATTTCCTCTCCATGTCTCAGATCATAAATGAAAATATCCTCCTCACATCATTCTCATAATATATGAAGGTCCTCCCCACAACTTCATTGACCAGAGAGAAGGTTTTCCTTTCTCTTTCACCTATTAGTAGATGGTCCTCCCCATTCTCTCAACTGCTTCAGTGACAGTACTCCCCACTCCAGAAACCATCAAAGTGAAGGCCATACTTTTTTCATCAACATCCAACACGTATCTCCTCCTCAGGTCTAGTTCGATATATACTGAGGTGCTTCTCATGCTACCACTTCCAACTGGCATGGAGGTCCTCCCTATGTCCAGTTTGATCAGAATAAAGGTGCTACCCATGCTACCACTATCAACCTGCATGGAGGTCCTCCCTATTCTATAGGAAGACAATATGGAGGACCTGTGTTCTTAGAAGCTCCGGTAGAGGTCATCCCTGCTCCATCACTCCCAACCATAGAGTTCTTCCCCACATATTCAGCAACGAGTATGGATATCCTCCTCATACTAATGCTCACAAACATGAATGTCCCAGAGTGTCCCATTTCACAATTTTCTAGGTCCTCCACACACCTCATCTCACAAAATAGGAGTTCTTCCCCACTTCGATGAAGACCAATTAGAAGTTCCCCCTCATGTCACAACCACCTCAACTAGAGGCCCTCCTCACTCCAGTACCAATTATCATTGAGGTCCTCCCTATTATGAATAATTTCCCTACCCTGAAGAGTCATCCTATGGAAGAAGGGTGAGCCATAAAAATCAAAGGAATAAGTTTTACAATCTCTAGATTATTGTCAATTAAGTCCATTTCTCATATTCTGAAATGGAATGCAACTCAATAATGGATTCTTTACCTTGATCCTCTACATTTGATTCTAGCGTAGGAACCTGTTGTGTGAGTTTCATCAACCCAAAAGGTGAGATGCATCATATAACTAAATCCCTTCACAGGTACATTCAAGTGGAGGTTGATTTGTCTCCCTTAAAGAGTTGTGTCGTGTAGCCCTCTCTATCATAACCAGTTTCATTATCTAACTCAACAGGATATAACATAAAGTTATTCTGGGTCATGGTATAAGACGAGAACCTATGAGACTCACCAATGAAATGTGTTTCCCTTGCACATGTGGAAGTGGTAAATACCATGTCCAATAGGTACATGGTGATTTTGTTGGAACTACATTTGAGAGATGACCCTGTGAGTGGCAGCCAATCAGCTCGCACAACATTTTCTCCACCATCCATTCCACTAACACAACAGTCTATATTAGTGGAGATTCCAATTTCTCAGTTAGCCCTAATTGAAGAGTGGGTAAAATAAGACTTAGATCTTTCTAATGAGCATATAAGATTGTGGTAAACTCTAACTATTGATCAGTTATTTTAGATTTTCTAGTCGATAACTACTCCCAACTTCAAAGATCTAGAGTCTCTTAGCCAAGATGAGTTTATGTGTTTGTACCAGACCATCAGGGAAAATCATTGCAACCTATGTGTCCATTAGTTGTCATATCCAAAGAGCTAGGATAATTTTAATAACATTTTCTAGTAGCATCACATGGTTGAGTTAGTAGTTGTTTTTGTGCCTCAGCACCATTCATCACCCGGATGTCACTAGACCCTTTAGTAATGATGTGTTTAGATATTCATTGTGCTCCATAAAATTATTTAAGAGGAATCCCCTCATGTGTATATCTGAGGCAAGGGGAAGTGCATAGCTCTCCACTTTAGTCCCATTTGGCGACAGCCTTACCTGCTCGATGACATCGAGGATATTCCTCTAGGAATCATCACAGGGAATATGGTTGTCCCAGATCCAATTGTAGATGGTGACACCGATGTTGGATTAAATGAAGAAAACCTGCTCCCATAGTGGAACATAATAAGTTGGACCTTGCACGTGTTTACACTCATTAGCAAAGGTAGTTACTTGTCCATGGAGACCCCTTGACATTATTTCCCATTATTCTAGACAACAACAAGGGTAAATGATAGATTGTGACTTCCAAGCCATATAACATATTCAATGTGGTGCATAAGAAAGAGGTCAAACCAAATATGGCCTCCTAACACCAATAGCTTGTTGATCAAAGGAGGTTCATTGAAGATCCCATTGGTGAGAACCTTTCTAAACAACGTCTGCACTATGCTAATCCTCAATAAAATATTTCCACTTCTCCATTGGGATTGTTGGGGAAGACATAGGTCCTTCTTGACTACTTGCCTCCAATTATTGTCGACAATACTGTGCATCCCAACAAGGTAGAGGTCAAAGCCTATTGAACGTGACCATATTATTTATCCTTGAATCCTCTCAAGCTGTGTGAGAACCCTCCTCAAGACATGTATTAGTTCATTACTCCAGTAGTTCCACATGTAATTCCTACAATATCTCCATATGAATCTCACGAATATCTATGAGCCGCTAAGCCTAACTATCATATTGAAGTGCTTTCCAATGAACTATTGGTCAGGAATCCTCACTATGATAGGAATCCCTTCCAAGAAAATCCAATGGTCTCTCTCATCACCTACCATGAGGCCCTTTAAATATGGTAAGTAGAAATCCGGCCTAATAGAAATCCATATCAGTCATGGGTGGATTACTTACAAGAAAAATGGGATTTCAAGAATCTTACATTCTCTCCCTTCAATGGGACGGGTGACCCACTATAGCATCAAGACATCTTTATTTCATGGTGTGCACCCATGTTGGGAATTCCATCACACTAGGAAGCTGTTAGGCTCTGGTTTTTCATACATACGTTGGAAGGGACTACATACATCTAGTAGAACTAGTTACCTATTAGGTCTATTTTAGGTTGGGAAGATCTTTTCTAGAATTTTCTTTATCAGTTTACCTCCACCACATGTAACATGAGTATTTTTACCCTATTCAAGTGAAAAAAATGGCAAAATTAACGAGTCACATAATTTTTCTCCAGGTGGAAGGTACTCAAGTATTCATTTTTTGACAATGTTCATGGGGAATTTTAAGACTGAATTAGTTCCTTCCCTCTTCACTCAGAATTATCTAGGTGGAAACTGGGATTTCCCTAACAAGGATCATCACATAGAGGAATCCTTGTAGCAAGCTATAGAAGTGATCTAATTAACTCCTCCATCTCTTACAAGAATATATTCTAATCCAGAGACTATTTCCATCACAGAGATAGAAGCACCCAGGCTGCTGGAATTTTTATTGATAGATCCTCATATATAGCCTCACTGAGGGAAATATCCTTAAGCCCATTCGCAGTATTAGCATCTCTCACCATAGAATTAGAAAGCACTACCTTTCAAGTACCACCTCTTTGGAAAAACAATCAAGATCTATACCCCCTTAAGGCCCTATCCCCTCGTCAAGGTCAGACTCCAAGAGTTACCTTCCCAAACAGGTAAAACTGAACCTACCCATTCATTGAGGCCCAGGTTCCTAGCTACATCCATAGCACCTTGGATAAAGGAATTATGAACTTTCTAGAATATAGGAAACCCCATGAGGTAGAGCTCACTGATCACCCCGAATACCTCTCTAATCACAGAATCCTTGGACATAACATAAAGTAATGTTATATGTTCAAGGACTAGATCTATGACCCAGTTGATAAAAATGTAGTTTGATTGGGTCCTACCCGAACATAGGTAGTGTGCATCTCTGTAGTACCTAAAAATTATAGTGAATTTAAATGGAAGTTGGACTCCAGTCATGTGTCTCATATGTATGATGATTGGTCAGGTTAGAGAGAATTCACAAATACCCATGGTATCATACATACCCATTTGAAACATCTTGAGTCATCTAAAGTTGTCTCACCTCCTCTAGTTTATGCTTCAACATCCACATATCTTCCTTCTACTTATCAAAAGAGTAGGTATCAACAGTGTAAGGGAAAACAAATCTCCCCAGCGGTGATGAATCCATCTCTCACTCTCTGGGATTTCATGCCTTCGGAGATGGGAATTACCCCCATAATCTATATATCATTGGAATATTCTTTAGAGAGTGAGAAGGTGTTTGCCTCTATAATGCCGAATTGGTGGATCCAGGAATGATTCCCAACGATGTGTCATGTCAGGAAGGTCCTCCTAATGTCCTTGGTCAACACCATCATCGATGGGTCCATGGATATGTGTATTGTAGGAATATTTAGTACATCACTTCCATCCATATCATGCATGCTACCAAGACCAAACAATAGTTTCAGTATAGATCCCAATAGACATGTTATTCTCATATCATCTTGTAAAATTTTATGACACTATCATTTTTGCTACTCGATCATGTAAAACAATAATAGTCGCATCATGATTAGTCACATCCCGTTGTATATAGGCCTTAGTCATCTGATAGTTAGCTCGTTGTAATTTGTCGTAGTTCATATACGTTGAAATTGGACATCCACAACATTAGCCAAAATCATCTGATTCGACCAGCAACACATGTCATGCATCCTTCTAAAGAGAAACCACCTACTATAAAAAAATGTTTTCCTAACATAGTATTATGATTTTCTTAAGCACCTTGGAAGAATTTCTAAAAATATATAGTTTCTCATGGACATTTGTTTGTCATAAGAGATGTGTGAATCCTTCATAGATTCGTTGAGGATCGCCTCCTATTTGAGATAGAGGTAGCAGTTGTTGAAGAATTCCATTCTAGGAATATAATGTGAGTACAATTCAAATCCATCATCTCTTTATCAGGAGAAGATAAAGGCACCCCCATACATGTACAAACCCATCCATTATACTTCACTAGCTAGTTAAATGGTGTGAATGTCTAATGTTGTCTCTTCGACATAGAATCTAGGATAAATCTCATCCCAACCTAGATGATCAACAAGCTGGGACTGACTGAAGTAGATATAAATCCATCTGACATGAAAGTTTAGTGTTATGAAGGGATTGAGAATATTCCATGTAGAATAATCTTCATAAATACCTAGTTCGGTGGCCTAATTGTAAGAATTGAATTTATGGTTGTATCATAGGATACCTCCTACAATGCACTGATGGGATGACCATGGCTTCATCTGCACACAATATTTCTCTCTTCATATCCCTAATTCTTCAAGTAATCCCTCAATGGTTGAGTTGGTTTGCTCCAAGGTGATTCATCAAACTTTACCACTTGTGAATATTGATATCTAGATTATGAATATTAAAAGATAAAGGAAAATATAGTCCAAACAAATGAGGTTGAACACACTACCACTGTGACTGACCCATGGATGGACATGGACACCACTTTTAATCTCTCGATTCATTGGTTGGAGGACACAACCTTAGACAATGGACACTACATCATCATTTTTGAGATGATGGGAATACATGTTCCCAAGTACAAGGAAAGTCATAAGACTACCTTGTACTCCTACACTGGTCATGCTCAGGTGATAACAAAACCCCCTGAACCTATCAGGTATAGATAAGTTCATCCTATGACTACACTTTTTTTCTATACTTTCTTATTCTACCGAGCTAGGTTGAATCCACACAAACTGAATTTCCACCACTACATTGACATCATCAAGAATAGACCTCTCAATCAATGGACTGATGGAATCGGGTTTACAGCCTTTGTTACCATGATTTTAGTAGTATAGGAGTCTCCTAGTGAAGAATCCACATTAGCCTAAGTGGTCCCCATTGTTCCTCTAGAATTAGCTAGAATGGATGAAGCATCTCCTCCAAAAAATTCCCCTATTTCAGATGATGATGTATACTTAGAGGATACTCATCCCACATTCGAAGAAGACGTCTCCATCACCATCGATGAGTTAGTTTAGGTGAACCTTATCACCATGATGGATCTGAGGCCAATACTGATTATAATATCGATGTCTGTACAGGAATATAAATAGTTTTTGGATTTCCTAAACCAAAATTTAGATGTATTTTCCTAGATCTATGACAATATTCCATGACTAGACCCTATGGTCTTCTTCCATCACCATGGCCTCCCAGTGAGTCATCATGGGTTCAAGAATCCTCCTATAGAAATTGACCTCTCTCATACTACTTTGGTCAAGACTGAGGATGATAATTTTATCAAATCCAACTTCATTAAGGAATTAAAATACCATATATGGTTATCCAATAATGTTACTCTCAGGAAGAAGAATAGATATATCCGAGTTTGAATCAACTTATGGGATCTCAATCGTCTCTATCCAAAAAATGATTTTCCCCTCCCTATGATAAAGTTGTTGATCTATGTCACCACTGGGTTTCTAGCTCTCTCTTTTAGGGATGGGTTTTCTAGGTTTTATAAAATCTTCATCGACCCTAAAGGTAAAGAGTTCCTCACTTTCATAGCACCATAGGGGGACCTTTTAATATCACATAATTCCCTCCAGTTTGAATAATGTAGGAGACACCTATCAGCACTCTATAAACCACATATTCAAACTATTCCTCGGGAAACTTGTGAAATGTTATGTGGATGACATGGGGGTAAAATACCTCTAGTGTCAGGACCACATCATAGATCTGGAAAATGTTTTTGACCTCCTTCTCTCTCATCATATGATGATGAAAACCATGAATTTTTCCTTTGGGGTTACCTTTGGGATTTTTTTCTACTTCATTGTAAGATACATATGCATTGAGATCGACCCATAAAAGACCAAGTCCATCAACAAGATGCCTCCCCTGAGAAACTAATGGGAACTATGAGGGTTTCAAGGCCACATATCCCATATAAGTTGATTCGTCAAAAACCTAGTTTTCATGTGTAATCAATTGTCTAGACTCATGATGAAAGGTGTCTTCCACCACTAGGATGATGAGTGTCAGAATGCATTCGAGGAGATCAAGAAGTATCTACTACAAACTCTATTTCTGATGCCACCCATCTCCAAGAAGCCATTATCCATATATATGACCACACTTGAATGATCCCTCAATTCCCTGATCATCCGGAAATACAATTATTGTATAGATAATAGTTTTCACTGTCTTAGTCGCATGCTCCTTGACATTGAGTCCAAATAATCTCTTATCGATAAGAGATACCATGCACTTCTTTTTGCAGTGAATAAGTTGTTGCACTATATTTAGCATCATGATATACATAAGGCCTCCCGTGTGGATATGCTAATGTATATTTTGAACTTCCCCATGTTGATGGGCTATCTAGATCACTAGGTAGTGATCCTTCTACAGTTCGACATTAGGTTCATCCTGAAGGTCATTAATGGTCAGGTTCCGGCAGAATTTATGACTATCCATCCAACCCCCACAAATTAGTCCCTCTATCTTGACTTCCTATATGAAACCATACTTTTAGTGGACTAGGTTGTTCTATGTTATAAGATTCACATCGATGGTTCTTCCTGGATCATAAGTGGTAGAAGGCTCAAGGATCTCGGGCTTAACAGAGTGGGCCTGGGAACCATCTTTATCATGCCTACATAGTCTGTCTTTCACTTTTTTTTCTACTATGAAAATGTTTCACCAACAGTGTGGTAGATTATCATGCTATCATAATTGGTCTTGGGCTATCAATTAATATAAATTTTCCCAATATACATGTCAAAGAGGACTCCACGCTAGTCATCAAGAAAATATATGGTGACTACATTATCATAAAGACAGAGCTCAAGACTCTGCTAGAGCCCACTCTCCAGCTAAAAGCCATGTTTCCTTCTCATCTTGAGTTCACTCATGTTCCCTAGTTGCAGAATTGTTGAGATAATGACTTGTACTCTTTCGTTGTATCTCTGGTAGTGCCTGACCAGGACGATCTGATAATCCATGAGGTGCATTGATGATCCATCACCCTCATCACTCTGTATGATGATGACAACCAATGAGTAAGAAATATGAATTTTTGTACCTCCACATCAAGACATCAAGATTATCTCATTGATAAAGAAATATCTGATTGGATGACTCCATCTGTTGAGTATCTCCAATATAGAACTATCCCTATAGATAGATCCAAACGTGAGAGAATATTTTGGCATGAATTATAGTTTACACTCCACAATGGTCCCAACCTTGAGCATACTCTCTATAAACATGTGTTAGATGGGATTATCCTCCACTTCATTTAAGATGAAAATATTCTCTAGGTTATGTAGGAAGTTCTTGTCGGTTACATTTGATCTCATTAGGTAAAATTGAATCATTCCAACCAGAATTGAAATTTGGGCTACTTCTGGCCCACCATGGCCTAGAACTATATCAAGTTCTCCAAGAGGTTCCATGCAGGTTAGATCCATGACAACATTTTGCATCGAACTCCAAATCCTTTCCATACTACCAATTACTCTTTTCCCTTATTGGCCTAGGTACTCAATGTCGTGGAACCATATCCAACAGTGAGAGATCTCTAGTGCAGGTTCATTCTGACCGTGATGGATTTGTTTTCAATATAGGCCAAATTGATTGTTGGAACAAGAAAACACATCCCCAAAATTTTCTATATACTCCCATACATGATCCAATATCGTATTCTGTTTCTCGTTATTCAATTTGTTAGGTCGTAGGGCCCAAACGGTGTTACGGATTAGGAGTTATGGACATTTGATGTTGGGTTGGAAAACTAGGTCGCAAAGCCCGTTCGTGAAGCCCCCTCTTCGATCGTGGAGCGCCACTGTGAACCAAGGAGGTGGGATTCTCCACGAGCCCCTTTGACATTCGCGACGTTCCATGAAGCCCCGCCACGAATAAAGGAGGTGGTATGCTCTGCGAGCCCATTTGACATTCGTGATGCGCTGCGAATCCCCACCGCGAAGCAAGGAGGCGGGATTCTCCACGAGCCCCTTTGACATTCACGAACTGGTGACAGAGCAAGATCCTTCTTCATGCTGAGTGGGCTCTACTTCACGGTGCCCTATGCCTATAAATACCTAGCTCACCCCCCTTCAGATGGTGGCCACTTCACCCCTAGGGCTGCCGATCTCCTGGTTCTCGGAGCTCTGCTTTCCTTCGTGAAGCGGCTCCGCAAGGCCATGCTCTGCGATCAGCTTCCTTCGTGTGGCTGCTCTGCACACAGCTTCCTCCGTGATGCTGCTCCAAGATTCCATGCTCCGTGAGACCATGCTCCATGAGTCCATGCTCTGCGAAGCTACTCCGTGAGACCATGCTCCACGAGTCCATAGCCCACGAGCCCCTTTGATCCCCAAAGCTACGTCGCGAAGACCTATCCTTTGCGAGGATCCTACCTTCGTGCCCACTGGTCCATACCGCGGGGGATATGCCCCCGCCCCTCTGCTCAGGGTCAGTGCTGGGATTTGGCCCCGTCCCTCCAGGCCGGTCCCTTCGCTACCATCACATACCCCCCATAAAAAATGGAGAGTCACACCGCGATCTTTTCGGGCCGGGACGTCAGGATTTCTATTGTGGCCTTATGTGCATCCTTATTCCACCTATGGAATACCATGATTTGAGACACTCCTCCACACACCATGAAACACCTTGAGTCGATATATTCCTCTTGGTCCCTTTCACATGTCGTGAGATGAGATTTTCATCAT
Organism: Viscum album; assembly: GCA_963277665.1. Taxonomy (NCBI): domain Eukaryota; kingdom Viridiplantae; phylum Streptophyta; class Magnoliopsida; order Santalales; family Viscaceae; genus Viscum; species Viscum album. The sequence continues at coordinate 269,604,195 of OY728166.1, forward strand.
CAATTCCCTGAGTACCTTGATTCAAACCATTCCTCAAGTAACTCGTCCAAACCACATCACTTGGATCCTATGCCAGGATGAACCAAAAAGGGCCACCCTTGAGTAAGTCCCAACACCAACCATTTCTAGGTGCCTTATGCCTAATAGTCCTATCTGTATGAATTTAAACTGTAGTGAAAAATATATGAAAAATATAGGATTCCTCTTGCTCCAAATAAGAGATGCCTTATGATCCAAGCATAAGAAGCCAACAGTCCTCCCAACATGTCTATAAACTGTAGTGCTCCCTATGTTCCAAAACTAGGATGCCTCTTTCTCCAAACATGATATGCCTTATCCTCCAAGCATATGATTCCAACAGTCCTATCTACATGACTATAAACTGTAGTGCACCCTATGTTCTAGACATAGGATTCCTATTACTCCAAATAAGAGATGCCTTATTCTCCAAGAATGAGAGGCCAACAATCCTCTCTACATGACTCTAAATTGTAGTGTACCCTATGTTCCTATCATAGGATTCCACATGCTCCAAAAAAGAGATGCCTTATGCTCCTAGCATAAGATTCCTAATGCCATGATTACAATGGAATAATTTCATGAGCGTTGGAATCCATCCAAACATTCCATCACGCCACTCCACGCTTTGTGTGTCATTCATTCAAATCTTCATTCTCTTCCATGTCTGAAGGGACCACCAAACGGCCTGGTCCCATGCCACATCGGCTCACATACCGTCCTAGGACAACGCCCCAAAAGACTTTGGACAACACTTTGAGTTAGGTCACGTGTTTCGAACATGGTCAATAGTTGACCCTTGTTTGTTTGTCCCCACTTCAGGCTAACATGATATGGATGTTTTGTTTCAAACACGGTCAACAGTCATCCTCCATTGTCACTCCACCCTCACCGCATTCCTAATGTCAGGCATGTGATTCACATATTTTATCTCCCTTTGTTCGGACTGATTCCAACACCCTTGGTGTTATCCCATTTGTGCACAAGTGCATAGGTAAATGCCACAACCCACAAGTGAGTTGGGATGCCCTCATGGCCAGACATGAGGAAGACACCTGGGAAGTTTCCTTGTGTCATCCCCATCCACAATTTCTGCTCCATAGAAGCACCCGGGCATCTTCCTTGGGTAAGCCCCATCCACGATTGCCGCTCCATAGCAGCACCCAGGAATCTTCCTTGCATAATCCCCATCCACGATTTCTGCTCCATAACGACACCCGGGAAGCTCCCTTGAGTAAGCCCCATCCACCATTACCACTCCATAGCGACACCCAGGAATCTTCCTTTCATAATCCCCATCCACCATTGCTGCTCTATAGTGGCACACGAGCTGATTCCTTGTGTAATCCCCATTCACCGATGCCACTCCACAGCAGCACATGGGCCTCCACCCTAGAGTAATTCCAAATCTTTCTCTCCCTAGAATGCCCCGTGTGTAATCTCCTCTTCACTTCCCATGGATGCACCTTTTGTGACATGGTTGTCAGGCCTTTTCTACCTCTTGTTTCTCACACCGAGCATGAATCACGTGTAACGCCCCGACCCCAGTTACCCAGAGTCGGTGCATTATTACATAACATTGGCATGATCACAAGAAAGATCAAATCTCGAAAGACCGATTGGTTTAGTAGCCTTGGAAACACTAGATATATTCATAAGTTTTACATTACATCATAAAACGAAAAACTACTACAACAACATATTGTCTCCATAATCCACACTCATATACCCACATAATATCCCTGCAGGTCATTCATAACTTACTTCTTCACTTCCAGGGAAAAATAAAACATAGAAAAGGGGTGTGCTCAAATGCCCAGTAAGGATAACAATATAGCAGAAACTTTCATAAATAAGGATAAACATTTAAGGCAATGTATAAATAAAACAAAAGCCTTTCAAACATGAACTTTCAACATGGTATGGCATAAATAAAATGAAATAATTCCATTTACTTACTCACATGGATATTCTACTAATCGAATAATCACATGCAAAAATCAATAACCACTTTCATAATGTTGGAATGCATAATTCCAGACTATCATAACCACATATTCAAGGCCTAGTGCCAAGACTACAAATAAGATTTTGTCAAGGCCTTGTGCCAAGACACTAGTTTGTCTCATGAGACCTACCGATGAAATTTTTTTTAGAAGATACTTACGTTTAAAATTGATAAAATACACTCCAGTGTTTTTCTGAAAACATTATGCAAGCTTCTGAAAACAAAATAACTAATTCTGAGACTGCTCGACTAATTACAGGCCATGATGGGTCCACTCCCAATCCCTTCATGTCTACCAAACTCGAGATTCAGGTTTTCTGAAAACATTTTTAAGCTTGCGTTAAATACGTATACATTTTCACTGGATTATCATATATTTGAGAGAAATATATATTTTTTTCAAATCATTTAAAAATCAAATAATTATAAAAGAAAACCTTTATTTTGAAAATATCCATAAAAGTGTGTAAGGGAAGCTTCAATGTTATAATAATGGCAGAGAATAACCGCACCTGCCATATAATTTAAAAAAAGACATTCTTAACTAAATTTTGTCGAAAAGGTTAAAAAGCACCTTGTTTGGAAAACGACTGAAAGATTCCTTTATAAACCTCTTATAAAAATTCAAAAAAGGGTAAAAATGACTTTAACCCATATTCTTGTAAATAGTAAAAATGTTTTTAAATACATTTTTAAGAAACATTTATGTGGATGATAAAGAGATCCCAGTAGATTATTACGTATAAACAACCTCGGATAATGGAGAGATTATGAAATAACCGTTACCAATTTGGTAACTTATGAAAAATACAACCCATGAAAGAGGTATCATACAATGAATATGTAAATACAAATAAATTATAGTTTATTACACAAAGAATATAATTATGGGTAGTACATATACCACACAAAAGGTGATGGTGGCAATATGGCATGAATCTCACGGAAATAAGGAGTGAGACGAAAACCCCTTACCACGTTAATCAACTGAGTCGTATGGCCAAAAGTTAATAACCACCAAATTATTTACAGAATATCATGAATATAAAGAGAATCATGATAATATATATCAAATGGCAGTACACAATACACCACTTTCAATAATTTAGTGGCGAACAATGGAAATCTCACGGAATTGAAAGTGAGATAATAAAATACCTTACCTTGTACTTTTACTTGGTTGGGGTAGGTTAACCTCCTTTATAATGGTGAAATAATTGTTATTAAATTATACAAGAATCATATATATTAATATGATATCATATATGATCTTTTAACATTGATTTGTTAATAATATCTTAGAATTATCGTCGTTTCGGGTGTTAACTTACTCATTTTCTTTTATATGTTTTGTTACATAAGCCATGTTTTTTATATCTTATTCATATCCATAATGATATCAAGTCCATAAACATAATTTTGAAATCATCAAATGATAATTATACTTGAATGGATACGATGGAGAATGAATCTCATCGCGTTCGTGGAGACGGTAGTCCGTACGTACGCACGAGCGACAATATCATTCTTTTGATATTAAAATAATATATAAATGGATGTTATATCATATATACAGAATCATTAACATGTTATATTTATTATTTACATGATTTACACATCATTATTATACCCATCCAAATAATAATATATTGAATAACAATTACACCACGACGTGTAGACGGTAAGCCGTACGTACGCACGTATAGTGACATGTTATTCAAAGGGTGGATAGAATACTGAATATGTTTGTACCATATTTATAATAACATCACATTATATGTAAGATACTGGAGTTATTATTTTAGAATGGTAAGAACAAATAAAGAAGAAGTGGAAGAGGAAAGGAACTTGAAAAGGGGTGGTGAAAACATTACCTCTTCTTCGGGTTCTTCCTTTTGATTTGATCAAAAGGGATCCATAGGTTGGATTTCTGATCAAACTAAGGCCTCTAGGTTGTAGTGAGGGATGTTGTGAGAGTATTGGGGCAGAGTTTGGCCGAACCAAAAGGCTTTTAAGGTGTGAAGAAATGACAAGGAGGAGTGCCCTTTTATAAGAGGTGTGAGGGGCACCTTTGGAAAAGCTAGAAATATTAATTTATAATAAATTAATATTCGGTTTCTAATGGATCCAAAGTTGATTATTCAAAGATTAAGGTGGATATAGGTCTAAAAACACTCAACCAATAGAATTTAGACAGGTTTGGGTACTTATATTAACCTTATCATTAAGTATTAACTCTAAGTTAATTAGTTTCACTTTTACAATGTCTCTTTGTATTTTTATATAATATGGTTAATAAACTTACTATATACATCCAAGAGACCCCCAAGTGGTCCATTAATGATGAACCTATCATGATATAAGTCTCTTGGCCGAACCTTAGATTTTTAAAAATTTAATATCAATTAAAAATATAATATTTGTTTTAAGAACTCTTTTATGTCAATTTTGACACTATTCAATAGTTGATTTTTTTGAAACTCATAACAGATTGATTACTTCCAAAAAAAATTATAAAATCAATCCTAATATATCATAGTATCCTATAAAATTAGTTTAATTCATTAAAAGTTTCATATTATATTTATTTGGGTATTTATAATATCAATTATTTTAATTTTTCACTATTATAGTAATTAATGCATCATCATTGTGTCATAAATAAAATAACTTATTTAATGTCTAAAAATTATAAATAAAATATCATTATGTAGGAAATGTTGTTATCTTTCTAATGAATATTTATAATCTAAAATCCAACATATATAACCCTATGTAACAATTGTTTTTATAAAAGATATATGCTTGTGTCATTTTTGTATTCATTTTAACTTAATTAAAATAAAGTGTCATTATCACTTACAAGTGGATCCATGAGGTCCCAAAATCGACCCAAAGATGCCCATGGTCGACCATGTATCAACCAAGAAGGTTAATACACGTTTTAGGGTAATTTAGTATTATTATAATATTATTGTTTAACCCTTATTTACCGGATTTACCCTTAACCATGGTAAATAAAATATTTACCGCAGTAATTATTCAAAATGTCTAAAAATAAAAGTTACCTATTTACACAATTTGAACATCCTGATTCCAAATATGGAATATATTTTCCTAAATTCAAAACACATAAGTGGCAGAAATTAATTTAAAATTAATTCCCGCTGTCAAAACAAAAAGCGTGTTTTTAAGAGATAATAACTATCAAAAGATTGACACTTGTTTATGTTCAGTTTAATTGTAAACTTATGTCCAATGACCAACATTATATTAAATGGTAAAAATATATTCTAAATATATTTTAAAACTACTAAAATTCATAATTTATCACTATTAATTATTTTTATTAAAAAAGTTGTTTTTAATTAAAATTTAGTAATTTTCACTATTCATCAAAATATGAAAGTTATCCGAAAAGTACCAAAATTTCACCTTAGGCTAAATTAGATATTCCGAATCTAAAAATGAAGTCCATTTTGAAATATAAAATATATATAATTTTAAAAAGTAGGTATTACTATTCATAACGGCTAGTTTGATTGGTTGTGGTGTGTGTTAAAACTCAAGGTTGCATACAACACACGCTACTGTATTATTCAAAGAAAGCGTACCGTGGAAGCTTGGGATGTTTCATTTTAAATTTTTGATGTCCCCATTTAGTCAAAAAGTTTAAAATATTGTATTTAAAAAGGGTTTACTATTAAAAGTTGATAAAAGTGCAATACTGAAAATGAATTTGTTCGTGCATTATATCTAAGAAACTCATAATATGGATTCTAAAATTATAAGGATTATATAAAGTTTAAAATTTAGATAATACTATTCATAACCTTTTTTGAATGGATTTTTTTTTAAGTCATGGTGTGATTGAACTCGGTGTTGCGTGTAGTGCAAGTTATTGAATTATTTTGAAGAAATAACACACTATGAAATCTTGGGGTGTTACATTCTCCCCTCCTTCAATAAATTGCGTCCTCGCAATTTGAAATTGTTCTTCGAAAATAAAAGGATGAAAATAGAAAATATGTTTGTGGGAAAACCCATATCGAAAATTGGGTTACTAAAATTTAGTCTTAATATGAGGAAAATAGAAATGAAAGGGTCACCACCAAATTATGATCTCGATTAGGATAACATCGGTGGAAATTAGAGATATATAATTGGAGGAAAAACGTAAATATTTATAGGTAGTGATTGAGGTCATCAATCACAAACAAGTATAAAATTGAGGTCCTTAAACTCATCAATCTATGATGATTTGAAATACCATCGGTTCAACAAAATATAGGGTATTAGGATAACACATTTTTTACGTTTCAAAATATCTTAGTTGAAATCCCACATCGAAAAATGAATTAATGAGGCCTCTATTTAAAATAAAGAGTGGAAAGTATGAAGATTACCAAAAATAACACATACTAGGGTTCCATGTAGAAAAATATGGATATGGAAGAGAAATCTAACCATCAATTATCTGATGGAGAGTGGTAGAGAACATGGCTATGAAAAGGCCAACAATCCCAAAGCCATAAATTAGTGATGATTTAAGGTACCATCTAGGACAAAAATTTTGTTCTAAGTTCCTTTTCTTAATGTTGAAGAATTTATTTATGAGATTGGCTAAGATCATAAGGAGATATACTTACTTTATAATTAGAGTTTTTTCCATTAATAAATTTCTACCACAAACTCATCTTTCACTCGTAAAAAAATTCTATTTATACTATTCGTACAGGGTTCCAAAATAAACGAATTTATAATTCATATACCAGATCTTTTAAAAAAAACTACATTATTTAATCCAGGACATCTCTTGGGCTAGTGGTAGGTGATACACCCTTGTCGCCCTTCGGTTGCGGGTTCAAGTCTCGCGGCCTTGCCGGACGCGACGGGTTGCCGCCCGACCTCCGGGTTGTCCTTTTATGGCAATCCAAAATTAATTTCAAACTAGAATTTATCCAAAATACTTCTGACCAAACTCACAGTCCAACATTTATAAGGAAGTTAAACAAAATTTAGATCCTTTTTACCACGTAATAGCATATGAATACCTTCATCATGTATTCTTTTAAAACACTGAAACATCCTGAATTACCATAATCCATATTGATTACATTCATGCTCCCTTATTCCATATAGAATGCTGGATATACTTCATCAATTCAAAAATGTTTTAAACCCCAACAATGATGGAATATACAAATCATTAATTAGTTTCAAGGTAGTCAATAATATCCAATATAATTTATCCAAAGCAATCATGTATTATTCTAAAATCACTACCTCGGTATCAGAACCATATTATGGTTTATCATTCTCTCAACCATATATTTTCCAAAAATTTATCCTGCTATTGAGTCACTTTTCTTTGTTCCACACAATCTCAAGTCCAAAATGAAATAGTACTGCAGTACAATCCTTATATACTCAATAATTATTATAACAAGTACATTGTTGATACAACACTCAAATGACATAATCAACATAAGAACTCTAATCATTCCTCTTCATCTGTGGTAGTATCATAACTTGATTATTATCCAATAGCATCATTTGCGGCATATTCTGATGACTGGGACATAGGTTCGCATAGTGTCCAAACTCCTTGCAAATTAAGCATTGTACATTTGAAACCATTTTCTTACCCATGCAGTCATGTACTTTGTGCCCTTTTCCACCACACTTATAACAAACTCTCATTCCTTTCAGACAAGTTCCAGGGTGTTTCTTCCCACAGTTATCACATATGGGAAAATTCTTCTTTTCCCTCTTCCCTTTATCCATCTTTCTCTCTTCCATCCTTTTCTTCTCTTGCTACCCTTCAAAGCCATAGGACTCAGTAAAATATTTACTTATCTTATCAACACATGATATTATTTCTTCATATGATGATAATAAATGGGAGACTATTTCTCTTATAAATTTTGTCTTAAGGCCATGAAAGATATGATCCTTCTTTCTCTTTGGATCATGTGCATTGCTGGAGTTCTCATTCCTTCTACTGGGCGCCATTTCTAAACAATGGCATACACTAGATTAGTTTATGAATAACAATACCTAATCCCAAACTTGTAAGACACATAACATAAATTAAATAGTTTATGGATATAATCCATAATCATATAAATTTCTCCTTTGAGGAAGTAAATCCACATAAACCCATTCATAATTGTTTGTAAAGAAAATAAGAATTATCCTAAGCATATCCCCCGGGAGTGTCGTAACCAAGAGTGCAGCAAGGCCCGTTGTCGTGCACCAGTTCCCGTTCGAGTCTAGCTCAAAGCGGTGTTTTCAGGTTTTACCCCTAGGTACATCTGTGCCAGAGCCGCCTCTACCTGCTGGTATCTAGACAGGGATGTATTGCTCGGAAAACTCACAAAATATCTACGATACCAAAATTCTAGGAAGTTCTTCTATACTAATCCTCAAATTTCATCTTAGGTCTACGTGATCTAATCAGAGTTTATCTAAATCTAGCTTCCAAGGTTTGTACTAAACTTCCTCTGATACCAACTGTAACGCCCCGACCCCAGTTACCCAGAGTCGGTGCATTATTACATAACATTGGCATGATCACAAGAAAGATCAAATCTCGAAAGACCGATTGGTTTAGTAGCCTTAGAAACACTATATATATTCATAAGTTTTACATTACATCATAAAACGAAAAACTACTACAACAACATATTGTCTCCATAATCCACACTCATATCCCCACATAATATCCCTGCTGGTCATTCATAACTTACTTCTTCACTTCCTGGGAAAAATAAAACATAGAAAAGGGGTGAGCTCAAATGCCCAGTAAGGATAACAATATAGCGGAAACTTTCATAAATAAGGATAAACATTTAATGCAATGTATAACTAAAACAAAAGCCTTTCAAACATGAACTTTTAACATGGTATGGCATAAATAAAATGAAATAATTCCATTTACTTATTCACATGGATATTCTACTAATCGAATAATCACATGCAAAAATCATTAACCACTTTCATAATGTTGGAATTCATAATGCCAGACTATCATAACCACATAGTCAAGGCCTCGTTCCAAGACTACAAATAAAATTTTGTCAAGTCCTTGTGCCAAGACACTAGTTTGTCTCATGAGACCTACCGATGAAAATTTTTTTAGAAGATACTTACGTTTAAAATTGATAAAATACACTCCAGTGTTTTTCTGAAAACATTATGCAAGCTTCTGAAAACAAAATAACTAATTCTGAGATTGATAGACTAATTACAGTCCATGATGGGTCCACTGCCAATCCCTTCCTGTCTACCAAACTCGAGAGTCAGGTTTTTTGAAAACATTTTTAAGCTTGCGTTAAATACGTATACATTTTCACTGGATTTTCATATATTTCAGAGAAATATATATTTTTTTGAAATCATTTAAAAATCACATAATTATAAAAGAAAACCTTTATTTTCAAAATATCCATAAAAGTGTGTAAGGGATGCTTAAATGTTATAATAATGGCAGAGAATAACCGCACCTGCCATATAAGTTAAAAAAAGACATTCTTAACTAAATTTTGTCGAAAAGGTTAAAAAGCACCTTGTTTGGAAAACGACTGAAAGATTCCTTTATAAACCTCTTATAAAAATTTAAAAAAGGTTACAAATGACTTTAACCAATATTCTTGTAAATAGTAAAAATGTTTTTAAATACATTTTTAAGAAACATGGATGTGTATGATAAAGAGATCCCAGTAGATTATTACGTATAAACAACCTCGGATAATGGAGAGATTGTGAAATAACCCTTACCAATTTGGTAACTTATGAAACATACAACCCATGAAAGAGGTATCATACAATGAATATGTAAATACACATAAATTAGAGTGTATTACACAAAGAATATAATTATGGGTATAACATATACCACACAAAAGGTGATGGTGGCAATATGGCATGAATCTCACGGAAATAAGGAGTGAGACGAAAACCCCTTACCACGTTAATCAACTGAGTCGTATGGCCAAAAGTTAATAACCACCAAATTATTTATAGAATAACATGAATATAAAGAGAATCATGATAATATATATCAAATGGCAGTACACAATACACCACTTTCAATAATTTAGTGGCGAACAATGGAAATCTCACGGAATTGAAAGTGAGATAATAAAATCCCTTACCTTGTACTTTTACTTGGTTGGGGTAGGTTAACCTCCTGTATAATGGTGAAATAATTGTTATTAAATTATACAAGAATAATATATATTAATATTATATCATATATGATCTTTTAACATTGATTTGTTAATAATATCTTAGAATTATCGTCGTTTCGGGTGTTAACTTACTCATTTTCTTTTATATGTTTTGTTACATAAGACATGTTTGTTGTATCTTATTCATATCCAGAATGATATCAAGTCCTTAAACATCATTTTTAAATCATCAAATGATAGTTATACTTGAATGGATATGATGGAGAATGAATCTCATCGTGTTCGTGGAGACGGTAGTCCGTACGTACGCACGAGCGACAATATCATTCTTTTGATTTTAAAATAATATATAAATGTATGGTATATCATATATACTGAATCATTAACATGTTCTATTTATTATTTACATGAGTTACACATCATTATTATACCCATCCAAATAATAATATATTGAATAACAATTAGACCACGACGTGGAGACGGTAAGTCGTACGTACGCACGTATGGTGACATGTTATTCAAAGGGTGGATAGAATACTGAATATGGTTGTACCATATTTATAATAACATCACAGTATATTTAGGATACTGGATTTATTATTTTAGAATGGTAAGAACAAAGAAAGAAGAAGTGGAAGAAGAAAGGAACTTGAAAAGGGGTGGTGAAAACATTACCTCTTCTTCGGGTTCTTCCTTTTGATTTGATCAAAAGGGCTCCTTAGGTTGGCTTTCTGATCAAAATAAGGCCTCTAGGTTGTAGTGAGGGATGTTGGGAGAGTATTTGGGCAGAGTTTGGCCGAACCAAAAGGCTTTGAAGGTGTGAAGAAATGAGAAGGAGGAGTGCCCTTTTATAAGAGAGGTGAGGGGAACCTTTGGAAAAGCTAGAAATATTAATTTATAATAAATTCATATTCGGTTTCTAATGGCTCCAAAGTTGATTATTCAAAGGTTAAGGTGGGGATAGATCTAAAACCACTCATCCAATAGAAGTTAGACAGGTTTGGGCACTTATATTAACCTTATCTTTAAGTATTAACTCTAAGTTAATTAGTTTCACTTTTACAATGTCTCTTTGTATTTTTATATAATATGGTTAATAAACATACTATATACATCCAATCGACCCCCAAGTGGTCCATTAATGATGAAACTATCATGATATAAGTCTCTTGGCCGAACCTTAGATTTTTAGGAATTTAATATCAATTAATAATATAATATTTGTTTTAAGAACTCTTTTATGTCAATTTTGACACTATTCAATAGTTGATTTTTTTGAAACTCCTAACAGATTTATTACTTATAAAAAAGTCAATTAAATCAATACTAATATATCATAGTAGCCTATAAAATTAGTTTAATTCATTAAAAGTTTCATATTATATTTATTTGTGTATTTATAATATCAATTATTTTAATTTTTCACTTTTATAGTAATTAATGCATCATCATTGTGTCATAAATAAAATAAACTATTTAATGTCTAAAAATTATAAATAAACTATCATTATGTAGGAAATCGTTTTATCTTTCTAATGAATATTTATAATCTAAAATCCAACATATATAACCCTATGTAACAATTGTTTTTCTAAAAGATATATGCTTGTGTCATTTTTGTATTCATTTTAACTTAATTAAAATAAAGTGTCATTATCACTTACAAGTGGATCCATGGGGTCCCAAAATCGACCCAAAGATGCCCATGGTCGACCATGTATCAACCAATAGGGTTAAGACACGTTTTAGGGTAATTTGGTATTATTATAATATTATTTTTTTAACCCTTATTTACCGGATTTACCCTTAACCATGGTAAATAAAATATTTACCGCAGTAATTACTCAAAATGTCTAAAAATAAAAGTTACCTATTTACACAATTTGAACATCCTGATTCCAAATATGGAATCCATTTTCCTAAATTCAAAACACAGAAGTGGCAGAAATTAATTTAAAATTAATTGCCGCTGTCAAAACAAAAAACGTGTTTTTAAGAGATAATAACTATCAAAAGATTGACACTTGTTTATGTTCGGTTTAATTGTAAACTTATGTCCAATGACCAACATTATATTAAATGGTAAAAATATATTCTAAATATACTTTAAAACTACTAAAATTCATAATTTATCACTATTAATTATTTTGATTAAAAAAGTTGTTTTTAATTAAAATTTAGTAATTTTCACTATTCATCAAAGTAAGAAAGTTATCCGAAAAGTACCAAAATTTCACCTTAGGCTAAATTAGATATTCCGAATCCAAAAATGAAGTCCATTTTAAAATATAAAATATATATAATTTTAAAAAGTAGGTATTACTATTCATAATGGCTAGTTTGATTGGTTGTGGTGTGTGTTAAAACTCAAGGTTGCATACAACACACGCTACTGTATTATTCAAAGAAAGCGTACCATGGAAGCTTGGGATGTTTCATTTTAAATTTTTGATATCCCCATTTAGTCAAAAAGTTTAAAATATTGTATTTAAAAAGGGTTCACTATTAAAAGTTGATAAAAGTGCAATACTGAAAATGAATTTGTTCTTGCATTATATCTAAGAAACTCATAATATGGATTCTAAAATTATAAGGATTATATAAAGTTTAAAATTTAGATAATACTATTCATAACCTCTTTTGAATGGCTTTTTTTTTAAGTCATGGTGTGATTGAACTCGGTGTTAGGTGTAGTGCAAGTTATTGAATTATTTTGAAGAAATAACACACTATGAAATCTTGGGGTGTTACATCACGTGGGCTTAGAGTATGTATCGACCATGAAAACACCCCCGTCCTGCATGATGTTAAATTGTATTCCTCATCATGAACTACGAGGACTTTGATCCATGTCAAGGCATGGTACATAGGAAGCCTCTATGAGGTTCAATCCCCACCACCTGGTCGTTCCGACCATGTCTGTTCACCACCACCTTGGGCCACCTTAGAGTGTTAGCCCCAATCCACTCGAACTACAAGGACTTTGATCCATGTCAAGGCATGGTACATAGGAAGCCTCTATGAGGTTCAAGCCCCACCACCCAGTCATTCCAACCATGTCTGTTCGCCACCACCATGGGCCACCTCAGAGTGTAAGCCCTAATCCAACCCAAACTATGGGGACTTTGATCCATGTCAAAGCATGGTACGTAAGAAGCCTCCACGATGTTCAAGAACACCACCCGGTCGTGCTGACCATGTATGTTCACCAACACCTTGGTCCACCTCAATGTGTAAGCCCCAATCCGACCTGAACTACAGGGTCTTTGATCCATGTCAAGGAATGGTACGTAGGAGGCCTCTATGAGGTTCAAGCCCCACCACCCAGTTGTGTCGACCATGTCAATTCACCACCACCATGTGCCGCCTTAGAGTGTAAGCCCCAATCCAACCCAAACTATAGATAATTTGATCCAAGTCACGGCATGGTATGTAGGAAGCCTCCACAAGCTTCAAGCCCCACCACTAGGTTGTTCTGACCATGTCGGTTCACCACCACCTTGGGCCACCTCAGAGTGTAAGCCCCAATCAATCCTGAACTACATGGACTTTGATCCATGTCAAGGAAATGTATGTAGGAATCCTCTATGAGGTTCAAGCCCACCACCCGGTCGTTCCGACCATGTTGGTTCACTAACACCTTGGTCCGCCTCAGAGTGAGAACCCCAATCCATCCTGAACTATGTGTACTTTGATCCATGTCAAGGCATGGTACATAGGAAGCCTCCACGAGGTTCAATCCCACCACCCGGTCTTTCTGACCATGTCAGTTCACCAACAACTTGGGCCGCCTCAGAGCATAATCCCCAAATGACTTTGTCCCGCATGACATTAAACTATATTCACCACCACCTAAGGCAGCCTATAGTGTAAGCCCCACACCATCTGAACTACATGGTCTTTGATCCCTATCAAGTCATGGTACGTAGGAATCCTCTATAAGGTTTATTCCCACCACCCATTATATCTTAGGTCTACTTTCACATCGGTTCGCCAGCACCCATTATAAACTACGTGGTCTTTAATCCTTGCTAAGGCATGGTATGTAGGAAGCCTCCATGAGGTTCAAGCCCCAAACACCTGGGCATCCTAGAGTGTAAGCCCTATATCCCATCATGAACTATGAGGTCTTTGATCCTTGTCAAGGTAGGGTGCTTAAAATGACTCCCTGAGGTTCAATCCCAATATCCAGTCGTTCTGACCCCATTCACGTCTGTTCACCACATGCTTGAACTACGAGGACTTTGTTCCATTTCGAGGCAAGGTATGTAAGAAGACCCCATGAGGTTGAAGCCCACTATCCATTTGGAACCCTAGTTCTTATTCATGTCAGTTCGCTGACTTCCTCATTCTAAACTACGTGGACTTTGATCTATGTCAGGGAATGGTACATAGGAAGCCTCCACAAGGTTCCATCCCACCACCCATCAGACCCCAGGTCCACCTTCATGTTGGTTCACCAACACCCAACCCGAACTATGGGTATTTTGATCCATGTCAATGCATGGTATGTAGGAAGCCTCCACGAGGTTCAAGCACCCCACCCATCGGACCGCAGGTCAACCTTCATGTCATTTCACCCCCATCCCACACGATGTTAAACTGTGGACCTCCATTCAGTAGTAAGTTTTTGTCACTCTATTCAGTGGTAATCCATTTCTATTGCAGCAGTAAGCCGTTGCGACCTCATCCAGTGGTAAGCCGTTGAAAACCCCAATCGACGGTAATCTGTCATCATATGAACGATGTGAACATTGATTCCCTGCCACGGGGATATGTAGGAATCCTTTTCAAGGCTGAATCCCAAAACCATCATCATACTCATGATGGTGTCATCCCATTCCCCCTCCACTTCCTTCATCTCTCCATCATCCATATTGATTCTTATGCGGGCCGCCACATCCCAGTGATATCATTCCATTCATCCCAGCACTCCTCTTAGTAGTACCCGGGCCACTTTTCATGTATAAGCCACATCATGTCTCTGAGTCGTCGTCCTCTGTGTACACCCCGATTCATCACCCCTTTGAACTACGTGTGTTTTGATCCCTGTCTCCTAGACAAGGTACGTAAGAAACCTCCCCTAGGTTCAATTCCAGCCAATGGTAAACCTTGGTGTCCCCCATTTTGGGGTGCACTCTCTCTGATCCTCCCTTAGTGGCATCCAGATCATACTTCATGGTATGACATCTTCCCTCTAAGGGACACACCACCTCAGATCTATCCTCATCGGGCGTTCTGACCCATCCACTGTGTAAACCTTCCCGGTGTTCCCTCCTACGGATGTACAAATATGATCTGTCTCTATGGGGCGTTTTGATCACTCTCATACCGTCTCTGCAATATGTTAAACGCAGGGCCTACCTTGTGATAAACAAGAGATGGATAAGGAAAACCAATGATGACACATATTTAGTGTAACCATCTTCGCAAGATTTTAAACATGTGGCATACCCTGTGTTAAACATGGAAAGCTAAGGAAAACCTCATATGGATTCCTATGGAATATGATTCCATGAATTTGACATGGGATGCCTCGACTTATTCCCCCTTGAGACAACCTCTTATGAGTAAGAATACAGGTTCCTCAATGTCCACGCACCCAGAGGTGCCCCGACATGCCTGATGTTGTAATCTTCTCCGACTGAAGGTCTCTACCATGTCATGACACCATGGAATGTCTTGGCGGAAGTAGTCTAATTAACCGGCATCTATGAAGGTATGGCACTGGGAAAAAGATTCAGGAACCACGAATTAATATATAAGGGAGACCCGGACTAGGTGACGAATTCTGAGGAGGAATCCACGGAAGAAAGTACCGACATCCCATCATCCCATTTAGATCAAGGAGAAAACATCCTTGAATTATGGACAGATTCCGCCCGCCCTTAGAAAGCGGGAATGCAGGACAACAGCTACGCGTCCTCACAGATGGATGTGTGCGCCCTGGTGAAAGTGTCGTAAACTGTGATTCCACTCAAGGAAGCCAAATCCCATTCAATTGTTTATTTTGTGAGATTTAACATCATCCAGTGACTTAGAGTCTCTTAGGTTATTCTCACTAATAGCTACACCAATTTTTGAGTAGCTAAGGTGATGAAATTTTACACCAAGTACAGTATCTGGTCCAACCATACTTCTCACTATCATGCATTGGAAAATGGAAAGATAAAGGAATTAAATTAGACCACATCTATCATCATAAAAAATAGGATGGGAAAGAATAAAAAAGATGGTTTAAAAGCTCCCCAACACCCTCTAGGCTTATTATACGTTGACTCATAATTCCACCTAGGTGACCCCATACTCCCTGTTGTACTGAACATAGGTAGTCATACCCCTTGTGATTCAGTTACCATCACTCCAAAAATTCATCTATGATTTTTTATGTCTGAAAATATAGTATAATTTCTTCTAGATTAATTTTAATACCTCGATGAGAATAGGATTTAAACCTTGAAAAATCTAGAGAGGCAACAAAACAAGATAGCTATAGATTTCAGTAAGAAATTTACTCTCAACTCCTTCCGTCAAGGTGAAATTGTGCTAGATCTAAGGGTGCTGATGATACCGAGTAGGAATCCACCAAAGATAAATCCCAACTGGGAAGGACCTTACATAATTCACAAAGTTTATCCCAACAATTCATATTTCATTGTCACCATGGGTGGGGAGTGCATAACTCCTCCGACTAATGTCATGACCCTCAAGCAGTACTTCAGGTTGAATTTTATCGTCCGAGTTGTAGGATTTAAAACTTCCATGCATTATCATCATAGTTACATGAAATTAAACTATAAAAAAATATGGTATGAATTCTATGACCTTAAAATAAGAATCAGATATGTTTCTCACAACATGATCTTAAGAAATATTACATACATCCTCACAACATGACGTTAATCTATGAATTCATGTCCATGAATCATGGCTTAAAACTGTATGTGTGATCTCTTAGGGATGTGTTTTGTTGAATTGGGCCTCCTAGACCCCATTCATGTCTAGTTTTTCACTCATCCTCACTACACATGCTCATCCCAGATACCCACCTATATGTTCCAAACTCTATGACCATATACTAAGATCTAATGGTCCATGCCCAATGACCTTAAAATAAGAACTCGATTCAACATGGGTGTATGAAATTAAATTTCATATCATTGATTGACTTTTCTACATGACCTAAAAAAGAAATCACCCCATGTCCATGTGACATGCTGTTAAACTATGTCGCATTGCCCTATTTTCATGATAAAAAATTGAATAACATCCTACATCCTTAACATATGATTCTAAACAGTAGGTACTTCTAGAACTCTAGGTTTCATTATTCCTATCATTATGGGATACATAGTGATGCCCTAAAATTATCTCCTTGGGTCCAGCCCTGGGTTTATCAAACCTTATTCCTCTTTTCTATCCCTATGATTTGACATTTGACTATGCTGCAACATCCTTACTGTTTGATGTTAAACTGCTGAATAACACCCCAGGAACACAATGTTAAACAAGGAACCAACGTTCCAAACTCTATGACCATAAACTTAGATCCCTTTCTCTAAGAAATATTTCCTTAAAAAAATTAATATCAGGGTCTTTTACCCAAATTCCATTCGCATCCCCCCATTGGCATGCTCAGGTGCCATGGCATGAGACCTAGAGTTTTGGATTCTACATGGACATTCAGTCAATCAATTTTCATTCTTCACATATATCATTATTTGGAACCCCATAATCTTCCAAGAATTAAGGGACCCCCTAAAAGCATTGTACCTGGCCACATGAGTCACATATTGTCCTAGGAAAATTCCTTGGAAGACATCAGACAACATTTTGAGATAAATCCCTTGTTTTTTAGCATGGTCTGCAGTCAACCCTCATTTATTTGTCCTCATTCCAGGTAACATGATATAGATGATGTGTTTCAGAAATGGTTATTGGTTATCCTCCATTTTTATGCCACGCTTATTGTGTTCCATATATCAGGAATCAGGATTCACATCTTCCACTTCCCATGTTCTAGTGGAACTCTTACACCCTAATGTTTCCCCTATGTGTGTTTTCATTCATTGAGCGGGAAGAACCATATAGTTTTGTCCTTGCCATATAATGTTTCCTAACCATTGACATGTGATTCCATGTGACATGGAAATCCAATCACTACTTATTGTTTCCCATACGGAACAAGACTATCATGGTCTTAGGACTCTTCGTAGGGTTTTTACCCACATAAGTGAGTCGCACAACTCCACCAGTCTAAATTCTATGACCCTAAACTAAGAACCATATAGTCCAAACTATAGTACACTAAATTGAATCTCATTGGAATGATGTCCTCACCTAAGAGTGAATCACTTATGGTATTGATCTCCTACCTTTCTAGGTTCATGAACTATGTATGGATAGATTTCCAACTTTATGGGATATGCAGTAATTCCATGATATCTCATCGATGGGGCCAATTGTAAATTCAACCTTTCAACCCCCATGGCCTAATTATTCCCTTGAGAGTGTTTGGTGTGGTGTGGCCCTCCTTGATCCTCATTCACATTAGGTTATTTTTCTATGCTGTAAAACCCCCCTCTTGAATACCTCTCCCAATAGTCTTCTCACTTCATTATGTTAAACTTCACAGATTTCCCCAATCACATGACCATAAATAGTGGCACTGTCCTCATGGACGCATGATGAAAAATGGAACAGCATTATGGTGTTATCACCTAAGAGGAAATAGCCTTTGGCACTAGTCTCTCACCATGCCATCATTCAAGAACTACGTATGGATTTATTCCCATATTTATGGGATACACACAAACACCATAAGATTCCATTTTGGTCCATCCATTCAAAAAATCATATAAAAAAAACAAAAACAAAATATATATTCCCTCTCTCTTTGTATTGGTTAGACCTGTGTAGGGAGACATCTTTCATAACTACGTATGGATTTATTCCCATATTTATGTGATATATAGAAATAACTGAGAACTTTTTCTTTAGACAAAGACATAGGTGTTCCTTTGAAACATATGGTGCATCATGTAATTCTTTGGTCCTCATTCACATAAAGTTATAGTTGTTGTGTAGTACATATTCCAGGTTATGTACTCCCCCTTCATGTCCAAGTCGCATCTGAATGAACTACATTACACTCACCATCCTAGCTGAAAGATGATAAAATATGTAGAAACCAGTTCCATAACCATATGATGTACAACTACACAAAATTCAAGAACTACATACATCTTGATTCCCATCCTTATGGGATATGTAATGACACAAAAACATTTTTTTCTTTGGTTCCATCCATAGTTTCATTACACTTTTTAACCCTCATCATCATCGTCTACATTTTTAAATGGCCCACTAACATGTCACAACCAATAGTTACCTTATGACCTCTCTCTCCTTGAGAAGGCGTTTGAATCCCTCTATATGATATTCCCCATTAACAATATTAGGTGCATTGGGGTGTAGAACCTAAAATGTTGGATTATGAATCGAAATTATCTCATTCCATATCCATGCTTCACGTGTCCCGTTATTTGTATCCACACCCTATTTCATGTCAAAAGGGACACCCTAAAGGCATAGTTTCTAGACACTTGGCTCACCTACCATCCTAGGAAAACACCTTGAAAGTCTTCTGATGACATTTTGAGATAGTTCTCGTGTTTTCAAACATTTTATATGGTTGACCCTCGTTTTTTATCCTCATTCTAGGTAAAACGATATGGATGTTGTGTTTTGAACATGGTTAGTGGTTATCCTCCATATTCATGTTACCCTAATTATGTTATAGATATTAGGAATTATGATTCATATTTTCCACCTTATTATGTTCTTGTGGAACTCCAATGCCCATTATATTTCCCCTCTATGCATATGTGCATGTTTAGTAGAATTGTTAGTGTCAAATGGGAATTTCTTGACCTGTCATTCACTCAACATTTTTGTATGATTATAAATGTCATAGAGAAATCCAAACATCACATCTAGTTTCCCACACCGATCATAGATCATGTGGGATTAGGAGTCTTGGTATAATTTGTACACACGTGGAGGAGCTTCACAATTGTTTAGGTCCAAACTCTATGACATTAGAATAATATCCTCTCCATGGTAATCTCAAGAATATGTTTTGTTTTGTTGTGTGGAGCCTCCTTGGTCCTCCTTGACATTGAGTTTGTTTCAACACACCATACACATCTCTTTTAGGTTTCTCCTTCCTACAATGTCCTCACCTCCTGATGCTATATTGTATGGGATCATCCTAACAACATAATGTTAAATTGTGTTACATTTTCCTAAGAACATGATGTTAAACCAGAAATTTAATTTAACCAATTATGACTCTAAACTACGTGTGGGATTCTCTTCAATTTTTATAGTGTGGTGTTGTGGCCTCCTAGGAACTCATTCACATCAGGTTTACCACATCACCACACCACACATATCCACCCAAAGAATTTTTTTTCTCATGGTCCAAACTCTAAGACCATAAAATGAGATTCTATGGTCTAGTAAAAATGGACTTAAATTGTCTGTCATAGGTCCAAGCATTTTGATCCTAAAACTATTAGCACCCCCTGTAGTCCAAGCTTATACGACATTAAACTATGCAGCCTTATTATGGTGTTCTTTGCTAAAATAATACCACATATTTCCTTAGTTATCTACCATTCCATCTATCAAGAACTAAAATGTACTTGATTCTTGTCCTGATGCCATATGTACTGACACCCAGACATTTTATCTCTAGGCCCAACCACAAAACTCTTTCAAACCTTTGACCCATTGTCCTTGATCAATATCCAAGCTCCATGACCCTAAACCGTATATAGTTGATCTTAAGGTATCCATGTGATACATGGGATCCTTTTTCCCTCATTCATGTTGGGTTTTATCCCTTGTGTGTCACATGTATATCCTTAGAATGGTAGTTCATCTATTTGGCCTCACTGGCCTTAGTATAGTCCAAGAAACATGAATCTAAACTATATATGATCTTCCATTGGACTGAGCATATGGTGTGTGTGGGCCTCCTTGGTCCTCATTCATGTTGGTTATGTTATTCCACCAAATTGGGAACATTTCTCTTGGATATCTAAAATTATGATCCAATATCTATGATTGTAAACTAAGATCCAATGTCCTCAATACATGAAAATAAATTGAGACCCTACCTTGAACATGTTCGGGATTCCCCATGAAAATTATAGTATGCTTCAACTTCTTCTTCAGAGAGGATTTCCCCTATTATTGGTCTCCTACCATACAATGCTTCAAGAACTTAATTTGGATTGATTCCAATCCTCATGGTATATATAGCGATGCTCGGACACTTTATCATCAAGAACATTCATAGGTTCATTAACAATTTTGTCTCTTTGGCCTCAATTATGCTCCATGATTCGTGACCCTAAACTATATGAAGCTCATTTTAAGGTGTGTATGTATCACATGAGCCTCCTTTACCACATTCTCATTGTGTTTTACCTCTTAAATGTTTTTTGAATACCCTAATACTAAATATTTCCCACATGGTTTTTGCAATACAACATTAAACTATTTTTACACTAGGGTTTGAATCCCAATTTTTAATTTATTCAGTCCACACTTTTACACCTCCTTTTTTTGTGTTTTTCAACATCTTTCAAATATATATTGACCTCATAATGGTTTTGGTCTCATGCCACTTCGTCTCACCTCCTGTCTTGGGCTAACACCCTAATGGATATTTGGTAGTAAGAAGTGAGTCATTTGTTTTGAACATGGTCAATAGTTTATAACAAATTTATATTCCTATTCTTTCCTGGTGTTGTTATAGTCCATGTGATTCGAACAAGGTAAAAAATTCCCCCAAACTGACTTGTAGCACCTTCATCCAAACCTTGAAAGTGTCAACTTACCTCTTTTACTTGTTCATGTATTATGGTGGGATTCCATCCTTTGTTCCACCTTTGGTGTGCGCTCCCATATATTTGGTAAACCCACCCACCTACCCACCCCCCCACCCTATACTATTCCATGTTCCCCACATCAGGCATGGATCATGTAGGTTTTGGACTTCTAGTAGGATGGGTACCGATGTGGACAAACCATACAAGGGATTCTTCGTCCAAACTCTATAACCAAAAACTAGGAGCCCATTAGGATATGGGGTATTGTCTTTTCCCCTTGGTCCTCATTCACATTGGGTTTGTCTCCTACCACATCAAACTTGACTTCATCCCATCTATTTGCTTATATATTTTTGGTATCAAATCCCCTTTTGAATCATTCATGTCAAGTTTATTTCCTCCTTACCATACAAATTCATTGGAAAATTTCATAGTCTACAAAACATGAATTTAAACTATTGGCTAGGGTGCATACAGTATGATCTTAAACTATGTGAAACATCCTAATAACATGATGTAAAACTATTGGATTTCTTGATCACATTACATTAAAATGTACCATGCATCATCCTAACTTTCATGACATAAAACAATAATGAATCTCATATCCTCATCTGAGAGGTATTTTCCCTCAATGTTGGTCATCTACCACATTTTTTACATCTTCAGCTGTCTCTCATCATTCAAGATGATGCTCCCCCGGAAGATACGGTTGATCTTTGTTCAGAAAAATGAACCTACACCAATGTTCCATAAGACACGGTGGCATAATTCTAATAGTGTTGGAAGCTATTCGAACAGTCCGTCAATACACCCCATGCTTTGTGTGCCCCAAATTTGGATCCTCATCCACCTTCATGATTAATGGTACCCCCTGACCGCCTAGTCCCAGGCTGTATTGGCTAACCTACCATCTTAGTAAAATTTTCCAATGGACATTGAGTGACACCTCATGATAGGTCCCGTGTTTTGAACATGGTCAACAGCCAACCCTTATTTTTTGCCTTCATTTAAGGTTAATAAATATAGATATTATGTTGTTGAACATGGTTAGAATTTATACCATATCCTGACATCACTCCCATTATGTTTTGAATATTTGGTTACATGATTCACACTCTCCATTGTATTTTTTTTAGATAGATTCTAATGATCATGGCATTCTCGTGTTTGTGCATTAGAGTACATCGGGATAAAAATTTGGCATCCTCAAGAGCCATATTCTCCAACCACATCCTCTCTCTACCTAAAAACTTTTGGTGGTCATTCAACAATAGTAGATTCTAGTTATTTGATGATGATATGGAACTCTCAACAAAATGAGTGTCTATGTGGTCATCCCTTGTTTCTCTCTTCGGGCATGACCCATTAGAACCTTGGGAATGATCATTTGTTGTCTCACGGATATGATTGAGATGAATTATATAAATAATGAAAAAAATGTGTCATTGAACATAGTTTAAAATAATAAATAAAGTTAGAAAATATTTTTCATAAGTTTTGAAAAACACATCCCCTATGAATCGGCCACTTTGATGGAATGCTTCAGTTATCCTACCTTCACACGTGAGCACTCTAGAGAGTTTTTTCACTTTATGAGTTCCCTATCTTCATAAATGGACATAGAGGGTAGCTCATTAGACCTCATCAACACCCAATTGTGTTCATCTCGGAGTTCATCCACAAGATGTCTTTCCTACATTAGTTTCTCTTGGACCTCTACCAATTGGACCATTAGGCTTGTGATAAGTTATGATTAATCACCTAAAAGGTATGAGTTCTCATTTTCCTAATGTATAGGTGATTGATCTCATGTTCATCCACCTAGAGATTCCAGATGTTTTCATATTTCCACTGGAACTAGAAATAATCCATATTTTGATTTATTTCCTTTATATTATCAGCAAGGACTCCTAGATTAGCATAGGAAGATTTTGAGTATCCACCCCTCTGGATTAGAGATAGTGCAACCAAGTGTGGAGTGACCCCAATCGGCTCACCCATTGTTCCTTCAGGGCCTTAAGGAAATACATGTTTCACTTCCATACCCTGCATCCAGTCATGAAACTCTCCTCAACTATGTAAATATCAGAATCATCTAGCACCTCAGGGTATGTAGGTTTATATTCAGGGAAAATGGCCATAAGTTTATCAAAAGGGTCTTCCCCCAGTATTCTTTCAGAGGGGTTGGGATCTATAACTTGAGGCAATTGTCTTCAATAATTTATTATTTAGCAGCCTCCCATCTTCTACCTTTCAATTCCTTTTTAGTATAATCATCTATAGCTACAGCCTCATGCCAACATTTCACAAAGGCCAACTCAACTTGAATGAACGACTCCTTATGGTTAGCAGCAGCCACCGAAAGAGCTCCCATACATGTCATATACTCTTCAGTTTGTAGGTCCAGTAGTCTATTGATCACTGCATGAAATAAGGTACCACATTCATCCAGATCCATTGATGATATATATATGGGTCTATGAAGGTAGATACTTATAAAAGTTGAGTTTAACCAGATCAAGTGTTTAAGTCACCACGTGGTATTCCACTATAGAAGACCCCTCAGTTATCGTTAATTGGATAATTTTCACTAGATCCTCTTGGTCGGTGGGAGAATATTGGGATTTTGCAGTTGTCTCTTTTTCCCCCTCGGTTGGCCCACCACTAGACATCACTTCCCTGAGCAACACATTTCTGGGCTAAGCATTAGATTTAGGCTCATGGGTATGTCCCTTCCATGTCCATTAGTACATCATCACCTTTTCCATTAGAGGGTCCTTGATAAACACTAATGTGTTCCTATATAAGATTGGTTCGGGTTATTGGATCTGTGTTTTGAAAAGGGAAGGGACTTGGGGAGATATAAGTAGAGTCTTACTTTGAGATGCTTGATGATCCTCTAATTAGATACTTCAATCTCACCACTCTTCCATGGACTCCCATGATGAGCCATTTTCCCTTGGCCTTCCCCACCTCCACGATCATCATCCTCATCCTCTTCTTCTTCTTCTATATATTCTATTCATAAACCTAAAATTCTTCTTCATCTTCCTTCTATTCATCTTTATAGTCACTATCATCCTTGGATGGAATCTCTTATGGATCATACTCTTGACTTTGTTCACATTCACCATGAAAATGGTTCTTTTTATTTCCCCTATTGGAATGCATAGGTGTCCTTTTCCATTTATTACACATGACTCTAGTGAATTTAGACTCTGTCTGCCACCTGAATGAAACTGAATTATGGATGTTCAAGAACAGTCTGCGTCAGTCTTCCCCATATGTCCTTGATTGAAAGTTATTTTCCTACCTTACTCCAAGAAGACCATAGGGTATAGAAAAAAACATCGATTTTTTGTTGTAAGAGATAATTTATTTAATTCCTGAGGTATTCTCAATCTAGGCCTCAAGGCCACCTTTGGGACCATCCCTCCTCAGAAGGTGTAGGTACGGCCACACCTAGGGATGTTCCTACCAATGAGGATCTAGATTCTATTGTCCTTGTATCCTATTTTCCTCTCAACTCACCCCTTGAGTGGTAGCCTTCCAGTTTTCCAACCGCCCTAACTTCACTACCTCAATCTTCCAAATGCATCTTAATAGGATCAGCTCTTGGTATGCTTCCACCAGTGCTTAGCACATTCGGTTGATAGGCTGACATCGACATCCTTAGGGGTAACCATGAATGTCTCACTAAATCCATCAGAAGAAAACATAGATCGTAGCTGATGGAGGATACATGGGTTCTACTCTTCATGAACTTCTGTATACATCTTCTTAAATAGTTGTTGAAGGCATCCAAACTATTGGGAAATGTGGGATAACACATATGGTTCACAAAGGATCTTGCTGTCAATCTGGGACACCAGCATGTCACCACTAATACTCTACGGATATTCCCTCATCTATAATGAACCATTCAAGTCATCACCCTTGTGGATGACCGATGTCTAGAAATGGATGAAGTTTAAATTTTCATGATTACCAATTTTAAGCATGAACCCTTTCTCATAGAGAATCAGCAGCTAGACCCCAGTAATATTCAAAAGAGATGGTTGTAGTCCTTTTCCTAGGGGATAAAAGGTGTTTGGAAAATAATATCCATGGAGATGAGATGAAATATAACCATGTATGATCTGGAATGGTCTGTAGATTCTCTTGGGTGTTCCTCGCCTTGAGATGTGCTCCATAGTACTGTAAGGCCTCAACAATACATGAAATCCCAAGTTGAACTTTTTGTGGGATTCCATGATCCCTCCTATTACTAAGCTCCCTATATAGACACCCATCCTTATATCCCTCACCGATAATATCCATACACTAAGGATGAAAAAAAGCAAGGAAGTATAGCGTACTTTTGGGCCATAGTCCTTGTCTATGCTACACCCCCATGATTGATATTATTATGCCTCCATGACCACCATTATGATCCTACCTTTATCCTCTACAATGCATTTGGGCATTGATTTACTCACCCTAGTATCCTAAACTTGTCATCCTTCTTGAAGAATATGTTGAACCATGTTAGGTAAGGGATATCCTTTAAGATTTTCTTGATTCTTATATTATCCTTCGCTGCATCATGGAGATTCCATGTTAGAATGGGGTTTCATGATCTATCCTCCCATATATTCTCTGTTGGAAGGAAGCTGTTGTATTTAATTCCTTCTAGAGGAATGCATCCAATGTAGTGAATATACCAAAGACTAAAACCGACCTCCCCATAGTGGAGGTGTAATGTATTTATGTCAAGGGACCAGCAGATGAATAGCTCTGGTACTAGTTCTTATTGGTGGTAGATGTGTAATTTTGATTTCTATACATCTTCAAACTTACCAATATGTAAAATCTCTTCTCTAAAATCACCACATGTGTGGTGCACCCAGTACGTCCATATCAATTTTCTTATCAAGTTACCCCTAGACATTTGGTCTGATTCCTTCTATTATCCCATAGTTTCATTCGTTATACTACATCAAAAGGTGATCTCATAATGGGAAATGCATTCCTTGTGAATTGGATCATCTCCCATGATGATCCTAGTATTCAGGTTCATAACAAAAACATCCATCCCCTAACTCTCTCTAGTAGGATGTCCATGAGTAGTAAATTTTTATCATTGGATGTTATCTTCATGCATGATCCTCAACCGCATTGTGTGAGTCTCAAATCTAGGGATGGAAAATTCATATAATATCAATAAGTTCTATAGAAGAAGACTACCACTTAAGAGGTAATAATTTTTATTTTTTCTCATCATGCCCAAGAGAATCTAATTATCAAATAGCACAATTCTATAATGAGGTATTTGGGGATTTCTCAATCATCTCTGACCTTCATGCTACAATGGTAGCCTCCCTCTCAGCAGCAGTCTGTTTTCCAGCCATGTTTATCGAGTTTTGAAAACACTATGGTCGATGAATGAAATATTGAGGTTTGGAGTGTAATAATATTCTACACAAGTAAGTTTGGATGGTGGCCATATAAAATATAGTGAAGTCTGAAGCGTGCAAGATTCAACGGCTATGCATAATGCACTGACCGAATTTTAGTTTTCTGTGCAATAATTAAAGTTATGTACACGAGATAAAAGTCACCAATCACATGGAAATTTAAAGTACAGTGCATATCCCCCCCCCCCCCGCACGCCCCCCGCATGTTTATAGGCACAAAATATCTATTCCATGCATTTAAAAATCATATTCCTTACTTCTCAAAGGATTTTTTGCACGGATACAAAAATACATCATTATCTTCAGAATTTCCCTCAGAATTTCTCCTTCTAGTACCATTTCAGGTTAGATTCTGAGGGGGAATTTTTGGACATCAAATTTTTTTTAGACTGTGAACAGTCACCTTTATGTGAACTAAATTCACCCTTAAACTCAACAAAATATTAAAATAAACACAAGGGAGTCATGTTTAATATTCAAAAGAAGTGTTCATAATAGAAATATGTGCACAAGAGCCTTACACGTCCAATGCTATGTCAAAGGCCAATATTTTACCCTAGTCTCATAGAAACAGCCCTGGAAGATCCACTAAAGTAGAGAGATTAGTATGCAGATGACCATCCTATGGTTAAGGATATTGTGTTCCCAATGCGATGTCAAAATCCACATCCGAAGAGCGAGTATTATATGTATTCATCAATTATTTTACATATAAATAGTAGGGGAACCCCTTCCTTTGGTGTAAAAATCCTGATGTTGAACTGTCACTCTCGCATGTGTAGGACTATATCTTCCGCGATAGCATGAAAATAATGAACCACCAAGATATAGTATCTTGCGTTGAAGGTCCCATATGGTCCCATTTGGGTGGGGATATCAGGGATTGACCCTCTCCCATTTTCTTCTTTCCTAAGGAACTTTTGTGAAAAAGACCCTTCTGGCACACAACACCTTCCCTTATACAATAACTCTTTCACTAATCCCCCATTATTTTTTGCACAAGCCTCCAATATTGGGTGCACCCATTACCTTAGGCTTCATGGGATGACTTTAATCTGAAACACTATGTTTGATCCCCTCTTTCAATAAAATCCATAATATTTCATGATCCTTCTTTGTGCCACCCTCTAGGGTTGCACATAATGATTTCCTTGTCAATCATGAAGTTTCCCATGTTTCATTTCCCTACCTAGTGCTTTCATGAATAGGTACACTAATGGATATTGTTTTTTCATATTTATGCTAACATGGATCCCACTATCGACCACTCCTCCACCCCACTATCATAGTTAATTTCTATTGCATTCCTTTCTCCAATTGTAGGTGGGTATCAGTAATGTAAGTCCAATGGGTGATGAGTGATTCCTCCCCATCCATTTTGTAGGATGTTCGACTACCAAGTGCCATCGTCCTCAGCATGTGATGTTAAATTGTAGACTCACCCCATGAAATGATCATGGTGTTCCCTATATCATGCATTTTTCATGCCCTTTTATCTCTATAGGAGTGAAATCGTACGTATATTGAATGGGATCCTCCTCAAATGGAATGACATCTAACCCATGGGGAAGTGCAGTCATCATGGAGTAATCCCCTAGCATTTATTGTAGTAGTTAGCACCTTTTCACCTCCTTGCCTCCTTTGGGTGAAAATTCCATAGGGGAGATGGTCATGTTGGATTCTCAACAACCCATCTATCTCCTTTTAATATTTTTCTCCATGGATCACTTTCATGCATAATCCCATATCCATCCTTTACTGATGCGTCATCCGCGACATGACATTCTGGTCTATTTTTTCCTCTTTTTTCTCACATCAAGTATGAATCAAAAGGGATTAGTGGTTAGTAATAACCATGAAACCCTCCTTCTATATTTATTCTAAGTGTAAACCTTGCATCATCTCCTTACGAACAATGTGGGTTTTGATCCCTATTTTCTAAATAGGGTATGCAGGAATCCCCCATGAAGTTCAATCCCAACCAATGGTAAACATTAGTGCCCCTCTTAGGAACACACCTACCATATCCAACCTCAGTGGTGTCCATATCATCTTTCATATAGTCCTTATCAATGGGAGAGATCCCCAATTCCACTCTTATAACTATGTGGACTTTTATTCCCAACCAACTTGGATGAATAGGAATCCACCTCAAGGATCAATCCCAACACCCTCAATAACCCATCCATTTCATCAACTTCATTAAATTCATATATAATTCATCTGGATTTTACATTGGAAAACACATCCCAATAAACTCATTCCATTTATTTGGGTTATCTCAGTGTGTATGCCTCATTCACCCACATCATTGCTACTCTTAGAATAATATGGGAAATCTCAGTGTGTAAGCCCCACAGAATTAAACCAAGAGAAGACCTTTTGTGTCGGGAAATGTTTGTTCATAATCTCTACACCATTTAATGAACATCATTGGTCTTTATCCCTATATTATTAATATGGTATGTAGGAAGCCTCCAAAAGGTTCAATTCTATCCAATGGTAAACCTTGGTGTCCCCCTTATTGTGGTATACCTTCCCGATCCACCCTCAGTGGTGTCCATATTCACCTTTGTGGTGTGAACCCTTCCCTTTATGGTACACACCACTCTTGGGTATATCCTCATAAGTCATTCTGATCCACCCATCTAGTAAACCTTCCATGTTCTCCTTCATAGGGATATACCAATCGTTTCCACCTTCACAAGTGTTTTTATGATTTTCTCCTATCTCGGCAAGGAATTAAACTCATGACCCTCCATCTCTGCAAGACATTACACCCATGGATTACCCCATGTTAAATATGTGATGCCTGAGGAAAACCTTATAATACATTCCTCTGTAATAATATATTTCATGATTGACATGGGATTCCTCAGGTTCCACACCCATGATAAACCCTATTATGAGGAAGATTGTAGGTGACCAATGATCCAGTGTCCATACAAGCCACTGATTCCCAACATGACTACTTCCCTGACTGAAGGTTTCTAACCTGTCAATACCCCATGGAATGTCCAGATAGGAGCAACATAATTAATCTTCATCCACAAAGAGATGACATCGGGAATTATTTTTATGAATAGCGGCTCAATCTATAATGGAGTCTCATAGTAGGTGAAGAATTCAGAGGATGAATCCATAGAAGGAGGGGCCAACATCCCATCATCTTATTTCAATAATGGATAAGGAACCTATGAAGAAGTGTTGAAAGATAATTTCTTTTTGAAATAATGCATGTAGGGAACAAATAAATATGTCTCCATGCTGATAATCATTCTAGAGAATGTTTCGGGAATATGGAATTCTTGAATAGAGTATTTGAAACCCCCGGAGGTGCCCGGAGTGGTATCGACTATTCAAATTAATTCCCTAGGAAGCGTTTGGGGGATCAATGTGACCAATCCAACTGGAAACCGATCCTATACATTGTGGGTTAATCCATATTAAGTTATTGGTATCACCCCATGGCCATGTCTGTGATATTTATCTTTGAATCATATTCTCTCCAAATCTTTTAGCGTCAATTATTTATCATGGATAGACTCAATTAGGATTACCTATCAGATGGAAATCATTAGTGATGTCAAACTCGAGAGTGTATTCTCCCAGATAAGTTCTTTGCGGAATCATTAAGCTGGAATCCTAGGTTGTTGTACTACATTTGTGGCTTACCTCTAGACTATGTATCCTAATTGAGTATATCTAAATATTCTTGTTTTATGTATTATAGGAATTTACCTATGTATAGTTCCCTATTCATCCTTTGTTGTATATTTTTTTCTTTTGGTGTGTCCTAATGAGTATTTTTATACTCACCCTTGCATGGGATTTTCTGGCACGTGTCATGTATTATGCAGAAGATTGACCTTTTGATGAAGTATTAGGTGGACTAAGACTACATGGGTATTAGTGAGATCGGATAGAGGGAGGTGTGTTCTTGTAGCATTCAGATAGTAGTCTCAGTACCATGACTTTCAATTTGACTTTTGTTATAGATTCTTTATGGTGGACTTGTATTTGGATTTGTTTACTTTACTTTTCATCTTGTCCTACTCTAGTAGTGGGGTATAGATATATGCATGCATTGGTTGATTAGTTTCTTTTACATTTCATCATTTCTTGGGATTGGATATTTTTGTGTACAAGTACTTATGCAACACCACCCATGTTAGTGATATGCCTACTTAGTGCTAGGAACCAGCACCGAGCCTATTAGAGTTGAGCTTGGGGAGTTGCACCATGGGCATCACTAGAACAGTTTATTATAGAGTATAATTAGTGCGGTTGGTTCTACTTTTGTACTGGGAGTTTGTGATTTTAGTTTGGGGAAATGGTGTTAAGTGTTTCTAGTTCAAATTTCAGTCTAGGGAATCTAGTGTTGGTGTAGTGGCTGACATTTCCATGCACCAGGACTCTGATCACCTGCTTCTCAACTCGGTACATTAGAACACTGGTTTTAGGGTAAATAATTGTCCATGCATCATATAGGAATGGGTTGTGGTTTACATGACCTTCTGAATTCATCAATATAGATATACTCATTCTATATGGTATATTCTGTTTATTTCATGATGCATTAATGATGTATTCAATCAAGGATTCATCAAGACGATCATGAGGATTATGCCCTTAGTGATGAGGCTTCAATATGGGGACTAGTTCCGAAGATGTTACATCCATCTCAATCACCATTTATACCACCAATATAGTAGAATGTGGTACCTGTAGTGCTAGTGGGTAAGGATAATAGGCTAATCATGCTTTATGAGATTCGGCGACCAGGACCCTTTAGGTTTTGAGGAGATCCTTACCCAAAGGAGGATGAGGATTGACTTGTGGTGATCTATGTTTTCTACCTATTTATTACACCAACAGATGATATGTTGGTCCTATCAACAGGACATGTTGTTTGATTAGCTGGGTGATGGTGGCATTTAGATATCTATATTATGATGAGGTGACTCTTTCATGGAATAAGTTTGACTATCTCTTCATAGAGGATTAATCACTAGCTACTCTGAGAGATGTGTGTATCTAGAAGCTTCTTCAGCTTCAGTGGGGAAGCATGGCAGTGGATGAGTATTCATCAAGATTTATAATCCTTCTAGGTACTCGGTGGATATAGTTCAAGATCAGTTATTCAAGGCTCGTACCTTCTAGTGATTTATACATAAATACATCTGATCCATAGTTATTCATTTATACATTCCTACCTTTTTGGGGTTCTAGAGAGTGTTTTTATAGTTGAGAGTTTATTGGCTAAGAATATAATAATAGTGGTTGTTAGCAGTGGGAAATTAATAGTATATACCCTAGTAGTAGGGTGCTTACATTAGTGTCAGAGACCTATATATGGGAGAGGTTTTAGGATAATGTCTCAGGATAGATGATATGCAGTACAGGGCTCATAGGGTTGGTCCAGTCTCATAGAGAGAGGTGGTTATACTCATGTGACTATAGGGGACATATTTCAATATTTTTTCATACTTTCCATATAGCTGACAGATATATCATGGATAGGTCACTATGGTAGATATAACGGAAGGACCGTGAAGGTATGTAGGATGGGGGATGTGGTAGAGGAGTTGGGAGAGAAGCATGAGGTGGTCGATGTTTTGACTTGTTACCACCACAACTCCCTATGTGGTCAATGTAAGGCTCATGGATCTGGAGGACTGGGTAGGGGATAGTTTCAGGTGGTCGAGGATTACAATATAGAGATGTTGGTTATGATTCGAGGCATTATTTTTGTCTTTTCTACCTTATTTTTAGTATTGATAGCCATAGTTAATATTCATTCCTTTCTCTCCACCTCTCTTGTTCATGAATTATATATTCTAGTTGAACTATTGCCTCAACCCTTACACTTGGTGACAAATACTAGAGAAGACTTAGTGGTCATGAACATATGTTGACATTGTGTCCTAACACTTGGAGGTGAGAGTTATGGTTGGGATATTTTGGTTATACCATTGAGGCCTTATGATTTCATTATTGGTATGGATTTGTTACCTACAATTCATGACTAGATCGATTGTTTGAGGTGAAGGGTGTGGTGTTTCTTTAGTGATGGAACAAGGATATTCTTTTTTAGTGAAAATAAAACTCATGTGGTGGAGGATGGACTCATGCATGGAGGGTATAGTTGATTACTCATCAGTTGGCCAGCCAGACCCTTGTTGTAGTGGATGTATGGAGTTTCCAATTTTCTGTCATAGTGGTGGAGTATGAGGATGTCTTCCTAGAAGATATTATAAGTTTACCTCACCACCTATAGATAGAAGTTTTCATTAATATACACCTTGATATGATAGTGATTTCTTCACCAGCATATCAGATAGATCTTGTAGATCTTCATGATTTGAGGGTGTAATGGTAGGACTTGCAGATGAAGGTCCTTGTTTTACCTAGTGAATTTCCCTGAGTATCTCTAATTCTGTTTTCTAAGAATTTATAAGAGAGATTGAGGTTTTTTGTGGACTACCGATGCTTGAATCGGATAATTTTAAAGAACAAGTATCCAATACCATGGATCGATGACCTCTTTTATCAGTTGAAAGGGGGGAAATGGTTCTTGAATATTGACCACGAAACAAGATATCACCAGCTATTAGTAAAGGATGAGGATATATCAAAGACAACATTCATATAGTTCTACTATCACTATAAGTAGTTGGTGATTCCCTTTGGAAATATTAAAACCCAAGCAGTGTTCATGGGACTCATGAACTAGATCTTATAGCCTTTTGTATACCAGTTCATCGTAGTCTTCATCGACAATATCCTTGTGTACTTAGAGTATAAGGAGGATCATTTGAGACACTTAAGTATAGTTATATATGTGCTCTGAGATAACAAGATTTTCAAAAAGCACTCAATGTTCCAGTTCTTAATACATGCAGTCCACTTTCTGAGACATGTTATCTTAGTGGATGGAGTGGTAGTGGGCCCGACCAAGGTCGAGGCAGTGTTATCTTGGGAGACACCTAAGTTATTAATGGAGGTGCAAAGCTTCCTTATGTGGGTAGTTAATTATTAGATATTCATACCTAATTTCTCTAGGATATCAGCACCCATCACAGCTTTGAATCTAAAGGTGCAGCCTTTCATGTAGACAGAGAAGTGCCAACATGCTTTTTAGAAATTGAGGTAGAGTTTGGCATGTGCTCCAATCATGATATTTCCATAGGAGGGTGAATTGTATTTAGTGTTATGTGATGTTTCAAGAACCGGGCTTGGTTGGGTCCTAATGTAGAGGCATGCAGTGATTTCCACTACTAGAAATCTGACCTTTCCCAATGCTTCTATACCAACAGTTTGTAGAAACCGTTGGTATAGGTCCCCTTTCCCAACAGTTTGGCCAAACCGTTGGGAAATCCCACATTGAGGACACCTTTTTGCAATGGTTTGGCCAAACTATTGGGAAAAGTACACTTTGTGGCCACCTTTCCCAATGGTTTGGCCAAACCATTAGGATAGGTATACCATTTCCCAATGGTTTGGCCAAACCGTTGGTATAGGTATACCCTTTCCCAATAGTTTGGACAAACTGTTGGGAAACGTCCACTTTGTGGACACCTTTCCCAACTGTTTTTCCGAACCGTTGGGAAAGGGTATACCTATCCCAACGGTTTGTCCTAACCGTTGGGAAAGGACCCCAATATATCAACCTTCAATCCAAAATTGCATCCAGAATTAGGACCTATACCAACGGTTGTCAAAACCATTTGTATAGGACTATACCAACGGTTTTGACAACCGTTGGTATAGATCCTTTGTTTTTTATCATATCTTCTTAGCGAGAACATTATATAAATAAAAATTTAAAATAATTATGAGAATAAATATATATATTTATGTAATTGTGTTCAAAAAAGTCATGTTAGGTTAGTGGTTAAGTCGTTCGATGATAAACTAGGGGTCCTGGGATCAAATCCCAGTGAATGTTTTTTTGAAATACATATACCAACAGTTCTATAACCATTGGTATATATTTTCATATTACTTATACTAATGGATTACTTGGAAATGGTTATCCAAACCATTGGTATAGGATATACCAACGGTTTGGAGTCATATACCAACGGTTTCAAACCGTTGGTATAGGTTAGTTTTCCAGTAGTGTGCCTATGGTTCACGCTAGTTGATACCACATGAGCAAAACTATGTGACCCATGATCTGGAGTTAGAAGAACTATCTTCTATTTGAATATATAGTGAAACTACCTAATGGGTGAGCAGTGTATCATCCACTCTAATCATAAGATGATCAATTATAGCTTCTTTTAGAAGAATTGTAAGCTGAGACATAGGTGATAGATAGAGTTCCACCTTGATTATGTCTTCAAAAATTTATATACTCCTAGGAAGGGTAATGTGGTAGAAGCTCTCATTGTGAGATCAAGTTCACAATTATAGAACAAGTAATTAGAGTAGTTGGAATCATTTCAATTATCATTTGTTGATGGAAATGGATAAGATTACCTCCAGTTGATGGTTGTCACCTCTCCACTGTTACAATGTGTCAGGGTGGCACAGCTTGGGGATACAAACTATGAGACCCTACGTGCTCAAATATCCATAAGGCATGATCTTGATAAATATTCTAAATGTGGGGATCATAGGATTCAATATGATACTAGTGACGTTGTGGTAGGAGGTTATGAGAGAGTTTCACACATCTCTTTTAGTGGTACATCCAGGTATGGAAAGTATTTACCAAGACCTCTAATATTAATTTTTCTAACCAGGTATTAATAAAATAGTTAAAGAGTCTGTCTCTTGATGCCTTACTTATCTGCAAGAGAACGTGAGCACCAATTTATAACAGGTTTATAACAACCCCTTGAGGTTCCATAATGGGAGTGGGATAGAATATATATGGATTTTATGATAGCATTACTATGTATGTCCAGGATACATGATTCCCTTTGGGTGATCACATACTAACCCAAGTCATCCCACATTCTATCTATATGAGAGTAGTGTTCTGTAGAGATCATAAAATGCCTCTACCTTTAGAAGATAGTTAAAATATATGGAGTTCCATCAACAATATTTTCTGATCATGACACTCTCTTTACATACTGATTGTTGAAGGGATTATAAGAGTTGTTTGGGACCCAGTTATGCTTGAGCATAGTGTTTCACCCACAAACTAATGGCTAGACTGAGTGAACCATTCATGTTTTGGAGGACATGATATGAACTTTCACATTGGACTTTGACCATAGTTTGTAGGATCACCTACCACGAGTGGAGTATTCATACAACAATATAAATAATTTCACTTTCCTCCTATAACCAATCAAGGCTTTGTACAAGTGATATTGTAGGTCACCTATTTATTGGAATGACCTGAGAGATTCATCAATAATGGGATCAAAGTTGGTACGAGCTAAAATAAAGAATTTTTAGATCATTTAAGAGTGAATGAGGACTGCACATAGCTTTCAGAAATCTTATGTGGATAAGAGATGGAGACTTTTGGAGTTATGTTAAGAAGACCATGTGTTCATGTGGGTTTCACCATTATGTGGATTGCAGATATTTGGAAGGGGAGAAATTTTATCTTCAAGGTTCATTGGAACTTTCCGGATACTATGTAGAGTGGTCTAGGTGGTATATAGCTTGGATATACCTCTGTAGTTAGACCGACTACACGACATCTTCTATATATCGCAGTTGAGGAGGTACATGTATGACTCATCACACATTATCAACTTGGGGTGCTGGAATTCATGGATGGAGAGACCTCGGTGGAGTACCTAATGGAGATCAAGGATCCGTAGGAGAGGATCCTTTGTGGGTGTTCGATTCCATTTGTGTGGTTCTGTTGGTACCATGGGAATCTACAGGATAGTACATGGGAGTGTGAGGCTTAGATTCTTTCTCAGTACCCTCATCTATTTGAGTAGACCTTCTTTGGATTCTTAGTACACAAATACCCAAGGTGAGGATAATATAATGAATCAGATTTTCCATTTATTGCTTTTAAATATTATATTCATTATATTTGAGACCATGTGCTGAGACAGCATTGGATTCGTAAGCCTAGTGTGCCCAGAATAAATGTTTGAAATATATTAAATATATTAAATAGCACACGCGTTCAGTTTTATTAAAAAGAAGGAATAACATCTAAAATGATGTTCGGATTAGAAATATAAGGGCATTGTTGAGTTCAAAATGTGAGTTTTACCCTAGTAATGACTAAACATTAGTCGGCCAGGGTCATTTGTGGAGAAGTCATCGCTGGAACTATGATGAATAAGATTATGTAATAAAATTATTTTATTTTATTTACTTTGATGTGGAAATTAACAATCGTTAAATATATTATTCTTTAGAATTAAAAAGGTTAGTTGCATAACCCTGGAACCTTTGGATATCCTTTGAGATAACATTAGAAGAATTCTCTCAACTAGAAAATAATGAGATCGTGGATTGAAGATCCAATCACATCATATTTGAAGGTTCTCACCAATGAATGTTACATAGCTTCATTATTCACCAGTGATCGATCCAAATCATGGCAGGGCATGTGATTTAATTTTTTTTATTCCATGATCTTTATTTTTATAATGAACATGAATCAATAGACGAACAGATTGATTTGTGGATTTTACATATTATGGGATGGGATTATTTTTTGTAGGGGTGATGGGAGAATTATATTTGTGGTTTGATTATCTAAATTATCTTTATAATGGAAATGGATTGAGATCAACACAAACATCATTCGAGGTTCATTCCTCTTATTTTATTTTTTTTATTTTTGGACCCCTATCATCATTCCTTGTGATTGCTATTCATTTGGGTCATAGATCGGTAAATCTCGATCAATCGATCATTTCACACCTATTTCTTAGCACAATGATCAAAAATCATAGATAAGGGATATGAATGAAATAATGAACTAGTGATGATGGAGACCGAGTGATTCAGACTATAGTCTATAACTAAATTCATGTGTCTTCAACAAATGATGAAGAACAATGATTTAATTGGTTTTCCAAGAAGCTCGAGCGATGGAACTCGTGTTTCGGTGATGAAGAGAGTATGATGAGGCTCAATATATGTATTCTTGAAAAATAATGGCCCAGATTGAAGGTTGGAGAGATGGAGGAGATTCCCAAATCTAGATCATGGATTCTGTTAAAACTCATAGAATACAATGTGTAAAATAGATCAACATGTTGTGTGGGGGCCCCATCTGATAGCTAGGGATTTCATGAAAGATTAACAGATCACATGGGATGTGACCCTATTACACACCGTGGGACCTATCTTGGGTAACTCGGCAAGTATCTTGGGAAGTACATTGAAATAGGGTAGATTACTCAAGTTTTTTATAGTGCATATACTCCCCCACAAGACTTGACTTGGAATATGTACACATGAGAAGTCATATAATGGTACATGAGCATACATACACGATCTGGAGTCATCTACTAATACACAGGTATTCTACACGATAAGTCAAATGGTCGAGTAGTATTACACTGATATAGTTTGAATGACACGATCTATTTACATGGGAAGAACCCAAGGTCAAGGGACATGGCATGTAACCCCTCTACTTGTCATTTACTCTTTCTTACATAGCTTAGATCTCTTATATTTTATATCATGGACCTGTTTCATTAGGGTTTATTCCCCTTATCATTTCCCTCAAGGTTGGTAAAAATAGTTTCCTACTGTAAGGACAATGATCCCTTCAGCAAGACATCTTGGATAAAGTTGTTGAAATCCCACTGAGAGGCCCGATGCGGGATCCTATATCCATCTCCATGCCCTAGTTAGAGTTTTTTAAATTTATGTGACCAATCCTACTGGGCATCACTCCTTTACATAGATGGATAATTTAGATTGTGCTATTAGTATCACCCCATGGCCCTGGTTGTGATCATCATATATATATCATATTCTATTTAGATATTTCAGCATGTATTATTTCTTATGACAAGACACTATGAGTAGTACCTCTCGGAAATACATCATTAGTGTTATTAGACTTAGAAGTGTGTTCTTTCAAATGACTTCTTTGTAGAATATCCAAGATAGAATCCTAGGTTTCTAACAGCCTGAGATTTTATGAAAAATATTCTTTTTAATTTTATTAATGTCTTGTGTTGTACGCTACACCAAAAGGAGCTTTCACAACACGCATCATTGACTTGCCTTTCATTACACGCAATCACGACCTTCCTTGATAGCGTGTGTAGTACGCAATACCGAGTTTTACTAAACAACGATATGTTATTAAAATATTATTAAAAATAGCCATTATGAATAGTAGTAACCACTTTTTAAAACTCTTTAAATCTTATTTTTCAAAATGAACTTCATTTTTGTATTCGGAGTATCGAATTTAGCCTAAGGTGAAATTTTGGTACTTTTCGGATAACTTTCATATTCTGATGAATAGTGAAAATTACTAAATTATAATTAAAAACAACTTTTTTAATCGAAATAATTAATAGTGATAAATCATTAATTTGAGTGGTTTTAAAGTATATTTAGAATATATTTTTACAATTTAATACAATGTTGTTCATTGGATGTAATTTCACATTTAAACCAGACATAATCAAGTGTCAATCTTTTGATAGATATTGTTTCATAAAAACACGCTATTTGTTTTAACAGCGGGATTTAATTATAAAATTAATTAATGCAACTTTTATGTAATGAATTTGGTAAAATAGACTTCATTTTAGAATTATGAATATGAAATATAGCTTGGGATGAAATTTTGGCACTGTTCTGAAAAACATCAATTTTTGATGAATAGTGAAACTACTAAGTGGTAGTTAAAAAACTGAATTTTTCATAAAACTTAATTTTACCGCTTCTGTGAATGTAATTTCAAAAATCCGAGAGACACGGTTGATGTCAGTAAGTAAAATGTGGTTCAATGAGATGAAAATAATTTTTGGTGAATAGTAACTTTTTACTTTTTTTTACCGCGGTTAATAGTAAATAGGGTAACTAAGGGTAAATATGATATTAATATTACCCTAACACATGTCTTAATCCTATTGTACAAGTTTATTTCGACCAAAAACAAACTTAGGAATAAAATATAAACATTTAGGCCCACTTGGATTAGATTAGGACATTTATTATTAATTTATTTAAAGAAGGGTTAAAATAGTTAAAATCAAAGTTTAATAAGTAAATCATTTTTAATATGGGGTTATACATAAGATAAATTCGACTAAAAATATTCATTAGAAAGCTAAAAAGATTTCAGACATAATGGTATTTTATTTGTAATTTTTAGACATTAAATAATTTAATTTATTTATGAGACAATGATGATGCAGTAATTATCTTATTAATGAAATATTGACATAATTGATGTTATAAACCCCAAAATAGATGTAATTTGAGACTTTTTATGACTTCCACTAATTTTCTAGGTTACTATGATATATTAATGTTGATTTAATCAACTTGGTGCGAACATATAATTCTGTTATGACTTTCACAAAAATCATATATCAAATAGTGTCAAAATTGACACAAAATAGTTTTTAAATCAAATATTATATTATTAATTGTTATTTTATTCCTAAAAATCTAAGTTTCGGCCAAATGACTTATATAAGGATATATTTATTAATAATAAACAATTTGGGGTTCGTTTGGCATGTTATAGTAAGTGTATTAACCATATAGTGAAAGAAAACAAAAAGACACGGTAAAAGTTAACTTATTTAACTTAGAGTTAAATCTAATTGATAAGGTTAAAATAATACCCTAAACTTGTCTAAATCCTATTGGTTGATAGGATTTCGACCCATCCCCACTTTAGATTCGAAATAAGACCCTTTGGAACCATTATAAACCGATTTTGACATTAATATAAAATAATATTTTGAGATATTCCTAAGGTGCCTCTCTCCTCCCTTATAAAAGGACACCTCCTCCCCCTCCTCCTCACACCAATTTGAGCACTCAAGCTCGGCCAACCCCTGCCAAAATCTCTTCTCCACTTCCCTAGAGACATCCTAGAGGTTCTGGTCTTCCTCAAAGACCAATTTTAGTTCCCTAAGAGGAGGTCTCCAAAAGGCGCTTCAAAGAAGAGGTAATTACCGTTACCAATTCTTT
The DNA here is from genome assembly GCA_963277665.1 of Viscum album. Taxonomy (NCBI): domain Eukaryota; kingdom Viridiplantae; phylum Streptophyta; class Magnoliopsida; order Santalales; family Viscaceae; genus Viscum; species Viscum album. The sequence continues at coordinate 269,645,899 of OY728166.1, forward strand.
CATTTTTATTTCTTCTTCCACTTCTTCTTCTTAGGTTGTTTCATTATGAAGTAATAACATCAGTATCACTCATATACTGATATGTTATTATAAGTATGAAACAACCCTATTTCACCATCTATCTATCCTACGGAAAAAGAAATCACCGCGTGTGCGTACGTACGGAATACCGTCTCCACGCCGTGGTGTAATCTATTTTCCACCACCACCTTACATGGATGGGTATAATGGTGTAAAGAATAACTATACATAGTTATTAAAACATCATATTGATTCTGATATATTGTATAATCCACTCCAATTCAATTCAATATTTATGGAAATGATATCATCGCTCGTGCGTACGTACGGACTACCGTCTCCACGACGCGATGAGATTCATTATCCATGTTAACCATTTAAGAATGATTATAAAGTATATATAAGAAATAATAATGAAATATATGACATTATAAAGCTACTGGATTTATGTATATATATATATGTATGTCATCTACTTACTTCCATTCAAAACAATACGGAAAGGAAAACAGCGTTCATGCGTACGTACGGACTACCGTCTCCATGAACGGTGTTTTTCATTTCATTTATCTATCTATTATATATATATATATATACTGAATATATATGATATATAAATCATATTTTATATTCTGGAAGTAAGTAAATCATGATATAAGTAATAATAATGTCAAGAACAACAAGTCAAAACACCTACGATAAAAGAAACGATTTTACCCAAAACGCTTCTTTAACATGGAATTTACAAAAGAACTGGTAATATAATGTCATAAGTGAACCATATATGATATCATAACAATGAATATGATTCTGTAATAAGTCAATGACATTATTTAAACCATTATACAGGAGATCCGGACACGTACAAAGCAAATTGGACCTAAGGTAAGGGAAATATCACAATCTCACTTTTATCCGAGATTGTTTTTACTTTGGTAATTACTGGGGTGTATTTTATCATCCACATCCATGTTCCCTCAATATGTAATATTATTTACATCCTTATACAATAGTTTATATCCAATTTTACCCTTCATTGAGTTTTTAGTAAAAGATATGAAAGGAATCTTTTGTCGTTTTTCGTACGAGGTACTTTTTGACTTTTCCGACAAAAGTACGAAGAATGTTTTTTTTAACTTATACGGCATGAATGGATTTTTAAAACATTAAATACAAGAAGCTTCCTTTACAAGTTTTCAAGTTTATTTTTAATCAACTTCTTTTATTTTAATGTCGTATGACATGTTATGAAAGGAAAAATGTTTTTGAAGAAGAAAGGATATTTTCCTCAAGAATGGAGTTCAAGTGTTTTATCAAAATTATTTTCTATCTAAGATAATAAAGGGTTATGTTTTTATCCCTATTATTACATTGATTTGATCCTGTTGTGATGGAATTATTTTTATGAATTCCTTTATCTTATATGAATTGATTTATGATGTCATGATGTTTCAAGAATCCCATTTTTGTTACATGTGTTATGCGATGATGTATGTTTTATGATTATGTGGCACACATAAGAAAGGATTCATTATAAGATGGGTGGGACCTATATCTACCTCCAATGCATTGGGTAAAGATTTTATATATAATGAGATAGACATGGCTGAAATGGTAGGTTATACCGGTTCAGTGAAACAGGACTGAAACGAGGGTTACTCGATTCAGAAAGTGACTTTGTCCACTAAGATAGTCTTGGCAATTAGTCTTGACTAACAAGAAATGATTCTCAATGATTATGTGTGTATGCCACAAAGTTTCATGTTTTAAGTTATGATTATTGGGATTACTTTTTCACTGCCATGATTTATCCCATGATTATGAAATTATGCTCTCTTTTGCAGGTTATGATTTCCAAAATGTTATGTGATTGATATTTATTTTGTTTACCCTTACTGAGCATTTGAGCTCACCCTTTTATGTTTTCTTTTCCCCAGGATATAAAGAAAGGTTTTAGGTAAAAAAAAGAAGATCTTTATGGGAGATTTTGAAGATCTTTCACCACGATTAGAAGATTATAGTCCGTGTTTCCAAAGACACTAAACTATTACGGTCCTTGTGTGTGTGTTTTTGTAATGTACTAAGTATTCCGCAAAAGTAATGTAATGTCAATGTACGTCAGGATTCGGGTCTCTACAAGGTTGGTATACTATGGTTTTGTCTTACCTCTAGATTATGTTTCATTATTGAGCATATCTGGATATTTTTATTATATGTATTATTGAAAAATACTTGTGTCTATCTACAAATAATTCCATTGTTGTACGCTTTGTGGTTTTGGGGTGTCCTACTAAGTATTGTTATACTCACCCCTTCAAGGGATTTGCTCAAAAGTGTCAGGTCTTATATAGATTATTGAACTTTTGATGGATTCCTAGGAAGACTGGGACTAGATAGTGCTTAATGAGAATAGACGGACTCAGGTGTGTTCCTACGGATTTCAGAAATCAGTCTGAGTACCTTGACTTTCATGTTATACTTGTGTTACTGACTCTTTTTGGTTGGATGGTATTTGACACTATTTACATTATTTTTCTTCCTATCAGACATTTGTTGTAGGATATAGATGTATTCATGCATTGGTTGTTTATTTTTTTTACATTTCATAATTTTTTGGGCATAGAGATGTGTTCGTCTGTATAGGTACTTAGGTAATCGATTACATATTAGTGATAAGAATACAATGTGCTAGTCACCATACCATGGCATATTGGAGGTGGTCTTGGGGAGTCATGGTATGGTCCCCATTAGGACAAGTCATGATAGTGTGTATTATATCAGCATGTTCTTGATGGATCTAAAATAATATTGATAGGATCTTTATTTTAGGTTTTATTTAATGAACTCTGATTCCATCATTATTCATTGGTGGATCTTATTGTAGGTTCTGGTTTTTTTCATTGATTAAAAGTAGGTGGTTCCTTTTGAGATTATCCAATTTATTAATCTTTGATTTCCAAGAAATATTTGAATTTAATTTCAATTGATTATTTAAAACCCAATTCAAATTGAACTGGAATTGGAATTTTTAATGGAATGGATTTTGGGGAATAACCCCCACAATTCCAATATAAATGAAAGTTTGGGAATATTTTTAAATTCGTGGAATTGATTAATTGATTCAATAATTGATTTTATAAAATTACTTAAATTAAATTAATAAAACCCTATGATTGGTTTTTATTTTAAAATTCATGAATTTATAAAAAAACCCATGTTTTTTTAAACTGATTTAGAATATTAAAACTAAAAATTGGTAAATTAAATCGTGAATGATGATTGATTTTAAATGATATGATTTTCCATTATTATATTGATTGATTAACCACGTGAAATATTGCGAAGTTAGTTCACTATTTAGTTAAAGCATGTGACGATGATTATTCCCAAGAAATTGATTAACCATTATAACTCAAAAAAACCTTTCTTGAAAGATCTTATCCCCGATGGGATGTTGATGAATCAAGTTTGACATGATCCCAAGATACATTGTACACATATTATCCACAATAACAGATATGTGAAGTCTGAGGATCATATAAATAGAAACTATTATACTTCATAGACGATGACCATGGTTCTTTTTGAGATTATTTGTGTGTATATATATACATATATCATATTTTATGAAACTATTTTATTCCTGACACCTAATTTATATAAAATATATTATATGAAATGTTCTCTTTATACACTACATGTTATTTTTCCCATCATTTTTAAATGAAATAATGTTTCATTATAAATATATAAATTTATTACCATGCCCTATAAAATTAAATTGAAATAATTAATTGGTTTATTTTTTATAGAATATGTTATGGAATATATGGTGAGACCCTACTGTGGTTCATAGCTCACACCCTACATTTTCCTTTGGGAATTTTTAAACTTCCTTCTTTGAGGTATGAGTAAAGGGAAACTGCCTCTATTAGAAGGTGGAAGTTATTTATCCTTTTGGTCTTGGTGTGATGTTTCCTTTTGGTTGTTTTTACATTTTATCAGAACTTTTATGATGTAATTTTTTAGGTTTTTATATACTTTTTTTTTCTATTACATTTTCCTATTGTAATTTTGAGCATATTAACTTGAATCATTTAGCATCATCTATTTTGATGAAAATAAGTTCCCACTTTTATATTTTATGATGAAAAGTGTTAGTTTCTGATCTATATGGAACGAGAACACCCTTTGGGTTATGTCATTACTGACTTGACAATTAGTTTACTATGGTTTTTTTATGGTTCTTGACAGATGTTTTCGAATTCTCTATAATTAATGAAATATCTCTGTGAAACATCATTTATTTTTGCAAAAAAAATAGGATATACCAATGGATATGTTCTATGATAAATTATAAAACATCCATTTAATTATTGAAACTAATTTTTTAATTCCACCAGATCATCTTGAGGTATTTGATAAGGGGGAACGAAATAGGCCTAGTATCATAAACTATGTTAATAGAAATATCAACTTCCGTATTAAGAATAAAATTAGTAAATTCATAAGAAAAAAGGCCAAATATTAATTTATTATTGGTTCATAAACAATATAAATAGTTTAATTATTTTAACTAATAGAATATATGTAGCATTCCCATACATATATAATACAATTTGCAGCTTCGTGGTAGGTTATTAATGGTATGAATTCATTTAATAATACTTTATTGGATGTGTTATCAATAATATCCTAAAAAAATTAAATCTATTGTATAAAAATATTAACATCAAACTTCATTATGGGATATTAAACTGGATTCTAGAGAAGTTCATCCAACAAATAATAATAGAAAGGTTCCTATAAATCATTCATGGATTAATACTTCCACAGAGTGTTCACACCAAATTAATTACCTTATTTTTATTTTTTAGTAATCTCAGTTTACATTCAAATTTCATAGAAATGAATGATTGTGAATATCAAGAGTAAAACAAGGTATTGGAATAGATTGAATAAAAATGTAAAATACCTATCACCACATAACATATGGAACAACATCAATTATAGTAGTAGAAATTTATCTTTCCACACATTTCTTATTATGATCATGATGATGTCCATATAGAGTAGGTGAATTTAGACACACATTTGTATTATGTCCAAAATAATTTTAGATAATACATATCATTAATTTCTAGATATCTAGAATCTAATTATTTTATTATTCATGACTCATTTAGTTTTACTCATGCGCCTTCTTAGAAAACATACCATACTAGTAACAGTTTCTAGATCTTGGGAAAAGGCTGATGAAATGTAATTTTCAAAAAATAAAACATTTTGGGGGCTTTCCTCTATACTTCACAGTTGGTTTCATCCTTTATGTTTTACATCATTAACATTCCATAAATTTTTCATCTCGATGAACATAAGGGTTAATAAAATCCACATCAACATTATCCACACACAAAAACTATGACATTAAATTTAAATTATCGGGAATCCAAATCTCTTAATAATATAGGATTAATTCCTGATCAAAACTGATGAATTTACTATCAGGATCCAGGATAAATTAAAGTAATTTCCTATCCAATCTTGAAAAAATTTCCTTATATATAGAAACTGGATTATTATCCTTTTGTATTAATTCGAAAAAATTATTCTCCAAAAAAAATCCTTTAGAAAATACGACTAATTGAAAATATTTTTAAATATTTCCATTTCATGGATTCAAAACAATATTTCTCCATGGTATTATTAATCAGATAACATCATTGATCATTATAACATTCAAAATAAAAATAAAAATTCTTACATTTTAATGTTCTAAACATCCGATGATGTCAAGTATCGTTTATATGACGTCAATGATTTTATAGGTTACCATAAGGTAAGATTATCCATTGAGTGGTGGGGAATATTATCTCATTAATTTATTCGCTATTGAAAATTTACTCTATTATAGATATGGATACTCACTAGAATGGATAAAACAACCATTTATAGAATCTTTCTAATGAAAAATCAATATAACAAACTATAAATTTCCAATTTAGACAATATTAGGATACTAATTTAGAAGTATATTTTCCACATGAAGCCTTCCCACTATAGCTTCTCTATTTTCAATAAGAAAAAACTTTATGAATAAACATATTTTAGTGAAAGAAACATGGAAATAATATAATACTATATAATTTTAACATAACCCCTAAGTAAAATCATTTATTGGAATTTAATTTACATCAACATTACCTATAAAATCATATAAACCATCCTTTGATACCAACTATAAGGACCCTTCATCGAATATTACATGTTCTTGTGACATTAAATAGTAATTCACATTCTTAAATTCCCATATATTTATAATGGGTAAAATCATAATCATTATCCATTTTTTCTAATATAAAAAACATTTAATATAAATCATGATTTCATTTCATGACATTTGTTCACAAATTTCAAAACAGTTTATTACTTTTCTTTACCTATCCTTAAACCCTGTGAAAATAATTTTAAATTAATAGAATAAAAAAATGTTTACTAAGGGACATAAAAAATGTGAGATCTGTTAGTCTAATGAAAAACAAGTAAACTGATGTAATTTTTAACTTTATCATTAATGTTCATTGAGAGTATGAAATAAAAAATTTCCACATAAAAATCATACTGTCTTTTTTCTTTGAAAAATACTATTAAAATAAATAGAATAAATATAAAACCGTTTTTTGGAATCATTGAGAATCATATTCATAAATCACCTTTAATACCATTACCATTGTAATAACCATACAATCGACTTTTAATATAATTCGTTGTTGAACATAATCATTACCAAATGAATTATTGAGATATAGTGGGGCCCATGATTCATATAATCTATATTTAAATCAACCATTTTTCTAAGAGCTATAATAGGGAGAAATCCTTCCTATTTACTATATCATTCTCCATAGTGAGCTATAATGGGGATCAACAATTTGTATTAGTAATATTATGCTCACTAGTTTTTCATTTAATTCTTAACTACCACATTGTGAATAAAACATTTTCTACATGCACGTTTTAATCAAAAAAATCTCTGAAAAAAACCTTTGAACACATATAAAAATATCTTTCATATATTGAAATTCTATTTTATCTAAAACCCAATTTTGGACACAAAAATAACTATAAAATTGAAAAGAGGTTTTTTCATTGTAAAAAATATGATACATTGTAAAGGATGATAAAGTTTTAATAATGGATATAATGGTTTTATTATCGCTATATATATTATAATATAACATTAATTTTTTCATTTTTAAATAATTTAAACCATTAAATATAAGGATTCTTTTCTCGAAAATATTATAAAGAAAGTCACATAAAATAATTTAGTAAAATCTAAAAAATTAAAACATAATAAACAACCATTTTCTTTGAAAATAACATTTAATCATATAAAGGAAAATAAAAATAATAAATATATGATGATGGTGTGAAATTTAATTATATCAATCTATTTAAAAAGTTACATTTATTTTTACATTTATAAATAGAGTTCAAAGAGGAACCTTAGAATATTATTTATAAAGGAAACCCACTTACAACATTGGAAAATTTTGAATTTTATTTCTGATAAAAAAACATTAAATAATCATTTAATATAATTATAATAGATAAGTTAATGAAATAACATGTCAAAGGGTTCGCATATACACCTAATAAAATAATATAGGTTCATAAGATCAAAATATTCCCCAACATAGGGATATTAAGACGATGTCCCTTACAACGATTTTTACTCAAGATGAACATTCATTATCTTCAGAAATAATAAAATCAAATAATTATTTTCATTATTCATAACCTTTTTAATTATTTATTATTATTATTATTTATCTTATTACCTTGATATATATGACTACGTGATAAATTAAGTTTACAGATGATATTTTTATGATATTCTGCTTATGTGTCAAGAATGAATCTAGTAGTGTAACTAAGTTCAAAGAGACCACTATTTAACCATATGTAGAATAATAATTATCATTTTTATACATAAATATTAATTTAAAAAAACCTGAATTATGGTTATGAAATATAAACTATATGACAATTATTGAGATGGTGGGTCATACATAAGCATGAATAAAGTTTACATTTTGTAGTGATCAATATGGAAAGAAGGTATCTAAAATTTTATAATTAATAATTATAATAATACCATATTATCATATTATTTTTTTAAATTTACATACATATATATATATATATATCATCCATGTGAGGTGGTGATAAAAAAATGTATCACATCGCTTCAGGGTGTAGTAGTCCACATGTACGCACAAATGGAGTTATCATTTTTTAGTTAATGGAATGGTAAAGATGTTAATGAAATTATATATTTAATGAATGATAAATATGTCATGAAAATAATATATTTATAAATAAATATATATATATATATTATTTCTAACATTATAATCATCCATAAAATATAGTGATGGGAAATGACTTGCATTTGTTTGTGATCTAAAAGTGCGTCGTATAAAAAAAGATGGTCTTGGTTAAAATTTGATGGAAGATGAGATATATATTATCTATAATATTATAATAATAATATATTATTATATGATGGATAATAGTTTTATTATTTTATCATTATTTTATAAGTTTTTAATGATGTGGAATATGAAATAAAATAAAAACACTCGATTGAAAATGATACATCTTTTTCGAAAGCCACCCTTTAATAACAACTTAATACCAATAACGTTAGTGTTATTCCAAGAGAGACATCTATAATGAGTAGAGGTATATTATTAAGGGTATTAGGTAGGTCTTGGTTTACTGAAATGGGTTTTTTGTTATGAAATGATAGTAAGTGGTTCTATTTGTTAAGATAGCGGAGGGACAGTCATGTAATTTACCGTTATATTAAAATAATATAAATTATTTTAAAAAATCACCAAATTAATGTTTTAAAATATATGTTTCGGATGTGAAAAATTCCTATAAAATAATAATTTTTGGAAAATTTTCTGTTATATAGAATCCTAGGATTTTTATACATATATATTACATCTTTTTTATAGAATATTTATTTAATAACATAACTACACGTTCGAGAACTTTAATAGTTTAGTTCCTTTGGAAACATTGAATCATAAACACTAAACCATTTTTGAGATACGTAATCTAACACTAAATCCATTATAAATTGTAACATTCTTATAAATCTCACACATAATATAAATCCTCATAACCTAGGGGAAGGAAACATAATAATGGGTGATCTAATTTTCTCAATAAAAGGAAAAAATGGAAATATGTAAGCATAACATGATATAAGTGTTTGAGAACATGATAATAAGTGTTTGATAACATTATCATTATATTTGAAAACCATAACATATGTATCAATGATCATAATTATTATTCAAGTCATAGCGATTGGGAGTTTATAAGACATGAGTTATAAGGAAATCAATTAAAATGATCCATGAGAGTATAAGGCATGGAATCTATGGAATAGATATAAGTATAGAAAATTTTATATCAAGGATGAAAAAAATAAATTCATAACATGATAGCCTTGGGATAACCAATAGTGTAACATTTTTGGGGTTGGGATGACCACACATGCACACTCCTTTTCAAGCTTTGGATGACCACATGTACACCCTTTTTTGGGAATTTTCGGAACACCCATGCACCCTTTTTATTGGGTTTCATCTGAAAAAACTTACACCCACCTTTTTCATATTTTCATAAAAAACCATATACCCACTTCTTTTCTCTTGGGATAAACACCTCTGTATCCTCATCTTTGGCTTGGCTAAAAACTTGTGTACCCTCTGAGGTCAAATGGAATTTATCATTACCCAATGCATTTAATATCTATCTAGGAACACCCATTATGTATGATGTTATAGGTTCACATAGATATATATATTCTACCCAATTTATATTCTTTAATGGGATTAACTTGAACGATCTATTCCACCCCATTGTAAAAGTTATGTCTAAGTACCACAACATGAAAAAAGTACAAAGAGAGTTTATATCATTATAAAAACTCATAAAAACAATAATTATTTTTTCATATCATGAGAAACCAGTGGAAACAAAAAAATTTCATATCAATCTATTTAAAACAAGATTAAATAATGGAAAAAATTAGTTTCATAAAAATCTCATTGAAACATAATTTACTTGTGGAAAAGAAATTATTTCTATAAAAATAATTATATCTGAACATAAATATTTTAGAGAAATAATATGAATGGTATCTATAGATAATATCCCCAATATGGAATAGATAACACAAAAATATGTCATCTTTTATGGAAAATAATTTTCAAATGAACATTTAAAAAAATTCTTGAGTAATATACCCTTTCCACATAAAATAGATTTTCAAAATATAAAACCATTTGAAAACAATTTTCTTTGAAAATAACGTTGAAACATATATAAATATATTTTAAAATCATTTAAAATTTAAAAAATTATCAAACATTTTAAAAATAAATTTACTTGAAAATTATCATAAAAATTCCACTTAGAAACATTCTTTTAAATATTTTTATAAAACAAATAAAATAAATCACATTTCTAAACAAATAGTGATATAAAGTTATATTTCCATAAAAACATATGTTTAATAATATTAAGTAAAAAAGAGTGTAAGAATGGTACCATTTCATGAAAATACTAAAAAATTCAATGGAGAATAACTTTCATGTGAATTATTGAGTCATAGTTCATCAGTTATCAACATTGGAGACTTAACCATAAAAAATATCGGTAAATGATGAGATTTTAACATAAAATCATTACCAACTTGGTAACTATAAAACATAGTCTTCATTAAAGAAATATAATAAAATAGATATTTAGATAATAATAAAATTAAGTATAATAATCAAAAAATACTTTCATGGGTAGTATCATGCCATATAAGAAAGTAGTATGAATATAGCATGAGTCTCACAAAAGTAAAAAGTGAAACATAAATCCGTAACCTTAAGTTTTGACATCCTTTCATACACATTAAAACCTCTTTTATAATAAATATAATGTTATTATACATCTAAAAATAACCATATTCAAATATATCACACTATATATTATTTCTTATGAAATTATTTTAACCTTTTATTAACAAATTCATACTAAAGTTATGTTTTAGATAGGCTTTGTTTTTCATGCAAGTTTTGACTTTTTATTCAAAGACCTATTATTTAGAAAACGAATTCATAATATCAATAATGGTAAATATGATATAAAATTAATTTACATTCAGTTTATATTTATTTATATTAATCTAAAAAATGTAGTGATATGAAATGAAATACATTGTTTGTGTTGATAGTATGCCTTACGTAAGCATGAACATTGTTTTCATTTTCAAGTAATTTTGATAGAAATAGAAGTAAATGATATATATATATAAATATATATTAATTAAATTATAATTTTTATGTTATATATATCACATATTTCTACTAAATTGTCCTTAATACATTCCATGTAATGTGTGAATGAATAACATCAATTTACGAGCTGGTATTCTAATGTACACACGAATGACGTTATCATATTCCCAAAAAAGGAAACCATGATGGTATTTGTCATTAAAAAATTCCATGATCATAATAAAAATATAAGAAACATAAATATATTATATAAACTGTTTTTCCATCATTATTAATATCCTTGAAATGTGGTAATGGAAAAACGATTGACATCGGCTCATGAGGTGGTAGTCTGTCGTACACACAAATGATGATTTTGTAACATGTTTTATGGAAGTGTGTGTGTTTTTAGGTAAAAACCAAAACATAAAATCATAAAATTATATTTAATATATTGATTATCTTATATAATAATGATATAAAAATAATCGAAGGGTTTTTTTGAAGAAATAAAACAAAAATGTCAGTGGATGAAGATAACATGTTTTTTAGGTATATCCATTTGGTATGCACAAAAGGATATAACTGGATGTCTTTATTTCTAATTTAATGAATCTAGTATAATGGTATAAAATTATAGAAGTAATTTTGTATGGTATTTTCCATTTCAAATATCTTTTTATGTGTGAAGTGAGGAGAAGAGTGTGAGGCCTTTTATATGTTGCTTAAGTGGGAAACTTGTAAATTTTTTAAAGAGAGAATTCCACCAATTATTTTTTCGTGTAAATTTTCTCCAATAATACCCCAACTATATAAAATAAGTTAAAAGGTTGAAATATTTCCTTCATTTGGGTTTTTGAAACGTTTCTAGGTCATTTAGACCATCATGGTTAAATTTTAGTCCCTTGGTAAACTTATTTTTCTCTTGATCACGGTAATTAATTTTATCTATTTTAACTCATCACATTTGTAAAAAAATAATTAATATGAATTATAAATTATGTTAATTAAAATTATGGAATTCATTTTTCTAAATTCAAATTAAATATATGGGGAAAATATTTTAAAATTAAACCTGCACATGTGATAAGAAAGTGTATTTTTAAAGTGAAAATGACCCAATTTGTACTAAAGTGTTATATTTAAATTCAATAAATAAATGATTCTAGTGACTTAAATTTAATTAATAGATTTATAATTGAACTAATTTTAATTTAAAAAAAATTTAATATAAAATTTATTATTATAAATTATTTAGACAAAAAAAGATTTCAAATAAAATTCATTGTTTCTCATTATTTATTAAAAAAATTAACTTCTCGAAAAAAATATCATAGTAAGAAAATTCATTGAAAAATATTTTAAAAAATAATCTATAAAAAATATCAATATTTATTTTTTGAACAGGTTCTCCAATAAATGGTGGAAAAACTGCCTCTCGAACAAATAAATCTTTTATAGATAGAATTGGATTTGTTCTTATAACTTTTAAAAAAATTTAATTTAGATGAATGATAAATATTTGATTAAATATATAATATATAAATTTAATTTAAATAATTCATCAAAATTGAACTATTTAATTTTTTGAGATAAAACATGTTTTTTCATAGAAAAGGAAAATTTCAAAAAAGTAATTTCTTTATTTTAAAATATTTATTATTTTCATTAATTTCAAATTGGATACCAAAGAATTAATTTAATAAAAATTAATGAAAAAATATTTAAATAATTGAGTTAATAATTTTTATACACTCTATTATAATGTCTTGGGTATAATTATTTTAATAATATATTACATTTTATTTAAGCTCGGTGTTTCGTGTAACACAATATAATCTCATTTTTTTGAGTAACAAAATCGAAACCTGATATTTCATGTAACACAATCCAAAATCAATGTTTTATATTCCAAAATCTAAAAACCAGATTGCATGTAGGGAATGATTAACATGGTGTATCATAAAAATGACATCTAACATTATGTAGAGTGTCATTCAAGAAACGATAAATTTTATTTTGTTTGGAATAAAATAATTCATAAAAAATTATAAGGCTATATTCAACCCCCATTAAAATTAATTTTACCCTCAAAATTAATCTATCTCATCAATGATTTAATACTTTAACTTTTATTTCATATAAACCCACATTAAAAAATAATATTAATACTTCTATTAAAAAAAGTAAAGTTGCAAACACAACAGTTAGCCAATGTAACTCATAAATAGGTTTTCTACATATAATACAATAAGTGGGATTTAATGATTTTCACACGGAAGAAAAGAACAAATAATTATATAGAGTGATAACTATAACTTATCATAATAAATTAGGTAATCCATGGAATGTTAATAACCAAAAAACATAACCCAATTACACATGAAAAGGTCATTGATATCACAAAAAATTCTGATAAAACAACATCATTTTATATCAACACACTTTTCCAAAAGTTTAAAAATAGTCATATAAAGATATGCTTACTTAATTTCATTCCCTAAGAAAAATATCACCTTATGGTTTTTTCCTTGTTCAATTTCCACTTTATCCCTTAATGAAATAAATCTAAATTTTTTACACCTAATGTTCTAACAGATCATAATACCCATATATAGAATGATAATCCAATCTTTTTAAATTTAGTTATCATTAAAAAAATATTTATCAGTGTTTATTCATAAATGAACATACGGTGAAGTAATATACGAATATCTAAAACCTCATATGAAGTTCATCATAAACCATTCCATAAATTGTTGTCCTTAAAACCCTTTCAAAATGAATTATTTATTGAGAAGGTAACTTAATTTCTCAAACTCAACGTAAGATTAATACTCAAAATATTAGTAAGAAGATATTAATAGTCACATACCAAATATACTAATACCCTAGTCATATATTTTCTTAATTCCTGGTAAAACTAAAATTAAAATAAATGTGCCTTATAATATTCTTAATCATGATAAACTCGCATCATGTAAAACGTCAAGAGTGGGGTATCTAACATTTTGAAATTATTTTCAACCATAAAATTTTGTACCCATGATTTAATCTTTTCGACTTAAGTTAATATTAAATGGAGATATATATACTATTTGATGTTAAATCACAATTTATTCTTTACATTAGCCCCTAACCTATACAAAAACATTTTCATTTAAATCATGGGTACATATATATAACAATAGAATATGTGATTTCATAATTCCAGAATCCATGTAGATAATCACAATAAATGTGTTATATATACTAATCCTAGGTATATCCCTGCTTATGTGTCACCTCCAAAAATACCATGTCACTAATAGTCACGTATCCAATTACCATTTACCCCCACCACTTTCCCCTCACACCCCCTCATTACCCCTCACATTTCGACTCTATCCTACGCATTACCGCAACCAACTTTGAGATTAGGGTTACTTTCTTTTATCTTCTTTCCCCCATGTCAATCTCAATCTACAACAATTTCATCCCATTCTTAGCTCGATACTCCACTTATTCTCACCCCCGTTCAATCATCGACATTAGATATCTTCAATTATTCTATATATGTTCCTTCCATCTGGTCTTCATCCATCGACTTCGACTTAAAACTTCTACCATACAAATATGTGATTAGCCCGCATCATCCACCAAGTACCTCAAGAATTTACGTTATGGATGTGGTTTCAAACTCCAATGATTAGGGATTTTCAATTTCTTCTACTAGTCCACTGAGTACCGAAAGTGTTTATGTTACATGGTTCACTCATTTACTATAAAACGTCAACCGCCTCCTGGTCACCATTGTTGATGCTCGGAAACGCCTCCAAGAAACCCTAACTACTATAGCTCCTTCTTCCATATCTGGGAACCCTAAACTACTCCTACAGCTGACGGTGGTGGAATAGTGATACCAAATCATGCACTATCCTCTATTCCTTTTCAACTTTGTTCAGCTAAATACTAACGCTGGGATGTCTCTCCATAAAGGTAACATTAATTTTAATGTCAACCAATCTTTTCAACATACAATAGTCAACTGCCTCTGCATTTTATATTAACTTGGATCTGCATGAGTGATTGCTCTTGACAAGGTATCCTCTTCTTCCATGGAAAACTACTGCTTGTGGAATTCAAACTCAAGTATACATTCGATTATATTGGAATATATATCTATTTTTCATTGAGGTTTATAATTTTTTATCGCCTTTTGTTTTTACTGTTTTCAGAATAAAATATTCAACAACTACAGGTATGTGATTTTATCTTACCACATATAGAATACTAAATTCCCACTATATTGAGTCCTACAATATCAATGAACTATAATCTGATTTCTTATATCACTACTTTCAGTTACCGCACTCTCGGGTTTCTAATACACCCTATCATATCATACAAGTCGGGTATTCCTATCTAATTTATTCCATACATAACTTCTTGTTTTTATTAGTTAAAGATACCACTATTTATTATATTAAACTATCATATATCCCTTTTAACATAGGTATAAAGCTATTTAATTACATCTTTCTACATTTAGGTGTATGCCTTCACAGTTTATATTACATTTCCATTACTATCCACAATACATTATATGGATTCATTACCCACCTTGAACAACTATTTCTCTTTTAATTCAAGCTCAACTATTCATTCAAATATATTGGAAGACAAAACCATTACTTTTTTAAAGTATTAGAATTTATTAAGTCCTATTATTAAAATGTTTTCAGAATAAAAAATTCAAAATCAAGAGGTATGTGATTTCTCGTTACTTCCACTATTTCTTAGTTTTAACTTCCTCTATTTACTACATGCAACTTTCCTGTATCATTTTTTCCTCTTGATATTACCTATAAATACATATTGGATTTTTTAATTCATTTTTTTTATGTCAAGTTATTGATATTTTTTTATTTTTATGGTTTGTGTTGTGTGGCTTTTATTGATTTCAGGAGATGAGATCGAATTGATGAACAATTTTTTTCATGGGAAAGAGTCGGTTCAGATGAAGTTGGTAACAAATTGCATTGGGCCTATGACTACTTTGTTCTATTTATTCTATATTTTATGTTTAAATTAATACTATATTTTTTTATTCATTTACTCTATCATTCCAATTTACTATGATTTTTTCCTTTTCTGGTTTTAGATGGGTGGATTTTATTGATTTCATGAAAAAAAATTCAATGAAGAACATGTTTTTTCTGGGAATGTGATGGTTTATTTCAAGTTGGTATATGGAAATATTTTACTAAATACAACGTAATCTCATTCTATACGTATTATCTAATTGAAATTTTCATCCATCTATGTGTTAGATTTCATCAAAACATTCATTTTTGGGAAGGTGGGATGCTTATTTAAATAGTTGTTTTAATTCATTCATAAGACTCTTATCATTTTTATGTCTTATTATATATTGGTTGAATATAACCTATTGTTTTTCATGAAATTGGTTTTCATCAAAGAATAAGTTTTTCTTAGGAAAGTGGTGGTTAATTTCAAGTTGGTATATGGAAATCTTGTATTACTTTGTACATAATCTCACTACAGACTTATTATCTCTATAATATTCATCTCTCCATGTGTTGGATTTAATCATGATGTTCAGGTTTGGGTAGGTGGGATACTTATCTACATAGTTGTTTTAATTCATGGATAAGACACTTATCATTTTAATGTCTTATTATCTTTATTGTTCAAAGATAACCTCAGGTATTCTTTTTAATTATGTGTGTGTGTATACATGTAATTATTCCATCTTTCCATGTAAATATATTTGCATTTTTTTATAGATGGAGAATAATGAGAAATAATTTATGGAATCAAAATTGGTTGAGTTAAAGAAACAAGAACTTTGGAGTAAGTTATATTCTAAGAGGCATATATCTATACTCTTGAATGAAAAACATTCACTTTGTAGGTTGTTTTCAAATTTCGAATTAGCTGATTGTAAATTTAGTTAGTGATGATATAAAATAAATGTTAGGTTTTTATGTATCATAAATTTTGTCGTATATCCATAAAAATATTATTATTTTTTTTTTAATTTCAATATAAAATAGAATGGTTTGTTACTTTTTGTTTCTGTCTAGTTTTTTCTAATAACCTTTCTTTAGTCTCTGCCACTGCTTGCTCTGCCTCCGACTTCTTTGCCTACCCCGAATATGGCTCTATGGTGTTTGACGGGTCTACATCCATATTCTCTTCCCCATCCATCTCCACCTATATTCAATTTCATCATAGTATTCTATGTAAATATATGCTATATTTTTTCATTCAATTGTCCTCTGATGTCAACTTACTGGGATTTTTTACTTTGTTCTTACATTATTTTCTAAATTCATAATGGATTTTCTGATTTTTTGGTCTCATATTTTGACTTAATGGGATTTTATCCTTCTTCTAGATTATATTGTTTGGATTCAGTTTATTTTAGGAGATGGGTTTGCATCAAATAAAAGTTTTACAGATGGTAAAGTGATGGTTCTATAAAAGTTGGATCTTAACAATCCTACACTACTTTCTATGGAAGCTCATTCAATTTTCTACCTTGATTATATATAAGATATTTTCATCTCTCTTTCCACAGTATTTTATCATGTTTTTCATGTTTGGGAAAATGTTATGGCTCTCTAGATTGACCACACTGCATATTTTTATAAGTACACTCTTTTTTGGAACCTTACCTAGAAATGTGATTCTTTTTTCCCTGTTTATTTTGGTCTTCCAATAAACCATATTATTCCTTAAATTTTTCATTCATTTTTCTATGATTATGATTATTCATTAGGATAAATATTAGGATTGTTACTGAATATTATTTATTTTATTTTTATAATCGGTGATCTGATTAATCATAGTAATAAAAATACTATATATAATTATGAATCTTCAACCCAAATGCATATTATATGAATTTAAATTTTTTTAAAGTTGAAAAATGAATAATATATTAATGGATTGATGTTACTGTTTTTTTAACATTATAATCATTTAAGATAATTTTAAGATGGGTTCCTTTCTTTATTAATTAGAGTGGTTAATCATTACTGTATATTTCATGGTAGATGTTATTAGATAGACAAAAGCACAATGACTTTTATTCAATGTTTCTTGGAAACTCAAAAGGGGATCCTATTCTAGTTTAGAAAACTATTTATTTAAATAAAGTGAACAAGAAGAAAAAAATTGGGTTTTGTATTGATTGCACTATAGATTTCTTTATGTATAATCTTTACTAGAACCTTCACCAAGTAGTGTAATGATTATTTCTCAGTTTAGTTTCATCCATTAAACTATCTTATTCTTTTATTATTTCATACATTTTTATATGCTTATATTTATGGAATATGATAAAAATTAAATGTTTACTGAAAATTATTTCTTTTAATATTATGATCGAAGATCTAATTAAGTGTAGAAATAAAAATATCTACAAATAATTATGTAGTATAAAAAATCAGATTGTGTCACTTTTTAGAGGCCAAATCCATCCCATTATCCCTATTTCCACTCTCATTCCTTTATGTTTGTTGTCTCCAACATGAGATGGAGGTTGAGGCGTGATAACAAAGTTGTTGTCTCCACTCTCATTCATAGGTAAAAATATTTTTCATTCTCTTCCTGATTATTCTTCTAGTTATGGTTCAATTTTAAGAGAAAGGTGCTGAAAGTATGAATTTCTAATAGTTTTAAATTTTTTGGATAGGTTGTTTGTTATTAAAGTGTTTATTTTTGTTTTTTGGTGTTTTATTTTATATAGGGGAGGATAATTGTGAATGAAAAACAAAAAGTCAATAAATATACTATAATAGTAATGTAGCACTAGAGGACTAATGATCATCATACTTTTGAGGCATCAACTGAGATGGAGGTGATAATGACATTTTTAAAGTGAAATTTAGTAATAAAAGTTTCAAACATACTGGTATTTTTTTATTTCATTGCATATATTCTTCCATTTCACACATCATGTTGGTTTCTCTATAAAATTAAAAATCATCATAAATGAACTCTATATGTATCTCCCTGAGATATTCCATATATACTGTATTTTTCTGATTTAGGGTTACATTTTACTATAATTATAACATGTTATATGACAGCGGGAAGTATAATTGTGTATACTATGACTAAATTCCCCAATAATTATCCATATACCAACCATTTAAATTCATTGGCACCAATTTTCATGTGCTCTAAAGAACATATCTCATACAACAAGTGAGCTTCCTAAATATGTAACAAAAGATTACACTAAGCAATCAGAATAGTCCCTTGCACCATGTACACATCTATACATTCTGTATAGGTCATCGCTATATGGAATATGGTGTTTTTTTACAGGACTACTAGCTAGATGAGGCCTATATACCATGGAAATCAATGTACAAGATCTACATTTTTTCCTTTGATGTTTTGCAGAACATTTAATTTGGGTTTTGTATTTTATAAAATTCCAATTCAATTCAAATTGTATTATTATACTGAATATTTCATCATGTATCTCTTAATCATATGATTTTTTAACTGATAGTTACGGAAAAAATGTTTTCATTAGATTTATAATGTTATTCAAAGGATTGGGAAGCTATTATTATATATTGGGGTTAGTAAACCCCTAAAACACTGTTTAGATGGTTTTTGTCTACCCTATACATAGTGGAGTAGGTCTCACCCATAGCGATGGTGAATGTTCCCACACTTTAAAGAGTAGGAAACCCCCCTTATTTTTCTCACCTTTGGAGTTGTGTTTTTTTAAGAAATAATACCGTATCCCTATTGAGTATACTTATTCATATATTACGTGCACTATTCCTATAGAGTAAAGATAATTTATATGGGTATATTGTTTGGGTTGTGATATTAGTCTATATATTATTCAGATATTGATCTAGCATCAATATTGAGGTTGATGAGGGTATTTACGTATGCAATCAAATTACTGTATCTTTCTAAATTCAATCTATTGATTCAAAGGTGTACCATGCATTTATGTGTTATTAAGGAGTATATTTTGTAATGTGTACCCTTTTAATTTTTTTCATTTGACAATGTTTAGAATTCCTTATAATTAGATTTCATTTTGTAAGAGATGATTTACAAAACGTACCAGATTAGTTATAGCATTCATTCTAAAATCTCCACACTGGCCTCTATTGTCCCAGCAACATGATAGATGGATAAGTCTAGGAATTGTCTATCTATATCTATTGTTCTATTTTAGTTCATATAAAAAATGCATATGATATTAGTGAAAAACCCATTCAGGTAATTATTCAATGTCATTCTACTATATATATTCTGATATGAATTATAAGATTAAATTGATTTAACTATCTTACCTCCATACCAATGAAACATAAAATTTCTTAATTTCTTAATATTGTTCAACTTTCAGAGGTAACTTCTAAGGAATCTCCTTTAATGTTTTTATTTTAATTCAAAAAGTTTTTATTTTTTATATATACACTATATATAATAGAAATTATATCCCCCCCCCCTCATACAAACCTCTACGGGGATCCACAGATATGTCAACCCAACATTTAATTTGTAGGATTCACTACACCAATGAATCAAACAAATACTATGATCCTTTTACTAAAAATGATATGAAAAAATTACTAACCAAAATTTGGATGACACTATCTCTACCAAATACACAATAAAAAAATGTTAAAAGAGTATTCTTTTTAAGAAAAATTCAACCTTATTTTCTGAAATAAATCATTTTCTGTACACATTTGGTTATGCTAAATTTCTCCCAAACTATTTCCATTTTTGGATTAGTTGTTAAATTATTCTTTAATTTCTCATACATAGTGTTTTAAAATATTTTTTTTTCATAATATTATCCATATAGAATATGAAAAACCATACCTAAAACAAACATATTTTACACAAATCTCATTCAATGATTTGATCTTTTATGGGTTTTTCTGAGATTATTTTCTCTTTATTCCCTAAGAGTCCACTAATAGGGATATTTCCCAATCTCAATGATCAACACATATGGAATACCAAAAACAGCATGTAAAATGACTATATTTTAATAAAATATAATTCAATGATTCGAAATCTATGGATTTTCCCCACGATAATTTATCTTTGTACTCAAATTAGCCTCTTAGGGGAATCTGGTCTAACCCCATTGATCATCATAGATGGCATAGAAAAAAATTCACCCAAAACAGCCATACTTAACTTAAATCTCCATCAACAATGTGATTTAATTCCTTTTTTTTATGCAGCTATGAGGTCCCGATATTCCACTCAAAATGGGTAGAATAAATTTAAGAAAATCTATAGAATAAGTGGGGGAGAAATTAGTTATGAGGTCCCTATACTCTACTCAAAACAGGGAGAAGATATGGAGGGAAGAGAAGAGTATAAAAGGTAGAGAAATTCCTTCTAGACCATAATGATTGCATCTCTGTTGTTGAAAAGAATATTGGATGCATTTCAATCGATGCCCCTAGAGTAATATTATATCCAATAATATTCATCCTCATCATACCTTGGAAAAATTCACATTTCGAAAGATTAGTATTGAGCTTGTGCTACTGTTTTTCCCTCTTCCAACTGTTTTTGATTAAATTGGGATAGAGAATCACTGCTTATGGAGAAATCTACTGATACTTCATGTTGGGTATTTAGAGTTATAGAGTTTTCTATATCTCTTCTTCCTTGCCTGAGCATTAACATTGTATCATTGATTAAGAGAGTTCCTTTCAATATAGTCAATACTCATGCATGGTTTCTTTCATGCATTCAATGTAAAAGGGTTTAATATAACTAGATTTTAGTGAAATACATAGCATCATGGAACAGAGAAGCATATGGAGATTTCATGATCTTTAGATCACTTTTTTTCTCTTAGTTATTTGTTTCTTATGATTGTACTATATAACACTTTTGATACGTGTTTTTGAAAACTGAATCATGTACTATGAGGAACTTTTTATTATGACAAATAGATTTTTTTAGATCATTGGAACATGTATTTTATAAATCATTTTTTTAAAATTATTTTAAGGGTTTTCATATATTGTCTACTTATATACTATTTTTATGCATCAATACTTTGTGATTAAAAAAATTTCATCATTACTATTTCTTAGTAACTTTTACAAATAGAATTCTATTATTAAATAAAGAACATTAATTCAATATATCGTGTGTATTCACAGGTGAGTACTAGTTTCACTAAAGGATGAATAATAATATTTCTATAGGGGGTAATCTATACAAAAATCAAATATAAATTCCCCAATATATTGGGGAGGATAATTGTACCCTATATATAATTAATCAATTAATCCATAATGTTGATATATTTATTTCCTTTAACATTTTCTTTAGAGGTGGTCTTTTCTTATCCTCTTAATTTGTCCTTGGATTTGGGAATATGATAGCATAATGACCAAACTCCTTCAATTGAAACAATGATTTTAGGAGGTGTTCTCTATGAGGATTTCTTATTATTCAAATCATTCATTAAATTTATCCCATCAAGTTAGTATTCTGCTACTCGATGACCTTATTTCCTACACAAAAGAATTTACTATTTCCATTAAGATAATTCCTTCAATATTTCTTCCCTCACATTTAGCATAATGAAAAGATAATATTTGTATCTCTATGGTTTTTTAATTTTATTTTCAACCCCATTTTTTACTTCTTATCAAAACAATGATATGGATACATAACTCTAACTTACATTTCCAAATTAATAGCACATCGATAAAACTCTTTATATCAACTGATTTCAATTATGGCTAATTCCCTTCATATATTTGGGTTTATGACACTCATGAATCAGAAATTCTTGATTTCATGATGACTGATAATACCCAAAAAGTACCATGAAATTCATGTAATATTATCTACATAAGAACGAGTAGATTCATCATCCATTTTCTTATGATATAACAATTTCATATCCTTGTTCATTAAAATAATACTGGGAATTTACTTATTGAAAAATAAGTTCTTGAACTAGTACCAATCCTTGGAGTTGATTTCATCTTATCACCTCGTATTCTATAAAATATAACACCATTGATCTACCTCACCTTCAATACGGTAGAAATCTAAAATCAAATTATCATGCTATAAGAACTGGATAATTAAAAATATATTTTCAGTGGAACTTAACCATTCATATATAACTAAATGATCAATGGAACCACTAAAAAGGTGGGAGATACCACATGAATTACTAAACAGATCATAGTTCCCTAATTTTATCTTTTGATTGTTTAATTTGATTAATAGAATTGGAATTCTTTGTGGGTATAGAAAGGATGTTTTCCTTCCATCTCCCATAAAATTCGGTTTCATAGGAGAAAAATTAATGTATTTTCCTTTTAATTCTTCATTAATAGGAATCCTTCGAGTTCAATCCATTGAATAATTCCAAAAACACATTGTGAGAAACACAATATTGGTGAATCACATAATAATGATAAATAACTTATATGATGTACAAACCATGTCCCCTAATTATTAATCAATGACACCTTAGGTAAATACAAGGTTATTCACAGTTATAATATATTTAAATCCTGCACGATGGTTCATAAAAAGTTTCTGAATTTCCAATGAGTATCCCCCAAGAGTGTCAAACTAGGTATACATTAAGGTCAGTTATCGTGAACTAGTTCCCAATCAAGTCTAGATAATTATGGTATTTTATGGTGTGTTTCCCCTAGGTATATATATTCCATATTTCCATCCACTTTTAGTATCTATACATGGATTTATTCCTAGAAAAAAACTCTCTTTATACATTACAAAAAAATCAAGTACATTTTCCTATACAATAAAACACCCTTAGACTTATCCTTAGACATATAATAAGGGATCTCACTATGGTTTTCTTATCCTACTTACCAAAGATTAACTAAAAAAATTTATAATACAAAATATAGTAACACAGGATTTTTATACATACATATTTTATAATTTTTTCAGAATTTGTATTTCATTACATAACTACATGTCTGGGAAAGGTAATATTCTATTTCTATTGAAAAAATTGAAACATAACCACTAGATCATATGTTTTCTACATCATCTACCACTATGTTATTCAAAAATATTACCCTTATTATAAATATCATATATTATACAAATCCTTATAACCTAGATAAGGTAAACATAAGAAATTGTAATCTTAGTTGCTCATTAATAGAAAACATTTGAGATACGTATGTGTAACTTGATCATAAGGGTATGAGAACATGAACTTAATAGTTGAAATACATACCCTATATATGGAAGATCATTATGATGATTCATTTCATAAATATTAGTAGTTCAAAATAAATGATTCATAATGAAATCAATAAACATGAGTCATGAGAGTATAACGCATGAAATTTTTGGAATATATATATGTTTAAAAATTATTATGTGAAGGCTAGACACTAAGACGATCATAAATTGATATTCATGGGATAATCTCTCATGTACCTTCTTTGAGATTGTGATTTCCACCCATGAACCCTTATTTTAGGCTCGGTCTAACCACCTATGCACCCTCCATTTTGGTATTTGTTTTACCACGCATGTACCATCCTTTTGGGTCTTGGGCGGACTCCCATGAACCCTCCTTTTTTATTTGGGTTAAACACCCATGTATCATCATTATTGGGATTTGGATAAAAAATAGTGTACCCTATGAGAAAATATTAAATTTGTTACTTCTAAGAAGAATTAATTCCCTAACTGGGTGCATACATCATATAAACTATAATGGGATCACTTGATGCTATTAGGGCCACCCATTGTATAGGATGTATTGGTATTTCTAGGATCTATCTTGGAAGACATATCATATAAGTTATTTTCATGAATCTAAACCTAAATAAAGTAGAAATCTCTTTTATATCATCAAAAAAATGCTAAAAATCATTAATATTTCATAACATGATTAAAAATGGAAAAGAAATGGTTTCCATGTCAATATCTTTGAGACGTGATCGACTCGTCAAAAAGAGGCATGTTTCATAACTATCACATTGAAACATGATTTACTCTTATAAAGTAAATTGGTTCTATAAACATCATGCCATCAAAAAATAAACCATTAATTAAAATAAAATTAATGGTATCCTTGGATCATATTCCCATTAAGGAATATTTTACACTAATAGATTTAATTTTAGAGGTAAAAATATTTAAAATACCATTTTTAAAAATTCTTGAGGGGAATATAATTTCTTCTTCGAATTTTTTTTTAAACATAAAACATTTTGAAATAAATTTTAATTAAAATTAACCTTGAAAAATTACAAAGGAACCATCTAAAATCATTTGAAATAGTTTTTAAATCACAAAAATATTTAAATATTCTTTTTGTTGGGGACTTCATTGTAGGTATGTCCCCATTCAATATCTCAAGGAGGCATATGGAATAAAATCTTAGTTCCCAAATTTTTGTATAGAAATATAAAACCTGCTTAAATTAATTTTGAAATCAGGGGATAGAGAAAAAAAGTACATGAATACTAAACAACATTCATTTAATTATTAATAGTGAAAGCCAATAAAAATATTTCCATCAGTGAAATAATCCAAGGAAAAATAGCACTAAAAAAGATTTATGTATATCTATTTATAGAAGCTTCAAAACATAATAAAGATGAAAGAAAAAAATTAATTCATCAACTCAAATAAATTCTAACCAAATGAATAATAACAGCATATATCAGCATCAACAGGTCTTCAAAGTAGTATTGAATATAATAAATGAGGAAATAATGATTTTTATGTGCTTGGGAAAATTAGCCTACGTGCACAGAGTTGTGTCAGTAGTTTTTTACAGTGAAAAAATAAATAATATTACAAAGATGAGAAGAATTGGGATTGACTTAAGAAAACAAATTATATTAACTATCTAAAAATGTATCTCTTATCACTTTTTGGACCCAGGGAAAAATAAATTTCATGAATGGTAACATACTCAAAATCCAGATGAAAACACTCAACCCACATGATAAACAAAAAACTATAAGCAATGCATAAGAAATATTAAAAATAAAAGAATAATATATGAATGAATCACTTTTAAAAGGTTTGGTTGATTCATGAATGTTTATGATCCTTTGTGGATTCAGGTTTGATAATTTGATGGTTTGTGTGTCATTTTCCATTGGCATTACTCAATGAATAGGACACAATCACTAAATGAAAATTAGAATATTGACAATGGCCCTCTCCTATAACACCATGGAGTTCATAAATCAACTCTAAATTGATGATGTTTTCTTATTTCAACACTAGAAAGCCCAATAAAAGTACCCCTATGAATCCCTTCATCTACTAATCCCTATCAAATAAGAAAAAAACCCAAATGTTTGACCTCACCACCCTGAAAAATGAATCACCCATAAAAATGGAGTTGTAACACCACGAGATTTTATGAAAAATATTCTTTTTAATTTCACTAATGTCTTGTGTTGTACGCTACACAAAAAGGAGCTTGCACAACACGCATCCTTGATTTGCCTTGCATTACACGCAATCGCGACCTTCCTCGATAGCGAGTGTAGTACGCAATAACGAGTTTCACTAAACAACAATATGCTATAAAAATATTATTAAAACTAGCCGTTATGAATAGTAATAACCACTTTTTGAAATTTTGTAATTTTATTTTTCAAAATGGAATTCATTTTTCGATTCGTAATATCGAAATTAGCTTAGGGTGAAATTTTGGTGATTTTCGGATAACTTTCATATTTTGATGAATAGTGAAAATTACTAAATTTTAATTAAAAACATCTTTTTCAATCGAAATAATTAATAGTGATAAATTATTAATTTGAGTGGTTTTAAAGTATATTTAGAATATATTTTTACAATTTAATACAATGATGGTCATTGGATGTAATTTCACATTTAAACCAGACATAAACAAGTGTCAATCTTTTGATAGTTATTATCTCTTAAGAACACGCTATTTGTTTTGACGACGGGAATTAATTTTTAAATTAATTAATGCAACTGATATTTTTTGAATTTGGTAAAATAGAAATCATTTTTGAGTTCATAATATCAAATATAGCTTAGGCCTAATTTTTGGTATTTTTCTGAAAACTTTCAATTTTTGATGAATAGTGAAACCACTAAGTGGTAGTTAAAAAAACTGAATTTTTCATAAAACTTAATTTTACCACTTCTGTGAGTGGAATTTCAAAAATCTGATAGACACGGTTGATTTCAGTAAGTAAAATGTGGTTCAATGAGATGAAAATAATTTTTGGTGAATAGTAACTTTTTACTTTTATTTACCACGGTTAAAAGTAAATAGGGTAATTAAGGGTACAAATGATATTATTATTACCCTAACACATGTCCAAATTCTATTGGATAAGTTTAATTCGACCAAAAACAAGCTTAGGAATAAAATATGACCAGTTAGGCCCACTTGGATTATATTAGGACATTTATTATTGTTTAATTCAAAGAAGATTTAAAAGAGTTAAAATCAATGTTTATTTACTAAAACATTTTTAATATAGGGTTATACATGAGATAAATTAGATTTTAAATATTCATTGGAAAGATAAAAATATTTAATACATAATGGTATTTTATTTTTAAATTTTAGACATTAAATAATTTAATTTATTTATGACACAACGATGATGCAGTAATTATCTTATTAATGAAATATTGACATAATTGATGTTATAAATACCAAAATAAATATAATTTGAGCCTTTTTATAAATTCCACTCTTTTCTAGGTTAATATGACATGTTATTATTGATTTAATTAACTTTGTTCGAACTTATCATTCTGTTATGATTTTCACAAAAATCAATTAATAAATAGTGTCAAAATTGACATGAAATAGTTTTTAAAACAAATATTATATTAGTAATTGTTATTTTATTTTTAAAAATCTAAGGTTCGGCCAAATGATTTAGATATGGTTATATATATTAATAATAAACAATTTGGTATTATTTTGGCTTCTTATAGTAATTTTATTAACCTTATAGTGTAAGAACACAAGAAGACACGGTAAAAGTAAAATTATTTAACTTAATGTTAAATCTAAATGATAAGGTTAAAATAGGAACCAAAACTTGTCTAAATTCTATTGGATGAGAGGCTTTCGACCCATCCCCACCTTAGCCTCGAAATAAATCAATTTGGATCTATTTAAAATCGAACTTGATTTTATAATAAAATAATATATTTAGTTTTTCCAAAGGAGCCCCTCTCCTACCTTATAAAAGGGCACCTCCTCCCTCTCTTCCTCACACAACTTTGAGCATTCAAGCTCAGCCAAACCCTGCCCAATTCTCCTCTCCACTTACCTAGAAACATCCTAGAGGTTCTGGTATTCCTCAAAGACCAATGTTAGTGCCCTAAAAGAAGGTCTCAAAGAAGCACTTCGAAGAATAGGTAATGTCCGTTACCGATTCTTTCATCTTTATTTCTTCTTCCACTTCTTCTTATTTAGTTGTTTCATTATGAAGTAATAACATCAGTATCACTCATATACTAAAATGTTATTATAAGTATGAAAAAACCCTATTTCACCATCTATCCATCCTATGGAAAAAGAAATCACCGCGCGTGCGTACGTACGGAATACCGTCTCCACGCCGTGGTGTAATCTGTTTTCCACCACCACCTTACTTGGATGGGTATAATGGTGTAAATAATGACTATATATGACTATTTTAAAGTAAAATTGATTATGAAATAGTATACATACACTCCAATACAGTCCCATGATCATGAGAACGATATCATCGCTCGTGCGTACGTACGGACTACCGTCTCCACGACGCGATGAGATTCATTCTCCACTTTAACCATTCATGAATGATTATAAAGTATATATAATAAGTAATCATGAAATATATGAAATTATAAAGCTACTGGACTTATGTGTATATATATGTATGTCATCTACATAATTCAACTCAATTCAATAACGAAAAGAAAACAGCGTTCATGCGTACGTACAGCCTACCGTCTCCATGAACGGTGTATTTCTTTCCATTTATTGATCCATTATATATATGTATATTCTGAATATATATTATATATAAATCATTTTTTATATTCTATAATTAATTAATAATGATCTAAGTAGTCATATGAATAATTACAAGTTAAAACATGAACGACAAATGAGACGATTTTACCCAAAACGCTACTTTAACATGAATTTACAAAGGAACGGGTAATATAAAGTCATAAGTGAACCATATATGATATAATAACAATGAATATGATTATGTAATAAGTCAATGACATTATTTAAATCATTATAAAGGAGGTTCGGACACTTATGAAGCAAATCGGACCTAAGGTAAGGGAAATATCACAATCTCATTTTTATCCGAGATTGTTTATACTTTGGTATTTACTAGGGTGTATTTTATCATCCACATCCATGTTTCTTCAATATGTAATATTATTTCCATCCACCTACAATTGTTTAAATCCAATTTTACCCTTCAGTGAGTTTTTAGTAAAAGATATTAAAGGAATCTTTTGTCGTTTTTCGTACGAGGTACTTTTTGACTTTTCCGACAAAATTACGAAGAATGTTTTTTTTAACTTATACGACATGAATGGATTTTTAAAACCCTATTTCCAAGAAGCATACTTTACAAGTTTTCAAGTTTATTTTTAATCAACTTCTTTTAGTATAAAGTTTTATGACATGTTAAGAAGGGAAAAATGTTTTTGATGAAGAAAGGATATTTTCCTCAAGAATGGAGTTCAAGTGTTTTATCAAAAATATTTTTTATCTAAGATAATAAAGGGTTCTGTTTTTATCCCTATTATTAAATTGATTTGATTATGTTGTGATGGAATTATTTTTATAAATTCCTTTTTCTTATATGAATTGTTTTATGATGTCATGATGTTTAAAATTCCCATTTGTATTACATGGGTTATGAAATGATGTATGATTTATGATTTTGTGGCACACATATGAATGGTATCATTATGAGATGGGTGGGACCTATATCTCCCTCCAATGCATTGGGTAAATATTTTATATCTCATGAGATATACATGGATGGAATGGTAAGTTATACCGGTTCTGTGAAACAGGACTGAAACGAGGGTGACTCGGTTCAGAAAGGGACTTTGTCCACTAAGATAATCTTAGAAATGAGTCTTGACTAAAAAGAAATGATTCTCTATGATTATGTGTGAATGCCACAAAGTTTCATGTTTTATGTTATGATTATTGTGATTACATTTCACTGCCATGAGTTATCCCAGGATATGAAATTATGATCTCTTTTATAGGTTAAGATTTCCAAAAGTTATGTGCTTATGTATATGATGTGATTGATATTTCTTTTGTTTACCCTTACTGAGCATTTGAGCTCACCCTTTTATGTTTTCTTTTCCCCAGGATATAAAGAAAGGTTTTAGGTATAAAAAAAAGGAAGATATTTATGGGAGATGTTGAAGATCTTTCACCAGGATTAGAAGATTATATTCCGAGTTTCCAAAGACACTAAACTATTACGATCCTTATGTGTGTGTTTTTGTTATGTACTAAGTATTCTGCAAATGTAATGTAATGTCAATGTACGTCAAGATTCGGGTCTCTACAGTTGGTATCAGAGGAAAGTTTTAGTCAACCTTTGGAAACTAGGATGCGAAAGCGTTAGTGAGATCCCTAGAGATATTTCTAAGGTATGTCTAGGGATGTCCCTAAGGATAAGTATACGTATAAGATACAGTCCTAGAACTACAGTAATGATCATAGAATTTAACCTAAGAAGATAGATGTTGAGGATACTCCCCCTTTATAATGTTGTTTTCCCTAGCATGATTTTTGCCTCTCACACTATTCTTTTTGGGTTTTAGACGATGGCTAGAACCCGAAGGAACCTTGTTGATCAATGCAATGGAAAATGCAATGATTGTCCTCCTGAACAAAAAAAATGTTATGGGAGATGGAGTGCAAGATCTTATTGCTATACTTACACAAGCTATGAGTCATTCTGGACATCCAAATGAGCAGAGAAGGGAACAATATTCTATTGAGTCCTTCATGAGGCAACGTCCACCTTCTTTCAGTGGGTCTTCTGATCCATTTGTTGCTGAACAATGGATCAGTACCACTGAAAAGATATTTTCAGTTCTTCAATGTTCTGACCATGATAAAGTCATCTTAGCAGTATATCGTTTGGAAGGTGAAGCTGATCAATGGTGGAATATTATCAATAAAACGAGGCCAAGAGATGAAATTGAGTCCATGGAATGGGACGAGTTCAAGAACTTGTTTTTCAGTAAGTACTTCCCTCGTATTCTTCGAACGAAGATGGAAAAGGAGTTTCTTGAACTAAAGAAAAAGGATGATGAATCTGTTGGTATATAAGAAGCTAATTTTACAAGACTTGCAAGGTATGCATCTGGCATTATCATCCAACCTGAATGTAAAGTTAATCGATTTTTCAGTGGCTTAAAACCAAGTCTCCGAAGGGCATTAGCTATAAGAGACTTCAGTAGCTATGAAGAAATTGTGCGTTGTGCTATCAAGGTAGAAATGGAAGTTGGTGTTACATATCCATCTCATGATTTTGACAAGAAATGAAAGATGGAGTTCAAGGAGAAATCTCAGAATAATGGTGAAAAGAAGATGAATGTTTCCTTATGCACAAAGTGTGGAAAGAAGCATGGTGGAGATTGTCTTAAAGGGACTAGAAAATGTTTTAAGTGTGGAAAAGAAGGTCATCGAGCAGCTGAGTGTCTAAGTAATGGAAAAAGGGTTTCTAATGATGTGAATAAAGAAAACACTGTAGAGAACGCACCACCAACACTTAAATGCTTCAAGTGCAAGGAAATGGGGCATTATGCTAATAAATGTCCTAATCCAAGGGTTAGTGATGATCAACATGCGCAACCAATTAAGGAAAAGGACAAAGGGAAGTCACATGCGATCACTATTGGCGATGTTGAATATGACAATGATGTGGTGGAATGATTAAGTGTTTATGTAATGGGATTCCTAAACAATGTTGTATCATAAAGTATTGGAATATTTATGTGTTGGTCTAATGTGGTATTCAAATTGATCAAGATATTTAACAGTATTCATGAGCTCATGATTGATTTAAGGACTAAGTGATATCATGGTTTGAGTATATAGAATTTTGAGGAATTTGGTATGTGGAAAGTGTTAACTTTTAACTGCATTCATGTTTTCACTAAGGTTCAATGGGTATTCATTCTTCAAGAGAATACATGATTAAGGTATTCACATGTTTTAAATTTGACCAAAAATATATATCTTATGATATATGGGGGATAAATTATGGCATTCACGTGATTGTTCTGTGACATTTCAAGTAATCATTTTCTTTATACTATGAGCTTGGACCGAAGTATTTTAGATAAGCCTAAAGATTAGAATGGATTATGTTGGACATAAGATAGGATAAAACGTTTTTCGATATTATTGATGGGATGTTATAGTAATATAGCTTTAGAAAAAGGACAACCTGCAGGACGGGCGACAGCCCATCGCGTCGGACAAGGCTGTGGGAATCGAACCCACAACCGAAGTGCGACTGGCCTTTATCGCCTACCACTGGCCTACAGGAAGTCCCTGGTTAGTAGAAACTAGTTTTATTTTATTAAGCGGTATGATATATGAAGTATAAGTTCATTTTTGGAACCATATACGATTAACCATAAGATTGACTTATAAATTTTGGTAACCTTTTGTTTGAAAGAGATGGAATGACCCGTCATTCTATCACATGATCTGCTAACACTTCACGAATAACAAATTCAACTTCATTTATTTAAGAGATGAAGTGGAAATTGTTTAAGTCACGAACAACAGTGAGATTGTACCAAAATAAAGTATGTATTTATTCTAATTCAAATTCTTCAACTTTAGGGAAACGATATTGAAAACCAAAAATGTTGTCCTAGTGCTCTTATATCTGATTAATCAGATGGTACCATAGATCGTCACAAATTTATGGATTTGTGATTGTTGGATTTTCCATAGCCATGTTCTCTACCACTCTCCATCAAAACATGATGGTTATATTTTTCTTCCATATCCATATTTTCACCTATGTGGAAACCCAGTGATTAGTTTATTTGGGTAACTGTTATGTTTCATACTTTTGTTTTTAAATATCGGTTTTGGTATTCCTTTTTACGATGTGGGTTTCTATTAAATAAACTTTCGAATAGTAAACCATTTATAACCCCGACGAATTTCGAGGGAGAAATTCATTTTAAGGGGGGTAGAATGTAACACCCCGAGATTTTATGAAAAATATTTTTTTTAATTTCACTAATGTCTTGTGTTGTACGCTACACCAAAAGGAGCTTGCACAACACGCATCCTTGATTTTCCTTGCATTACACGCAGTCGCGACCTTCCTCGATAGCGAGTGTAGTACGCAATAACGAGTTTCACTAAACAACAATATGATATTAAAATATTATTAAAACTAGCCGTTATGAATAGTAATAACCACTTTTTGAAATTTTGTAATTTTATTTTTCAAAATGGAATTCATTTTTTGATTCGTAATATCGAAATTTTCTTAGGGTGAAATTTTGGTGATTTTCGGATAACTTTCATATTTTGATGAATAGTGAAAATTACTAAATTTTAATTAAAAACATCTTTTTCAATCGAAATAATTAATGGTGATAAATTATTTATTTGAGTGGTTTTAAAGTCTATTTAGAATATATTTTTAAAATTTAATACAATGATGGTCATTGGATGTAATTTCACATTTTAAACCAGACATAAACAAGTGTCAATCTTTTGATAGTTATTATCTCTTAAGAACACGCTATTTGATTTGACGACGGGAATTAATTTTTAAATAAATTAATGCAACTGATATGTTTTGAATTTGGTAAAATAGAAATCATTTTTGAGTTCATAATATCAAATATAGCTTAGGCCTAATTTTCGGTATTTTTCTGAAAACTTTCAATTTTTGATGAATAGTGAAACCACTAAGTGGTAGTAAAAAAAACTGAATTTTTCATAAAACTTAATTTTACCGCTTCTGTGAGAGGAATTTCAAAAATCTGAGAGACACGGTTGATTTCAGTAAGTAAAATGTGGTTCAATGAGATGAAAATAATTTTTGGTGAATAGTAACTTTTTACTTTTATTTACCACGGTTAAAAGTAAATAGGATAATTAAGAGTAAAATTGATATTATTATTACCCTAAAACATGTCCAAATTCTATTGGATAAGTGTAATTCGACCAAAAACAAGATTAGGAATAAAATATGACCATTTAGGTCCACTTGGATTAGATTAGGACATTTATTATTGTTTAATTCAAAAAAGAGTTAAAAGAGTTAAAATCAAAGTTTATTTACTAAAACATTTTTAATATAGGGTTATACATAAGATAAATTATATTTTAAGTATTCATTAGAAAGATAAAAATATTTACTACATAATGGTATTTTAGTTTTAATTTTTAGACATTAAATAATTTAATTTATTTATGACACAACGATGATGCTGTAATTATCTTATTAATGAAATATTGAAATAATTGATGTTATAAATACCCAAATAAATATAATTTGAGACTTTTTATGAATTACACTAATTTTCTAGGTTAATATGACATTATATTAGTGATTTAATTAACTTTGTTCGAACTTATCATTCTGTTATGATTTTAACAAAAATCAATTAATAAATAGTGTCAAAATTGACATGAAATAGTTTTTAAAACAAATATTATATTATTAATTCTTATTTTATTCGTAAAAATATAATGTTCAGAAAAATGACTTAGATACGGTTATATATATTAATAATAAAAAAATTTGGGTTCGTTTGGCTTCTTATAGTAAGTTTATTAACCTTATAGTGTAAGAACACAAGAAGACACGGTAAAAGTAAAATTATTTAACTTAATGTTAAATCTAAATGATAAGGTTAAAATAGGAACCTAAACTTGTATAAATTATATTGGATGAAAGTATTTCGACCCATCCCCACCTTAGCCTCGAAATAAATCAATTTGGAGCTATTTAAAACCGAACTTGACTTTATAATAAAATAATATATTTAGTTTTTCCAAAGGAGCCGCTCTCCTCCCTTATAAAAGGGAACCTCCTCCCTCTCTTCCTCACACAACTTTGAGCCTTCAAGCTCAGCCAAACCCAGCCCAATTCTCCTATCCACTTCCCTAGGAACATCCTATAGGTTCTGGTCTTCCTCAAAGACCAATTTTTGTGCCCTAAAAGAAGGTCTCAAAGAAGCACTTCAAAGAAGAGGTAATGTCCGTTACTGATTCTTTCATCTTTATTTCTTCTTCCACTTCTTCTTCTTTAGTTGTTTCATTATAAATTAATAACATCAATATCACTCATATATGGAAATGTTATTATAAGTATGAAACAACCCTATTTCACCATCTATCCATCCTATGGAAAAAGAAATCACCGCCCGTGCGTACGTACGGAATACCGTCTCCACGCTGTGGTGTAATCTGTTTTCCACCACCACCTTACTTGGATGGGTATAATGGTGTAAATAAAGACTATATATGACTATTTTAAAGTGATATTGATTCTTAAATAGTATACATACACTCCAATACAGTCCCACGATCATGAGAATGATATCATCGCTCGTGCGTACGTACGGACTACCGTCTCCACGACGCGATGAGATTCATTCTCCACTTTAACCATTCATGAATGATTATAAAGTATATATAATAAGTAATCATGAAATATATGACATTATAAAGCTACTGGACTTATGTGTATATATATGTATGTCATCTACTTAATTCAACTCAATTCAATAACGAAAAGAAAACAGCGTTCATGCGTACGTACGGCCTACCGTCTCCATGAACGGTGTATTTCTTTCCATTTATCGATCCATTATATATATGTATATTCTGAATATATATTATATATAAATCATGTTTTATATTCTATAATTAATTAATAATGATCTAAGTAGTCATATGAATAATTACAAGTTAAAACATGAACGACAAATGAGACGATTTTACCCAAAACGCTACTTTAACATGAATTTACAAAAGAACGGGTAATATAAAGTCATAAGTGGACCATATATGATATAATAACAATGAATATGATTCTTTAATAAGTCAATTACATTATTTAAATCATTATACAGGAGGTTCGGACACTTACGAAGAAAATTGGACCTAAGGTAAGGGAAATATCACAATCTCATTTTTATCCGAGATTATTTATACTTTGGTATTTACTGGGGTGTATTTTATCATCCACATACATGTTTCTTCAATATTTAATATTATTTCCATCCACCTACAATTGTTTAAATCCAATTTTACCCTTCGGTGAGTTTTTAGTAAAAGATATGAAAGGAATCTTTTGTCGTTTTTCGTACGAGGTACTTTTTGACTTTTCCGACAAAAGTACGAAGAATGTTTTTGTAAATTATACGACATGAATGGATTTTTAAAACATTATTTCCAAGAAGCATCCTTTACAAGTTTCCAAGTTTATTTTTAATCAAATTCTTTTAGTTTAATGTTTTATGACATGTTAAGAAAGGAAAAATGTTTTTGAATAAAAAAGGATATTTTCCTCAAGAATGGAGTTCAAGTGTTTTATCAAAATTATTTTCCATCTAAGATAATAAAGGGTTCTGTTTTTATCCCTATTATTACATTGATTTGATTATGTTGTGATGGAATTATTTTTATGAATTCCTTTATCTTATATGAATTGTTTTATGATGTCATGATGTTTAAAATTCCCATTTGTATTACATGGGTTATGAAATCATGTATGATTTATGATTTTGTGGCACACATATGAATGGTATCATTATGAGATGGGTGGGACCTATATCTCTCTCCAATTCATTGGGTAAATATTTTATATCTCATGAGATAGACATGGCTGGAATGGTAGGTTATACTGGTTCAGTGAAACAGGACTGAAACGAGGGTGACTCGGTTCAGAAAGGGACTTTGTCCACTAAGATAGTCTTGGAAATGAGTCTTGACTAACAAGAAATGATTCTCTATGATTATGTGTGAATGCCACAAAGTTTCATGTTTTAAGTTATGATTATTGTGATTACATTTCACTGCCATGAGTTATCCCGGGTTATGAAATTATGATCTCTTTTACAGGTTAAGATTTCCAAAAGTTATGTGCTTATGTATATGATGTGATTGATATTTCTTTTGTTTACCCTTACTGAGCATTTGAGCTCACCCTTTTATGTTTTCTTTTCCCCAGGATATAAAGAAAGGTTTTAGGTATAAAAAAAAGGAATATCTTTATGGGAGATGTTGAAGATCTTTCACCAGGATTAGAAGATTATATTCCGAGTTTCCAAAGACACTAAACTATTACGATCCTTGTGTGTGTGTTTTTTTTATGTACTAAGTATTCCGCAAATGTAATGTAATGTCAATGTACGTCAAGATTCGGGTCTCTACAGGAGTAGTACAAATAAAAAACAGAGTATTGACAAAAAGGAATAACAGTGGAGTATATATACTCCCCGAGGCCTAAAATGAAGCCACCCATAGAATAAATTAATACAGAGAAGGGATTATAAGGTCACCAGGATAGGTGTATAGTGGGGGAGATTGTTCATAACTGGTGGTTAAAGTAGGGGTTCCTCTTATAGAATTCCCAATGACCAATATAAAAAATAACAACTATTTTTTTATTTACTAAAAAATAAAAAAAAATAATGAATTTCATTTTATTTATAAAATAACATTGAAAAAAATTACATCACCTCCTAGAAAAGAAAACTAATAAGACTATAACGCCTCTATTTTTGGAACCACCTAACATATCACATTGATTCAGGAGAACTTGAAATCCTAAAAATTTAAAAGAGTACGTCAGTGTGCCCTTTCATGAATCTTAGTGACAAAGACATTACCAAAGAATGAAATATTAATATAAATGCTAAAACATGTTCAAATTAATATGATAAACTAAGAAATAACATTAATTGTCCCATAACTTCACTTACTAGAGCATTCCATCATCACATACATGATTTCTAACTGAACTCATTGTATCTATGGTATGGAGAGATCACCTAAGGATAAAGAATATAAATGTCTATAGCACTACCATTCCATAAATATAAAACACATTTAATAATAATAATATAAGGTATGAATGTGTAAAAAACTAAAAAATTAAAATTTAATAGTAGTAGAAAAATAAAATAAAACCAAACAATATGTCTCTAAGAATATAAACCCCTTGACACTCCCCATGAAACCACATAGGTCAATACATCATCATGGATCCTTTAGGAGATAGGTTCATAAAAATCAAACCTATAGGAAGACATTAAAACCACATTGATCTAGGAATAAGGCCTTGTAAAGCACTTTTAGAGATGAGGACATCCCAAAACCAACACTGAGTGTGATTCAATGACCATAATAATTATATATAAAACCATTTTAGAAACATATACACATAGGGGGGAATGTCTTACTAAACTACACAACTTGTAATGGTAGTTCCATCTATAATAAGGTACCCAATCGAACAACATAAAGAGATCAGTTTTCACTCTAAAATAAAAGAAAATTGGTAAGAAAACCACTATGAAACATCTCACCATATGTCAAGAAATATAAAACTATAAAAACACATAAAAACTTCCCAGAACCCCAAATCAAAATAGGGAATAAGAAGGAGAAAAAACAAGAATATAAGTTTATCTATCAAAATAACAAAAAATAGATATAGCTACATAACAAATAAAATACAGGACCATGCTAATCAAGAAAAAACAATAATTTTTTAATGATATGACATAAAAAGATTAAAAACAATGAATTATGAGATGAAAATTTTATCATAAATTATCTTGATTACCAATTCATTGGTGATGAGTTTCAGGTCTGTCACCATTCAAAATCCCAAGGAGACCATTGTAATATAATTTTTGATCCCAAAATTTTTAATGGAAAAATTAAAAATTCTAAAATTAATTATGAAAAAATTTAAAAACAGCAACATTACATAATTAATAGTCAACATGGACTTAATTCTCACTCGAAAAATACAATAAAAATGATTCCATTAAATAAATATTCAAAGGAATAATAAAATTTAAAAACAATAGATTCAAGTAGATTAACTTTTAGTATCATGAAAATCGAAGGGAGTATCATTAAACCATTGAAATTGAATACCTCAAATAAATTAGTATCATCCTAATAATAGCAGAATATATCAGCATCAACAAGTAATCAAAATAGGTAAAGAAAAAAATAAACTAGGACACTATAATTTTTATGTTCTTCATCCAATTTTTCTTTATTAATGAGGTAGGGGCACTAGAGTTTTACTATGATAAAATATACAAGATTAAAATGAAAATAATAAAAAATAAAGATACTTGAAAAGGATCCAAAGAAACTGTTTATGCATGGAGTTCTTGTCACTTTAGGAACTCATGATCATTCAGGGTTGAGAATAGTATTATAATCACTTGTCAAATGAACAGACTCAACTAACACCACAAGTAGATAACTAGAAGCAATACACAAGGAAGATTGAAAAATAAAATAATCATACCTATCCAAACAAATTTAAAATGGATTGGCCAGTTCATGAATTATTGGGATCCTTTTGGGATTTAAGTATGATCGGTTGATTTTTTTACATTTGTATCCACAAGTATTCCTCCATTAAAATAGATTGCATTCCATAAGAACATTAGGATCTTGATGAATCTCCTAACATATAGCATCATAGAGGTCCAACATCAACTCTCCAATGATTATATTTTCTTGTATATTTATAGGATAAAAAATAAAGTCCAAAAAATGAATAACTTCATATTTTACTCTCTAATGAAGAAGCGATAAACTAAAATCTAGTACCTCTCCATACCGAAAAAAATCCTCTAAAATTGTAGCAGTATAAATCCAAAACTAAGCAGTGTCATATTGGAATAATATTTGAGAGGAAATATTCCCCCATCCCGAGAACAAATTCACCCAAAGAAAAAATAGATTTGAAGTAGAGAGTGGTTGGTCACTGAGGCACATGGATGGTGGGGAGAGAGTTTGATCATAAGTATTGAACAAACCATGGGCTCCTCCAACCGAATTCCCAATGAAAAATATAAAAATCATCCATCATTTTTTTATTTAACTAAAAATGAAAATTTAATTAATAAATGTTATTTTATTTTAAAAAAAGTATAATAAAAAAATATAAAATTTCCATTAAAATGAGATCAAAATTTACATTTAAAAACAATTTTTCAAAACAATTTTTTGAAGAAAACAAATATCCTATCAAAGAGAGAAATAAATTAAAATTTTCATAATAAACATTTTAATAAATATCATATGTACCAAAGAGAGTAAAAATGATAAAATTACTTGAAAATACCATGAATAACCAAATCACAAAAAAAAATAATGATTAACGATAGGTATATCATGAGATATCAATATTGAATACTTAATTATAAACATCCCTAATAAACAATGAGATTGTAATGTAAAATCATTATCACATTGTTATCCTTATACTATAAACACTATGAAAGATATATCCTCAAATGGTTATTTAAATACAAAAAAATATGAGAATCATCCTAAAATACTGTCATTATCATTATATAGTATATATAGAATAAATTAGTGATAAATATTTCATGTTTCTCACAAAATTAAAAAAGTGAGATGAAAATACATTAACTTAATTATTAATTTTCCTTCATACATGTTCAACCATCCGGTATAGTAAATATATTTTTATTAAAAATATATAATAGAATCATATTTATATATATAATATGATTTATTATTTAATTATGAATTTATATTACCTATTTATTAACAATTTTATATTAATGTTATGCTTCATGAAATAATGACTTTTTCATACATGTTTTGAATTTTTATTATTTGTCCTATAAACTAGATAATTATTTAATAATATAAATATTGATAAATATGATACGAAAATCATTTATACTAAATATATTCATATTTAGAGTAATACATATGATTTAGTGATATTAAATGAATCACACCATTCATGGAGGCTGTAGGCCCTACGTATAGATGATGGTTGCTTCCATTTTCTTATCATATTGGAAGAAACAAAAGTAAATTATATATATATATATATATTATAATTCTTATAAAATTTTATTTTATATATATAACATATTTATATTAAATTGTCCTTATTATATTCTATGTAAATCCTAAACAAATAACATCACTTCGTTAGGCGGTAGACCACTGTACACACGAACGATGTTATTATATTCCAACAAAATGGAAAGAATAAATGTATGTATGATATCAAAATTAATGAATAATAATAAAATTTTAAATAGAATTAATATAATATATATATATATTCAATCATTACTCCCAGCCATGAAAGGTGTTAATGGAAGATTTATTGATATCGGTTCGTGGGGTTGTATTTTTTCATACATAAGAATTTGATTTTGTGACCAATTTGATGGAATTGTGAGTTTTTTAGGATTTACCATTAATATTGAAACATCTAAGTACATTTATAATTCTTAGGATATTATATAATAACAAAATAAAATTGAAGGGGCTTTAGGATGAAAAAAAACAAAAATGTCCATTAATGAATGTTACCTCATCTTCAGGTATCTCCATTTGGATTGTAAAAATGAAATCATTGGATGTATTTACCCCCAATTTAATTTTTATATGATGATATAAGTGATTTTTAGAAGTTATATGGGAAGGTAATGTTTGATACAGAAAGATTGGTAGGTGTGAAGAGATGACGAGTGGGAGGCCTTTTCTAAGTGGGGTGAGTGTTAAGCATTTAAATTTTTGAATGTGGGAATTCCAAAAACATTGTTTCATTTTAAACTAGTTCCAATAACACACAAAAAATATAATATATGGTATTAGGTTGGAATATTTCAATAATATTGGTGTTTTAAATTTTATAGGCTATCTCTTATCATTTATATTCATTTTCTTGGTAAACAAGTTTTTTAAATCATTGTAATTAATTAGAATAGTTTTCAATAATAACATGTGTAAAAAACTATATTGGACTTATTATAAATTATAAATTATTTTTGTTCCAAATATGTAATCCCCTTTTATAAATTAAATTCATATAACTATAAAACATTAATCTAAAATCAATCTCATAGATGGGAGGATAAAGCGGGGTTTTAAAGTGAAAATGTTCAAAAGATTACTATATTTTTATATATAAAATATATATATAAATGAATCCAATGACATAAATAGGATTAAAAAGTATAATTGATAAAAATAAACATTAATAATAATTTTTAATATAATTTATCATTATAAATTATTTAGTAGAAAAATCTGTTTTCAATTAATATTTAGTATATTTCTCAAATTAGTAAAAAATTAAACTTCTAAAAAGAATTCACCCAAATATTACATTAACATTAAAATATAAAAAATTACATTTATATTATCATATAGAATTTTTAATAATAACTTATTTTAGTTTTAAAACAAGTGCGCAATTAAAGGCATTAAAACTGACTTTTAGAAAAATGCACATTTTTATGTAAAAAATGGATTTATCCATATCTCTTGTATAAAAAATGAAAAAATGAATGTTAAATATTTTATTTAATATATAAAATTTAAAATGAATTCAAATAATTAATAAAAATTGATTTTTTTAATTTATTGAGATAAAATGTGTTTTTTTGTAGAAGATTTTATTTCTATAGATAGACTTTCTTTATTTAAAAATCATTCTTCAATTCATTTATATTCAATTGGATACCAAATAATTAATTATATAAATAAGAACTGCCCATATTTTTTTCTTTATCTATTCATTTTTATACTCACCATTCTAATGTATAGTAGATAAGTACGTTAATAATATGTCATATTTCATTTAAACTCAACATTTCCTATAATGCAAGGTAAGGTCGGTTTTACATGTAACGAATTATAGACACGGTATTTCCTAGAACACATTCCAAACTCAGTGTTTCAAATAAAAAAGCTAAACTCCTTGTTGTGTGTAGTGAAATCATAACAAATTATATCATATAAATCAAGATTAACTTGGTGTATCATGTATTGAACCCCATAAAATTATTTTAATTAATTAGAAAAAAAATAATCCATAAAATCTCAGGGTACTATAGGTCACATATATTGTCATTTTATTTTGGATTAATTCCTTGTTTACCCTTTTCAAACACATTATGAGAAAAAATATTTATACTCTTAGACAGTCAATATACTATCTTTAAAAACTAAAAATTCCATTAAATAGAAAATGGTTAATATTTTAAACCATATACTAACCAATATTACAAATAAAATATTTCATTGATATTTTATATGAAGTAATTAATTAATATTTATTGTAATATATCAGTAATGTCAATTATTAGAACACTATATTACATTTATTTTAATAATATTAATAAAATAATTGAAATTCAATAGAAAAATATTATATCACTAACATGTCATGATAAACTATAAATTTTTTGTATTGTATTAATAAAAAAATATTATATCACTAACATGTAATGATAAACTATAAAATTTT
This sequence comes from Viscum album, assembly GCA_963277665.1. Lineage (NCBI taxonomy): Eukaryota > Viridiplantae > Streptophyta > Magnoliopsida > Santalales > Viscaceae > Viscum > Viscum album. The sequence continues at coordinate 269,689,883 of OY728166.1, forward strand.
TGTATTATATTAATTTTACTATATCATATTGTTTTTAATATTATTAATACCATTTATATTAATTTTCTATTATTCAAAAAATTAATACTTCATCGTTTAGTAAACTTTTATGTTAATTATTTCATTAGTAAAGATTAATAATAAATTAAAAAACTTAAGATAAATCTTTTATCTAAAAATTTAATATTTATAACGTAGATCAACCTCTTGTAATACCTATGATTGAATTGTTAAAGATAAAAATACTAATGTGATATTTTTTACTTTTTGTAGACTACAATATTTTTAAGGTTATAATCTCACCCAAAAAGACAAAAATGACATATAACCAAATATTTCAAAAACAAGTAAAAAAATTTCTCCTACAATAAAATTAATGTAAAAGTATTGATCATTTTATAGTCCTTATCATTATATTTTTCACTATAATTACTCGTTTTACCCATTAACATAGTCAAAAAGTATTGTGGTTAATATTGAAATTGACCATAGATAAAATGGTCTTATTTAAAAATTTATAATTCATTTTTTAAAAATATTCAATCCTTTTTCAATATTAAAAACATAGATGTCACAAAATTTAATTTTAAATTAAATTGAAAAAATTTATTAAAAAGTTGTTTTCAAGAAAATTTCCATTTTAAAATATAAAGTATATCATAGTATATTCAAGTATAAAAATAATTTAAAAATATATTTTTTATTAAAAATTATAAGTAGCTATTAGTGTTCTTAAACAAACTAAAAATAAAATTTTACATTATAAATATTTATAGGACTATACAGTTTTCAATAAAAATTAGTATTTTTCACTATCCCTTGAAAATTCAGAAAATTTAAAAATTTATCAAATATTCATCTTTAGATAATTTTGACATGATGAAGTTGTAAATTATGTTAATTTCCACAAGTTTAATTTATATATTTTTGAAATAAATGTTTTAAATTGAGAAATATAATTCATATTTGATTTAGCATGAAATAATTGTTTTCCCTTTTTACTAAATAAATTACTATTATTTTAATAATTAATATATCTTTGTAAAATATAAATAATTAATAAATGAATTTTTTTAAATGAATTTTACCTAGGTCATTTTATTAAATGATTTAATATCTATGATGATGGGAAATTCCAATCAATTAGTAAATCAAAAAACAATAATAATTTTCACAATATATGTAAAAAAGTTAAATATTCCTTATTACAAAAAATGAGAATAATATTCTATCAATAAAATAAATTAAAATATGGTTTCAAATAAAATTAAATAATAATTTTATCATATAAAAAAATTATTGTAACTTTTTATTGACATCAACATAGATTAAAATGTTCTACGAGAAAAGATTGAATAGGGGCCTTTTCATTGTAAACATTTTTCACTATTGTATTATGCAATAAATAGTGGGGAGTGAAATGAAAACATGTGTACTCAATATTTATATATATGTGTGTGTGTGAGAGAGAGAGAGAGAGAAATATAATGCTTTTTAATGATAATGAGAATATATTTTAATTCATTAGAAATGAAAATGTAAAATTTATAGAAAAATATAATATTTTAAAAGTAACTATTACCTTGGATTTACACATGGTCATGAATGTTAGAACCATATGTATAATAAAAAATTATTTTAATTATTTACGTACCTAAGAATCATATTGATTTTTTTTCATTTCGTAATCACTTTTATGTCATTTATTACCATATCATATATTGTTACAAAATCTATTAAGTTCATGTTGAATTTATTTATGATGCTTTATCCATAATGAAAAAATGTCTTTTATAGGTAGTACATAGTCAAAGGTGTCACTAATCGATAATTATAACAATAAAAAATATGAAATATTAATATTATTAATATTAAGAAAATTAAAACATATTGTGATAGGAGGTCAGGAAAAATGAACCATGTCTCCTTATAGAGATGGTAATCCATAAAAAATGAACAAAATTTTCCTTTTTATAATAGATGAAAATGAAATGAAATTTATAAAATGTTATGTTTATATATTAAGAACAATACTAATTTTTTCATATTATTCAACACTTAAATTCTTATTACAATCCTTCTAAAACATAATTAAATAATAAATCCCATCACATTATGGAGGTGGTTGCTCACACATACCCAAGGGCGACGTCATCGTTTTTCAATAGATAGAAGTGTAAGATGATAGATTATATCATTTCATTATAACAACATAATTTAATAATAAATATCATCAATAGTCATTATTATCATAAGTAAAACTATCAATGGATAGTTTTTATGAAAATTGAATTATATCTCCTCTTGGACGTAGTAGTCTACACAATCGAAGGGGAAATTCATTCATTTGCCATTTAATTGAAAGTAGTTGGTTAAAAGTTGGTTGATATGAATATTAAATATTCAGTATATGGAATATATTGGTAATATTATATCATCATGGTGGTGATATAATTATTTGACACTACAGGAAAATTGCTCTATACCCACGGTTTTTTACAAAACCGTGCGTATAGGGATAGTATGTGAACCTATACCCACAGTTTTCCAAAACCGTGGGTATAGGCCACCTATACCCACGGTTGTTCCAAAAACTGTGGGTATAGATTTCTTTTAAGACCTATACCCATGGTTTTGGAGAAAACCGTGGGTATAGGGTATTTTCTAAATACCTATACCGACGGTTCTTGAAAACTGTAGGTATTGAGGTTTTTTTTTGAAGACCTATACCGACAATTCTCTAGAACCATGGGTATAGCTTTTCCGCGTTATAGAGGGGCAAGAAAATTAGGCGGGCCTCAAAAAAAATTTGGCGGGAAGACATTTATTTATGGTTTACATTAGTATATTTACGTAAATATAAATATTTAATACCAAAAATTCAGTAGCTCGGTGGGTGTACTAATCGCCGCATGTGTTGTAGGTCACCGGTTCAAATACCCGTAGCCGCATTTTTTAATTTAAATAACCATGTGGATAAAATTAATATAAATATGCATATATATATATATATATATATATCAGAAGTGGAATTTGATGGGTTGGTATGTGACCTGGTCCCCTGCTAGGTGTCACAGGTTCAAACCCATAGAACTGCTTGATTTTTAAAAAAGAAATCCCACGGTTTTCAAACTGTGGGGAATTTCATTTCCAGCGTGTCCATCTGCAGGCCATGCTAGTGGCCATCATATTCCCACGGTTTCTCTAAACCGTGGGTATATGTAAAAACCCTATCCTGACGCCACTCAGCCCCACGGTTCCCAAAACTGTGGGTATAACCTATACCCACGGTTTGTTGGGCTATACCCACGGTTTTTAACCATGGGTATAGAGAACTTTTACAGTAGTGTGATATATAATAATAAATAAAATAAAATAACTCATTTAATAGTTATACATATTCTTTTTAAAACCTCCCTTTAGTATACACCTTACGCCTTCCTGTCTTGGACTTATGGAATTATGAGGAGCTCCATTACATGAATGATGAATCTTGGAATTTTCTATCCAATCTCGGAAGATCTAATGTGATCAATATTTTAAAAAAAATAGTTGATAGGGGAATCCATTTTATATGTTAGGTGAGTGATAATCTTGTAAATTCTTGATGTAAAATTATATATAATATTTATTAATAAATTAATCAATCGAATTTTTTTTAAATCTATATGATTAGGGGTAATATGTAGAAATATTTTTATCTAATAGAAATTAAAAATGTAATTTAGTCATTTTAACACTTATTTTATTTATTTTTATTCCCTTGTATACAATTTTAACCTTTATTATAGTAATTGTTTTTTTTCTTGGATAGTGTTTATAAAAAAAATTATGTTCAATATATTACCAAATTCTAGTTATTCTTATATAAAATTTTATATGATTTCAAATGATTTAAATTAAAAAGGAAGTAAAAAAAGTTTTTTATTTTTTTATAATACAAAACAAAAATAATTTTGAGATAAATTATAATATTATGTATAAAAATGTTTTAATATAAAATAATTTATAATAATTATTCATCTAAAGATAGTTTTATTATGTTAAAATAATGGAGTTTTATTTTATGTCAAACTGAAATTGAATCAAATGAGACCTTGAAATTCTAAACTCAAAGAGAAGCACCAAAAACATTGATTATGTTGATAAATACATTACTTAGATTATCAAAATTTTAATCCCAGATATATAATTTCAAAATTAAATTTTTATAATATTTATATTACATATTAAATATATATATATATAGTATAGATAAAATTTAAAATAAATGCATGGTTATTTTAATATCATAAAATTACGAGTAATTGTAGAACTAATATTTTTCAATATTCACAGAAAATATCAACTATTTCTTAAAATCATAAAACATAACTTGAATAAAATTTATAAATAATAATTTAAAAATAATGTTCATTTTCCCATATATAATATTTTGTAATTTTTATAAATGATTATAATCCTTTTCTCATAAAACATATAAAATAATTTTTTATGAATAATGTCTTTTTGTGTCATCATAAGAAATTATTCTTACACTTTTTCTCATAATTACAATCTTTACTAAAAAAATTACATTGCATTAATTGTTTTCATTAATGAAATACTAAATACCTATATTTTATAAATATATTATTCATATTTATACCTAACAACCCAAAAACAAGGTTATAACTGTCATATATTAAAAATATTATTTCATGGTCCATTTACGCTTCGGGATGAATATGGTTTATACTATAGAATTTAATATTCCTTTAGAGTAAAATAATATGTTTGGGGGTACATTATTTACTATATATATGAATAGTACACTCATGGTTTTAATTCATGTTGATCTTATCATAATATTTTAATAGATTTTATCTTGTGTATTTATTTCAATGCTACTATTTAGAACATATTATTTTGTTAATGAAAAATACTTTTACATTCGTAACACTTAATTTTTTCAATGTTTTTCTAGAAGTCTACCAACAAAAATTAATGGATACATTCTAAATAAAATATGATATATTTATCTATCGTTTCTCAATATTTCATATTTATAATAAAATATTCCTTCATGATTCTTTTCAACATTAAATTATATATTTTATCGTAAATTTATTTAGTATTTTAATCATTATAAGTTTTAATGATGAATGACTATGTTGAGTTTCTTAATGCCCTAATCATGAAAAACAACCATTAAATAATATGTTATTTTACCCATCAAAAAATGTTGAAAATAACTTTGTATAATACTCTATAGGAATAATAATTATAGTGATAAAGAAATTAATTGATTTCTAAAAAATATATAATAAAACCTACATAATTGCTACAATAAATTAAGAATTAAATTATACTACCACTTTTTACATATATATTGTTTTATGAATTTTTTAAAAAAATTATTTCTTTTAATCTAATTAAACTTCACAAATTGGGATAATGTCAATTCCAATCATTGATATGAGAACTATGAATGATACTATTAAAATTAATTTCACTATAATAGAAACAACCTGATATATCCTAATTATAATAAGATTCCATCTAAGAATCCTGAATATCAATTCCATCCACTAAGTATCAAGGGATTATTCAATGTCCATAAATAATATAAAGTACAATTTATATCTAGAATCATATAAACCATGTGATTATGATCAATGTACATTTTATCACAAAATACATGATTTCAAAATCAACTATATTAATCCCAAAATCATGCACATTCACCCATATACAATATTAATATAATTCCATTGATACATGGGGATTTATTTTTCTTCATTCCCTATCCCTTTATATTTCAAACACTAGATAGTAGTGGTATTCTTATTTACTTTATATTCATGAACCTAAGGGTATTTCTCGAAAAAAAACTTACAAAATCTATTATTCCCTTCATGTATTTAACATACTATGTCATTAAATAATTATCACATTTTTTATTTTCAATCATTCTTTTAGTTTCCTCCACATAAATTTGTTTTAATTGGTTCATATGCATCCTATACTTCTCTTTATTTCCATTGATAATAAATAGTTTTATTAATTTATTATCTATTATAATTTTAAAAGGTAACATATTATAATATGATTAAAAACTTGGAGAAAATATTTCCTATAAAATGACTGTATTAATCCCATAAATTAAATTATAAATATTTATTTTTGGATAACGTGTGTATTCCAAAATATGACATGAAAATATAGTAATGTTCAAGTTGGAGATAAAGTCTTGCTCTATAGTTCACAATTGAAACTGATTCCATGTAAGTTGAGTTCTAGGTGGTTATGTCCGTATGTTGTGACTAATTTTTTTCCATACGGTGTAGTGGAGATCACACAAGAGGACACAGGAAGGATCTTTACAGTCAAAGGGAAATGTCTGAAGAAATACATTGAGGGATTTCTTATAGATGTAGTGGATTTCATCACACTACATGACCCCATCATAACCTGAGCAAATCAGGTTGTTCCTAACCCTTTAAATTTTATATTCTTTGTACTATTTAAAATTATACATTTCATGTGCATATATCATCTAATAGGTTCACATTATGGAAAATTCAATATTGTAATTGTGGGGGAGGGGAAAACTTTTTTGGATAGATTATTTGGATTTTCATTGGTGTGTTTTATGTGTATCTTCTATTACGTTTTTGGTTAAAATTTTCAAAAACAAAAAAAAAGGAAAACAAATATCATGTAACATTTTTATATAAAACATATGAAAAATGCATGTTTTCAAAATTCATTGCTATAAATATAGTAATGATTAATATTTCATCATCAAGGGTTGACTTTTATAAAAATTGAAGTCGTCAATGATATGAATTGTTTTGTCATTATAAAACCTTTTAGATTTTGAAATTATTATTTGTGATATTTTTTCATGGAAAATTGTTTCATTGATTTACCACACAATTTTTCACACAATCATGACGTGTGAGTTTCTCTTACCCAATTGAATGTATATTTAGAGTAAGTAATCCTTTTCAGCTTATAACATGGTCTTTCCATACGTTTGTTTCTCTTCTGATCATTTCCATCACTATAACAGATTGACCTATGCACATGCACCAAATATCTGACTATTTTATGCCCAATAAAAAATTCAAAAAATCAAATATTCAAAAAATACAGTCAATAAAGATGGGAGAGATGAAATGTACCACATGTGGGGATATTTAGGTCGGAAACTCATGGTTTAACTTCTGGGGATTCTAAAATGAGTGGGTTTTGGAATTTGATTGCAAAAAATGTGTAACAGGTATAGTGGAATAGAATCAGGTAAAAATAAAAGTCTTTATTTACAAAAATATACAAGATAAAGGGTGGAGAGACCAGCTTGGAATAGTTGGCACACACACACATGGAGAATTAGTTGCATGGTAGACCCATGAATTATTTTGCTATGATATTCTTATTAATCTCACAGGATTTTGTTTTGACACAATTTATGAGACAATTAATTTCAAATTTACTGATATTTATTCTTTATTGTATTCTTACTTTCCCTAAATTTTCAATGTGGATTGAGAAATTTGAATATTCATATCTTGTCACAATTGTTTCAAATACATGATATGAGTTTTTTCCCTGAAGTGAAAAATGGTAAGTAAGTGGAGTCGTTAAAACAAATTTCTATTGAATATTTTATTTATAATAAATTATATAATTCCCTCAAGTATTTTTAAATATGATTATTTATAAAATATTTGGGATTAGATCATTCATTTGAAAATAGGTTGAAAATTCCAGTTTTACACATTTAAAATTCACTACAGTATTTCGAACATAAATATTTTAATATGACTTATTTGAACATAAAATTTTGTAACATTGTTCCTAAAATAAATTAATACAACTGGTATTCAGGACATTATAGCTAAAGAGTTCATTGGGATTGAGTAAATGTGCCATTAATTCAATGGTCAGTTGAACATGTGAGATTGGACATCACTTTAGTGTCTGGGTCATATCTTCTACATCCTTGAATGGATTTATCCCAAATTTTGATAGGGGATCTAAAACCCAAATTTTCACATATTATACTTCTCTAAGGATAGCTAAATCAAGAGTTTTTGTGGTCAAGAATTCCGTTCAAGTGGAATTATAATATTTGGAATAATCTCCTCATTCACACTTGAAACAACTTTTAACATAGCCTCCTCTCCACTCTATAAATATGGATTTTTTGTATTTTAAAGGGTTGGGACGTGCATTAGGAAGTTTAGTGTAGAATATAATTGTATTCACTCCAATTATCCAACCACTTCAATAAGGGTTTCTCTTGAAGCAAGGATCCCTTCGATAAAGCCTTCTTCTTCCCCTTCTTCTTCTTCGTGTTATAATACTTTTGTTTGTGTAATAAACTTCTTTGTTATTATTTTATTTATAATATTTTATTCTATTTTGTTAATATTTTATATTCTATTAATCTTCATAATTTGTATGTAATCAATAGTGGAGACGTGATTGGGTTCTACCCTTTCAATCCATTGCTCATGCAAAACATCTCCAGGATGACCACACCGCCCATGGAAGAGTAGTTTTCTTAGTGATCGATCTATATTATACTCTCTTAATTTAATTATTTTAAATAAATGAGCTAATTTAATTCAGATAATATGTTCCATGAATTTATTTTTTAAATTATATGAAACTAATCAAGCAATTGAACAATTAACACAAAAACATGCAAGGTCGGGTATTGTGTGAATTGTGAGAGCGCAATCTTAATCGATAATACAACGCCACACGGGATAAATTTATAGAGTTAAAATATAATACCTAAACAAAATTAATCCTCATTTTGCAGAATGTATTTTTTCCCTAATTTACCAATGTCCATAAGATATCCGTAGAACATCAATCAATGCGGGGTGTTGTGATTTCATGTTTCAAAGATAGCCTAGTGTTTAATTCACATCATCTTTATGGTAAAGTTAATTCTCCTAGGGTTCAGGGGTTAACAAGTTAGTGGATAATAATTAATTGTATTTTTATTTAGATGATAATGATAAATAATTTAGTGAAGTGGTAGAGTTAGATCTATTTCACCATTTAAAATATTTTTTTAAAAACATCTTCATGTTGTGCCTTTTTAATCGAACTTCATTTCAAAAATATAAAAACAAAAAAAATTATAAAATCTTATTCTATAAAACTTCTTCTTGATTTAAGAATGGTAAACAACCCCCCCCCCCATCCTTTCAAGTAGTGTTATTATTCCCTTTTATGTTATTTTTTAAATAACTTTAATAAGTTGTCAAATTTACTTCCCCCATTGAGAGACGACCTTGGTCAGCCACTTCGATGCACCTAAGTAACCAAAAATCACACTAATTATCTAAGGGTTCCCACGACAACACCTTTCAAGTATACTTTGTGAGAGTTTTTTCCAAATTCTCTAAAACACTAAATTTAAAAGATCCTTGAATGTGAATTATACTTAAAAAAACACTAGAATAAGTTTTTTAAGGGTGAGTGCTTATAGTTAGTATGAGAGGATGTATTAGAAAACTTTTCATATTAGGATGTCTTATTAGGATTTAATGATATAATCTTGGGTTAATAATTTTAAGGTTTATCAAAATATCAATGACTTATAAAACCCTTTTTAGGCATTATGTTATGAAATTGTATATTGACTAACAATGTTTTTTTTTTTGCATACATTCATTTTTGTGTAAATTATATGTGATTACTTAAGTTATGAGATAACTTTTGAGGATGTTACTGAAATTATTCTATTTTTATAAGGGTTATATTAATATATTTTTATAAAAATGAAAACTCACATGATGGGTGACAACCCATCACATTCAGAAAGGCCACGGGAATCTAACCCACAATTGAAGGGTGACAAGGGTGCATCACCTACCATTGGCCTACGTGAAGTCTCGTGTTAGTATAAATTTATCATTTTAGTTAAAAAATTTATGAAATAATAATAAGTTGATTTTTGGGAACAAAATTTTTATTATATTAGAAAAATTATTTGGGGGATTAAGTGATGAATGTTGTTTTGCAAAACATTTTCTATTTTTGGGAACTTTATATAATTAAGTTTAAAAGAATACTATGGGATTTTATTTTATGAATAAAGGTTGAATTATATTTTTTAAGAATCTATTATTATATACATATGGTGATTCAATAAATACTTATCATATATTAGAGATTGTGTGAATTAGGAAATTATATTTTTAGTATGATACATTAAGAGTAATTATCATTACTTGAAAATAAACATTAAAATTTATCTTGGAAGACTCTTTGATCAAATCCCTTTAGATTTTGGTTTTTAACCATTGTTAGATTATTTTTGATGATTTTAAGGATATTGTTTTTTAATAGTCAATGTTGAATTTTGGGTATTACAGTTGAATTTTGGATATTGAAGAAGTTTTTCGTCAAATAATGTTGATTATTTCTGGAGAATTGTATTATCTTTTACTAACCATTTCAGTTATGATTAGTTTATAATGATAGGATAAACACATATTTAATATTTTAGTGATTATTTCAATCTCTAGAATTTGATTACCGAGCTTCATACATGAAAAATTCATCTTGAATACTCATCATTTGTAGAAAAAGATGAGTTTGTGGTGGAAATTGATTAATGGATGAAAATATCCTTTCAATTAAGTATTTTTCCTTATGTTGATAGTGCAAGTAGTAAAATAATTTCTCAAATCTATGAACCATGCCCCAAGACCATGAACTGAAATGGGCCGACCCCGATGGGCCGGACCCAGTAAAATAGGTTGATCCTTTGTGGGTCGGACCTGAGTGGGGTAAGTTAGACCCCGAGACCCATTGCTTCGGGCTGTCCTGACCGAGTCGGACAGAGCTGAGACCCAACTGGTCCCCGAATAAAGAAATGCTCATAACTAACGAACTAGGTGTCTATTCGACACGCTATCAGTGTCTTTGGGATCCCTTTTGGGAAGCGTTCCCTTTGGCATATTCTTGTAGGTCTTACTAAGATGGGCATATTCTTGTAGTTCTGACTGAGCTCGTCCAAACCAAGGTGTGATCACACCTATTACATAGAAAGGGCTGTAAATAATATAATGGGCATTCGTTTGATGAGCCATCTGTGGCACTAGAACCCTTAGGATGAGGTGGTCATTTTGGTATAATTCACTTCTGTTTTGGAGAAAGTTGGAGTTTGGCCAGGATGGATCAAATCCAAATCCAACCAGGCCCTCGGAACTAAAACTCTTATAAGTCACATATTGGGCGTCTAATTTACGTGTTTTCTATCACGTTGTAACCCTTACTATAAGGCCCCATCCTTATAAATTACTTAATATTGAGTTACATCAAGAATACACGTTCAGGATCTTTTTAGGTTTAGAGTTTTAGAGAATTAGATCATAAATCATGCATTACACTCCACTTTTAAACAAAGTGGTTACATAAAAGATGGTACTCATTTTTCCCACCAATGGAAACATATTTAAAATAAAACATGGATTCTTTCTTGACACTTCCTTGACACTATCATCACATCATGTACCTTTCCCTTGACCTGTGAAAAACATTTCAAAAACATGGGATGAGCATAAAAAGCTGAGTAAGGGATATAAAACTACGAAATGAAAACATTATTCCATGTATGAAAATCATACTTTACCCATAAAACATAAGCATTTTAACATACCCCATCAAATCATGAATAAATCATAGAAATCAAAAGACATAAAGGTAACTTGAGGCATTCATAACATTCTTATGTAGGGAGTAACCATCATGGTTATGTTTGGAATACCCATCACAGTATATTCCCTAAATCTCTTCAGAGAAACCTTAACATTTAACTCCTTCGCGTTACCCAATGAAGTGGAGAGCTATATCGGGCTCACCCGCCCTTAGTTTATCACGGAACCACCCGTCTTCATAATAATTCCCAAGAACCATAACATAATTGTATCACATAAAACATGCAAAAAAGGAAACATAACATTTCCACATTTCAATCACAAGATATCAATACGACACATTGATATAATAAAAACATTATGAAAACCATATTCAATACCAAAATAAATTCAAAGTAAAACATGGTATTTATTTTTCATTTAAAAAAAATTATGGCTTGTAGAGGAAGCCGAAACTCAAATAATGGTCACAGCGGCGGAGAAGTCGTTGTCGCAGCATACGTACGACAAAAAAAACATTCCCTTTTGTCATTTAGTAAACACTTCGTATAAAGAAGATTCCTTTTGAATAGATATAAAAGTCAAAGGGGTTTATACACCGTATAAAATAAAGTAGTGTATAAAACAAAATATGCCTCAACGAAAGGATATTGAGATGAAGTCTCATACCTCGTATCCGACTTGACTCTATCGTTGTTTAATCTCATGAATAATAAACTTGAGTTAATTTATACTTTCTTAAGAACCTTTTAAAAGTTTCTTATTCCTTTTATATCACTTATTACCATGTCATGAACACTATGTAATTATTTAAGTTAATAATGGTCGTTTTGTTGATCATTGGTACTTGAGTCAAAAATAAACTCTTTATAATTACAAGTTGTTCATGTGGTAAAATATCCATTATATCCAGTATTATATTCATGATGTAGATATCATATATATCATATATATCCAGTATATACATGCATTTATAATATTACATAACATTTAGAGGTAAGAAATGAAATGTACCATTCAGGGAGACGGTAAGTCATACGTACGCATGAATGCTACTTTCATTTATATTTCCTATTTAATGGACTTGAATCATAATGATATATAGGTATATTATAATTCCATTATAATATCATATATAATATCATTAACTCCATCCTTTATACGTCCCACATATGGCATTAACGAATCAAATCACATTGAGGGGGCGGTAGTCTGCACTTCCTAAAATGAAGATATCGTGTTTACCCATAATGGAAACCATAAAGGAATGACATGAATGAAAAATACAGAATCATAAGGAAAACATAAACATATTATATATCATATATAAATATAGTGACATCTTAATGGCCACCTTTGAAGGTGTTATAAGAATATTGAACAATCATCATTTCATGAGGCAGAAATTCGTCATCCACGGAAACAGTATGCTCTTAAACCGTTAGATGTAGTTTTGTGTAAGTTTAGCTCAAATTATTCTCATAAAAACATCCTAGTATATTGAAGATACTGTTTTTGTTACAAAATAAATGATTAAAAAGATTTTAGGGGGTTGAAGAATCAAAATAAAACAAAAAAAACATTAGAGACGTCTTTACCTTTAAATCAGGTAACTCCTATTGGTTTGAACCAAAAGGGTTTATTGAAGAGCTTACTACCTAAGGTAAGGATTATAGGATGAGTAGAGGTATGTGGAGAGACAAAATGAGCAGATATTGGCCAAGCCAATGTCTTGAGATGTGTGTGTAAAGAGGTAGGGGTGGGGGCCTTTTATAAGAGGAGAGGAGGGGCACTCTTGGAATGTTATAAAATGTTACTTTATATTGAAATGTGTTTAGGATTTAAAAGGTCTCACATTGATATATTTCGAGGATTAGGTTATAAGGGTTCGAAATATACTCATCCAATAGGTCGTTGACAAGTGTAAGTCTGAGATTTTACATTATCTTTTCATTTTATTTAAATCGTTCATTAATGAGGTAATCGCTGCATCATCATGATGTCATAAATAATTTAATTTATTTAAAGTCTAAAAATTATTAAAAAATACTATGATGTAGGAAATATTTTTATATTTACAATTAATATTTATATTCCAAAAGATAATTTATGTAGACAAAATTAAAAATGTTTTACTCAGGTGATCCATTCTTTATTATATTTAACTTTCTTTAAAAATAAAAAGATAAAAAGTCATTATCACACAAAAGTGATTCCATGGGGTCCCCATGATTTGAACAAGGAATACCATGGTCGTCCATGACACAACCAGTAGCATTGGGACACATGTTGGGGTCATTTGTTATTATTATGATATTATTTTATTATCCCCAACTATCTGATTACTAATTAATCAAGATAATTAAAGATAATTATCGTTGTTACTATTCATAATGTCCAAAAACAAAAGAGTCCAAATTACATAATTTGGATATCCTGATTCAAAATATGGAATCCATTTAACCAAATTCCAAACCCAAAAATTTCAATAATTAATTTAAAAATAATTCCGGTTGTCAAAACAAATAGCGGGTTTTTTTGAAACAATATCTATGAAAAGATTGGCACTTGTTTATTCCCAATTCCAAAGTGAAATTAATCTCAATGACCACCATTGGATTACATGGTAAAAATATATTCTATATACACTTTAAAACCAATTAAAAAGATAATCTAACCATATAATTAAATTAGATGAAAAGGCAGTTTTGATGTAAAATGCAGTATTTTTCACTATTCATTAAAAAAATGAACATTTTCAGAAAAATACCAAAAAAATTTCCAAAATAAATTTCAATGACCCAATAATAAATAATAAGTTTATGTTGACAAATATATGTTATAAAATTGTCAAAAGTTTGATTTAAAAATGGTTTTCCATCAAAAGGCGGTAAAACAATCTTTTAAAAATATTAGAGAATTCCATGCTTAAGATTGGATTTATTCTCATTTTAATCCTCTAAAACACTATCTAATTCATAAATAGACATATATAAGAATATATATTATTCATTACTTACTTGGGATGTTACATCCTTCCCCACTTTAGAAAATTGAGTCCCCACAATTTATTTACTTATCGAATAAGTGGGGGTATTTATCCCTCATTGCATTTTCAGATTCCCATGTTGCCTCTTCACTCATGTGGTTTTTCCAAAAAACCTTTACCTGATGAATCGCCTTATTTGGAAACACTTTCTCCCTGTGGTCAACAATCTGGACCGGTTGTTCCTCATAAGATAGATTCTCTTCCAACTGAACTACCTCTGGACTCAAAACATGAGATAGATCTGGCATGTACTTCCTTAACATTGAAACATGAAAAACATTGTCTACCTGAGATAAAATTGGAGGTAAAGCCACTTGGTATGCAACTCATCCAACTCTCTCTAGAATTTCATATGGTAAAATGAACCTTGGACTCATCTTTCCTTTCTTACCAAATCACATCACACTTTTCCATGGTGAGACTTTGAGAAAAACATGATCACCTACATCAAAAGAGAGATCCTTCCTCCTGCTGTTCGCATAACTTTTCTTCCTGCTCTGAGTTTTTATCATGTGTTTTTGTATCAGCTGAACTTTTTCTACCAACTCTTCTACCAATTCTAGTCCCATCAACTTCCTTTCACCCACTTCATCCCAGAAAGCTGGAGTTCGACACTGCTTCCCATATAATGCCTCAAATGGTGCCATCTGTATACTGGAATGAAAATTGTTATTATAGGAAAACTCAACCAAAGAAAGATGTTGGTCTCAACTTCCCTGATAATCAATCGAACAAGCACGTAGAATATCCTCCAATGTCTGAATTGTTCGTTCTGACTTCCCATCTGATTGAGGATGAAAAGCTCTACTAAAATTTAATTCAGCACCCAACGACTTCTGAAGGCCTTTCCAAAAGATGGAAGTGAACCTGGGATCACGGTCAGATAAAATGGAGAGAGGAACTCCTTGTAACCTGAATATCGCTTTAAAATACAAACGGGAAAGTTGATCTAGGGAAAAGGTATCTTGAATAGGAAGGAAATGAGCAGATTTAGTCAAGTGATCAACAATAACCCATATTGCATTATTACCTCGAGGTGTCTTCAGTAATCCCATAATGAAGTCCATGGATATGTTCTCCCATTTCCACTCTGGCACTGGTAAAGGTCGAAGCATCCCTTTTGGTAACTATCTCTCTGCTTTAACCTGTTGACAAGTCAAACACTTCATAGTAAAATCAACAATATCCCTTTTCATTTCGTCCCACCAGTAATACTCCCGAAGATCTCTATACATCTTAGTACTGCCTGGATGAACTGAAAACGGAGAACGATGAGATTTACATAACAACTCTTTCTTCAACTATGAATCACAAGGCACACATAATATCTTCCCATATCATAAAACACAATCATTATCAATGTTGAATTCAGGAAACTTACCCTTCTGAAACCATCTCTACCTTTTTCTACAACTCACTCTCATGCTTCTATGCTTGATTAATTCTATCTGATAGAGAAGATTTCACTGATACCTGAAACAAAACAGAAGGACATCCTACACCAACAAATTCTATGCCAAAGTTCATCAAATCCTTAACCAAAGGATCACGTTCCAAAAACAACATTGTTAATGAAGCATTACTTTTTCGACTCAAAGCATCAGCCACTTTATTTGCTTTTCCCGGATGGTAATGAATTGTACAATCATAATCTTTGATTAATTCTTGCCATCTCCTATGTCTCATGTTCAATTATTTCTATGTGAATATATACTTTAAACTTTTTTGATCAGTATATATTTCACACTTTACACCATACAAATGATGCCTCCAAATTTTTAAATCGAAAACAACAGCAGCTAATTCCAAATCATGTGTAGGGTAACTTACCTCCTGAGTTTTCAACTGACGTGAAGCATAAGCAATTACCTGATCATTATGCATTAGGACACAACCAAGTCCTTTCATTGAAGCATCACTGTAGATAACAAACTCACCATTCCTGGAAGGTCGTGCCAAAACTGGATCATTCACCAATCTTCATTTCAATTCTTGAAATTAATCATCACATTCTTTTGTCTATATAAAATTAACACCCTTCCGAGTTAGCTTAGTCATTGGACTAGATAACCCTGAAAATTTACTAACAAACCTTCAGTAATATCCTGCCAAACCAAGAAAACTACAATTCTCAGTTACATTTGTGGGTCTTGGACATTCTTCCACAACCTTTGTTTTTACAGGATCAACAGTTATTCCATCTTTACAAACAATGTAACCAAGGAAAAAAAAATTTGCAACCAAAACTCACACTTTCTGAATTTCCCATACAATTTCTCTTCTTTTAAGGTTTGAAAAATAACCCTTAAATGTCTTTCATGCTCCTCTTTACTTTTAGAAAACACCAAAATATCATCAATGAAAACAACCACAAACTTATCCAAGAACTCATGGAAAATTCTATTCATAAGATCCATGAATACAGTGGGTGCATTGGTTAGCCCAAAAGGTATAACTACAAATTCATAATGGCCAGATCTTGTTCGAAACGCGATCTTTGGAATATCTGCTTCCTTTACCTTCAACTGATGGTACCCCAATCTCAAGTCAATATTTGAAAAATACTATGCTACCTGGAGCTAATAAAAAAATCATCGATATGAGGCAAATGATATTTGTTCTTAACAGTGATGTTATTCAAGGATCTATAATCAATGCAAAGTCTCATTGAAACATCTTTCTTTTTAGAAAATAAGACAGGAGAACCCAATGGTGATGTGCTAGGTCGAATGAAACCTTTCTCTAATAAATCTTGCAATTGCTCCTTCAACTCTAAAAGTTCAATTTGAGCAATTCGATAAGGGGGTTTTGAAATTGGCCTAGCATCAGGAAATAAGTCAACAGTAAACTCGACTTCCCGATTTGGTATTATTCCAGGAAACGCATCAGGAAAAACATCAGGATACTTATTTACCACTGGCACATCATTAATCTGAACAGTTCCCTTGTTTTCAACAATATGTGCAAGGTAACATTCATTTACATCTTTTACAAGTTTCTCGGCCTCTTGATATTTTATCAACAATAAGGGTTCATTATTGTACACAAACTAAAAGTATTTCTTAAATGAAACTTCTTTATATCTACAATAAATCTTAGCATGGTAAGTAGAGAGCCAATCTATACCCAGGATAACATCAAACTCTACTAGAGGTAAAACAATAAGGTTTTCAGGTAGGTTCTTTCCACAGATAAGGATAGAGATATTCTTATAAAAAAAATTCCTCAACATTTCCCCCGGGTGTTTTTACCACAAGTTCAAGAGTCATTTCTTAAGATGGTATTCCCAATTTACTAGAAAAGTTTTTAGAGATGAAAGAATGTGTAGACCCCGAATCAAACAACACATTGGCATAATCTGAGAAAACAAACAAAGTACCTGATACCACTTCATTTTCTGGCCCAACATCTGCTAAAGTAGTTTCAAAGGATTTCACCACCCCTTTCTGCTTGTAGTCTAACGGCTTCCCATCACTCGAGCTCTTTTTCGGACACTAGTTTGCATAGTGACACATCTCATTTCACTTAAAACATTTTACTAACTTTAAATCAGATTTAGACTTACCATAACCTTGATCTTTTTCAGTGCAATCATGAGCCTTATGTCCCATCTTGCCACATCGGTAGCACTTTCCAGAATTCAGAAGACATTCCCCATCATGCCTTTTACCACATTTATCACAAACTGGAAACTTAGTTTTCTTACCATCATACCTTTTTGAAGAATTCTTCCCTTTCTCCTGCCACCTCGGTCTCTTCTTCTCCTAGTTGTTATAGAACACTTGATCATCAGAAAACTCCATTTCCACCTTCTCAGCATATCGAACAAGCTTTTCATAACTTTTGAACTCGTGAGAAGCTAAAGCCCTTCGATATTTTGGCTTTAATCCTAAGTAAAAACGATTGACTTTACTATCAGGGTCTCGGATAAAATTCGGAGCATACCTTGACAATCGAGTGAACCTCTCTTCATAAGAAGCCACTGATTCATCCTCTTGCCTCAATTACAAGAATTGTTTTTCCATCCTAAGTCGAACAGCCTTAGGAAAATACTTCTCATGAAATATATATTTGAATTCATCCCAGTCGAGAGCATCAATCTCATCATCATCCCTGATATTTTTAACCATCGACCACCACTGATCTGCTTCACCCTCAAAACGGTAAATAGAAAGACTAACCTTTTGATTGTCTGAACACCCCATGTAATCGAAAATCTTCTCCAGTGCTTTAATCCACCCTTCAGCTAGCACAGGGTCAGATGATCCTCTAAATGATGGGGGATGTTGCCTCATGAAATGTTCCACTACTGGCATGTTCCTCTGTGGTTGATCTGGCTGATCTCGTGCATGGATACCATCACCATTTATCGCTTGAGTCAATAGCTCCATTACAGGAACAAACTATTCAGTTCCAATTCCGACCATCTCTGGATGCTGATTCGGAAGGTCATTTCCTTCTGTACGCCTTCTTAGCACTGCTTCCCAATTTCCTATGCAGAAAAAAATTCTGAACAAACATTTCTTAGATGAAGCAACATGGTAATCTTCAAATGCTATATCATTTCAATTAAACCATAAAAAAATATTTTTGGATAATCATTTAATAGAATTCTAACTCATAAAGTTATCTAAACCTACCTCTAATACCAACTATAAGGCCCCATCTTTAAACATTACTTAATCTTGAGTTACTTCAAGAATACACGTTGAGGATCTTTTCAGGTTTAGAGTTCTAGAGAATTAGATCATAAATCAATAATTACATTCCACTTTTAAACAAAGTGGTTACATAAAAGATAATACTCATTTTTCCCTCCAACGGAAACATATTTAAAATAAAACATGGATTCTTTCTTGACACTTCCTTGACACTATCATCACATCATGTACCTTTCCCTTGACCTCTGAAAAACATTTCAAAAACTTGGGATGAGCATAAAAATCTCAGTAAGGGATATAAAAGTACGAAATGAAAACATTAGTCCATGTATGAAAAACATACATTACTCATAAAACATAAGCATTTTAACATACCTCATCAAATCCTGAATAAATCATCGAAATCATAAGACATAAAGGTAACTTGAGGCATTCATAACATTCTTATGTAGGGAGTAACCCTCATGGTTACGTTTTGAATACCCATCACATTATATTCCCTAAATCTCTTCATAGAAACCTTAACGTTTATCTGCTTTGCATTACCCAATGCATTGGAGAGATATATAGAGCTCACCTGCCCTTAGTTTATCATGGAACCACCCGTGTTCATAATAATTCACAAGTACCATAACATAATTGTATCACATAAAACATGCAGAAAGGAAACATAACATTCCTACATTTCAATCCCAAGATATCAATACAACACATTTATATAATAAAAACAATATGAAAACCATTTTCAATACCAAAAATAAATGAAAAGTAAAAAACGATATTTATTTTTCATTTTAAAAAAATGTTATCGCTTGTAGAGGAATCCAAAACTCAAATAATGGTCACGATGGTGGAGAAGTCGTTGTCGCCGCATACGTACGACAAAAAAAACATTCCATTTTTTCATTTAGTAAACCCTTCATATAAAAAAGATTCATTTTGAATAGATTTAAAAGTCAAATGGGTTTATACACCGTATAAAAGAAAGTAGTGTATAAAACAAAATATTCCTCAATGAAAGGAGATTGAGACGAAGTCTCATACCTCATATCCGACTTCACTCGATCGTTCTTTAATATCTTGAATAATAAACTTGAGTTAATTTCGAATTGCTTAAGAACCTTTTTAAAGTTCATTATTCCTTTTATATCACTTATTACCATGTCATGAGCACTATGTAATTATTTAAGTTAATAATGGTCGTTTTGTTGATCATTGGTACTTGAGTCAAAAATAAACTCTTTATAATTACAAGTTGTTCATGTGGTAAAATATCCATTATATCCAGAATTATATTCATGATGTAGATATCATATATATCATATGTATCCTGTATATACATTCATTTATAATATTACATAAAATTTAGAGGTAAGAAATGAAATGCACCATTCATGGAGACGATAAGCCGTACATACGCATGAACGCTACTTTCATTTATATTTCCTATTTAATGGAATTGAATCATAATGATATAAAGTTATATTATAATTACAGTATAATATCATATATTATATCATTAAATCTATACTTTATACATCCCACATATGGCATTAATGAATCAAATCACTTTGAGGGGGTGGTAGTCCGCACTTCCTAAAATGAAGATATCGCATTTACCCCTAATGGAAACCATAAAGGTATGACATGAATGAAAAATACAAAAGATTAAGGAAAAAATAAACATATTATTTATAATATATAAATATAGTGACATCTTAATGGACACCTTTTAAGGTGTTATAAGAATATTGAACAATCATCGTTTCGTGAGGCAGAAATTCGCCATCCACAGAAACAGTATTCTCTTTAACCATTAGATGTAGGTGTGTGTAAGTGTAGCTCAAATACTTCTCATAAAAACATCCTAGTATATTTAATATACTGTTTTTGTTACAAAAGAAATGAATAAAACGAATTTAGTGGGTTGGAGAAGCAAAATAAAACAAAATAACATTAGAGAAGTCTTTAACTTTAAATCGGGTAACTCCTCTGGGTTTGAACCAAAAGGGTTTCTTGAAGAGATTCCTGCCTGAGGTAACGATTCTAGGATGAGGAGGGAGATTTGGAGAGATAAAATGAGCATATATTGGCTGCGCCAATTGCTTGAGAAGTGTGTGTAAAGAGGTAGGGATGGGGACCTTTTATCAGAAGAGAGGAGGGGCACTCTTGGAATGTTATAAAATGTTACTTTATATTGAAATGTGTTTCGGGTTTAAAAGGTCCCACATTGATATATTTCAAGGATAAGGTGATAATGGTTCGAAATATACTCATAAAATAGGTCTTTGACAAGTGTAAGTCCTATATTTTATATTATCTTTTCATTTTATTTAAATTGTTCTTTAATGGGGTAATCGCTGCATCATCAGGATGTCATAAATAATTTAATTTATTTAATGTCTAAAAATTTTAAAAAAAATACTATGATTTAGGAAATATTTTTATCTTTCCAATGATTATTTATATTCCAAAAGATAATTTATGTAGACAAAAGTAAAAATGTTTTACTCAGGTGATCCATTATTTGTTATATTTAACTTTCTTTAAAAATAAAAAGATAAAAAGTCATTATCACACAAAAGTGATTCCATGGAGTCCCTATATTTGGCACAAGGCATCCCATGGTCGGCAATTACACAACCAGTAGCATTAGGACACATTTTAGGGCCATTTTGTATTATTATTATATTATTTTATTATCCCTAACTACCTGATTACTAATTAATCAAGATAATTAAAGACAATTACCATCGTTAATATTCATAATGTCCAAAAACAAAAGAGTATTGATTAAATAATTTGTACATCATGATTCCAAATATGGAATCCATTTTACCAAATTAAAAACACAAAAATTGAAATAATTAATTTAAAAATAATTCCCGTTGTCAAAACAAATAGCGGGTTTTTTTGGAACAATATCTATGAAAAGTTTGGCACTTGTTTATGCCCAATTCCAAAGTGAAATTAATCCCAATGACCACCAATGGATTAAATTGTAAAAATATATTCTATTTACACCATAAAACAAATTATAAAGATAATCTAACCATATAATTAAATTAGTTGAAAAAGGATATTTGATGTAAAAAGCAGTATTTTTCACTATTTATTACAAAAATAAACATTGTCAGAAAAATACCATAAATTTATCCAAAGTAAACTTTAATGTCTAAATCATAAATAATAAGTTTATTTTGACAAATAGAGCTTATAAAATTGTCAAAAGTTTTATTTAAAAATGGTTTTCCATCAAATGGCGGTAAAACAATCTTTTAAAAATATTAGAGAACTCCATGCCTAAGATTGGATTTATTCTCATTTTAAGCCTCTAAAACACTATCTAATTCATAAATAGGCATAGATAAGAATATATATTATTCATCACTTACTTGGGATGTTACACTTACGACATGACGGTCCATTGGGATACTTCTTCATGGAGATTGTTTGCAGTTCTGGTATGAAAAATTTCTTGAGAGGCAGATCCTCCCAGAATCAAGAATACAATGAGAAGAAATCAAGTGGCTAGTAGTGAGGTGGAGGTTTCAGAAAGATCATACGGTGGTTATTTCCGAGCGATCCTATGTGGGTCATCACTTACCGATCTTTTGTGGGTCAGATCCTGTGTAGGTCAGTGCTCAATGATCCTATTGGGGTCAGTGCATACTGATCCGGTGTGGGTCAGATCATGTGTGGGTCATTGTGGGTGTTAGTTCCTATCAATCCTATGTGGGTCAGACTTTGTATAATTATCATCAGTGCCTCTCGATATAATAATATGATCAATATTCTCGACTAATCATCTGTAGTTATGTGATTTATTTATATACCTGGTGTGAGTTGAGTCTTTGACCTTTGTGGTGTTATCTTCATGGGGTTACCTACATGGTACGTTTACCATCATGGTGTTACCTTCATGGTGTTACCTGTGTGGTACTTTTACCTTCATTGTGTTAACTTTCTGGTAATTTTAAATTCATGGTGTTACCTTTGTGTTATTCGTCAAGCATGTATGATATGAGTATATGTTGATAACTTAGGTATATGTAAGGGAATATACCTATGTATAGTTGTTGACTGCTCTATGCTTTGTGGTTGAAGTCTTTCTTTGTGGTTTTTCCGTGGTGGAACTCTAGGAGACCTTCGGGGGTCTCAGGGTCCCTATTGAGTATCGTTATACTCACCCCTACATGGGCTACACCCGCACCTTATTGTGTCTTGTGCTGATGATGGACAATGTTGATTGAGGATGATGAAGCCAGGAATGGATGGTGCTCGGAGGTGGACCTTTGATGTGATGTGTTGTAGTGACTACTGATTGTGAGCTGTACCTACCCTTCAGGTAGGATCCTTAGTTGATGATCTAGGAGCTGTTTTTCTATTTTAAGTTGCACTTGTACTAATCATTTGGGCTTTTATTCTGGCACCTTTACTTTCAGTACACTTTTTACTACATCAGTTTACTTCATGATTGCTTCTTATTGTATTCTTGGATTGTGTGTTTTTAAAGGTTTAAAGGCACTTTTTTACCGTTATAGGAATACATCATTCCAGTGCTAGTCACCAGCCACTGGCCTATCGAAGGAGGGATTGTGGTAGTCACGACATGGGCCCCGGGGGACGGGTCGTGACAATGTTGTATCAGAGGAGTCTATTCATCCGAAGAATGAGAACTCTAATATTTTCAATGTGGTGATAGTGTTAAGAGTTATTAGTGTGTTTTTAAGTTTGGGTAATCTATTTTTGGTGCGGTGGATGATGTATCCATACACCAGGACCCAAAATTCTGATTTCCAGCTCAGTGCACGAAAACACTGTTTGCGTGTGTTTTGAAAAGTTTTCTTATGTTTTTTTTTTGTCAGCTCACCGGGTATAACTTATTGATTGCGGTGCACCTATTTATTTTTATGATTTTTTCACGTAGATATCCATCCAAGATTCCCAATAGAGTACAGGATTATGTCCCACCAAGTGATGAGGCTTCGATGATGGGACCTCTTATAGCGATAGTACCATTGGGTGGTGCACTAGTAGCACCACCAACTGTTGGGAGGCAGATGCCACCATCCCCAATAGTAGAGGGTGCACGCTAACTAAGGGTGTTTCATGAATTTCAATACCAGAGAGCTCTGAGGTTCTAAAGAGAGATGGATCTGTAGTAAAATGAGTACTAGCAGGAGGCTATGGCCAAGTTTTTTCGCTTAGTTGGGACACCAGCAGATCTGATGGTGATCATAGCTGCTAGGCTCTTCCATGGAGCAGATGGGAGATAGTGGAGTATGACACTCTAGTTAGATGATGAGGTGAATCTCACCTGGGAAAACATTAGGGGAATTTTTTGGGTAGATTCAATCCCATCAACTCTATGATTATTGCATATACAAGAGCTTCTACACTAACAGCAGGGCATCATGACCGTGGCCCAGTACTGGAAGAGGTTCCCTGATCTCTCCCACTACCCCACCAAAATGGTACAGGACCCTTTCTTCAGGACCTAGACCTTTGAGTAGGATCTTTGATGGGAGATCATATCATCTATGATATCGCACATCATTCTGACATAGTCTGGGGTGATAGGGTGAGCACTTTTGGTAGAGAGCTTCTTTACTTAGTAGGCACCGACCGCGAGAGCCACCACTGGACGTCAGGTAGTGGAGTCATCTGCAGCAGTCATTAGACGAATGTTGTAGAGGCCCAAGCAGGTCATACCTTTTGGTGGATGACCTCAGGATACATTTTTAGTAGTGAGGGTCTCACAGGACAGAGGAGGACAGTTGAGGATCAGGCATTGATACTCATACAGAGGGCAGGGTCACATGGCTCGTGAAAACCTGACCTACTGTACGGATAGCTAGTTGACAGTTGAGGAACCGTCGAGGTAGAGGCAGAGTCTTGATAGAGGAGGTCCATAGGGTAGAACACATGTTAGAGGAGATGGTTGTACAGTAGTTAGTGGGAAGCGATTTGAGGTTCTGCTACCACCACCTCCAGGTGGTCCACCCCGACCACAAGGAGCATGAGGATAGAGACGGGCTCAGTTCCAGGCAGTTGAGGCCTATGAGAACGGTGCTCCGGATATGATTAGAGGTATGATCTGTGTATATTACACCCTAGTTTTAGTACTTATAGACATAGGTTCTAGTCACTCTTTTATTTCCACGGCCCTCGTTCAGAGCTCGGAGATTCTGACGGAGTTGTTGGCTCGATTCTTATGGCTAGAGACTCCTATGGGAGAAGATTTGATGATTACACACTAGTACTGGTAGTGTGATCTTACTCTAGGAGGTGAGATATTTTGATGGGATATTCTAGTATCAGCGTCAAGGACTTACGAATTCATCATGTGTTTGAATTGTTTATCCATAGTCCATGCTCAGATTGACTGTATTCACTGCAAACTGTGGTCTATCTGTGAGGATGGGACCAATTTTTCCTTCACCAGTGAGATGGGAACCTTTGTAGAAGAGTATGGACGTACCCAGAAGAGGGTGTAGTCGATCACACATCATTTGGTTATCCTTACCCTTCAGATCAGTTGATGATGAGAGTCTGAGTTATCCTGTAGTGGTGGAACAGTATGTCGATGTCTTTCATGTTGATGTTCTGAGACTACCTCCAAACAAAGAGTTATACTTTTACATTGACATGTACCCCGGTACAACACCAATATCTTCATCAGAATATCATATGGATCATGCAGAGCTTCATGAGTTACAGGTATAGTTCAATGAATTGTAGAGGAATGGGTTCATAAGGCCTAGTGTTTCTCCATGGGCAGCCCCGATTTTGTTTGCCAAAAAGGCAGATTGGAGTTTAAGACTCTATGTAGATTATCAGTGATTGAAAAAGGTGACCGTGAATAACAAGTATCCACTCCTAAGGATTGATTATCTCCTTGATCAGTTTAAGGGAGCTTGATGGATTTCGATTATAGACCTCAGATCAGGCTATCATCAGCTTATGGTACGTGATGAGGATATGTATAAGATAGCCTTTATATGTTGGTATGGCCACTATGAGTTCTTAGTTATGCCTTTAGACATGACCAACGCCCTAGCAGTGTTCATGGGCCTCATGAATAGGATCTTCCAGCCATACCTTGATCACTTTTTGGTGGTCTTCATCAATGACATCTTGGTGTAATCAATGACAGAGGACGAGCATGCCTATCTTCTGCAGATAGTTTTGGATACACTCCAAGAGCACCATATTTATGGTAATCTCTCGAAGTTCCAATTCTGGATACAAGAGGTCCACTTTATGGGACATGTTATCACATAGGCTGGATCTATAGTGGATCCAGAAAATATAGAGGTTTTTCTAGCTTGGTAGCCACCCAGGACTGTGGCCGAGGTGCGGAGTTTCCTGGGGTTGGATGGGTACTAATGGATATTTGTACATGACTTTTTGAGAGTTGAGGAACCCTTGTCAGCATTGATGAAGAAGGGACAGACCTTCATGTGAACAGAGAGATTCCAGCATAGTGTTTAGGAGTTGAGGTAGATACTAATGAGTGCCTCTATCTTGAGGCATCCAGATGAGGGTGGTGGGTATGTAGTCTACTGTGACACATCAGGGACCGGATTTGGATTTGTCCTGATGTAGGAGTGAGCAGTGATTGCATATGGTTCCCAACAAATGAGACAACTTAAGAAGAACTATTCCACCCATGATTTGGATTTAGTAGCAGTGGTCTACTACTTGAATATGTGGAGACAATACTTTATAGGAAAATGTTTTATAGTATACTCTAATCACAAGAGTCTCATGTATATCTTATCATAGAAGGTCCTGAATCTGAGACAGTGATGATGGCTAGAATTCCTCTTGGACTATGACATTGAGATAGTCTATACTCCTGGGAAGGGGAATGTAGTGACAGACGCACTCAGCAGGAGGCCTGGTCTACAGTTTCTGAGTGGGTCAACAAAGCAGTTTTTCATGTTTCAGATATCCTTTGTGGATTGAGATGGATCAGCTTACCTCCGGTCTATGACTATCACTCATCCACTTCCTTAGTGGTTTCGGGAGTCACAGCATGGGGACTTTGACTGCCAGATTCTACATGCCTGGATATCCTCATAATAGGCACCTGATGTATTTTCTAAAGGTGGGGAACATGTCATCCTCTTTAGAGGACACACCATTGTACCAATGGTGCTATGGGATGAGGTGTTGAGGGAGTTCCATACGTCCCCTTTGGCGGTACATCATAATGTGGTGAAGATGTACCAGGACCCCTGGAGTTAGCACTAGTCACTATGGATGAATAAGGTAGTGGGAGAGTTTGTTTCGTGATGCCTCACGTGTCCATAAGTGAAGGCTAAGCATCAGCTTCCAACAGTCTTAGTGCAACCACTAGAGGTGCCGAAGTGGAAGTGGGAAGGTATCTCCATGACTTCATCATAAATCTTCCACGTACATCTAGGGGACATGACACCATCTGTGTGATCGTTGACCGACTCACCAAGTCGTCCCACTTCCTAACCATCTGAGAGCAGGGATCATTAGAGGGCTTGAGATGCCTCTACGTACATGAGATTGTTTGACTTCATGGGGTTCCATTGACAATCATCTCCGACTGTGATGCACGTTTTACATCCCAGTTGTGGAAGGGATTACAGGTGTTGTTCAGGACTTAGATACATTTAAGAACTGCCTTTTAACCACATATGGATGTTCAGACGGAGTAGACCATTAAGACACTGTATGACATGCTCCGTGCTTGAATCCAAGATTTTGGCTGCAGTTGTGAGAATCACTTTCCCTTGATGGAGTTTTCATACAACAACAGCTATCACTCTACGATCAGTATGGCACCATTCAAGTCCTTATAAAGTCGACCTTGTAGATCATTTCTATGATAGATAGACTCAAGGGAGTTGGTGATTATGGGTCCATAGTTGGTACGGGCTACCACTAATAAGGTGCAGATCATCCTGGAGGAGATGAAGACTGCACCGAGAAAATATAAGTCTTATTTGGACTGTATATAGAGGCCCTTGGAGTTTGAGGAGGGAGACCACGTCTTCCTACGGGTCTCACCTCGATGAGGTTTGTAGAGATTTGGTCATGGTGGAGAACTCTCACTGAGGTTTATCAGACATTTTTTGATACTTTGGATGATTGGAGAGGTATAATACCACTTGGAACTACCACCACAGTTGGAGAGGGTGCACGATATCTTCTATGTATCGTAGCTGAGGGGATATGTGCATGACCCATCTCACATCCTCGACTATAGAGAGCTGGACCTTGATGATGGGGAAACGTTTATGGAGGTTCTAGTGGAGATAGAGGGTCGATAGGAGTGGGTCCTTTGTGGATGATAGATACCTCTAGTGCATGTTCTCTAAAAGCATGGGAACCTCTAGGAGAGAACATGGCATCAAGAGGCACAGATTCATGCTCAGTACCCCCATTTGTGTCTATGTTGTGGATTTCGGGGATAAAAATCCCTATGGTGGGGAAAATGTAAAGACCCAAATTTTTCAAATATTTTTTTTAATTATATAGAATTATTACTAGTCTGTGAAAATTGATACTTTGTGATTCTGAGGCCTGGTGTGGCCGGAATGAATATTTGATCTTTTTTAAGGTATGTTCAGTAAATGCATGGGTGGTGTTTTCTATCTTTTGAATTAGTGATAGGATTAAAAATCTAAGGGCATTGTTGAATATGAAGCATCAAGATTCTCTTAAGGGAGGATTCACTTCGACTGTAGTAATTCTGGGGAAAAATATAGATTTTGGACTTTTTAAAAGAATAATAAAATAACTTTGTTATTTTATTTCTTTCCTTAATTTCCTCCAACAAACAAGCAGCAGTGGCGAGACCAACGACGTGTCAATATATTAAATATCTTGACTCCTCAAATCCTTTGTAACAGCATCTTTGGAATAAGAAAGATTCCTATTAAATGAACCCCCATTAATTCAACGGGCGTTACTCACTGTCCCCCTCAACTATTTATATGGAGCTTGCAGAGATGTATTGGCATGGCTTCACCAAGACATGAAGTTCTAATAAAGTGTTGCGACCCCAATCACTTGGATGATGTAGCCGGTTCCAGAAGAAGGTAATGAGAAACACTGAATCAAAAAATGAAAGATGATGTTTGAGCACCAATGTTGGCATCTTTCTGCGGGGACCATGAACACTGACTCTTCCTCAATCACGGGTGTTCTCTAACGACCTTGAGTTAGGGGGTTTATTTAAAGTCCATCTTTGATCTTCTCCATGGTTTAGATCGTTATCATATTAACACGGAGGTTGTGGGACAAATGAACAAGTCCCATACCCCCCGCTGCTCTGTTTATGTTGTGTTCTTTGGGGAAGTTTTCCTTATGGTGATAGCAGTGAGAAGATGGTAGCACGGAAGAAACCGTCGAACCACCGGCACGCAAAGTCGGTTGTTGCCGGAGGAGACCTGTGACAACCGGACACATGTGGATGAGGGTGGCGCGTGACGGTGCGCTTCGGAGGCCAGAGGTGGCCAATCTGAGCCGGCTGTGTGGGACAAGGGGCGGCGCTCGTAGGGACTATCGGGGGCTTCAACCATGACCAATGGACCATGGAAGGTGGAGAGAGGCGCAGACATGCATCGCACCAGGTTGGCGGACCCCCATTCATCCAAAACGGATGATCGTTATGTGGTGGGGTAGGGCCCCACTGGCTGGCTGAAATGGCCCCACACCCACGTGGCCAGCTGGGAAGACCAGTCCACCTTCTAGTGGACTGGGCCAAACCCGCGGTCCAGCAGGCCGGACCTGCGGCCCAGTACACTAATGCGGGTGGGTCGATCCCCGCCTGATGGGTCAGGCCAACCACGGCCCGAGCCCATGAACCAAACCGAGCCATCCCTAATGAGACAGACCTAATAAACCAGGCCGACCCTTAGCAGGTCGGACCCTAGTGGGGTCAGGTAGACCCTGGGATTTGTTGCGTTAGGCCGGTCTAACCGAGTCGGACATGGCCTAGACCCAACTGGTCCCCGAATAAATAAGCGCATGTAACTGATGAACCAGGTGTCTTTTCAACACGTCGTTAGTGGAATTGGGATCCCTTTTAGAGAGTTGTCCCTTTGGCATATTCTGGTAGGCCCAACTGAGCCAAGTCAGACCAAGGTGTGATCACCCCCATTTCACAGAAAGGGGTGTAACTAACAGACCGTGCATCCATTTGATGAACCATCTAGAGTGCTAGAATCCTTATGATGAGGTGGTCCATCTAGTATACTCCACTTGAGTTTTAGAGAAATTTAGTGTCTGTCCAGGTTAGAGTGAACCCGAATCCAATCGGGAACTCAGAACTAAAACGCTTATAAGTCACAGACCGGGTGTCTGATTGACGCGTCTTCTGTCATGTTGGAACCCTTACGATATGATGATTCTTTTTGATACTTCTTTATGTATCTTCATCGAAGTTAAGGTATAACCAATGGATTTAAGATCATATCCTCCTGGAATCAAGGGTACAATTAGTGGGAATATAGTTGCTAGTAGTGAGGTAGAGGTTGGAGATAGATCATATAGAGGTTAGTACTGAATGATCATGTGTGGGATAGCACTTTCAGATCCTATGTGGGTTCGATCTAGTGTGGGTTAGCGCTCAGTGATCTTATGTGGCTCAATATATACCTATCCTGTGTTTTTCAGATCCAGTGTGGGTCAGCACTCATCGATCCTGTGTGGGTCAACGTATATCGATCCTATGTGGTTCAGATCCTGTGTGGGTCATTGTGGGGGTTAGGACCTATCAATCATACATGGGTTAGACTCCATTTAATAAGCAGCAATTACTCTTGATATCTGGGGAACATGAGAGGTAGCAGACTACTTAGGGATAGTTGGGGCTCTGTTTTTGTTGCCTTTAGTGCCTTCTATGGTCTAGGTATCTCCTTGGGTGCTGATGTTCGGGCCCTTAATTTTGGGCTTATGGTTTGCCAAAGGAGAGGCTTTCAGGTCACTGAGGTTGAGTCTGACTCTAAGGTTTTAGATAGGGCACTTCAGGGGAGTCGTGGGATCCCTTGGGAGCTGGTCTACCTCATCCGGAGATGCAAGGCATAGATTGATAAAGGTAGGATTATTCACCATATTTGGAGGGAGTCGAACTTTTCAGCCCACAGGCTTTCCTGTTTGGGCCGGCAGGAGGAGACGCTTATGGTTTATAATAGCCTTCATTCTCTCCCCCTAGAGTTCATCAGTGTGGTGCAAGGGGATGCCCTTGGCCTCTATTTCTTTCGTCCTCCCTGATGACTTTCTTCCTTTGTTTTCTTTTCTTACAAATTAATAAAAAATAACTTTCAAGCCTCTCGATAGAATAAGATGACCTAGCTTCTCAGCTTATCATATTTACTTTTGTGCTATACTTATATATCTTGTGTGATCTGATTCTTTTACCTTTGTGGGGTTATCTTTGTGGTGTTACCTGCGTGGAACTTTTACCTTCGTGTTGTTACCTTTGTGGTGTTACCTGGGTGGTACTTTTACCTTCATGGTGTTACATTCGTGGTGTTACCTTTGTGGTAATTTTACCTCCATGGTGTTACCTTTGTTGTATTCTTCCCTCGTGTATGAGATGAGTATATCTTGATAACATAGGTATATGTAAGTGCATAAACCAAAATAGAGTTGTTGATTTCTATGTGCTTTGAGGTTGAGGTCTTTCTTTCTGGTGTTTCCTTTATGGAACTCTAGGAGACCTTTGTGGGTCTCGGGGTCCCTACTGAGTATCATTATACTGACCCCTGCATGGTAAATTCAAAAACCTTGTTGTGTCTTGTGCAGACGACGGATAACATTGATCGAGGTTGAGGGAGCCAGGACTGGATGGTGCTCGGAGGCATTCCATTGACGTGATGTGTTGTACTGACTACTGATTGTGAGTTGTACCTACCCTTCAGGTAGGATCCTTGGTGGACAATCCAAGATATATTTTTCTCTTTTTATTTTTACTTATACTTTTCAGTTGGTCTTGTATTCCGGACCCTTTACATTCAATACAACTTTTACTATAGCAGATTACTTTGTGAGTGCTACTGGTGTATTCTTGGATTGTGTGTTTGTATAGGTTTAAAGGCAATGTCTTCTTGTTATAGGATTATGCCTTTCTGGTGCTAGTCTCTAGCCCCTGGCCTATTGATGTCAATCTTGGAGTTGTCACGACATGGGCCCCAGGGGATGGGTCGTGACACACTGATCATTTATTCATGGGTTCTCAAGACATGAGTGTGTAGTATCATAAATTATTATTATTTTACATGTGGTCTA
The DNA here is from genome assembly GCA_963277665.1 of Viscum album. NCBI lineage: Eukaryota > Viridiplantae > Streptophyta > Magnoliopsida > Santalales > Viscaceae > Viscum > Viscum album. The sequence goes on from OY728166.1 coordinate 269,722,543, forward strand.
GCTACTCTAGTCATTGTAATCCTCTTACATTTTTACCATTTTACTCTATGATTTTTTATTTGTGATTTCATATACAAGATAAGATATATATAAATAGACTTCTTGACTTATGATTTGAAAATATTTTATTTGTATTTATTTTTGAACATTGTAAAAGGAGAATTTTTTTTGTTATTTTAATATAAAATTTATTATATATTTATCATTCCATTTTTTGTAAATTAATCATATTGGGATTATTTTATTAGGAAATTATCTAGAACTCCTAGTTGGTATCCTACTAAACCTATTTATATCCAAAACTACACATTATCAAAGGGATTTATAGAAATTATATTTCCTTATGACAAAGGAAAAGGAAAGGAACCACTGTGATGTGGTGAGGTTCTTGTCAGCATGGTATGGGTAGCTGATGTTGAGATTGTGTGGCCAAACCCCATAAAACATGTAATAGTTTCTTCCAATTTTAGTTGTCCTTTTTGTTTATTGTATATTAACATCATTTTTCTCCCTATATTTTGATTTCATCGCTAATGTTAGACCAATGGTTTATAGAATATTTCCTTCTCATTGTCCATTCCTCTATATCAATATATATTCCATGTATCGTGTTTTAGGTTGGGAGGAATTTTTCCCTTTTTATTTAATTCTCAGGTACTAGTCCAAAACCCATTGGTATTATGAACACCCTATAGGTATTGACAATTTCACATTCAAATCCTAGATTGATTGGTTTTCTTGATAAGTGCATGGATATTTTGTATCGAATGAAGGTTTTATTGAATCTTCGGAAAGTGGATAGATAAGAGATAGGATTATTAAAACTTGAGAAGTTGATTTGGGAGAGTTCTTGAAAAACTCATGTTGGATCAATTGTCATGTTTCCCTTGGATATCGGTATATGTATATGTTATATTAAGTTTTTTCTTAATATCATTTTCTACTTATAAAATTCTAATTTAAAATGATATTATACTATGGTTACATAATGTTTTTCTATTTTTTTGTGTGGTAACATGCCTCCAATATTTCTTACATGGGGTTAATTGAAGATAGTTTTGAGGGATACTCATCAAGTGAATAATAATTTGGATCAGAATATTTTATTGGATATCATACTAGAGGTTCATTCCCTGGACAAGAATATAAAAAGAGTTTAGAAAAATGATATCAAGGTTAATCCCAAAGATGGAGAAGACAATGATTGATCTCATGAGTTCCTATTAGAAAATATATTTTCCTTTAATAATTAAAATATACCACAAGAGTAATAGGATTAGATGGACTAGATCAATCAAGACTTCAACTTCATGGAAACAACTAATGATATCAAGGTGAAATGAGAAAATTTTATTCTTGAATGTCCTAATAAGTGATGGACGGGTTATATAGTAAATGGAAATCATCTTATTAGATTATATTGGATGATTTTTGAGACCCTATACTTTTAGTAGTTCTATAAAGAGTCCCTGATGATAGTGAATTCTCTGGAGTTCCTCAATTTTTAGTAAGGGGTGCATTCAAAGCCAGATTACACCAACAATTTTACTATGTTAGTTTGTTTTGATCCAAATGTGCTGATAAATTATCATCTGATAGCTCAAAAAAACCTAAACATTCTATAAATAGTATTCTAATCACATTTATATATTTATAATCAAATAAATTATATTGACATTATTGATAGTGGTATAATGGATGAAATGAAAATGAGGGTAAATTTTAGGTTCACTAGTTCATATCTTCAATCCCATATTAGTTTTGGTAAAGTGATGTGAAATATTAGGTAGTTGTAGTGTAATAGTATGGGTGGTTGAGGTGGTTCTCTATAGTGGGACCCCTCTTCACCAGTTGTTGAATCCAATAGACTTCACCGGACTTACTATCAGTGTATTATGGTTGGGAAAACCCGATGTTCTTGTCTTTCACATGTGATGAATTGAAATTATTGTGGTTTTTGAAGATATATGGAAAGGTTCTCCTAGGTTTTTTCTGTTCCCATTTTTTGTTAGTGGTATTTTATTCCAAATAACATGACACCATAGTTAGATTATTAAATGTCTATAGGTATCCATACCTAATCATCACACACCTTAACATAGTCAATGATTTTTTGTTAGAGGTCAATATATGTATTAATATAGTGAGGGGAGCCATTTTTATTGATTCATCTATAGTAATTGTTTGTTTGATATGGGTTTTTACAAATTAATATATCTATCCTTTTTTATCATGTGATAAGAATCAAATAAATCACATTTCCCTAGTTGTGGAGATAGTGTTGCCTCTTGGAAATAGCATATACCATTGTTTTAAATGAATTTTATTTTCTCTATTTATAGTGGATTTGGAATTGGTCTATGATTTCATAGTTCCAAATATCGATATATTCCATATCATTATAATGATATATTTTCTAGTTTCTCAATATATTTATACTGATTGTTATCATCCACGTGTTTTTTTCTCTAGTATGTATGATATCTCTTAGGTTTTTCAAAGAGAGTGGTATATGAGGAATGGTAGTGTGGGACCTTAATACATAGAGAATAGAAATTTTTTCATCCTTTTCTATTGAAGAAATGATATTTCACTTATTTGAAATCATTCTAGTTTTTTTGGGATTTCATTGATTTTTTCCCATATGAATTCTCTAGTCTTAATTTGAAGTGGTAGGAATATATTATGATTGATATAGTTATATGTACGTAGTATATTACATTAATTTATTAACATATGGAACAATAGAAGCTAAAAAATCTAAAGATATTGTGGGATGATATAAATGAATAGGTTTGGATCACCTTAGTGTTTCAACATGTTCATATACCATATCCCTTTATAATAATTTTAATGATTCACTTCATTTTTGTGGGAACTATTAGAACATGAAATGTGTGACTATTAAGAATAAGTACCATTTACCCATATTGATGACCATTTTGATTAGTTGAATGGTTGAAGTAGTTATAGAATATTATTATTCAGTTAGTTTATCATCATATTAGGGTTAAAAAGTATGATATATCGAAGACTGATATCAGGAGCAGGAATAGTCATTATGAATATTTGTTAATTCCTATTGGTCTAACTATTTATTCTACAATGTTTACAGATATGATGAATTGGATATTGAATTAGTATCACGACACGTTTAACATTATTATTAGATATGATATCCTGGCTTATTCAATATCTGATCATGAGAATGAGAACTATATGAATCTAGTTTTATATTTCCAGGGGAGTCACTACCTTTATGGGAATCTATCAACATAAAGCATTTATATCCATTAAGTTATGTTTAGGGGGAATGTAATTTATGAACATGGATTTTAATTAGATAACATATCGTTAAATGCTATTTTTTATGAGAATAACCATAAAAACATCAGGATATGAAGATTCATGGGAAATATTGGATAATATCAATGGTTTTACAAGGATTTATTTATGTTTTTTTCACCATTAAATGCACTTAACAAGAATGGTTTGTTTTCTACATTAGATTGTAAATGTTATATTTCATTTTATGAGTCGAAATGGATACTCAAAATATATATTATTTTAAATTTTCCTATACTTGGTAAAGGAAATAGGGTTTACTATGATGTTGTAGTTTTTTTTTATGTTTTGAGTGCATAGGCATTATGATTATGTTATGGTCTAAAAATCCACTCATTTATGGGAACATGAAAAAATTACCCAACTAATTTTTTGGAGATTTTCTTATGTAAGAGTGTTCATATGTGTTAGTGTAACAACATTTTTTAGGATTGGTTTAATATCATTTATAACTATAATATTTTCTATGATATCATTTCTAGAAAACAACTAAATATTAGTTAGAGGTTGTGCGAGGAAAACTCCACATGTTTGACATTAACATTTCCCACACCCCATGGAAGGTGAATTTCATCACTTCTACTCCTATAAGGAATTTTCATTTACATATTTTCTTATAATATAAGGAATATTTTAACCTTATTTGGTACATTTCATTGTTTTATATAGAAATAAATCAGGATAATTCATGTATTTTACTCACCAATGTAAAATAGTCATCATATCACATTCATCCTACTCTATAGTGATAGTTATATAATGTAGAGTTAAAGTTTATCTATGAAACCTTATATTATGGGGAGAATATTCCAAAGGTGTATCTTCTTTCAGATTATATTTTCTACTTTAGGAATTTTTTGTGACATGTTTTTTTGAGTAATTTGATGATATATTATTGTAATTGTTATTTATGGATTATTAAAATTCTCATAATGAATATGTAATATGTAATATGTAAATTGATTTAATTATTTTTATAGGTATAATAATGAAATTAATTATTATTAATCCAACTATTATAGATCTTAGAAGATAAAGTCTATGAACCTGAAGACTTTCATCTTCTCGAGCCTCTTCTAGTGCCATTTTGTAAATATAGTTATGCAATAATGAAATTCACTATCATATTACCATGGAATTCCAAGAGATAATATTTTAATTATTTTTTATATGTGTTTAAATTATTTAATCCTTTAAAATTAATCAATATGAGATCATTTTGGACTTAATTCTGAAAACTGGTAAATTATGGATGTTTTGAAATTTTCTAAAGCTTCACTTTTTCTAGAATATCATTTACAATTTTGATCTGAATTGAGTGGTTATTTTTTTATGATTTCTTTCTTATTGGGATTAAAGTTTGTTGTCTAGACCATGATCTGATTCAAAATCCACTAACATAGAAAGAATAATCAGTTGGAAAAAAAAATTAGCCAACTGAATTAACCCCACCGTAGTTAAGGTGTCATATCTATTTCTACATATGTACAGATAATCTTATTATAGTTGTAGGATAAGGAGTAATAATATACTTAAGATACCATTAAATTTATGGGATAAATTACTTCATTAAGGTTTCCTTTTCATAATTCCAAAATAAAGTAGTTGAAGTGTCTCCTCGGACAAAAAAAATATACTTCAGTAATTAGAGATTAAATTTTTCTAAATATGTGAAAGTGATTTAAAATTTATAGTGTATATAGCTATATTAATTTATATAATATTTTAATAATATACCCTAGAGAGTTTATAAGTATTTTTGGGATGAACATAATATAAATTCTGGAAAATAGATTCTAGAGGACATTTTCTGCTCTTCTTTTATCCCTCTTTTCTTTCATTTTAGTTTTATAATGTCTTCTTCTTACGACTTTTTCATGGATTCCCTTAACATAGAGGGTTAATAGTTTGAGTGAATAGGTAAGGATGTTTTTTCATTTTTTTAATTCTTTAGTTCATGCACTTAATGTTATAAAAAAAATTCTCTCTTTTTTGAAGTTGGTTTCAATTTCAAATAAAGGTTTTTATTTTCAAGTAAGATTTTATTTGGTATTTGATTATGTTGTTGTTATTGTTAACTTATTCAATTACTACTTTTTCCTGATACTAGGTCATAATTTATATACTATGGAATAGAACATGGATTAGTAGTGAAGTACTTGGCGATCATCAGTATGTCTGGGAGGGGTAGTGGATATCCTTGGTTGTTTTTTATAAACAAGACCCGATCTGGAATCGCCTATGTCAATTGAAGGTATTATCTACAACTCATTGAAACATAGTAAGGATGGTAGATTGAGATAATATCATGGCATGTTTTACTCTCACCATCAACATTTACTAATGGATTTAGAGGAAGAGATCATGGAGTCTCACTTTAATCATATTTTTAGAATTGGTTTGGACAAATTCAAACTATGGTGGCATTGATATTGGAAAACTAATCCAGACCTAATCACCCAATTCATATCACTTTTTCACTATTTTTATTAGTAATTTTTTTCTATATTTTTATTCATTTATTTGGTTTTTTTGTTACTTTATTCTTTTTCTAAATCAATAAATTTCAAAAACTACCTTCACTTATTTCTCAATTTTTAATGTGGTAGCCTAATTTTTGTGCGCTCCTCTTTGGAGACAATATAGTTTTCCACTATACATCATTTTATCTTAGGAAATAGTTTTTTTTGTCACACACCATGAGAAGTTTCCCCAAGTAGGATGTTACATTGGTTGAGGTACCTAAACTAGATCTATAAATGTGTTGAAAGAAGTTTCCCCACCTGTATTTTAACTTAAAGAACCCTAGGAGGCCCTGATGAAATTAAAATAAAATCCACTCATCCCAGCTCAATCATTGTTGGTGGAGATTGATGAAGAATATTTTCTTACCAAAGTATGCACAGGGTATCAAAAAGATCTAGATGACTTCTGGAATGACTGTAAGGAACTACTTGATCCCCATTTTCTATATAAATTTAAATATCCATCATCATTAAAGGAATACATCACAAAATAGGAAGAATTTTAAGAGAAGATACGGGGATCCAGACAACCTACCTCTATCTAGAGAAATTAAACTCCAATAGGCACCTTCCACTGAAGAAGAAATTGAATCTAAACAGACATAGGTAGATAATATTTTCTTGAAATCATTATCTTTTACTTTTATTGAAACTGAATTGTGTATTACCTCCCCTTGCATGAAATTTTTAGATTAGAACAACTTTTTTTCCTTCGAAGAATATGATGAACATGAAGATGCACTAAAAGAGGAACAACTAGAGATCCCTAAACATGTTTGTAATTTATTAGAGTGAGTTCAAGAGGAGATCCATGTAGCTTTTCTTGAGTAAATAAAGAAGCAAGATACGTACATTGAAAGGGAATAATTTCTTATTGACACTTCATGCTTTAATTTTTTTCAAATAGAATTACACTCCGACTTTAACATTAATTTTTCCAATGATGAAACATACCTTCCGCAACCACTAGAGAATAAAGAAGGTTTTTTCAAGTGGAAACCATTAATGTGGAGGACTCATTCTTTATCCTACCCCCACCAAGAAAGTTGTATCTCATTACAATGGTGGTGTATATTGTGTACTATATCCATGGATTCCTCAATAAAAAGGAATAAATGAAATATATAAATAAGAATTTATATTGGTTCATCCCAAAAAACTCCACCCACCATCAGATTGGGGATAACTAACTAGAACTGCCCATCTGGAGTCATTAAAAACCCAGGGCCAAATTGTGGGATTATACCAATATATATATATATATATATATCATTATTATCTCATTATATTTCTATTTTTTTAGATAAATTTCTTATTATTTCATTTCTTCTTTTGGTTGTAGGATTTTAGTGTGCAGTACTTAGGATCCTAACTCAACATTGAACTACCAATAAGTCAGGTTGTACCTCTCCTTTAAAATTTCTTGCTTATTATTATTCAATCGAAAATCTACTTACATGTTAAATCCATTTGAATTAATTTAGACAACTGCATCATTTAAGTGGGGGGAGGGAACCATTATAGTTGAGGATTTTCAATTATTGTTTATTTTTACATTCTCCAAATAAAATAAAATTTTTGTGTTTTTATTTTTCATTTTTTGTGTGTTTTTGAAAATTTTAATCTGAAATGATTATCATTTCCATATTTTAAACCCATTTTATTTAGTAAACCAATTTATTCCATGAAACTGGGCTTAAATTAATACTAAAAATCCCTTTGTTCCATGTTCAAATCATTTTAAATTACATGAAACGTACTCTTATTTTTGAATCACATGCCACATATCACTGTATTTATATTTGAAATCACTTTCCCATTAAGCTTATAAACCCTTTTTGTCATATTCTTTTCATTCACCACACTTTTTAAAATAACCAAACCATGCATGATTTGACCATAATTTTATTTATTCCTTTCATAACATGAGGTTTTGAGGTACTTGGGTTTTAAATGATTGAGGTATTTCATTGGTTTTAAATCCCCCTTTTAAAAATAATCCTTTTAATTCTGTCATTCCTTGTATATTTAATCCTTGTATCCCTTAGAATCAAGGAATAACCTATTAGGATAGCAACATTACAAGACAATATTCTATATCCAACCTTCTCCTAAAGTTAAATTGCATGGTCTAATTGAACATAAGTGAGGAGAGAAGCTATTTTGTATTGTGCTAACTCATTTGGTGTAACATTGGGTAGAAAATAAAATATTGAAAATATGTGTTTTCAACTGAATAAAAATCTATTCAAATCTATGTCTTTTCTAGATAATTCATGATAAGAGATGTTTTGCATTTATGGAGAATCTAATAGAAGAAAAATTTGTTCCTTTTTGGAGCTTTCAAGAAAAATAATATTTGAAAAGATTGAACTTTTTTCAACAAAAATATTGAACTATGTGTACATTCCTTGGGTTTTCATGATGACCGAGGTGATTTTCTTCTATGTGGTGTGATTTGGAGACCAACTTGAGTGAAAATTAGAATCTTGTCATATTTTTCAAAAAGACCTAGATCCTCCACATTCATCCAGATAATTTTATTAACATATCAATCCTACCAATCGAAACCCATAGAACAGCCTTTCAAAGTCCTTGTGAAAAATACATGTCATTGACTCACATCATGTGGAGATGTAGAAATTTATAAAGCCTATAGTAAATTTTTCATTGGTTTGGATGAGATAATATTTGTTGAAAATTGATATTTTTGATATGAGAGAAATTTTATGTGAGTTAGGTGTCTTATGTTCATGGGAGTTTAAATGAATAGAAATATATTCAATGATATAAATGGAGAAATTAGAATAATGGTTTATGATTATTCATGATATCTTTTTTTTTCTTGGTGTAGAATTGGTGTATCTCATTGATATGTGTTTTGAATTTTCTTTGATTTGATTTTGATGATGACATCTCCAGGTGTCCTGGTGATAAGTGTGGGGTAATTGAGAGAGTTGATATTTTAATTATTTTTTATGTGTGTTTCAATTATTTAATCTCTTCCAATTAATCAATATCATCTCATTTCTATAATTTTAGTATTTATTGTGATTTTTGGGATTAATTGTGAAAATTGGTTAATTTGGGAAATTTAGTAGTTTTTTGAAGCTTTAGTTTTTCAGGAATATCTTTTAAAACTTTTGATCCAAATTGATTGATTCCTTTTTTAGAATTATTTTTTTATGGGATTCAAGTTTTTTTTTGAACCAGGATCCAATTCAAAATCAACTAGTCCAAAGAAAATAAATCTGGTGGAAAAAGTTTTATTACTGGAAGAATGGACATGACCATAGTTAATGAGGTATATATCTAACAACATATGACCAAATGAGATGATTATAGTTGGAGTAGAATGGGGGATCAGAGCCACAGGCTCCCATTAAATTTCATGGATAAATTATTTTATTAATTCTTCCTTTCCAAGTGACCAAAAGGAGGAATTTGTAGATTCTCCTTATAAAGAAAAAGTATAATTCAGTAATTAGAGCATAAATATTTCTACATGTGTCCAAATTCTTTTAAATTTTAATGGGAGACATCCAACATAATTTATAACATATTTTAAGAAGATACCCTAGCTTTTTTTTTGATTTCTGGTGCACATAACATAAGATAACTTCTAGAATACATATTTTTTGGAGCAAATGTATTGATCTTATATTATCCCTATTTTCTGTCATTTTTGTTTTGTAATGTATTATTCTTACACATTATTCATGGATTCCCTTCACATGAATGGTTAATTCTCTGAGTTATTTGGAAAATATAGGTTTTACTTTTTATAATTATTGAGTTCATGCACTTAATGTTATAAAATCTTTTCTATCTTTTAAATTTGGTTTCAATTTCTAATAATGGTTTTTATTATCAAGTACGATCATATTCATTTTTAGATTATATTTTTTTTGTTGCTTTTTTCAATGATAATTTTCTCCCTCTACTAGGTTATGATCTATATATAATGGAATATATGATGGATTAGTAGTGAAGTACATAGAGATAGTTGGTACATGTGGAAGGGGTTGTGGATATTATTTTTTGTTTGGGATAAACAAGACTCGATTTTAAATTACCTAAGTAAATTGAGGGTATTTGTTTCAACTCATTCACATATATAAAGGAGAGTAGATAAAGCTGAGATCTTCGCAAGGATGACTCTAACCATCACCATTGACCAAGGGAGTTAGAGGAAGTAATCATGAATTCTCTCTTTAAATGACTCAGTAGAAGAGGATTGGATAAATTCGAACTATGACAGCATTGAAATTGGAAAATTAATTTTGTCCTGATCACCCCATTCATATCACTTTTTCAATCTTTTTTTGGTCATTTTTTCAATATTTTTCTTCATTTATTTATTTTTTTTAATTTAGTTTTTTTTCTAAATCAAAAAAAAATCAAAAACTACCTCCACTTATTTGTAAATTTTTAAGGTGAAAATTTTATTAATGTGTGAGCCTCCATGGAGACAACATGTTTTGACGACTATACTTCATTTTAACTTAGGAAAAAAAATTCACACCCCGCGATAGGCACATGTCAGGACTCCATGAGTGAGGAATGTAATATGTATGGAGATTCAGTGTTTGATGAAATAAACTCATTTCATTTGGATCAAAAACACCCCCATGGTGGAAGATCATTATATGATGTATTTGAAAGAGAATGTGAGGTTTCATAGTGTACCCTCTACCATTGTCTTATAGAGTAATCCCATGTTTACATTATAATTTTAGAAGAATCTATAGGAGGTAATGGGAACCAATTTTAGATTGGGAAAAATATATTTTCCATAGAGGGATAGTTAAAGAGAGAATTCTCTATAAATCTTGTAGGATGTTCTCGATGCATGAATCTATGATTTTTTTTGGATCTTGGTACAAGAATATAGTAATAGTTTATAATTCTTATAATAACCATTTCTAGTTATTGAATAAGATATTACCCTTTGAGGATTTATATGGTCACCTGGGCAAGTAACCTATTTTTTGAGAATATGTGGGTAAGGCCTTAATCAATGTACCAAGGGTTAATTCGGATAAGTAATTCAGGATTCATTATATAAATTTATTATTAAATATAGATCATATATGAAAGAAAGAATTTGTGGATCATTGATGATTTTAATTGGATATTATAATTGATGACATGGTTTTCTTGATAATTTCTTAATATTTAGGTCATCATTGGAAATGAAAAATAAGGGAATATGTCTCCAAGATATGATAGAACATTTGAGATCATGATGTGGATTGGTCAAACTTCATATTATTTAGTAGTACCAACATAGTTGATAGGTATAATTGATGTTTCATACATATCATATATTAAGAATCTCCATCATAACCCTTCTAATATTCATATTGTGGTTGATATTCAGATAGAGAAAGATGTTTCTATTTTAGATAAGATAGTAGAGATCATTGATTCTTAAATGAAATGAATCCATGGTGAAAAAAATTTAGTCTTCGAGTGTGACGTTGATGTACATATTATATTATCATGATACATGGTAGTGTGAATCATCAATGAGGGAGCAGTGGTCTCAAAAAAAAATTGGGATTACTTCTTCCACATGACATTTCATGGATAGAATTTATTATGTTTATAAGATTGTGACAATAATGTTATAGTAAACACTCTTTTCATTATAGCAAATCTTGACATTTGGTTCCATAGGGGCATAAAGACAATATTGGTGTTTTTAATATGTAATCAGTGTTTGAATCTGAACCCATATAAGTTAACACTGTGGATAATCTAATAATGACATGATTTAATACTCTAAAGAATCCATGAAAATTCTTTTAGGGTGGGAAAGGCTTCCAAACAATGAATTATTATTAAATAATGTATTTTATTCTAAGGAATTAAATCTAAATGGAATCATTCTTTTTCATACATGAATATTGGGGTATTTATCTCATGAATGCATGGTTCAAGATGTGATTATTTTCTTCATATATGGTTTTTATGGGTTGAACACCCAATAAATCACTCATTCATATTATGATTCTTACCTTGAAACATTGGTCACATCCTATTGTGGTTATATGGTTTTAGTCATTCTATAATTATTAATTCAGTTATTTAATCTTTATCATGGTTTTTTAATCCTATTTTTGTAAGAATTCTATTCTGTATCTAGTTTATTTTCAATCTTATAATATCATAAGCAGTCATAGTATAAATGTTTGGAATCTTATAACTACTTTTTGAACTATGACAATCTATTATAGGTTCCTTCAAGGTTTTTTCTTCCAATGGATGATTATCATGTTGGTTGTGGTGTGGTGTGTTATTTTCTCTAGGTATGTAATGATCTATCTATCCAAAAACACTTTTTATTTTTGAATCTGATTTTAAGATGTTAAAACAATGTTAACACCTCCAATCATAATTTTTATTCCATTCTTTTCACTCTGTGTGTGGATGAAATGTTTTTATGAGTTACACTAGATTACAAGGTATGTGATTCCAGATTTGGTATATATAATTTGAACAATAATTCCTATGGGTTTCATAAATTTTTTATAAATAAAGTGACATAATGATTGTGTTTTCTAGTTTGTGTGTGTTTATAGGTTTTTGAAAATTTATGGTGTTCGTATCTTTTTTATAATACAATGGATATTTCAAAATCATTATGAATCGAATAGAGAAATTCTTTTTCAATTGATTTTTTTAAATGAAAAAGGGTTGTTTCAAATGGTTTATCAATTATGAAAATACTATTGAAATTTGATATTATACATGCAGTACATAGGAGACCTTGGTTTTGTGACACTAACTCCAGTTTCCTGGTGTTGTGGTATTACTTTATTACTTTTCTATAAATATAGGAAATGATATCCTAAAGGACTGACTAGTTTATTATTATTTGTCAAATAGATACACACTTGATTCACATAATTAATTTTAAAATAAAGATTACAAATAATTTTTTAATAATATAATTAATCCCTATAGAATATCCCAAAATTGAATTCTTATTTCACAACCTAAATTCCTATGAAGAGAAAAAAATTAAGTGTAATAAAAAATGCTCAGTAAGGTGTTAAGTACCATATAATATTCCATGAATCATATAAATAATCATGGAAATATAAATAACTAGACACAAATTCCATTTAAATAATTTAAATATAATAATCAGTATAGAAAATTAAAAACATTTGAATATATTCAATTTAATAAATAAAAGGACTATAATAAATGGATAAGGCATAATAAATATGGAAAGGTAAATATCATAATGTACATGCCTTTTAAATAATAAAATATAATGAAATACATGTAGAGATAATTTCGTTAAAAAAATATGATGGCTAATAGTAACTGGATTCTAAATGAAGGAAACACTTAATTATTGGATTTTATAATCCCATTAATCATTATACCTCCACTCTCAAGACCTTTCTTGCAAAAATTTAAAACAGATGGGTAGGTTTCCACCAGAAACACATTTAACTAAGTCTGTCCAATTGATTCATTTAATGATACCATTGATTCATAAAATGGATATATAATATTTGATCACAGCCCATATATTTATGTCTAAATTATTCCTAATATCTAAAATAATCTATTTAATTCAATATCAATATTCCTTATTAATAAATTTCCTTATTTTGTAATAAATATAAATTAACAATAATTTCCCAAATCAATAATATAAAATAAAAAATAAAATACCCTATTTTGAAATGATATATAGTTTAATCATTAAGAATATCCTTAATAAGTAATATTGATATTTAAGAGAGAGATATAAAGTCCAATGATCCCAAAAATGTGAATAATTCATGGGAATGATAAAAAAATAAAAAAATAAATCATGGATGTGAAGGTCAATACCATCTTTGGTCAAAATTACATAAACCATCTAGAGGAAGAATAATGCTGGTGTCAATACAATATATCCCTAGTTTATTATATGTACAATAATGGATTGTTTTCATAGATGAATATGAATACCCTTAAAATTTCTTTAAATCATTTCTGAGGAAAATAACCTTTTCATTTTGAAAATAACTATTATAACTGAATTTAAAATAATCAAAATTTCTATAATTTTTATTTAAAATAAAATTTTAAACTTATAGATGATGATTTTAAAACATTGAGTGCTCCTAACTATGGGAAATTATGTACATTTCATACGTGTTAAACAAAATTTTTTCCACATTTCTAGTAAAATCCAAACAATATTGTTTATAAAAAGAAAAAAAGATTCCTTTTAATTATTTTTTAAAGATTAAAACATGGTTAATAATTTCATTAAAAAACTTGTATAATGTTAAACACATTTTTTAAAATATTTTCTAAGAACACATGCTTTGAAGAAAAAGGATCTTTGACTAAGTGAAAAAAATGATGTCATGTTTTATTAAAAACATTTTAATAATAGTTTTATGAAAAAAGTCATTTGAACATTGTACTATTACAAGAAAAAAAAATTACTATTGGAGAATAAAATTTATGGGGTTGATTATATAACGATCAAATTATTTCATTATATGAAAATTCAAGCATAAACATTCTCAATTAATATGATATTGTGAAAAAAACCTTAAAAACATTTGTAACATTGAATAGAGAATTAATAAATGAATTGATTATGTGTAGAAAATGTAATTTCAAATAAAAAAGTGTAAATAAATAATAATATAATCAAAATTATTCACATACATAATCTTATAATGTTAATGACAGTGAAGATGTTTTACAAAACAATGAAAAGAAATAGAGTAATGAAATATTTTACCACAAGGTAATTTTGAATTCAAATAATATTAGATGAAAAAATTAAATTTAATATTTAAAATAACGTATATTTTGAATTATATATCAAATTACATGAAAATGGGGCATTATATACACCATACTAAAGAAATTATGGTCATTGAATTGCAATATTCCTCAGTGAAGAGAAATTGAGATGAAATCTATACCCAAACAGTTTTATTTAGTTTAATGTGAAATAAAATTCTCTATAATGTATTTAATTATGTTATTAATTAATTAAATAACCTTATTCATACCTATAATATCATATATATTCCTACTATAACATTTTACCATTATTTTGTTAATAAAAGATCAATATTTTAATTATTTTTTATGTTTATTTCCTTTTTTAATCATTTATGATTTGTCAAGAAAGATCATGTTATTATATATAGGATATAAATCCATAATATCCAAAATTTTAATAATGTTATAAATTTCAAAACTATTTTTTATGTAGATTATTATAACAATAATTTAAATTTGGTCTTGGAAAAATAATCACATTGCTTTGTGGAGATATTATGTCGTATATTTGCACAAATGATGTTGTCATTACCTTAACAGGTATACAATTAAGAGAGGGTATAATATATTAATTTCGTACAATTAATATTAAATCATATATATCATATATTCATTAAATTTTTTATTTATTACATTTAATTAAAATATTATATAAAAACTAAATCACATCGTTTCTTGAGGTGGTATTCTGTCGTACACATGTGTGACGTCATCATTAATTTAAAAGAGTGGAACGTAATATGGTATATGGTATATTAAAATTTAACAATAATAGTCATAATATAAATATCATTTACATGTGTAATAATCCATCAATATATCCAGAAGTTAATGTTTTTGATGGAAAATGAATTACATTGATTCTTTAGGGGGTAGTGCATCGTACAAATGATCGAAATTTTAATTTCCCATTTAATGGAAGATTATATGGATAGTTTAAGTCAAAACATAATAAAATTATATTATATGGGAGATACTGGGTTATTATTTGATAATGAGTAAATAAAATTTGAGGGATGCGGAATAAGAAATAAAATGAAAAAAAATAAGAATATTACCTCTTATTCATGGGATTTCTTGTGGTTTTCACCAAAAGCCTCATAGGATTTATTTCTAAAAAATCGATCTAGGATTTTGATATGGTTTTAAGTAATTTCTTTTTTTATGTATTTTCTAAAAAAATCCATGCAGGTGTGAAGTGGGGAGGAGAGGGGGTGGCCATTTCTATATTGGGGTGAGGATACACATGGACTTTTTTTCTATTAAAGATTCAATTACGACCACATTATTATCATGACCAAAACATAATAATTTGTAAACTATAAACACTTATTGTTGATAAATAAATCAATCCGATAGGGGTTTTTATAGTTTGATTGACCATTTTTGTCTAATATCATGTATGTTTAATCCCTAAGTAAATAAGTTTTTACCTTAATAATAGTAATTATTTCTTATTTCTTATTATTCATAATGGTAAAAAATTAAGTTTACGATATTATATAATATAAAAGTTTCTGATTCCAAATATTGAATAAATTTTTAAAAATTCAATTAATATAATTGGAAGAATCCAATTTAAAATTATTACAGTAGACGTGACAAAAAAAAGGGTTTTCAAAGAAAAAATTCTCATAAGTGTATAAATTTTTACTATAAAACATCTATATTAAAACTTATTTCAATGAAATGAAGTATTTAAATTTTGATATTATTTAACAAATTTTACATTAAACCCAATTTTAATGGAAATTTAACTTTTTGATTATTTAAACAAAATGACAGTTAACAATATAAATCATATTTTTTCACTAGTCATTAAAAAATGAAACATTTAAAAAAATAAAAAACACACAAAATTATAATTTAGATATTATGATTTCAAAAAAAATTCTTCACTTTATCAGATAAATATTTTTAATTATGTAAAAATTAATTTTAAATTGTATTCACAAAGAATGACTAAACTGACTTGTAGAAAAAATATATTATCCCAAATAAAATATTTTAAATTTAAATTATTGTTTTATTTTTATAATAAAAATATAACCATAATTTTAATAATATAGTTATTAAATTTCATCCCTTACAATTTAATAGTAATTTTATAATGGTATATTATATTACAATTCATTTCTACTTGGGGTTTCATGTTTTTCAAGCTATTTACAAGATTAAATATAAGGAAATAAATTTATTATGTTGATTATGATTTTTGATACATTTTGAATATTGTATCGAAACAATTTTACTAAATTTAGAATTTATTGGATTTATAATATCCCCAACATAAATAAACTTCATCATAGAAATTTCATCTTTTTCTTAGAAATTAATGGTATGATATTTAAAAATTCCTATCTTTAAAACATGTATTGTAAAAAGGGTTAATCAAATATCCCCTAAATAATATAGAATGAAAATTACATAATTCATCGTTAATAACAAATAATCTGGTTTATATATAGGATTAAATTGGATCCAAATAAATATATTGACCTAGAAGAAAAGCCTAAAAAATATAGAGGGTGATAATGGTCATTGATTACAAGAAATTAAAATATCAATATACATTAAAGGACCTCAAAACAAAAAAAAATATGGCATGATTTAAATGCCCATTTGATTCATAAAATATTATTGTAATATGATATCATTTTATTCCATGATCCATTTCCTAAAATTGAAATTTTTTTACTATCTATATATATAGGGAAATATGTGTACTTGATTCGTTTCTATTTCATAATCACAATTGCATCCTTTGGTTTTGTTTTGATAAATTTCAATTTCATCGCTTTCACCAACAAATAAAAATCATAAATTGAATTTTTCCTTCCCAAAGTACCAGATTTCAAATTTAATGTGTCATAAGATCCATACATGTTTGATATAGTGTTCATCAGTCTTTAAATATCTTTCTAACCCAATATGGTTAACACATATTATCCAATATAATACATTAATCTATAAACATTAATGATGAAACCATTGGTTAATCATTAATATTTATTTATCATATAATTTAACTAAACAAATGACATATTAATAAGGAAAGAAATATATTATAGTTTTAGTTTTTAATCCTTTATCATCCTTTTTTGTGGGTTCAGGCCCTATCACCTTATTGGATGCACCGATTTATCACCCAAACATTCAGGCAATTCTTTTTCTAAAACTAAATTATTATAATTCCTATAACATTAAGAAATTGTGATGACCCATAATTACTATGCCATAAAAGACAAGATAAACCTAAAAGGTTATAAATACATCGAATCTTATGTCCAATAAATTGTTAATTCATTCTTCCACAAATAAATATTTCTTATAATAAATTAATAGGTTGTATTCTCATAAATGTTTTAAAAATATATTATTAACATTCTTCCTCAAGTTCTTTTATTTTATTTCAAGCATCCACCTCATAAACTCTTCTTATTCCATGATTGTATAACAATAATAGTATCCTTGATATAAAATGATGTTTTTATACTAATTTTTTTACCTACACTTACACACACTTCCATATAATGAGTAACGGACATATTTTTTTACGTGTAAGGAGAATTACTGCCTCACGAAATAATGATTGCTCATTTTTTCTTTTACTATCTCTCATAGTAGAAATTACGATAAGCACTATATTTGAATATTATATATATTATATTTATAATTTATTTATTCTTGTTTAATTTTTTTTATAACATATCTTTATCCTTTCCATCTTGGATAAATATTATAATTTTGTTAGAGTAAGTATGGACCACAACCCCCTCAAAGTGATTTGATTCATTCACAAACTACATGGAATGTATTTAGGATGTATTTAGTAAAATTATATGATATATTTATGAAATAATAATTATAATTTAATTATATTATATGAATATATACATATATTTCATTTTCTTTCGTTCCTTCAATACGATAATAAAATGGAAACAGTGTTCATGCGTACGTACGGCCAACCATCTCCATGAACGGTGTATTTCATTTCCTAAATCTATATTATATAGATTATTATAATAAAAATATACATAATATAATTGATATTTATATCATGTTTTATATTAGTTAAATCACGAAATTAGTATAAGGACGGAGGATATATCAAATTAAGATGCATGCAAAGAAGAAAGAGGATATTACCCGAAGTGAAACCTTAACATAGAATTGTTAATAAGAGGGTAACATAAAGTCATAATCAAACCATATATGGTATTAGATACAAGAATATAGTTCTACTAAATATTAATAATAAACTTATATTTAATATATATGAGGATTTTATGATTACGATGAGAGTCAATACAAAATTTAAGGTAATTTCATCTCACTTTTTATTTTCATGAGATTCATGCCTTATTAACCACTCATTTCATTTGTGTGGTGTGTATACTGACCATGAATGTATTATATGAATATTATTATTAAATATAATTGTATTTATATATCCATTCTATAATCTTTCTTTCATTGGGTTAATGTTTCAAAAGTTACCAAATCTGTAAGATCGGTTTGTCTCAATTTTCCTTCTTTGAGATGCATGTTTTGTTATACACCAAAATTATTTTCTGAGAATTATATACTTATATATGACATGTTATATGAAGAATATACTTATTTTAATGATATTTTAAGCTTTATGTAATTTTATTTTCTTACATGGGGAGTATAATTCAATGTTACCAAGTGTTAAGAGTTTATTGAAACAATCTCATTGTTTATGGAGATTGTTTGTGATTATGACTTCATTGATGAAATTTGATGATTCATATCTCAAGAACTATCCATAATTTTCTTACCCTCTATTTAAACATTTTATATCCATTTATTGGTATAATGTTTTCACTCTTTGGTACATAATATGGTCAAGAAAGTATTTTTAATAAAGTATGATGTTACCTCTCTCTTGGGTCGAAACTTTGTGTTCCTTGAAAACCGTGTTTTATAAAAAGGTTTCCAAAAATATTATAATATTATCATGTTATCTTTAAAAGTCATTTTTATCCATGTTTTACCTTTTAAACAAAACATTTCTAAAAAATGAATCTTCTTGTCATTTTCTGGTTGATTCACTTTTATAAGCTTTTTATGGCGTAAAAGAAATGTTCAGAATGTTTGGATTTAACCATCGTCATGAACATCATTCCCTTAAAACTTACATTACATTATTACAAAGTTATTTTTTTTAAAATAATTTTTTTTCCTAATATTATGGAATTGTTTTTTTTAATGTTCTTTTCCATAAAAAAGTTTTTCAAAAATGATTTATTGTTTTAAAATATTTTCAAATCATATTTTATAAGTTTTCAAAGTATTTTAAAATAATTGTTTTATAAAAAAATTTTGAGCTTTATTTATAATTTTAAAAAAAATCAAAGAAAATGTTTTTAAAATGTTTTGATGTTTTTTTTAATTTTTCAAGGAAAATGATTTTCAAAATGATTTCAAGCATTATTTTTAAGTTTGAAAATTATTTTCAAAGAAAATGATTTTCAAAATGATTTATGTTTTAAAGAACCATTTACAAAGAAGAAAAGATATTTTTTTCAAGAAGTTTTTTTAAAATATCTTTTAAAATTATTTCCCATCTAAGATGACATCTTTTGGTGTTACTCATGCCTTTAAATGGAAATGATATAATGTTCCCATTCATATTATTTATGTTAATAGTTTATGTTTTGATGGGATGATGTTTATGAAACATGTTTCTCTTGCATGGGTTGTATTATTTTGCAACCCTCTTCTTTTCAGGAGTTATGCTCTTGATTAAATGGTCATAAAACCTATATATTTTCCATAGGTTATGATGTGATGAAATGTTAATGATGCCCATTTCATTTAATGGGTTATGATTTGATGTTTATAAAAAATATCACTTTTCATGGCTCATGATATGATTAATGTTATGTGGAACATGCAGGCTTGATTTCATTATGTGATGGGTGGGTCCTATATATCCATCCAATTCATTGGGTAACAATGGAAGACTCGTGAGTATAAATATTATGTGTGGACCTGATTATATCTTCACAACATTATTCATGGACCTTATTTCATGTCAATAAGTTTATGTGTGAACCTGATTACATGTTCACAATGTTATCAGTGACCCTTTTTATTTTTTCATAATGTTATGAATGAGCCTGGTTACATGTTTACAATATTATTCATGGACCTAGTTTTATGTCCATGATTTTATGTGTGAACCTGATTAAATGTTCACAATACTTTTCATAAACCTATTTTCAGGTTCAAAATATTATTAGTTTACCTAGTTTCATGTCCATAATTTTATGTGAGGGACTAATTTCATATACTTAACTTAATTTATAATCCTATTTCTACATATACATGTTTATAATGTTATATGTTGATGTATATGCCCCAACTCCATGTCTTAATCATATGTTATGATTTAATTGATTATGTTCCTGATTATCTTATGATTAATGTCTTATGAACTGCTAATATTTATTCTATGATTCATGTTTATGATCTTTGATATGTAATGTATGACCTTATAATGATATTATCATGTTCTCATACCCTTATTTTCATGTTATGATTGTGTATTTATTTTATTTACCTTTACTGAGAATTCGAGATCACCCCTTTTTTATGTTTCCTTTCCCTAGGTTATATAGAAGTATTTTTAAGTAGAATTACTGTGAGGGAGATTTTTGTGGGAAACATTAAATATATTTCATGGAGTTACAAGATTTTTGTTCCACGTTTCCAAAAGAACTAAACTAATATGATATTTGGTTTTCTGTTTTTATAATGTTTTAATAATTCCATAAAAGTGATGTGATGTATATGTATGAAATTAGATGTTCTCTATAGAAACACTCTTTGTGTTCTACATCTAAGGTCTGAAATGTCTAGATATGCCACATACACCTAAAAGAACCAACACCATGACCAACCTCTACCATAGGTCATCTATAAATGTCTAACAAAACCAACTCCTCAAGCTGGAGCTGCACCAAGAAAATTTCACCATGTATCTCTACACCACAGACAACAACTCAGAGAACTAGATATTCACAGTGGTCATCCTACCTCGTTCCAAACACACTGCATCTAATGCACTAAACAACCATTTACTATGGGTACTACACTAAAGATACTCGCACACATACATTGGAACTGTGAATCAAACACCCACTATAAGGTCCAAAAAAAACCCACAAGGTCTCAAAACTATGGCACTCTCACTACCTGAACCACCCATACCAAGGGTCAATAACCAAACTGCGGGATAACCATCACTAATGTCCCTAAGTTCGAAAATTTCCCCATTTTTTACACTTAATTAACGTTAACATTTAAACCGCCTATTTCACTTATCAAAACTCTTCATTTTCAAAACCTAATCTTTTACACTTTTTAAAAAACTTTTTACTAACCTGTCATTTCAGAAGTCTATGTTTTATAAAAAATATAATTTTAAAACATTTCTGTATTTTCAAAACCCAAGGTTTAATGCTTATAAAACCCCTTTTTAAAAAACTTTTCAACATATATTGTTTCATTGAATTTTTCATTTTATACACATTTTTTTATCATTCCATTCAAAAAACAATCAATAGTTACAAACAGATGACATATCTATCCTATGTGCCTAGCCTAATGCATGATCTCACACACCATCTCTTACCACATCAGGCTAAGAGGTTAAACCTCATAAATCAATAACATCACATCCAGTTCCCCCAATCAAGGTGAAAATAATAATCAACCATAAAAGAACAAAATTGAACATCAATTACCACCCTTGGAAACCTATATTTTCACTCACACATGGGGATGCAGGCACCCCTGCATGAGATCATTACCAGGACCTAACAAGATCATAGTCTCTTGTCTACCATACCCAAAATAGTATGACAAAAGACCTTCTTTGATACCACTTTGTATCAATCATGACCTAGAATCCATAATAACTAGTGCCCTTAGTTGGGTCGCCACATGACCTCAACTGAGCATCCCCATATTCCTGTGGTTTTTGACTAGCATTGTGGGTCTAAATAGAAATATGGGAGACTATACATTATTATCATTCATATAATTAATCCTAGAACCAAAACTATCAAAGACTTTGAACCTGGACCTGAGTCCCAACCTGGTCCTAACCACCCATGCTCCAACCCATCATCCCATGCACAACCAACACCAAGTCCTTATCCAAAACCTGTAACAGAAATAAGTTTCATCTTTACGGGTACACTTGTTCCATGAATTTTCAAAAAGGGTGTTAGTACCAATCAATAGGCCACCACCAATAGTGTCTAATGTAATGACAAGTCTATATAAAGTTGTTTTCAAGTAACAAGTGAAATAATAACATGGAAACGAGGGAATCATTTATGTATTTATCTAATACCCTTTTATCGATTAGAATATCTAGAGGAAACTAAAAAATAAGACAACTCAAGTCACAATGGGAATATAAACCAAGGAACAAGGGTGACACACACACATAACAATAAGGGAGTTAGATAATAACAACTCATCTTATACCCATTATCTACATTATTAATTTAATCCATTTTCATTATTAATTTAATTTCATCAATTAATCTATTTCCATTGCTAATATTAATCTTAATCACATGTTCCATGGTTTAGGAATTTACAACATTTACACTATGGCCTAATCCAGTCAATTACTATGAATATGAGGGTAATTGAAGTTCCTATCTCACTAGGGATAAAAGCACTATAAAAATTACATCTCCCACCTTGGATCCTCAGTCTTGGTGGTCTCATAGAATGAAACCATTAGTGGAATAGATTCTTCATCCCCTTCCCTAACCGGTTCATTTTTTGGTGGATTTTAGAGAATTAGTATAACTATACCCATGGTTATAGAACCTTAAGTCAATAACCCACACTGCCAAGCTATGTTCACATTCTTATTTATCCATTCACCACACACATACTATATCGCAATAAACACAAGAAATAAAAAAATCATACCCCGTAATAATAAAAATGGGAATTAGTACTATTCTATAACCCATTAATACATTTTCTATTTATATTACATAGAAATATATCTAAATTTAAAATTCTTATGTCTAAACTCGTTAATAATATTCACTAATATCCATACATTAACCTGTTTAAATTATTTAATAATTTCCAAATTCTAACTCAAATAACCCATTCATCATTTCCTATGTATTATCCACTAATTCATTTCAAGTAGAAATAAAAATCCATTGGTCACATTCACATTAATCCCATTTAACCTATTTTAAAATCATTACAAGAACCCCTTATTTTATATCATTAACTAATCTCATTCATCATTTAGTTCATTTCATAATCATGTTAACATACCAACATAATCGGGTGTATATATAGGATTAAATTGTATCCAAATAAATATAATAACCTAGAAGAAAAGTATAAAATATTTAGAGGGTGATTATGGTCATTGATCACAAGAAATTAAAAGATAAATATACATTTAAGGAACTCAAAACCAAAAAATATGGGATGATTTAAATTCCCATTTCATTAAAAAAATATGAATGTAATATGATATCATTTTTTTCCAAGATCCTTTTCCTAAAATTGACAATTTTTTTACTATATATAAATATAGGGAAATATATGTACTTGATTCATTTCTTTTTCATAATCACAATTACATCCTTTGGTTTTGTTTCGATAAATTTCCATTTCATCGCTTCAACCAACAAATTAAAACCATAAATTGAATTTTTCATTCCCAAAGAACTATATTTAAAATTTAATATATCATAAGATCCATACATGTTTTAAATATTTTTCATTAGTCTCTAAATACTTTACAAAACCAATATGGTTAACACATATTATTCAATATAATACATTAATCTAAAATCATTAATGATGAAACCATTGGTTCACCATTAATATTTAGTTTTCATATAATTTATCTAAACAAATGACAAATTAATAAGAAAAAAAATATTCTAGTTGTATTTTTAAATCCTGTATCATCCTTTTTTGTGGGTTCAGGCCCTATCACCTTGTTGGATGCAGCAATTTATCACCCAAACATTCATGTTGTTCTTTTTCTAAAACTAAATTATTATAATTCCTATAACATTAAAAATTTGTGATGACCCATAATTACTAATCCATAAAATAAAAGTTAAACCAAAAAATTTATAAATACCTTGAATCCTATTTCAAATAAATTGTTAATTCATTCCTCCACAAATAAAACATTCATATAATAAACTAATAGGTTTTATTATCATAAATGTTTTGAAAAAATATCATTAACATTCTTCCTCAAGTTCTTTTATTTTATTTCAATTATCCATCTCATCAAATCTTCTTATTACAAGATTGTATAACAACACCACTATCCTCAATATACTAGGATGTTTTTATGATATTTTTTTGTCTAAACATGCACACACTTTCATCTAATGAGAAACAAATATATTTTTTATGTGTACAGATAACTACTGCCTCACAAAATAATGATTGTTCATTTTTCCTTTACCACCTCTCATGGTAGAAATTTTGATAAACACTATATTTATATGAGATATATATTATATTTATTAAGTATTTAATCTTGTTTAATATTTATTTATAACATACCTTTATGCTTTCCATCTTGGGTAAATATTATAATTTTGTTTATGTATAGACTATCGCCACATTAATGTGATTTGATTCATTCAAAAACAACATGGAATGTATTAAGGATGTGTTTAGTGAAATTATAGGATATATTTATGAAATAATTATTATAATTTAATGATATTATATGAATATGTACATATATTTTATTTTCTTTCTTTCTTTCAATATGATAATAAAACGGAAATAGTGTCCATCCATACGTATAGCCTAGAGTCTCTATGAATGGTGTATTTTATTTCATAAATATATATTATATAGAATATTATTATACACAAATATAGAATATAATTGATATTTATATCATGTTTCACATTCTTTAAATCATGATATTAGTATAAGGACTAAATATATAACAAATTAAGATGCATGCAAAGAAGAAAGAGGATATTACCTGAAGTGAAACCTTAACATAGAATTGTTAATAAGAGGGTAACATAAAGTCATAATCAAACCACATATGGTATTAGATATAAGAATATGGTTCTCTTAAATATAAACAATAAACTTTTATTTATTATATATTAGGTTTTTACGATTATGATGAGAT
The DNA here is from genome assembly GCA_963277665.1 of Viscum album. Lineage (NCBI taxonomy): Eukaryota > Viridiplantae > Streptophyta > Magnoliopsida > Santalales > Viscaceae > Viscum > Viscum album. Next base: position 269,748,445 of record OY728166.1, read on the forward strand.
TTAATACACAAGGTAAGGGAATTTCATCTCACTTTTTATTTTTGTGAGACTCATGCCTTATTCACCACTCATTTAATTTGTGTGGTGTGTATACTGAATATGAATGTACTATATGAATATGATTATTAAATATATTTGTATTTACATATCCATTATATTCTCTTTATTTCATTGGGTTAATGTTTCAAAATTTACCAAATCGGTAAGATAGGTTTGTCTTAATTTTCCTTTATTGAGATTCATGTATTATTATGCACTAAAATTTCTTTTTGATATGAATCTAATTATATTTCACATGTTATATCATTAATATACTTATTTTAATGATATTTAAAGATTTATGTAATTTAATTTTCTTACATGGGAAGTATGATTCAATGTTACCAAGTGTTAAGAGTTTGTTAAACAAAATTTATTGTTTAGGAATATTTTTTGTGATTATGATTTCATTGATGAAATTTTATGATTCATATCTCAATAAATTTCAATAATTTTCTTACCCGTTATTTATACATGTTATATCCAAGTAGTGGTACCATTTTCTCACTCATTGGTACATAATATGATTAAGAAAGTGTTTTTAATAAAATATGACATTAACTCTCTCTTATGTCAGAAATATATGTTCCATGAATACCATGTTTTCTAAAAAGGTTTCCAAAAATATTATACTACTATATTGTTATAAATAAAAGTTATTTTTATTCATGTTTTACCTTTTCAAACATAAATTTTCTTAAAAATGAATCATCTTTTCATTTTCTAGTTGATTCACTTTTATAAACTTTTTACATTGCAAATAGAATGTTCGGTATATATGGATGTACCCATCATCCTAAACATCATTCCCTTAAAGATTACTTCACATGATAAAAAAGTTATTTTTTTTAAATAAATTTATTTTCTAATTTTTTGGAAATTGTTTGTTTTAATGTTATTTTCAATGAAAAAGTTTTTAAAAAATGTTTTATTGTATTAAAATATTTTCAAATAATATTTTATAAGTTTTCAAAGTATTTTAAAATAAATGTTTTATAAAAAAAATCAAGATTTATTTATAATTTTTAAAAAAAAATCAAAGAAAATGGTTTTTAAAATTTTATGAAGGTAATTTTATAAGTTTTCAAGGAAAATGATTTTCAAAATGATTTCAAGCCTTCATTATATGTTTTAAAATTATTTTCAAAGAAAATGGATTTCAAAATGTTTTATGTTTTAAAGAACATTTTTCAAAGAATAAAGGCTATTTTTCTCAACTAATGTTTTTAAAATATCTTTAAAAATTATTTCTCATCTAAGATTACAAATTTTGGTGTTAATCATTCCTTTCAAGGGAAATTATCCAATGGTTCCATTTATATTATTTATTTGAATAGTTTGTGTTTTGATGGGATGATGTTTATGAAACCCATTTCTCTTGCATGGGTTTTATTCTTTTGATACCCTCTTCTTTTCATGAGTTATGCTTTGGTTGAAATGGTCATAAAACCTATATATTTTCAACAGGTTATGATGTGATGAAATGTTAATGATACCCATTTCATTTCGTGGGTTATGATTTGATGTTTATAAAACTTATCAGTTTTCATGAGTCATTATATGATGAATGTTATGTGGTGCATGCATGCATGATTTCATTATGTGATGGGTGGGACCTATATATCCCTCCAATGCATTGGGTAATGATGGAAGAATCATTAGTTTAAATGTCATGTGTGGATATGATTATATGTTTAAAACATTTTTCATGGACCTTGTTTCATGTCCATAAGTTTATGTGTGAACCTTATTACGTGTTCACAATGTTATTAGTGACCATTGTTATGTATTAATAATGTTATGAATGAACCTGGTTACATGTTTAGAATATTATTCATGGACCTAGTTTCATGTCCATAATTTTATGCGTAAAACTGATTACATGTTAACAATCCTTTTCATAAACCTAATTTCATGTTCACAATATTATTAATGGACTTGGTTTCATGTCTATAAGTCTATGTGAGGGACTGATTTCATATACTTAACTTAATTTGTGAAACTATTTCTACCTATACATGTTCACGATTTTATATGTTGATGTGTATGCCACAATTCCATGTATTAATCATATGTATGATTTAATTTATTATGTTCCTGATTATCTTATGATTAATGTCTTATGAACTACTAATATTTATTCCATGATTCATGTTTATGGTCTTTGATTTGCAGGGTATGATCTTATAATGATATGATCATGTTATTATACCCTTATTTTCATGTTATGATTGTGTAATTATTTTATTTACCCTTACTGAGCATTCAATATCACCCCTTTATTATGATTCTTTTCCCTAGGTTGTAAAGAAATATTTTTATGTAGAATTACTATGGGAATAATTTTTGTGGGAAACATTAAAGATCATTCATAGAGTTAGAAGATTTTTGTACCAAGTTTCCAAAGGAAAAAAACTAATATGGTCTTTAGGTTTCTGTTTGTATAATTTTTTAAGCATTCCACAAAAGTGACGTAATGTATATGTATGAAAAGAGATATTCTCTTTATAAACACTCTTTTTGTTCCACATCTAAGGTTTGAAACGTCTATTTATGCCACACACACTTAAAAGAAATGACACCTAGACAAACCTATCCCAAAGGTCATCCTCAAATGTCTAACAATACCAAATCCTAAAACTGGAGATGCACCAAAAAAAGATCACCCGGTATGTCTACACCACAGACACCAACTCAAAAACTGGCTATTCATGGTGGTCATCCTACACCATTATAAACACACAACGTCTAAGGCACCAAAGAACCATTTACTCTATGTCTCACACTAAAGATACTCACACACATACATTGGAACAATGAATCAAGTACCCAATCTAGGGTCCAAAAAACTCAAAAGGTCTCAAAACTATGGCAATCTCACTGCCCGAACCACTCGTACCAAGGGTCAACAACCAAAATATGTGATAACCACCACTAGTGTCCCTAAGTTCTACAATTTCCCCATTTTTCCCACTTAATTAACCTTAACATTTAAACCCCCTATTTCAATTATCAAAACTCTTCATTTTCAAAACCCAGGCTTTTACACTTTTTTAAAACCTTTTTACTAACCTATAATTTCAAAAGTCCCAGTTTTATTCAAAATATCATTTCAAAACATTTCCATATTTTACAAACCCAAGGATTTATTCTTCTCAAAAACCCTTTTTAACTCACTTTTCAACATCCATTATTTCATTAAATTTCTCTTTTTATTCACATTATTTTTTTCATCATTTAATTCATAAGTCAATAACTAGGTACATACTGATGACTTATCTATCCTATGTGTGTATCTTGGTGTAGTTATCTATAAAAATTTGTTTTCATGTAACAAGTGAAATAATAACATGGAAATAAGGGAATCATTTATGTATTTATCTAAACCCCTTTCAACCATTAGGATATCTAGAGGAAGCTGAACAATAAGACAACTCAAGTCACAATGGTAATATAAACCAAGGCACAAGTGTGACACACACACATAACAATAAAAGAGTTATATAATAACAAATCATCATATAACCATTATATACATTATTAATTTAATCCATTTTCATCGTTATTTTAATTTTATCACTTATTATATTTCCATTACTAATATTAATCTTAATCACATGTTCCATGGTTTTGGAATTTACATCATTTACACTATAGACTAAGTCAGTCAATAACCATGTATATGGGGGGGTAAGTCAAGTTCCCTATATCACTAGGGATAAAAACATCACAACAATTACATCACACACCTTGGATCCTCGGTCGATGTGGTCTCATATAATGAAACAAATAGGGGAATATATCCTTTATCCTCTTCCCTAACTAGTGCATTTTGTGGTGGATTTTAGAGCCTTAGTCTAATTATACCTGTGGTCATAGAAACTTAAGTCAATACCCCACACTACCAAGCCTTGTGCACAAGATTATTTATCCATTCACCACACACATACCATATTATAACCAAAACATGAAATAAAAATACATATCATACACCATAATAATAAAAATGGGAATTAATACTATTACATAACCCATTAATACATTTTCTATTTTTATTACTTAGTCATTTATCTAAATTTCAAATTCTTATGTCTAACCTCATTAATTATATTCACTAATCCCCATACATTAACCAGTTTAACTTATTCAAAAATGTCAAAATTCTAACTCACTTAACTCATTCGTCATTTCCCATGTATTAGCCACTAATTCATTTCAATTAAAAATCATGATCGATAGGTCACATTCACATTAATCCAATTTAACCCATTTTCATATCATGACAATAACCCCTTATGTCATGTCATCAAATAATCTCATTCATCATTTAGTTCATTTCATAATCATGTTAACATGCCAATATAATTTTTATGGGTTCTATCTCACTAACCGTAACATCCCTTCAATTATTATGGTTTTATCATAGCTTTATAGACTACATCATGTAAATAATCACAATTCAAAATACTCATTGAAAACATCTAGAAACACAATTTTAAACACGGGTCTTCCCCTTTGAAGACCTAAAACATATCCTAAGGTTTTTATTTCCATTTTCAATCAATAAATAATATCATTAAACCATTTTCATAGAAATGGATCATTATTCCCATTTCAATAACCATTTATAATCTCATAAAAAACAAATTTCGAATCAATTTGAGGTTAACTCCTCCTTTCAAAACATTTCTCATTTTCAAACATCATTTTTCATTTAACAAATCTAAAATCGGGTCAAAGCCCCAAACATACTTTCAAAATCATTACAAACCCTTTCAATCATTTTAAAATGACAACCTATAAATTGGTTAAATAAATCCATTAACCTTACCGATGCATCAATTTCATTTTCACAACATATTCACTCTCATAATACCCATATCTCAAGGATTAACAAATTTTTTCACCAATTACATGGGTGAAGCTTACCCCATGGGTAGCCCTAGGTTCGGTCTCACATAATTGATGGACCCAATAGGGTACATGAAGGTTCTCATACCTCAATATAAGGTCTAAATTATTTTTTATAACCCAAGACATCAAGAAAAAACATGGCCTCAGAATAGAACAGATATATACACATATAACACATCAAAACTATGGGTAAAATCATTAAGACCGCCTACCTAATAATAATTGACGAAAACATGCTTAATATCCACCATTTATTGCAATCAAACACTCAAAAAACTCCAACCTAGATTCTACTATAAAATTTATAGTATAAGGGATTCAAAAGAAGAGGAGATATTTTACAATCCCTAATCCAGAAAATAAAGAAAAGTGGAGTGTTAGACTCTCTAGGATCTTCAATTCTCACGTAAAAATATTTCAAACACCCAATAATCCTTGTAAAATCATCCATGTAAGGATAGGGGTCTACTGGTTCATTACATAGGGTATAGGGGTCGAATGGGATGAAAAATAGGAGGATAAATAAATAGGTTCGTAAGCTAAAAATTGGAATTTACCTATTTTTAAGGGTCGCATGGTTTATCTGTATGGTTTAGAAAATGTATACAAAATGTGTGTCTCCCTCTGTCTAAGTGGATCCATGACAAATGGTTTCTTAGGGGAACCCTCTTGGTTTGTAAAACCATGTGGTAATTGTGCGCTATACCTCTATCTGAAATGGTCACCATGCTACATGCTTTCCTAGTCTAGGAACACGATTTACACTAACTATGCACCAACCATTTTCTATGTATTGTGGGACACTTTTCTCCTTTTTTAATGTTCCACACCCTCATAACACATCAAAAACTCCTCAAGCCTCAAGACACACTTCTTTATCAATTAACGCCGGTTTAAAAAAATTAACAACGATGTAACTTCACTAAATATTGAGATCTTACACTATATATCATGTAATTTTATATATTCATTGATATACTTATTGGTGTATACTTATTATCAATTATTTTACCTAAATTTGGATAGGTACCTAATATGATAACCTTTAGACTTTTATACCCTATATATGAAATTTTGAATGTTGAAATAGATAATATAAGAGTGGTTGGGTATGTTTCTGATCATTTCATCAGTTGGAGCGAAACCAAGATGGGGTTTTTTCACTTATATAGAAAGTTAAAGACATATATCCATTAATTTAAATGATTAAATAAATATATTTTCTTTATTAGTTGTTTTCGCATATTATGTGTTCAACTACTTAGATGAATGAAAAGTGATTTATTCATTAACTTGGTCAGTTTTTTCAGGGAATCAAGAAATTGTGAGAGGCCAAAACTAGATTGACATGTTCCATTTTTGTGGTTACTCGATGTCAGGGAAAAAGGTATTATATATGTATAAAAATGAATTATATAATATAACTTTTGGTGGAAATTTTCTTATAGATATATTAGTATATTTGATATCAATCACACCAAACCCCTCAGTAGATTGAGTAGAACAAATGATTTACTGGAGGCCTTTCTTTGCTTTCATCAATGAAATTTGGATTTCATAGTTATTTTCAATGTGGTTAAATAACAAAGTGTCATACAGTTAGTCCCTTAGATAAGAATAAAATTTTGAATAATGATTTTGTTAAAAATTAAGAGAGTTTAGTAAAAATCCAAATCCAAAATAGTTTGAATAGATTCAAAAAGAGTTGTGAAGTTTTACATAAATTCTTTATGGGAATTTAGTGAGAGTAAGAGACTATTGGATATGTTACAAAATATACACACATGATATTATTGTACATACGAAAATGATGCATGAGATATATATATATATATATATAAGTTTATATTTATTTCAACCATGTGATGCATGTATTTTTCATGCATGCGATGCATTAATAAGATAATATATATATTATTTATATCTCTCAAATATTTTCTTTGTTATTTATAATTCACTATTAATTGATTAAAGGATTTTCATTTATTAATTGAAAATATTCAATTAATTATAAAAAATAGAAGGAAATTAATATAATTTCTTATAAAGTGGGAGCCCTGGGTTTTGCCTATATAATAGGTTGATATTTTCTCTTTTTTGGTGCATGTTGTGTGATTTATATGTGAATTTACAAACTCTATTCTTATTTATACTCTTTTTATCTCATTTGAGAAGGATCTAGAACACCTTTGGATTTTAGGTATCCTCATGAATAATTTTTGGATCCATTGTTTGTTATATCACCTCATAGGTAGTGTGAATTAATTCAATAATCCTTATGATCTCCCTCATGTACACTCCATCAAAGGATAGAGATTGAAGCTTATACAACACATATTTTCTAGATACTTTGTTTTTAATTAATATTAACATATTGATTTCATGAAGATAGTTTGACTTTGTTTTTGGGTTGTATTCCAATGAAAATTGTCATTAAAGGATCATAGAAAATTTTTACTAGGTACATCCTCATGCTGAATAGTTTTTGAAAAAAAAATCACTTTCCCAGTGAACTACAGTACAAATCCAATTGGGTTGTGAATAAATAAAACCTAGAATTTAGCAATTCTATAGCCTAAAAATCTCTGAATGATGGAACTAGAGATGCTAAGGATGTAAGAATATGATAACACCCTATTTTACAAGGAAAATTTCATATCTATTCATGATAGATTCATTTAGAAAATATACTTTCATGTTAGAGGCAAAGTATTGTTATTCTCCACAGGATGAAACTCGTGTTTGGTAAGCTTTATTTAAAATAGAACAAACCATTTACAGTGACTAACTCATTCTTATTTAGTGATATTGAGATCAAATATACATAATTTTAGTAACATTTTAAGATGAATGGTTAGTATTTAAAGGATTTTTTTTAGAATTTATAGAAGGAACCAATGTAATAGTCCAAACTTCTCTTTCTTTAATATGAATAAATGACCATGAGGCTATCTCCTTCATTCACACTAGTGTAGACACTCAAATTTAGTTGTCCGTTATTTATTTATAGTATCATATATAATTAAATTGTATGTGAAATTTGAGATGAGTTTGGGAGATGACAAGTTATATTTGGATGTAAATAGATTTTTTTTTCATTTATTTTCTTTTGTTTGTGGTTGGAAATATACATAAAAAATAAAACCTTTTTTTACATTACCTCCTCCCCAGTGCTAAAAGGAATAAATAACCAAGTTATAGTGGGGACCATGTAAACTTTTCCTTTAGAACTAGTGAAAAATGTATGATATAGAAAACCAATAATTTTTACACATATTATTAAAAAAAATATTTACATAAATATCCATTAAAATATATCCAAATTATTGAAATGCTTAGTGAATTTGTAAGACTAGGTACATCAAACATCAACATGAAAATAATATGTATTTATTTTAATCTCTATAAGGAGATCCCAAATTAATTAAATCTCCAAAAACTTTTTGGGATATCCTAGGGAATAAAAATACAATAGGGGTGGTCCAAAAATACCTAAAATGGAATACACATGATAAGGATTAATAACATGTGAGTCAAAGGTATAACATGATATCATAAAAAGATAAGTCTCATGAGTAGTCACGTGGAAGAATAACATAAAGAAAATGATATCATAAGTTAAGGTTAATTTATTAAATGATTAATAAATAAAAAACATTTCATAATCATAATTTAAGGATAACTACCAATATAATATCACAAGGAGGATAGAGTCCCTTCATGGATTAGGTTTACTCTCTAATCCCATACATAACATCTCATGAGACAAAAACATTATCTAGTGTAATGGAGTCATGTATGGGCACACCCATTCTAAAATATACATTCTTATGTCTTCCATAAAGGAAATCCATCATATTTCATAAACATAATAACTTTTCATGGAAATATATGGGTAGCATAATCTTGCCTCATATCATAATCAAGGGAGATTTCATAAAGAATGTATTTGAGAAATGAGTATATGGAATGAATTACCCCTAAAAAGGAAGGGATAATAATATATGTATATATTTGATACACATATATAAAATGTTTAGAATAGTTCCATAATATTAAACATAGAGATAAATTGAGTTAGAGAGAGAGAGAGGCCATAACTCGAAGAAAAATGGTGGTTCAGAGAGATGCCTTACCTTAAGCCTTGTATTTCTTCATAGTAATAATAAACTCATGTAATATAAATATAGATTTATTATAAATTTATTACATAACCATACTCGCATGTATAATACCATTTATTATTTTCTTATAACATCTTACCACCCATTTATTATCAATTCTTTATTAAAATCATTGTTTCCTATGATAATTGCTTCATTTTCCATATATGTTTTGGTTTGATAGTACCAATATTTATACATTAATCATTCTTACATAATATCTATAATTTTAACCATGATATTAATATCATATATATTCATTATATAAATTTATTTTCATCCATTGAAGGTATTGATTAAAAAAATAATTACACCATTCATGAAGACGGCAGGTTGTATGCACGCACGAACGATGTTTCCATTATCGATGGATGGAAAGCAATAAAGGTAAATATTAATTAAACTTTATATAATAATAATAATAATATCATAAATAACATATATAATCATTAAATCCATCATTATAACCATCCTTTAGATGGGGTGATGGAAAATGAATTACATCGGTTCTTGTGGTGGTAGTATGTTGTACGCACCAATGATGATTATGTTTCCCATTGGATGGAAGGAGATTTGATTTTGTATGATTAATTATAAAAATAAAATCTAATTACATGGATGAGACTATATTTATCAGTTAATAATGTTTGAATAATATTTAAAAGAGTCAAATGAAAAATAAAATGAAAACATTTTGTTAAAGATTATACATCATCTTAGGATAACATCCTTTGATTTACACCTTAAACCCTATAAGGTTGGTAATATTATAGAAAAAAAATACTTTTGGATAATGGGTAGGGATTTTAGTAATGTATTTTGATAGTGATTTCCCATACTAAAAGACTTTTTATGTGTGAAGAAAAGAGGAGAGTAGGTTTCCATTTATTAGTGAGAGAAGGGGAACTCATGGAATTACATAAAATATTAAATTAAAATAAATTATGTTTCATGGAGAAAAAGGATCAAAACATATATAATTAAAATATATTATGAGTGTGGGTATAAATACTATCATAAAATAAAAAAATTATATCTCTTTTCGTTAACCCACAATAACCCTTTTTGACAATTACTATAATAATGATGTTTTAAATTTTTAGGGGTCAATAGAGTTACTATAAAAGTAAAATTGGTCCATAAATAAGTCATAGTTGATATTTTGAAACATATAACAATCATTGGTATAAAGATAGTATTGTCATTAATTTTAAATCATTTAATAAAATATTATTTATTATAAAATCATATTAATGTCATTTTTCAACTATTCATTTAATTTGGCTTTGAAAACCAATTTAATATAGTGTAATTATAATATAATAAATTAAAACCAATATAATATTTTATTTTTATCTAAAACATTCATGATACATGATAATTCATTTAAATTATGTTACTTTTAAAATTTATATATTCATTTATTTTAATTTTCTATTAATTGAATAAATGTTCTGTTGGCGCAGTGAAATAAATTAATGTAATTATTTAATCTCTAAAAATTAATAATAAATTAACATAAGAAAAATATCTTCAATATTTCAAATAAAACTTTTATAATTGAATGTGGACCCCATTTATCCCAATTTCAAAAATTACTAGATAACAAAATAAATAGAATGATATTTTTTACTTTTCATTACATAAAATTATATAAAGGTCAAAATCAAAGAAATATGCACCAATTTTCCATTTCTATAAAACATTTATGTAAATAGACAAACTCACCTCATATAATAGGATAATGGAATATTTTAGGGACATTTTTTACTCCTTATCAAATTATTTTTAACCTTAATTACTCTATTTATATCTACTGTGGTGATAAAATTTATTAAGGTTACTATTCATAATGGATAAAAATGAAATGGAATTATTAAAAAAAATTGGACCTCCTGATTACAAATATGGAATCCAATTTTCAATATTTTATTTTTATAAGTGGTATAAATTAATATAATATAAAAACACAAAATGCAATGAAAAAAGTTTTTTTCAAAAAAATGTCTTTTTTTCCATAGAAAAACATTTATACCTAATCCATGTATAAAATTCATTAAAAATACCATCATTGGATAATTTTTAATCAAAAGTAAAAAATGAAATTTTAAAACTAAATCAAAATATGATTTTACTATATAAATAATTGATAATAAAATAAAGTTTCCAATAAAAATCACTATTTTTCACTATTCATTGAAAAAATAATCATTTTAAAAGAATCCCAAAAATTCACCATAAGATAAATATTCGAATAAATTAATGAATTAATTATAATTTTTTCTCATAAAAAATAATAAAATCATTATTGAAGAAAATATATTTTAAGAATAAAATGACTTTACTAAAAATTGAATGCTTATTTTACAATAATTAATAAATAAATTTTTATTGAGTATTGACAATATATATATATTTCATAATTTTTTAATTCCTATTCATACTTTCAAATTTAATGGATAGGTTATATTATAATAATATTTCACGGTTAGTTTAAGCTTGGAGTTGCGTGTTGTATAACCTATCAAACATGGTGTTCGTTTAAAATCTCATTGTGTTAAATTATTTCCCCCTTAAGAAATTTCACCCTAAAAAATTCATATTACATACTATGTTGAAAATATTTTAGGTTACTTTTACTTCATGGCTTTATCCAGTTCCAAGGTTTCATCCTCGTATTTATGGTTTCGCCATTGTACTTTGACTAGGTGAGTTGTCTTGTTGTGTATAACATTTTCCCTAAAATCCAAGATATTCATTGGATATTCCTCATAAGAGGGGTCATTTTCAAGATATACAACCTATAAATTTATTACATGTGAGGGATCTGGTGTGTACATCCTCTAGAGGGATACGTGGAATATTTTTTTCACTTGAGATAGGATTGTTGGGAGTGCTAGTTCTTAGACCACAGTTCCAATGCGATCGAGAATCTCAAAGGGGTAAATTTACCTATGACATAGCTTACCCATCATACCAAATATCATGAATCTCTTCCATTAATATATGTGGAGAAACAATTTATCTATAACCTCAAAATCCAAGTCTCATTGATGATTACAGCATAACTATTTTGTTGTCTATGAGCATACCTGATGTGTTGCTGAATCGTCTTGACCATTTATAAAATTTCAGGTCCCAACATCTTACATTCACTAACTTCTTCCCAGCACATAGGTTTTCTACATCTATTCCCAAAAGTAAATCATAATTATCCATTTGGATGCTAGAGTTAAAGTTATTGTTGTATGAGAACTCAAACAGAAGAAGATGTTGATCCTTTCCACCTTTTAAGTCCATCAAGCAGGTTCTCAACATTTCTTATAGTTCTTAGACATTCTACCTGGATTGGCCATAATTTTGGGGTTTATAATTCGTACTGAAGTTCAAAACAATATTTAGAACATGTTGGAGACTCTACAATAACTTGAAGTTAAATCATGGACATCAGTTAGATACAATTGATATTTGTGTTCTATGTACCCTCAGCTCCTATCTGATTTATATCCTTGAAAGATAATCAAGTGAGAATTCCTCTTGAGTTTCAATGAATTGAACAATATTTAAGAGAAAACCCATTTTAACCCATATAACATTATTTTCTCTTGATGTATTTCTATCACTAGTGAAAAATTACAAGATCATTTTTTTCTTATTTTTATATAGGTATAGGTAATTTTTGAATCATTCCCTTAGAATTTTCCTTTAAAAATTCACTTGCTGACATACCAGACACTTTTATATATATTCCATAGTATTATTCTTCATATTATCCCCACAATAGTAATCTCCTATATCTCGATACATATTCATACTCCCTAGTTGGATGGAGATGATTGAGCTATGTCAATCATTCAATTTATCATTCTATATCTCAATATTTGATTATACACATAGTTGTAGCCCAAATCTTATAAATCATTCTTCATAAATTTTTGACTCTGAGAATTTCCCTTTTCTTATAGCTTCTATATTCTTTTAAATTTCACCATTATATCTTTAAGTATCCATTATCTTCTCCATAAGGTATGGTAGAGAAATAATTATAGAAATGAATGATGATATTTATTCCTTTATGATTCTTATGTATATCCTCTTAAAGTTTTATAAGATTTGATCTTTATCAATTATCATCGTTGATAATGTTTTTGGATCTATTATACTTGGTGCAACTTTCACATTATTCTATTTACTGTGATGGTAATGGACTAAGCCATCATTGTCCTTGATGAGCTCTGACCATATTCATAAACACATATTATGATCCTTCTATGTGAATATATATTTTAGTCTCATATGATCCATTTAAATTTCACACTTCTTTTTATAGACATAAGGTTACCATATTTTCAATGAAAATATAATTGTATACAACTCCATATCATGGGTTTTACATTTCATCTCATGAAATTTCTAGTTCCTTGAGTCATAGACTATCACTTTTTTCATATTTCATTATTACGTAGCCCAAACCCTTCTTTTATGCATTTTTATATACCAAGAAAATTTCCCCACTTTAGGGGGTATAAGGAATGATAAAGTGATACGCCTCATTTTTAATTCTTTCAAAATATCTTCACATTAAATGGCCCAAAAAAACATTACTCCCTTACAAGTTATCGTAGTTAGTGGGTTTAAAAATCATAAGAAGTTTCTCAAAAATCATTAGTGATTCCCAAATAGTCCAAGTAAACTACAGATCCGTATTATAAATTTTATCCTACGTTGGTTCTTAATTGAATACATCTTAGAAGAGTCTACAAATATACCTTTTAAAATGATAAAATTACCAAATAATTATAATTCCATCCCCAAGAACTCATAGTTACTTTAATTTTCATATAGAGTCATCTTTCATAGAGTCTTTAGCATAGTAATCGAATACTTTTCATGATTCTTCTTTATTTTAGGGTATATCAGAATATTATCTAAAAAGACTAAAACAATTCCTGGTAATATCTAAAGACAATATTCATTAAGTCCATAAATATTATTAGACTATTACTAAGTCTGAAAGGGATCATTATGATCTCATAGTGTCCATACCATTTTCAAAAGGCTGTTTTTTGGAAAATATTCCTTCTTCACCTTTAATTGGTGATATCCTAATAAAAGTTCCACCTTAAAGAAATATTGGGTCCCATTTAGTTGATCAAATAAATTATCTATCTATGGTCGAGGATACTTGTTATTTATAGTGACTTTGTTGAGTTCATTATAATCAATACTTAGGTGCATTAAAACATTATTCTTCTTGAAAAATATGACTGATGCACCCCATGGTGAACCACTAAGGCATATAAAACCATTGTACATATTCCCTTGAAACTAGTTTTATAATTCTTTCAACTCCATGGTGTCCATTATATAAGGAGTCTTGGATATGGGTAGATATCCAGGTATAAGTTTGATCAATAACTCAACCTCTCGGTTAGGAGGAAGACTATGAAACTCTTTGTGGAATACATTAGTATAAACCATCACAATGGGAATGACTTCAATAATGATTCTTTCCATTGTCTCAATAATTTGATCTAGATATGATTTTTTATAAGGAGAAAATTTCCACGCTTGAGTAGAAGATTCCAATGGAAATTCATCATCCACTTTACACTTATATAGAATCATAGGATGACTTAGGATGTTAAGAGTGATCTCCCTCTCTTGAAAATTGATTTCAGATTTATATAAAGGCTGACCATCTATTCCAAATATATAATAAAATTATACTAATGAAAGTAAGATGATATATTCTGGAAGACTGAATCCACAAACATTTACTATGGAGGAGTTATATACATAGGATGAAATAATTTCAATTTTTTTCTAATAGGTAGCTCGACCTCCATTTTGGGGGTGGTGTTTGAATATTTCTACTAATCTTATGAGATATTAAATAATTTATGTAAAAAAAATCAAAACGTTTTTTTTCTATTATTAAATGAATAACTAGTGTACCTATCACCACATCATTATCAGGATCTACCTTATCAGTAGGGATAACATATTCCCCTCCATTCACTCTCAGTCTTGGGGGATTGTCGTCAATGAATTTCTATGAAAACCATTATCTTACGGTATTATCTTTGATAACTATTATATTCCTTTAAGTTGATGAGTTGTACCATAGGCGGAGTGTTGATCTGAACATTATTTTTCTCCATAAAATTAGTGGATTTATTCATCTCCCTTCAACTTTTTTATCACAATGACCCAATTTTCCACACTTTAAGTATCTCTTAGTTCCCTTAAAATAGTTTCTGGGAATATTCTTACCACACTTTTGACACATGGGGTGTGGGGTTTCCTTAACTACATGTGATTTATTTGTTGATACTCCCAAAGAAAACTCTATTTTATGTTTTTCTCTCTTGGCCAAGAAGACTATTTAGAGTCTCTAATATCAATCTCAACCTTGAGGGTGCAATGGAAATCTATTTATAGTTTTCAATGTCATGAATTTACAATGTTTTTCATATACTTTTCTTTAGTCCACTAAAAAACAATTCCACCTTAATTTCGGCATTGATTATGAAGACAAAGGCATACCTTGAAATCCATGTGAAGTTTTCCTCATTCATACTGATATACTCATATTCATTTTTCATTAGTTCATGGGAATTCCTATCTATTTTAAGATGTATATTTTGGGGGAAATGTTTATTGAAAAATATTTTCATTTATTTTTTACATTCCATTCTCTTTTTGCTTCGTGTTCTTCATCAATATCTTCCACTAATCATCTTCCCCCAATACGTGATAAACATCCAACACAACATTTTATTATTCTAATAATTTTAAGATAGATAATATCTTCTAAATGGATTTAATCCATCTTTATATGATTATGGGATCAAAAGACCCACTAAAGGTAGGAGGTCTTTGTCAAATAAAAGACTTGTCCACAATGTTCTCTTTATTAAGAGAAGGAGAGTGTTCCATATGATTCGAGATACTATTCAAATAATGAGTCAATTGAGCTAGTAATTACATAAATTTCTAATATCTTTCTCCTATATTATTTTGCATATAATAGGTGAAATCATCACTTTACCTATAATGTTTTTTGTTGGCATGGTTTCTTATATTTCTCACCAATAAATAAAAAACAATATAATAATACTTTATCCAATAAAAATAAATTCGTAAACTTATAAACTAAGAAGGAATAACTAATAAATTATAATATATATCATAACATATGAGTTATATATTTCAACCTAGATTATCCATAGTATTTTCTATATTAACCTTTCTATCCTAATAGTCTATTCAAGTCCTTCATAATGGTTTTTGAAGAGTTTATCAATTTGTCAAAACATATCCTCTGGGAGTGTCAGATTAGGTGTGTAGAAAGGAATCATTTTCATACACAAAGTGATGATCGAGTGAATAACCAATGTTCCCTTTTAAAATTTCTTACTCTTAGTTATAGTTATGCTAGATCCACACCCCCTTGTAGTTTCTACTCAGGGATATAATTTCATTGAAACCGCTCACTCTATACATTATGAAAATTACATGATATTTTCCTAAAATTAAAGTTATACCTATGTTTATCACTAAAATATTATATTATAAATACCAAAAAATTATTAGAGCATCCTATGATACCAAATATAGTAGCCCAAGCCTTTTTACACATATTATTAAATAATTTTTCACATAAATATCAATTAAAATACCAATAAATTATCAAAAATCCTAGTGTCATTAAAAGACTAGGTATATCAAACATCAACATAAAAATAAACCATATTTATTTAAATTTTAATAATGAGATCCTAAATAAATTTTATCTCTTAAAACTACATGTGATATCCTATGGAGTATAAATATAAAAAGGGGGAGCTAAAAATCTTTGTAAGGGAATAAAAATGAAGAGGAATTATAATGTGTGAGTCAAAGGTATAACATGATATCATAAAATATAAGTATCATGATTAATCACATAGGATAATAACATAAATAGCATAGTATAATGTTATCATGGAAATATAGAAAATGGGGTGTAAAAAACATTACATAATTATAAGTCAATTCTAACTTCCAATACAACATCACATGGTGGATAGATCCCTTTATGGATTAGGTTTACTCTCTAATCCCATATATAATGTCCCATGAGACAAAAAAAATTCAAATGAATGGAAGCACAGTCTAGGAACACCCATCATAACATGTACATGATTATGTGTACTATAAAGGAAATCAATTATAATGAATAAACATAATAATTATCCATGGAACTATATGGTTCGCATGATCTTGCCTCATATCATAATGAAAAAAGATTTCATAATGGAGGCATTCGAGAAATAAACATAAGGAATGTACTATCCCATAAAATGAAGTAAAAATAATCTAGGTTTATATGTAATAAAAATACATAAAACTTTTCTAAGAATTCCATAACATTAAATAGAGATATACAATGAGTTATAGAGAGAGATGTCATAACCTAATGAAAAAAGGTGATTCAAAGAGATCCCTTACCTTAAGTCTTATACTTATTTGTAAACATTATAAATTCATGTATGATAAATATAAATTAATTATACGTGCATTAAATAACCATAATTAAATATATTATACCATATATGATTTTCTTATAATATCTTACCCCCTTTTATTAATAATTCTTTATTAAAATCATTATTTCGAGTGATAATTGCTTTGTTTTCCATGCATGTTTTAGTTTGGTAGTATTGATATTTATAAATTGGTCATGGTTCCATAAGCTATATAATATTAAACACCTTATTAATATCATATATATTCATTATATACATTTATTTTCATCCATATAATGTAGAGATTAATAAAATGAATTACATTTTTTTTTGGAGATGTCAGGTCGTACGTACGCATAAACATTGATTCTATTTTTGATGGAGGGAAATAAATAATAGTAATTAATAATTAACCTTTAAATAATAATAATAATATGATAGATAACATATATAGTTATTAAATACATCATTATAACCATCCCTGAGAGGCGGTGATGGAAAACGAATTATATCAGTTCGTGAGGCGGAAGTCTGTCATACACACCAATGAAGATTTAGTTTCCCATTGGATAGAAAGGGAGATGGTTATTGGTGATGAAGTAAAAATAATATAATATTACTATATGTAAGATACTTTAGTTTTTATTACATAAAGTTTGAATAATATTTCAAGAAGGTTGAAGAATAAATCAAAAGAAAACATTTGGTTAAAGACTATACCTCTTTTAGGGACAACTTCCTTTTATTTAAACGTTAAACCATCTAAGGTTGGTATTATTCCCAAAACATGCCTCTATAACGTGGTTATGAATGTTATGGAGGGATTTGGGTAGGTAATTTTAGAACTAAAGGAGTAAATATAATAGAATAAGAGGTTCCCTTTTATAAGTCGGGGGAGGGGAACTCTTGAAATTATATAAATTATTAAATTAATATAAATTTATTTTCATAGAAATATATTTAAAACTGATATAATTAGAATATAAGATTATTATGGGTCAAAATAATATCATGAAATAAAATTTATACAATTTTAGATTAGGTTTTTACTGTTATCTCTTTATTTTAACCCGAGTTAATGCTTTTAAATAATTACTGTGATAATTTTTTTCTATATTTGGTTCTATAAATAGAATATATTTAATATTTTAAAACTTATATTAATAAATTTTCAAAAAATATATTTTTTAATAACTTAAATTCATTTAATGAAATGTCATTTTTTATAAAATAAAATAAATATCATTTTTGGAACTATTCATTTAATTTGACTTTGAAAATAATATAAAAATAGAATTTGAATATAATCCATTTATAATACTATAATATCTTATTATTATCTAAAAGTTCAGTGGGACATAATTATTCATTAAAATTATTTTACTTTGGACATTTTTAAAATAATTTATTTAATTTTTCTTTTAATTGATTAA
This sequence comes from Viscum album, assembly GCA_963277665.1. NCBI lineage: Eukaryota > Viridiplantae > Streptophyta > Magnoliopsida > Santalales > Viscaceae > Viscum > Viscum album. Next base: position 269,767,507 of record OY728166.1, read on the forward strand.
AAATTGTGTATGTCTTTCATAAGAATTTAAGGTAATTATTTCATCCCTAAAAATTAAAAAAAATACCATGATAAAAAAACAATTATATTTTAAATAAAACATTTGGAAACAATAATATTTTATTTTTATCCCAATGTCATAAATTTAGAGATAATAAAACAAAGAGAATGTAATTTTTTACTATTCTTTACATAAAATAATATAAAGGTAAAACTCAAAGAAATATGGAACCAATTTCTCATATTTTATAAAATTAGATGTAAATGGATAAAATATACTAATATAATCGGATAAATTATAGTATTAGGGTTATTTTTTATTCCTAAAAAAATTATTTTTAAATTTAATTACCTAATTTACCCTTACTATAGTGTTAAAATTTACTAAAGTTGTTATTCATAATGACCAAAAATAAAATGTATATATTTAGAAAATTAAACATCATGATTCTAAATCTGGAATCCATTTTTCATGATTTAATTTATAGAAGTGGAAAAATATAATTTTAGATAAAAACTCAAAATTCAACGAAAAACAATTTGTCAGAAAAATGCCTTTTAAGTATAAAAATATTTTGTACCAAATTAAAGTATAAAATTTATTCCAAAGACCACAATTGGATTATTTTTTATCATAATAAACTAATAAAATTTTAATACACGTCTAAAATATAATTTTACTTTATAAATACTGTAAAATAAAATACAGCTTCCAATTAAAATTGGTGTTTTTAACCATTCATAGAAAACGTAATCATTTCATAAAAGTCAAAAAATACATCCTAACTTAATATTAATATGATTATTTAATAAATGAATATAATTTTATTAAAAAAACATTTAAAAGTTCTAATAATTAATTATAATATTTTCTTATAAAAAGTAATAAAATAATTTTTGAAAAAAAATGTACTTTAAGAATAAAAAGAATTTACTAAAAATGTAGTTATATTTTTTAAGAATTAATCAATTTATTTTTTTAGTAGGACCTTTATATATATACTTCATAATGTGTTTAATAATATTCTAACCCATAAATTCAATGACTTGGTTTTACTATAATAATATTTCATTATTAGTTTAAACTTAGTGTTTTGTATTGTGTATGATAGCGAACATACTGTTCTTTTAAAATCTCAGAGTGTTACATATGATAGAAAATAATAGAGTAGAATTAAAATTGTAATATGATGAAGCTATAGTTTTAGAAATTAATCATAGTTAACCTACCCATTATTATTGATTGGAATTTCACATAACCTCCAAAAATAATATTTGGATAGATTATATGAATTGGAGTAAACAAGTATATGTGAACTGATCGAGATGTATTCTTATGTCAACAAAAACATATGTATATGTGATTTATCCATTAAATAAGAGTTAGAGTGACTTGAGATTTGAATTCCCAGGTGTTTATTTTATGCTCAAAATATTAAAATTAGTCCTGAGGGATACCTAATATCTATGCAAGTTTTAGTTTAGTGTTTAATGCACTCATCTAATAAGTGATTTTCATAGTCATGGATGAGAAGAATCCAATAAGTGCTAATTGACAAAGGGAGTTAAAATAATTAGGTAATTTTAAACTTGGATGAATAAATGTTGTATGATATATCTTAATGTCATATAATAAGTATTAAGAAAGTTTGAAAAATAACTTTGGAATAAGGATCATATGGGAGATGGATTTTGAAATGTGCAACTTGTAAAAATATTAATTCTACAGAGTCCCATTATATTCACAGTCCCAGAACTAGAATTGTTTCATGTTAGGAAGTTATACCCTTATGTAATTGAGTAAAAGTACTTGTTTAAGTGTGGGGTAATAATCAAGACACAAATTTCATATTTTATTTTATTATTTTTATAGGATTTTTACCTTTAATTTCATTTAATTTTGAATAAATTGATTAAATCCTGGAATAATGTGAATATGGAAATATAATAAAAAATGGATTTAAAACATGATTTATAGTGTTTCATTTATTTATTTAATTAAGTTATAATCAATAAGTTTATTTTTGGATTTTGTTTTTTAATTATTATCAAGATTTTTATTATGAATTTTCATTATTTTTAATCTAACTCTGAATTATCTAGATAAATCATGCACTGATTATGTTGTTTGTCATGATTTGTAGTTATAAAGATGAAAATTGGATATGTACTATCCAATGTAGAATTCATTCACTGGGTTGTGTATGACTCGCCAATATCTTCATGCGGGTCATTCATTGGCCTGAATATGATTTATTTATGTATGAGTCATTCTCTAACCAATGTTTGAGTTATACAAAGCCAAAATATGAGTCATTAACGGGCATGTATATGGGTCACCTTCATAGTATTGTCAAGACTATGAGTTGTTTTTTTTGGGATTAATTTTCATACAATTCACCGGTGTACACATGCATGTGATCCTTCACTTGGTGGATTTTATAAGAAACATGACCAAATCAAAAATTTCTAAAATAAAGGGGATTGGCCAAGAATATATTCTCATTTCCCAAGTCTTTCAAAATAGTGAAACAATGATTCCAATCATCCACACATTATCTATATAAATAAATAATGTAAATATCATGTAATCATTTTAATTTGGGAGTGTTCGAGATCCCCAGCTGAAGATCTCAACCCTTGAGTTGTGTATGAGGAACCCATTGGGGAAAATAGGGGTTGGGAACTAAATACTAGAGGATTTAAAAGGAGTTTGACTAAAGTAAGGAATAAGGAGAATACTTATCTTCTCATATGGGAGATACTGAAGTTCACTCAAGGTCCCTAGTCACAACAATTCTTATATAAGGGGGATGAAACTTACTACAGAGAGAGGTGGATGATCAATCAAGAGAACTAAATTTTCTACTACTATAGTTTTTATTCTTTCATTATTTTAATATAATTTCTCTCTAGTGGTGTCACACTAAACCCACAGTTATCAAGACAATGATATTCTCTCTACCCATATTAATGAATTTTTCTCTTAACTAATAATACCCCTATACTTTTTTTTTATAATTTATTTCTTATTGTATATAATAAAGTTCTTTATTATTTTACCTTTTTCAATAATTCCTTACCATCTTATTGAACTATGCATAGAAGACACCTGAATCTTCTACGTTACTCACATGATGGAAGATAGTGGGTTGATTCATGAGTGATTAAATAATTTTGATCACAAAGGTTAGGTAATAATAGGGAATCAATTGATTGTTTCACTTATCTATTCAATCTAAAAATACCAAGTAAGGGTAATCAGTTTAGGTTTAAACTAATTAAAGAGAGATACAGAGGGAGAATTAAAATTAATTATGATTTAATGGACAATTAAGTAGAATATAAAATGTTATACCATTTCATACATTATCAAACATCCTTAAATACTATATTTAACACCGCATCAATACACATTCAATTTTTTTATCATGACTCTTATATGAGGCATGAAATAAATAATAAAAAATATGAACCCAATGAATTCCTTCTTTGTAAATTAAATCAATCAATCCCAACATAATCCAAAGCGATCACACCAAAAAAACACAATTCTCCCAAAATAAATCACATTTCTAGAAATTCACTTTTCTTCAAAATAACCAGCATCCAATTAAGGGGCTTAAAAATCACCTTTATAAAATCATTAAAACTTTAAAAAAAACCACCTTTTAAAACATAGAACCCAATTTATAAAAAAAGGGGAATAAAAAACATTCACATAAATACCCACTTTTACTTTAAAACACTAGTCAAGTTCCATGATAAGAATCACCCATTTGTAAAAACACATAATATTAATCAATAACCTTTATTGATCATACCATAAAATCTAGTGTTAAACCTAGAATATATCATTATGTTCTTCTTTTACACATAACATCATGTTAAAAACATCACACATAAATGAGAACATATCAATGTATGTCAAATCAACTCCACTCCAACATCATCAAAATTACGTTAAAACCCTTTTTGGTATATATCCCACAAGTAGAAAGTAATTTAATAGAAATTAAAAAAATATAGGTTCAAATATTAAGACTAATATGGTTTCATATCTATGAAAAATATATCTGCATAGTTTGGGGGACTATTTTCTAGCAGGGGGATAGCCTCTAAGGATTCCACAGAACCATGCACGCAGTCTCTGAATGTTTTACTAGACCATGCAGGCTAACCATGTATCCCAGGTTGTTCATATATTTTCTAAGTCAAAACTTGATGAACATAAAAAATATATTATAAAACCCAATATAGAACAAAACACCATCAAATAATTAAAATAATATTCAAATTCAAGACACAAATTCTGATTATCCATGGTAACTCGAGATTTAGAATGAGTGTGAGATAACTCTAGAATCTCCCTGCAATTACCTATTGACTTCCAACATTCATATATCCAAAATAGAATGACACTTAAAAACGAAAAATGGTACTCTAATACCATTTTTCCATGATTCAAGTTGGTTCAACCCAACATGTCACTGAAGTCAGCCTGTGATATGGCTTGAAGTGCATTGTTGATCGTCGTGAGCTAGAATCTAGTTTCGGGGTAATAAATGAAGAAATTGAAGAAAATGGTTTCACCCAAAAATAATTATAACAAAAAAACATGATTTTATCAAAAAATGAAATGTTTTATCTAGACTTTAGACTTCCATGAATATACGATACAAAATTTTAAATGAAAAAGCAACTAATAGGGCATGACCAAAATAAAGATCCCAATGAGACATAAATAGTGTAATCACAAATATAAAATTTTAAAATAAAAAAGCATCATTAAAAAATAATATAACAATATAAATTAAACCAAAATATAAAATAATTAGTTGGTCATAGTGGACGATACATCAACTTCCCAAAAACAAAAATTGAATCCAACAACTATAGATGCATCTCCATGTAACTTGTTTTCACTCATCAAATACCATAATTCCTTAAATAAAAAAACATGAACCAAAACCATATATAAATAAAACATGGGTGTAACACCATGAAAATTTATTTTAAAATAATAATAAACTCAATAACTTTCTTAACACTCAACATTGAGCTTTAAACAATTTGAGATATATTATAAACATATTATTATTTAAATGTGACTCTTAGAACATTTCCATTGAATTAGGGGGTTATAAGTACGATTAAATGAAATATGAAGTATATTTATAACAATCCTACTAAATAAAAATGTATTGATTAATTCTTAATAAATAAGCACTCAATTTTTAGTAAAGTCATTTTATACTTCAAAAAGGCATTTTATTCAAAAATGATCTTTATTTCATTTTGTGAATGGAAATTGAAATTAAAATATTACACTTAAAAAACAATTTTATAAAATAAAAATAATTTTTTAAATAAAAATATTATAATTCACATTGGGTAAAATTTTGTGATTTTATATAAAATGGTTGATTTTTTAGTGAATAGTGACAAAAACCAATTTTACAAATAATTTTATTTCTTTTTATTAAATCAACTAATTTAAAAGTATCATTATATTTTTTATTTACTATAAAATATACATGTGATCAATTTTATTCAAAATTATATAATTAATTCAATTTTAATAATCAATATTCAGGATTTGGATATATGTTAATTTATCTACTTAAAAATGCATTTTTCTAAAAACAGTTTTTTATTGTGTTTTACATTTTTATATTAAAATTGATTTTTTACAATTATAGAGATTGAATATTGAAAAATGAAACCACATTTTAAATTAGGAGGTTAAAATTTGGTAAATATTCCCCTTTTATTTTTTCATTATTAATATTAACTATGATAAATATTTTCCACCTCAGTTAGGGTAAAATTGGAAAAATATGGTTAAAACCCTCATTAAAGGTCTCAAAATCAACCGAACACATTCATTTATCCTATTTTATGGTAATATTTCATCCTCGTCTGTGTAATTATCAAATATAGGTCCACTTGGTACCATTTTTCTTTGCTTATGGCCTTTATATTAATTTATGAAAAGAATTAATACAAAATGTAAATTTCTTGACATAAATATCTGTAAAAAAATTACATAAAGATAAAAAATGGATAATTTAGGAACTAATTTTTTATGAAATATAAACTAATTTTTTTATAATAATAATTTCTATTTAATTTTGATTTACTAAATAATTACCTTAAATTCTTATACAATTCCAACATAGTATTTATTCAATTAAAAGAAATAAATGATTTAAAAAATACTAAATGTAATAAAATTTGGATGAATAATTATGTTAAAATAATATTTTAGATGAATATAACATATTTGGTTTTTTTTAATTTTGTATATTACAATTATATTGTTTTCATGTTGTTTTGAAATTCAAATTATATGAATAGTTCATAAAATGGAATTAATGGTATTTTATGATAAAAATATTCTATTAAATTATTTAAAAAATATAAAATGTAGAAATAAGATAAGTATGATGATAAATAGTCAAAAATTTAATCCCTTGGTAATTTATGATCCAATTTTTACCTTATATGTAAAATTATATCCCTTTAATATTAAAAAAGTTATTACCATGGTTATGATAAAAATAAGTTAATCAAGGGGTTAAACCAAAAGATAAGGTTTAAAATGACACCAAAACCTATATAAATTTCAATTAATGATGATATTTCAACCATATCCACTTTTTAATTGAATCTATATCCATTTGGAATATATTTTATTGAGAATGGCTTGGTTATATTTTAATCCTTTTAGTAATTCCAGGTGTGTCTTTTCCCTCCCTTGTGAAATGAAACTCATTATCTCTTTCCTTTACACCAGTTTGATCCATAAATATCAACCAGACCCTAAAAAATTATGTTTTGAAATTCCCTAAACATGAATTATTTTTTTTGATCTTCTTAAAGTACAATTCTATAGTTACTTAATAAAGGATCTAATGAAGTACAACTGAAGAAGAGGCAATCGACTTACCCAACCTCTTACAATTTATTTCTTTATTTATTTATTGAAAATATTTGGTAGTAATCATAAAATAATTACTTTAGTATCCTAAATATACAAAAAATTCATTATTATTTAACCACCAATATCCATCCTCTATTTCATCAAATGGGAATCGAAATTATCACTCGAGTGTACGTGTGGACTACCGCCTCCACATAGTGATATAATTAATTTTCAATAACCATATTTCATGGATGGATATTATAATGTGTTTAATATTTATATTTATGATCTAATTATGCTTCTATATTTATAATACCATATCTACCTTCTTTTCTTCCCATATATTAGAAAAAGATAGTGTCACTCATGTGTACGTCCGCACTACCACCTACATGAAGCGATGTGATTCATTTTTTCAATTTCACATTATATGGCTACTAATAAGGATATATTAATGAATATATATGATATAATAATGATTCTAAAAAGGTTAATTATTATTTAACTTTATTTCGTTCCATCTATTAAAAAGTCAAAATAGTGTCCATGCCTACGTATGGTCTATCGTCTCCATAAATGGTGTAATTCAATTTTTTTATATCTACCTTTTATGGATGGCTATAAATATGTATATAGTGAATATAAATTATATTTATGTTATGTTTAACACTGTGGAGATGATGAAACCATAATCCAAGTATAAGGACTAGAATCATTGAAATGAAATTCTCATGAAAAATGAAATAGTAAAAAGATAGAAACAATGACATTAATAAAGAGTTATTAACAAATTAGTATAAAAATGTTATAACTGGATCATATATATAAGAAACTATGTTTTTATAAACTGGAAATTAATGTAAAAATTAAAAAAAATACTTATAAGGGGTAAAATGGTCATTTTCTCCAAGCATGTGATCTTAGATAATTTTTATGAACACTCCATTGTCCTCATAATAGGTGGTTTACCATATTATTGGAGTTTGGTGTAATTTTGAACCATTTTAATTTTCAAGGAATAATTAATATTTAATATTTAAGTAATTAAATATTAATTTATTCACACACATTCATTCAAATATATCTTTTGAAGGGATCATTGGATTGATATTTTTTCTTCGTCATTGATTCTGAAATGAGGGGTTTTCATAGGTGAGGAATAAACTTAGGTAGGACTCTGGGTTCGAGCCCAGGCCCCTTTCTCTTTTTCTATTATATTCTTCCTTTTCTTTTTCCTTATTTTCTTTCTTTTCCTTCCTTAGATTTTAATGTATTACCCCTTGGTCCTCCAAGGTCACACAACCGAGAGATAAAGTGATAGGAATATATATATATATATATATATATATAAAGAGAGAGATATTGAGGGGGGAATAAGGGAGGTTCCATCAATGATCTTGGGAGGAGATGGATCATCGTGCAGTAGCCGCAGACCATGGATACGAATAAATCTTTAGTAGATTCTACCCAAAGGTAGGTCATTTTTATTTTTTTCTATAAATACATATAGATTTACTATTTTCAAGTTTTAGATCCCTATTATTAGTACTTAGGACTCTTTAAGGGTCTATCTATAGCTTTTGGGGAGAAGAATAGATCTTTCGGGCTGACTTTTTGGGTTTCCCATTCGAAAATCCTGATCACATGACATGTATTTCATGAACACAAGTCATATGTTATTCCTGTTGGGGTAATATGAACTATATATACGTACACATTTTGTATGGGGTATTCATGTTGTGTATTGGTACTCAGTCGTGCATCCAAGTACCTGACTAGACATCATGTGTAGGGGCACGTGGCTCTGTAGAGTACTCGATCATACCCCATGTGGTTTTAACGTTGTGTCGAGGTTCATGACCAAGAAAAGTACATGTCTAGAACATGAGAGTTATAAAGGTAGATACCCCATGTTGTTAACTTTCCATGTACCTTGCGTAAATTCCATGTACTTTTGTTTTACATGCCAAGAATGGTTAAAGTACATTCCTAGGTGGAGCTTCAGTGGTACACATCATGTACTAGGGTATACATGGCATGTACTCATCCCTTTCTACCCTTTTGAGGTTTGTTCATATCTATATTCCCTAATGTTATAATTGGATGCATGAAGGTTACATTGTTGTTTTTCCCCATATATATCATGATGGTACTACATTTGAGGTTATTTTAGGACTCTTGGAAGGAATTTTAGAATTTTTCCTAGAGTTTCAAACTTTGGTAATCAAATCCATCTATCTCTTGAGGTATAAGCCCTTGATCTATTATAGTCCATGATCTATCTATCCAAACTGGTGTTATAGAATATTTTTTTTAGTCCTTGAGGCCATCTTATCTTTTAACTTAGAGGATTACATATAGGATCCCTTTACCTTATTATTATTACTGAGGGTCCCCTGTCAGATGCCTTCGCTTATATGATGACTTAGGAAATACCTTTTGGGATCCCTCTACCAGATTTATACTCTGAAGATCCCATGTGTGATGTCTCTGCCTATGTATACTGTCATTGAGGGTATCATGTAGGGTTCCTCTTCCTATATACCATCAATGAGGATTCCAAGTAGGATGCCTCTTATGTTTCATGACTTAAGGGACCTAGTGGGTGCCCAAGTGTTTGAACAATTTTGATCTAGTGCATTGGGGGTTTGGTTAGATATGGTATTGGGTGTCACCTTAGAACCCATACCGAAAATGTAAGTCATGAGGTTGTTGTAGTAGTGATGGGTTTAGGTGTTTTTCCACCCTCACAATTTATTTATGAATTTTCTTGAGTACTATTTATACACCTCTGATTTCTAGAGGTTCTTCCTGGTAATTGGATAAGGACACTAATGTGGTGTTTATTTCATTATTGTTATTCCCAAATTTATTTCATAGGGTTTAGATTCTGATCCTTTTTTTGTTTGTTATTTTATTGGCATGCCCAGATTTGTTTCCTAGGATCTAGCTTCTATGACTTTTATTTGATTGTTATATTATTATTGTGATTCTTATATGTACTTATTAATATATGGATTTTGATCCTTATTGATTATTATATTCTAGAATATAATCCCTATGATTATGATATTCATTCATAGAGTCTCTAGGATTATGATATTCGGTCATATCAACCATATCTTTATTATATTCAACCATGGAATCTCTATGATTAAGATGTTCAGGCATGGAGTCCTAATTAATTATGATAATTGAGTGATGGGGATATTTATGCTCTCCCTAATCAATTACATGATGGAATTGTTGGACATTGTGCTCCTCATCATTGATGTGATATATACTCAATAGATGATTACACTCTCCTCAAACAATGATTAGGTGCTCTATAGGGTCGGGTGGACATGCCATTACTGCATCACCTAGATGTAATTTCTAGCGAAGAGGATTTTTATCCACTTATATAAATGGATTCCAAGCATGTACTTACACTCATAGAGTATTCCTTTTACATATCGCCTAAGGGACATTCCATTAGAGATTTTATGAGTCATAATGTCATGATTTTCTACAAACTAAGAAATGGGATTAAGACATTATACTAGATTAACATTGATTATGTGGTTTGGAATCTAGCTCAATAAAAATTTATATGACTTTCCATCGGTATATGGAATCCTTCAGTATTGTGATTGGAGGAGAGTATGGGTGAACCCAGGGCAAGGACATGTATCCCCCTGTGGTGATATTTCTTGCTCAGAGACATTTCAAACACTATATAAAGAAATTATTTTCAATCAGGATTATAGACCTAGATATCGACTTAATTATACATACCTTAACATGGTAGGACAACCAACTCAATACCATTTTTCATAGGATTTCCAGACGATCGGGATTACAGAACCGGGGATCAACTATGGTTGATTTATCATATTTTTCACCTTACTCATGGATATATAAATATATATGATTATATATATATATATATACTTGATGACACATTTCCCTATTTACCAGGATTATGAACCCAAGGATAAACTATGGTTTCATGTTATTTTTTGTCATTTCATTTTTCTCTCAGCTTGGATGGTAATATTGCATGTCCATAAATTTATTAAAATAGATTTATATGTTAATCATTGAGGTGGAATACTAAGATTATTTCTCACCCCTCCACGTGCACCTTAGTATACATGCAGACCTTATGTTTTCTATTCAGTTTGAGCATAAATTTAATGATGGATATGGTCAAGGCCCATGGTTTCATAATTGAGAAAATATGATTGTGTGGATTCTTTGATCAGGATGGAGTATCTTGACAGTATCTTAGATACGGGCTATGTGGTCTGGCTTAGAGTTAGTAGGATATCCCTGTGATTTTATTTTATTTTCATTTATTTACTCAGGTATATTTTATCATCCCAGTGTTTAATCAGTTTTGTATGTATGACATGGTTGTTTAGTATTTTACATCATTTCATTTATTATTACAGCATGCTTCTATTTCAGTTATTTATTCCATTCTAACTCTAATTAATTACTGATTGGATAACATCTAGTTATTTTCATTGTTGCTACTCTCATATGAGGGTATAGTCTCTCCAATATTCCACTTTTAGACCCTCTCTACTAGTTGGTAGCCTCTGGTGTATAGGGAGTCATGCTTGGGACCCTGTGGAGAACTATCACAGGGTACCAGTTTAGTGGAATTTGGTGCAGAATGTTACAATATATGATATTATAATTATTTACATGTATCTAGAATATAATTATGATAAATTTAAATTTAATATACATGAAGTTAAATCACTTCTAAATCATGTGAAACTTGAGTTAAGGGGTTTTTATCTCACTTTTATTTTTGTGAGACCCATAAAAATTCACCAATTCTTTCATTTATGTGGTGTATACACTACCCATGAATGCATTTTATGATTCATCTATTGAAAATTATTGATATATACATATCCATATAAGTTTATCACTTTAATGTGGTTTTAATTCGAAAGTTACCAAAGTAGAAAGGGTTTTATGTTATAATCTCATTGTTTACTGATATTGTTTATAATTAAGTTTATAACGATGGAATTTCATGATCTAACTATAAATAATCTCAAATTTTTTCTTATACAATGTTTATTTCTTGAGATACATGTTTTCATTTTATTTTCCACACTTTAAGTACTCATGATATTGAAAATCCATTTTTAAGGAAAACCGAATTTATTTCTCTTTTCAGTCGAAAACCATTTTTCCTTCCATGTCCATGTTTTATAAAAATGATTTCAATAATGTTTTTACTATATTCCAAGTATTTTTTAAATTCATTTTTACAAATGTTTTACGTTTAAAAAATGTTTAAAATAAATATTCTTTCCATTTTACGAATGAGTTACTTTTGAATTTTTAATGAAAATGTGAAAGGATTATTGTTTTTAATGTACACGACATGAAAAAAATTTCCCATTGTCATGACTGATCTATGCTTTGATGATTCCTTTAAATTTTTCCATGATTTTTTCAAAGAAAATATTTTATTTAATATTTATAAAAATTTTACATTTTAAGTATGTGATTTGAAGGTGAAAATGCTATTTTCCTACGAAAATATTCCATGTGATATTTTAAAGTCACTATCATCTAAAATGAGATCCTTTGATGTTACCTATTCTTTATTGGGGATATGATCTAATGATACCATAATTATTATTTCTCTATATGTATTATTGTTATGATGGTGATATGTTTATAAAATCTATTTCTTTTACATGAGTTATGATATATGATGAATGATTTATGATTGTATAGAACTCATATGAATGGATTATGATTATGTGATTAATGGGATATAAATTATATATCCCTCCAATTCATTTTGTAGAGATGAATAAATCATGAGATAAATATTTTATGTGTGAACCCGATTTCATGTTCATGATTTTATGTTTGGACCTGGTTTTCATGTCCACTGTAATGTCCCAGACCTGGATGCCACTCAACGGTACTTCGAGCTCAGTTGGCCACAAGGATTAAAGTGAATATCCCCAAACTCCAGAGGTTTTTGATTAGCAGTGAGGGCCTAGGTGTTTCAGTGGGGACAATATTCCCTCATCATTAGAGTATACATAGCGGAATATAAATATCAATAAGTAGTTGGATTAGTAACAATCACATTTTCAATACAAGAAAGACAGGAATATATAACAAGCCATAAGTGTCTCATATATAATGATTCATATGGAATATATATCTATAAAATAAAAAAATAAGTACTTGTTAATATAATAAAATCCAGGTATCCAAAAACGAAAATGACCATAAAGTGTCTCACTAGCATCACAGGCCTCGGCTTGGTCATATGCTTCCATGCTCCTAAGAAAAAATCAACAACATGTATTAGGTAACTTTCCCCTATCACTTCTTATAACCATATAATTTTTTTAGGTACCCAAGGGAGTCCCAAATAGGGTGTGAGATAATATCCTAGTAGGTAACCACCCATATAACTATACAGTTTTAAGTTACATAATGCAATAAGGTAAAAAAGTGTAAGTAAGAAGTAATGTAAATGTGAATTCCCAAGGCATATACCCATAGAAAATGAGTAATAAAAAAATAACTTCTCAATGATCCCTATAACAAGTGTCATCTCCTAACAAGCTATCTACATGAAAAATGAATAAACAACACGGCCTCATTGTAATTCCATATGTATCTTGTCCCCACTACCTTGTCGTATAATGAAACCATGTCAGTATCCCACAACCTTTCCATACTAACAAGCATGTCATAAATTCCATGGTCATTCCATATAATGAATTAAATCACATTCCCATAGCCATGTCATAATAACCAATGTGTCATACCACAAAAGACTGGATCCATGGTGTTTAATACTAAGGTATCCTCAATGAGTTCCATGATCATCTTGATGGAAACTTAGTATAAGCACTGGTTGGAGTCCTAAGAACATGTATACCAACACATCCAATGCAATTTCAAGCAATCTAAATCCAAGGGGTAGGAAATCCCAAGGCATCCCATTGAATCAAGACCCAATAAACATCACTACTCAAGGAATTCACTACCGCATTCCAGATCTCGTGAGATTAATCCATGTAATCTATAAAAACATTCATCCATCTCATAATTTTTAAAAAATATTTTCTATATGAGTACACCCACACATATAATCAATTACATTCAGTTTCATTCAATGAGTATACCCACTCATTTAACCAATTATATTAAACATTATATCATGAGTATACCCACTCATGTATTCCATTCCCATTTAATCATATCAAATTTGTATACGCACCAATTTATCTCTATTTTCCATTGAACAAAACACATGGTTATAACCACCCATTAATCACAATTGTAATGCACGTCATTTAATGAGTATACCTACTCATATAATCAATTACACATTTAACATAACCCGTTTGATAAATTCAAAAATTAACCAATTCAAGTTCAAAATTTTATAATAAGTTAAAGGATGAAAATCCATCTCTTAATCAACCCATTCAACTCATTAAATTTATAATTGGATTTATAGGACCAGAAAATCTCAAAACACACCCCTTTGGTGGTTTGACATGGCATAACCAAGGTAAATTTATAAGGTGCACCCCATGGGTGACCTTGGGTTGGGAAACAACTACCAATTCATCTAATGGAACCTAAGGGATTACTTAATCAGTCCTATTTCATTTATTTCAATTTTTACATTTCAATTTTGGGGTTGTACCAGAAATTATGACAGGTAGCATAATGGTCGATAGTGCTATAAATCACCAAAACCTAAAATAAAAGTATATACCACCTACCTTAGCTCGGTAATGGAGTGCTTTTCATGTATCAAGTCCTGATTTAACTCAGTTTAAGAGAAATCTGAATAATGGATGAAGAACGATAAATTAGTTCATATGAGACTAAATCAAAATAGCATAATCGATATCTAGAAGAATCTAGAATGGGTAAAAATGAATGTAGTTTTTACCAATTCGAATCTGATGAGACAATCCATGCTCGAACTGTAGATCAGATGAAGAGTACATCTAAATTCCAAGAATATAAACCATTGATAGCTTCCTAGGGATCTCCCAATTGTGCTTATGAAATTATAATGAAATTATTTTTTAATAGATTTAATTTAATAAAAAAATAATAAAAAACCAAAACTTCCTGGGTCATAGAATTTAGGCGCACGGTCTGGAAAACCATGCACTGATTGTGCATGGATTTCTGTAGGCCAATGGTAACCTTCAAGGTTTACCCACATAGTTTTCAAATTGTGTGGAAACCATAATAATGGAACTATACAAATTTAATAAAATTATAGACCTGGTCTCATGGGTGTGTGCCTCTACCCATACGGTTTCCTCAAACGGTGCATCATATACACCCCCTCTACCCAACCTCGCACGGTTTAGACAAACCATGTGGCTTTCCCTATATGGTTTCCACAAACTGTGTGCTAGGTAATTTTCAAACCAAAACCAATTTCTGGGCTCCAAACAAACCCTGAACACCTCTAAAATACCTTTTATCAAGTTGGGAACTCACATAAGATCATATTTAAGCAGTCAAAAAGAAAAATGAGGGATTTGTACTTCATATGAAAACTCAGTTTCATACATCCATAATATTATGGGTGGACCTAGTTTTTATGTCCATAAGTTTATGTGTGGACCTAGATTTCATGTACATAAGTTTGTATGTAGACCTATATTTAATGTCCAAAATATTATCCATGGACTAGGTTTCATGTCCATAAGTTTATATAAGGGCCTAATATCATTTAATTAACTTAATGAGTGAACATGTCATTGTTTATACGTGTTCATAATATTATAATCTTGTGTTTTTTACACATTCCTAATAAAATACTATTCTATCATGGATAATGTTCTTTCATTCCTTCATTATTCATGTCTTATTAACTTCCAAGATATATTCCATGACTTGAGATTGTGATCTATGATATGCAGGGTATGGTTTTCAAATGTTAATATCATGTTATTATACCCTTATTCTCAAGTTATTCTTAATTTATCATTGAAATCTCAATTTTTTTCCCTTTCTAAGCACCCAAGCTCACCCTTTTGTTATGTTTACCTTACCCATGTTATGAAGAAAACTTTTAAGTATAGTATGTCAAAGAATATTGCTCTATGGGGAGATATTTATAGGAGATGTTGAAGATCATTCAAGAGTTATGAAGATTGTGTATTTAGTCTCTAAATACACTAAACCTTTATGGTACTTGTGCGTTTATTTGTAAAATATATTTTTTATTCATATATTAAGATACAATATCTATGTATGAAAATATTGGGTCACTATAGTTGGTAACAGAGGATATGTTTATCCAATATTTGGTGATTTTTTTAGAAAAATGGATATATGAATTGGTCACCCAACTCATATCCCATAAGAATTATTAGGAAAAAGAATGTTTACAGTGAATACACGAGGTGAAAAGATTTTGCACCAATAAGAAATAGTGAAATGTTCTATTGAAAATGGAATTAAATGAAAAACATTAAATAGGAAACTGGAGAAGGGTCACGCCATAGTATCTGATGTTCCTCCTCCACAAGCATGTACTTTAACACCACTCACATGACCTTCTCAATCTATTGTGAAAGTTCTCAAATGGAAGAACAAGATCTTGGTAGACTACCATAATAATCAATCAACTGAAAAAAAACATCTAGAACACAATATAGTAGTCTTTTACGCCCATAAAGAGCTTGAAAGAATATACCAAGGCCAATGCAGTATGAAAAAAATCCCCATTTCTGGATTGCAAACATGTTCTCAAAACCATATGGAAAAATTCCTCAAAAAATAATCTAATATTGAAAGCACATCATCTATCCAAGATAGGTGGCCAACAACACCAAAATTCATACTATAATTAGATCCAAGGTAGTTCCCATAAAACTGATCCAACCCTATAGAAATACCACCAGAATATCCATAAATATCCCTTAAAACAAGAAAACAAGATCATTTCCAAGGGATGTCCCTATACTTAAAATTGGTATTTCTTTTAAACTATTCCTCTATTTTATAGAGTATTATTTCTCTAACATGAAGATAAAACTCAATATTAACTTCGCCATCATTGTGTTTTTGTAGAACAACTACATCTTGATTCTCCATCCAAAACATCAATTCCTCACATAGGTCCTCTGCATTGACTCTATACACATCTTTCAAATTTGGATACACATCTTCATCCAAAACATATCATCTTGGAACAAAGTCACTATCAGAATTGAAAGAAGGTTGATCCATGATCGGTGGTATAGAAGGATCAATATTTAGAGTTTTAGATATATCAAAGTACCAAGTTACAATTTTCATTTCTATGTTATAGTTGTCTCTATGTTTCCAAGACTTCTTGGGATTTAGAGTGATAAAACCCTCTAAGTCATTCATTGGATTTTTTCCTTTCATAGCACAGGATTTTAAATAATATTCCTCAATCTGAAAATATAGGTCACTAATGTCATTTAAAGACTCATTAGACTCATAGTGAAAACTTTTATCCACATCTTGGTTTTGGGGCTGACTGAGCACCTCTTGGTTTCCCATCTAGGTGGGAGAGCTACTGTTTCCATCTATGGAAATGTGAATAGCATTGATATTGACTAATAAATCATTATACTTTGATGAAAGAGTCAAAGATTCCTCAATATTACCCTTATCTATATACATATCCTTATCCTCCTCTGTATTCTTGTTATGCCCTCCTGAAGAAACCACCCATGAAAGACCAGTATCAAGTTCAAGGCTATCATTGATCTTGGTTGGTTCCTATTGTTCTTTGTTCTTTTCCTCCCATGATGATTTACAAAAGAGAGGTTGTGCTGCCTCATTGGTGCAATCATTCAAAGCATGACCTAGATTAAGGAAAATACTACAACTTTTAGGGATTTTTTCACAAACTACTTTCTAAAAAATCCATCATTAAAATTATAAATACAGATCTCAGATGGAAGATTCTGAGAAACATCAATCTCAGTACATATTCTAGTAACCAAGGGTCTTGATAGATTCCTCATAGAAAAATCCAACTTTAAGGGATTTACTAGAAGTAGGGAAATTGTAAATAGGGTGACTTTTTTGAACAAATGCAGTGCAGGCTCTGGGAAATCAATCCATATCAAAATAATTAGAGATTCAATGTGAGGATCGAAATTGGGGGTCCATTTTAGAACTCTCATAACACTACCCTCAAATAACCATGAGCATCTCTCCCAAGACCTATATTACTCATCTTCATAATAAAGGAAAAAACAATATTGGAAGAGTATAATAATACAATGTAAAATCCCAAAAAAAACAATAGCTTCAAGCAAGCTTTGAAGGAACTTCAATGATGGTCTGCGCTTAACAAATTTTCCAAAAAGCAATAATCTGAAATCTAAAGAAAGAAAATTTACCTAATTTTGTGAGAAAGATATCACTGGTTGCCCTCGGTAATAGAAGTTTTTTGGTTTGATAGGTGGATCTGAAGTGGCGATGACCTTTGTGCTCGGCTCATCAATTTTGATGGATCTTCTATCCATAACATTAGCGACGGATCGATGCGATGGGGTAGGGTTTCTCACTTTATCAGCCCAGAGTGGTTTCAACATCCTTCAATATTTAGTTATTATGATTATATAACTTTTCTAAAACCCCTAGGGATGATTATAGGTATAGGATAACATTATATATTTTTGTTAAGGAAGTGATTATGTGGTATTCCTGGAAATATATCCTTGTATGGATACTACATGTAGATATGGTTTGGTAAAAAAAATCATCTAGCGGTAAAAACCTCGAAAAGAGTTAGTTGAGTATATCTTGACCATCATTCTTGTTCACTATGAGTGTGCATTGATTATGTACGTGGTTTCACACTAATAGGGGATATGCTTGGGTTAACTCACATTTTCCTTATGAACCATTATAGAGGATTTGAATAGATGATAACTAAGTATTAATTAGTTTAAACTTAATGTGTCATAGATTGAAAACATGTGACATACTTGAAACATTATATGAATGATTTTTCATGATTATATAATTTATCACAGTGACTATTATTTCTCAAACTATACATTTGAGTCTTAGTCAATAGATGGAACCCGAAGTAATCATGTGAGAAATTAATGTAATGGACAATGCAATGACCATCCTTCTAATACCTTAAGATTTTATGAGATAGATTCTTTTTAATTTTTTTGATGTCTTGTGTTGTACACTACACCAAGATTATCTTGAGATATATGCAACGCTGTATTAGCTTGCAGTATATGCAACACAATTCTTGGCTTGTGTTACACACAATTTCATGTTCTTTTGATAGAATTCATTTCACGCAACACTGAGTATAGATTTTGATCAATGTATAAATAAACTAGGTTTGGATTATTTTATACACAACACCAAAGGAAGATTTCACTACACATGACACTGACTTTTCTTTCATTACAGGAAAGAGCGACCTTCCTCAATATCTTGTGTTGCACGCAATACTGAGTTTCACTAAACAAGGATATATTATTAAAATATTATTATTTAATGGGATATAAACTAGAAGTTATGAACAAAATTATCCACATTTGAATTTTATATAACATTATCATTCATCATAATTATTTTTCTAGAACATGATATTAGGACAAATTCAATTTTTTTATAAAATAAGTATTTTTCTAAAAATACAGTTTTACCGCCTTTTGATGGCGCACCCATTGTAAATCTAGTTTTTTACACTTTTATTGGTTAAATTTGAAAAAATAAACATATTATTTGGCAGATGGACATAAAATTTTACTTTTTCAGAATTTTTGGTATTTTCCTTCTAAAATTCAAATTTTAAGGAATAATAGAAAATACTTCATTTTAATTCAAATCTACCTTTTCATATAACTTATTTTTGTAGTTATATTTTCTTTTTAACTGGTTTTAAAGTGTAATTAGATTATAGTTTTATCATTTAATCCAATTTCGGTCATTATAAGTAATTTCAATTTTAAATTTGACATAAAAACATGTCAATCTTTTAATAGTGATTACTTCTTAAAACCCCACGTTGATTTTAACAATGGGAATTAATTTTAAATTAATTACGAAAACTTCTGTGTTTTGATTTTAAAAAAATGGATTCCATATTTGGAATCATAATGTTCAAATTGTGTGAATAGTTGCCTTTTATTTTTGGACATTATGAATAGTAACTTTAGAAGTTATTTTATTTACCATGATTAAAGGGTAAATATAGTAAATAAGGAGAAAAATAATATTATAATAATGTTAAACTACCCAAACACGTTTTCTAAACCTATTGGATGAGATATTTTCGATTATGGTCATCCTTGGGTGAATTTTGGGATCTGATGGATTCACATGGATATGAAAATGACATTTTATAACAAGTAATTTAAAGTAAAGATAATTATAACCTAAACATATATCTTTTACTAAATATATTTTAATATAGGCATATATAACTAATATCTATGTTTATAAATATTCATTATAAATATAAAAATATTTCTTAGATCATGGTCTTTTATTTATAATGTTTAGACATTAGATAAATATATTTATTTAAGACACAATTATGATGTAGTGATTACCTCATTAATGAAATATGCAAATAAATGAATTTATAAATATTAAAATAAATTTAATTTAACCATTTTGATGCCATAAAAAAATTTGAATGACATTGGAATAATATGGATGAGTTAATGCCTTCTTCAAAGGAATAAGGTTGTTATAAATTTTTAAAAAAGTCAAGTATGAATACTATCAAGAATAGAAATAATTCATAAAATAAAACATAAATAGTTTATTAAATGATATTAAATTCATAAAAATCTAACTATAACAACTAGGTCCCTATGAAAACATAGACACCTCGCCTTAACAAGGTTGTCAGGTCTTAGCCCTCCAGGTACTGACAGTTGCCCCACAAACACGTGGTCCCCACCCTGGGGCCCACCCATGTTCTTGAATGGGTCATCTAACTAATGATTGTCCCCACAGGCCAACACATGTCATTTCCAGTGTGTTTTTTCCTCATTCACACACACCCTAAGAAACCTCCCTGAAAGTCACCCATCTTAATCACTACTCCAGGACAAGCACGCTTAACTATGGAGTTCTAATCAGGTAGTCTCTCGAAAAGGAAGGTCAACCTTGTTGACATGAGTCATATCATTTAGTTTAAATATTTTGATGCCAGACAAGAATTTTCTGAATGACATTATAATATTAGGGATGAGTTCATTCCTTTTTTTAAGGAATAAGGTTGTTATAAATTTTTAAAAAATTCATGTATGAATATTATCCAGAATAGACATAATTCATAACATAAAACATAAATTAGTTTATTAAATGATATTAAATTCATAAAAATATAAGTGTAACAATCGGGTCCTGATGACAACACAGACACCCCGCCTTAACAAGGTCGTTGGGTCCTAGCCCGGCAGGTACCACCAGTTGCCCCACAAACACGTGGTCCCCACCCTGGAGCCCACCCTCATGCCCGAACGGGTCATCTCACTAATGAATTCCCCCATATACCCACACATGTCCTTTCTAGTGTGCTTTGTACTCATTCACATACACCCTAAGAAACTTCCCAAAAGGACACCCATCCTAATCACTACTCCAGGACAAGCATTCTTAACTCTGGAATTCTAATCAGGTAGGCTTTCAAAAAGGAAGGTGCACCTTGTTGACATGAGTCATATAATTTAGTTAAAACATTTTGTTGTCAAAAAAGAATTTTTTGAATGACATTGTAATATTAGGGATGAGTTAATTACTTTTTTCAAAGATAAGGTTGTTATAAATTTTTAAAAAATTCAAGTATGAATATTATTCTGAATAGACATAATTCATAACATAAAACCCAGTGATGACATAGACACCCCTCTATAACAAGGTCGTCGGGTCCTGGCCCGCCAGGTACCACTAGTTGCCATGAAAACACGTGGTCCCCACCCCTGGGGCCCACCCACATTCTTGAATTGGTGATCTCACTAATGACTACCCCACCGGCCCACACATGTCCTTTTCTGTGTGTTTTTCCCACATTCACAGACATCCTAAGAAACATCCAAAAAGGCCACCAATCCTAATCACTACTCCAGGCCAAGCACGCTTAACTATGGAGTTCTAATCGGGTAGGCTCTCGAAAAAGTAAGGTGCACCTTGTTGACATGATTCATATCATTTAGTTTAAATATTTTGATGCTATACAAGAATTTTCTGAATGACATTGGAATATTAGGGATGAGTTAATTCCTTTTTTTCAATGTAATAAGGTTGTTATAAATTTTTAAAAAATTAAAGTATGAATATTATCCAAAATAGACATAATTCATAACATAAAACATAAATTTGTTTATTAAATGATATTAAATTCATAAAAATCTATGTGTAACAACTGGTTCCCGATGACAACATAGACACCCCGCCTTAATAATGTCCTAGGGTCCTGGCCAACCAAGTACCACCAGCTGCCCCACAAACACGTGGTCCCCACCCTGGGGCCCACCCACATGCCGGAACGGGTAATCTCACTAATGAATGCCCCCACAGGCCCACAGATGTCCTTTCCAGTGTGATTTGTCCTCATTCACACACACCCTAAGAAACTTCCCATAAGGTCAACCATCCTAATCACTACTCCAAGCCAAACACTCTTAACTGTGGAATTTTCATCAGCTAGGCTCTTGAAAAGAAAGGTTCACCTTGTTGACATGAGTCATATCATTTAGTCATTTAACCCTTTATTGTTTGGAGGTGTTACAATCACCCACCCACCCACCCCCCCCCCCCCCTAGAGGATAATGTCTTCATTGTGGGCCCTACATCTCAACCCAGGCAGTGCACCGCACTTAAGGTTGGGTACCACCTTTGATACCAAATGTAAAAACTGGGTCCCAGTGACAGCACAGACACCCCGCCTTAACAAGGTTGTCGGTTCCTGGACCGCTAGGTACCACCAGTTTCCCCATCGACATGTGGTTCCCACCTTGGGGCTAACCCACATGCCCGAACGAGTCATCTGGCTAATGAATATACCCATAATCCAACACATGTCCTTTACAGTGTAACAACTGGGTCCCGGTGACAACACAGACACCCCGTCTTAACAAGGTCACCGGGTCCTGGCCCGCCAGGTACCACCAGTTGCCCTGCAAACATGTGGTCCCCACCCAAGGGCCCACCCACATGCCCGAACGGGTCATCTCACTAATGACTACCCCCACAGGCCCACAGATGTCCTTTATAGTGTGCTTTTTCCTCATTCACACACACCCTAAGAAATTTCCAAGAAGGTCATCCATCTTAATCACTACTCCAGGACAAGCATGCTTAACTGTGAAGTTTTAATCAGCTAGGCTCTTGAAAATAAAGGTGAACCTTGTTGACATGAGTCATATCATTTATTCATTTAACCCTTTATCATTTGGGGGTGTTACAATCACCCCCCCCCCTTTAGAGTACAACGCCCTCGTTGTGGGCCCTACATCTCAACCCAGGCAGTGCACCGCACTTAAGGCTGGGTACCACCTTTGATACCAAATATAACAACTGAGTCCTGATAACAGCACATACTCCCCACCTTAACAAGGTCGTCGGGTCCTGACCCACCAGGTACCACTAGTTGCCCTGCTGACACGTGGTCCCCACCCTCAGGCCCACCCACGAGCCCGAACGAGTCATCTGGCTAATGACTATCCCCACAGGCCAACACATGTCCTTTACAGTGTGCTTTTTCCTCACTCACACACACCCTAAGAAACATCCCAGAAGGTCACCCATCCTAATCACTACTCTAGGCCAATGATGCTTAACTATGGAGTTCTAATTAGCTAGACTCTCGAAAAGGAAGGTGCACCTTGTTGACATGAGTCATATCATTTAGTCCTTTAACCCTTTATCATTCAGGGGTGTTACACTAAGATTCTTCCAAATAGTTAATATAAGTCTAAATATGTCATAAATAACTTTTTTGGCTCGCTTGACATGATATGTTAATTACATTAACCAACAATGTGTAAATAACAAGATATCATAGTAATATTAAACAGGGTAAAATAAGGGTTAATCCCAAAATAAGCAGATAAAAAAATATTAAATTTTGTCTAAAAATTATTGGAAGAGGGGTATTCAAACCAAAATCATCTTATATTTGAATTAGATAAGTTTTGGACCATTTTTTTAATAGAAATTGGATTTATAATAAATTAATATATTAAGACTTTCCTAAAATTCCCTTCTCTTATCTTATAAAAGGGAACCTCCTCCCTCCCCACTTCACTCCATTTTGAGCCTTCAGGCTCATCCAAACCATGACGATTTATCTTCACAACATCTCTAGTTATATTCTAGAGGTGTTGTTCTTCTCAAAAGACCAACTCTAGTGCCCTAAGAAGAAATTTAAAGGAGGCACGTCAAGGAAGAGGTACTCTCTTCTACCAATTATTTCAAATATATTTCTTATTACACTTCCTCTTCATTAGTTATTTCATTATAAAGTAATAACATAATTACCAATAATACACTGATATGTTATTATAAATATGAAACAACCATATTTCACCATCTATCCATCCAATGAAAAATTTAATCATCGTGCATGCGTACGTACAGATTATCGTCTCCACTCCATGGTGTAATCGGTTTTTCACCACCACCTTACTTGGATGGGTATAATGCTATAAATAATAACAATATATTATTATTATAAAATTATACTAATTCTGAGATATTATACGCATTTCCACTTCAATATCGTTCAATAATTATGGGAACAATATCATTGTCTGTTCATACATATGGATTGCCAAATCCACGACGCGATGAGATTCATTCTCCACGATTATCAATTAAACAATGATTATAAATTGTATATAATAAATATTTATTAAATATATGAAATAATAATACAACTATATTTATTTACATATATATTTTTCATTTACTTACTTCTATTCAATTTAATAAGGAAACGAAAACAATGTTCATACATACGTACGGCCTACTATCTCGATGAATGGTTTATTCCATTTATTTTATCTATATTATATATATATCCTGAATATATATAATATATAGATCATGTTTTACATTATAGAAGTAATTAAATCCTGATATAAGTAATGATATCAAGAATTACAATTCAAAACACGTATGATAAATAAAACAATTATTACCCAAAACGTTGCTTTAACATGGAATTGACAAATGAACGGGTAATATAAAGTCATAAGTGAATCATATATTATATAATATATGTTATTATGGTTCTTTAATATATTAATAATATGTTTAAAAACATTATATATGAGTTTTGAACACATATGGAAGAAATCAGACCTAAGGTAAGGGATAACTTTTCCTATCTCATTTTATCCGAGATTGTTTATTCATAAGTATCTACAAGGGATATATTTATCATCCTTGTCCATGTTTTCTAAAAATATTCTAATAAAATTTTTACTATTATTCTATGTATTTTTAAAGTCATTTTTACCCATTTTTACTTTTACTACATTGTTTGAATGGAATATTTCTTTTGTTTATCATATGAGGTACTTTTTAACTTTTCCAGAAAAGCTCAAGGAGAATGTTTTTTTAACTTATACGGCATGAATGGGTTTTTACATATTTATAATTACTTATTTTCATGAATATTCCTCTACAAATTAACAATTTTATTTTAAAACAATTATTTTCTTTTAAAATTGCAGGACATTTTGAGAAAAGAAAATGTTTTTGAAGAAGAATGGATATTTTTCTCAAGAATAAAGCTCAAGTATTTTATCAAAATTATTTTCCATCTAAGATTACGTAGGTTTATGTTTCTATCCCAATTATTACTATGATTTTATTTTTTTATAGTGGAATTTTATTTAATAAATATATTTTTTTAATATCAATTATGATGGAATGATTTTTAAGAAACCCATTTCATTTCTTAGGTTATGCTATGGTGAATATTTCTATATTTTTGTGGCACATGTTAGAATGGTTTCATTATGATATGGGTGGGACCTATATCTCCCTCCAATTTATTAGTAAAGATTTATATCTCATGAGATAGATATGATTGGAATGAAAATTAAATCTAGTTTAGTAATGCTGGGATGGAATGGCATGTAAATTGTTTTCTGTAATATATGGTTGGAGCGGCAAGTAAACCTGGTTCATTAATGGACTATGTTCACTATAATGATATTAGAAGCAATGCCTTTTCTAATATGGAAATCATATTATGCTCTGGTTAGTTTTCCACAATTACATGTTTTATTCTAATGCTATTCTATCATGGTTAATGTTCTTTTATGATCCATACCTCACATACTACCAAGATTTATTTCATGACTTGGGATTTTGATGTTTAAACTTTATGTTCATGTTTTTACATTCAAATTTTTATGGTGTGTTTTATGTATTCCATGTTTACCCTTATTGAGAATTTGAGATCACCATTTTTATGTTTTCTTTTCCCCAGGATATAAATAAAGGTTTTAGGTAGGAAAATAAAAAGTGGAAGATATTTATGGGATATGTTGAAGATCTTTCACCGAGTTATAAGATTATGTTCCATGTTTTTAAAGACACTAAACTAAAATGGTTTTTGGGAATCTGTTTGTGTCATGTACTATAGAAATGTAATTTCTAGGTATGTCAAGCTTCGGTCTCTACAGTTGGTATCAGATCGAAGTTTTAGTGAACCATTGAAAACTAGGATATGAAAACGTTAGTGAGATCGATAAATATATTTCTAATATATGTCTACAGATGTCCAAAGGATAACTAAATTATAGGTTATAAACCTAGGTTTTTTCTGATAATTATGACTAACCTATAGTTAAACTGAAGATATAATAGATTGAAATGTTATAATTAATTTACCTTACTTATGTATTTATAATCTCGGATATGTATTTCTCAAACTTTGTTTTCTGATCATAGTCAATAGCCAGAACTACATAGAACATAGTTAACTAGTGAATGTTTCATATGTGAAAATTTGGGCAATTATAAAGATCTATTTGCAAAGTGGAAATATCATGAACAGAATCATGACGTTGGTATAATTTTTGGTCATACTATTGAGGATAAAGATATTGTAAATGATTTTTTGAATGTATGTGATGTTCTTCTAGTATTTTTTATATTGAATCTAAGAATCTTGCGGTTGAGAAACCATAATAAATGAATCATATTTTCGGAAATATGAAGATGATGGATATTGATTGATGGTTAAATAATAAAGTTGGGTGATTGAGGTGTATATGTTTCAGAATTGTAAAGATTATGTAATATGAATCATGAAATATAAAAGTGTTTTCAGTATAAGGATTGGAAAGGATATGATGAATAGTTTTAAGGAGATAGAAAAGGGATTTTAGGGTAAGGAGATATACTTGAAGAACATATGATTAAGGGAAAGCTAACCCTTAATATGTCTCGAATGTTAAGAAAATGATGTCTAGATAACGATATATTGGATTTGGATAAGAAAATTGGATGATTCTAGTTTCTAGGGAAATAACTATGTAGTTTTTTACAAGAGGTTTATGATATCATGGATGAAGTATAAAACTTTTTGGGACATAAGGATTATATCCAATAAGTTTTGAATAAAGAAAGATGAATTTTTTCAGTAAGGATATATATTAATTTAGGTTATTTCCATGATGAAAGATAATGAAAGAAGAAGTCAATAAAATGTTTGGAATGTGGACAACAATATATATCTTATGATTTATGGGTGATAAATGAAGGTATTCACATTCTTGTTATATGACTTTTCTTGTAATTGTTTTTTGTACTGTGCGATTGGACAGAAGTATTTTGGATAATCCTAATGGTTGGAATGGATTAAGTTCAACATCAAATATTATTGTTTAAGGCTAAAACATTTTTTAAATGTTATTTTTGTAATTTCATAATAGTATTGTTTTTTGAAAAATGACAACCCACAGGATGGGCGACAACCCTTTGTATCGGACAAGGATGCAGGAATCGAACCCACAACCAAAGTGAAAAAGGCTTTTAACGCCTACCACTAGCCTATGAGAAGTCCCTAGTTAGTATAAATTAGTTTTATTTAATTTAAGTGGTATGATATATGAACTATAAGTTCATTTTTGGAACCATATATGATTAATATCACCATAGATGGACTTATATATGTTTGATTAATTATGCTAAAAAATTTTGAGATAGTTTTAATGACCTATCATTCTATCAGATGATTTTCTAACACTTCAAGAATGAAAAATACAACTTCATTTCATTAAATAAGTGATGAAGTGGAAATTATTCAAGGAATAATCAATGGTGATGTTGTGTCAAAACCAAGTATGTATTTATTCTCATGAAAATTTATTCAAATTTCGGAAAATGATCTTGAAAACCAAAAATGTTATCCAAGTACCTTCTTATCTGATGAATTAGATGGTCACTTAAATCATCGCAGATTTATGGCTTTATGGTAGTTACCTTTCTCCAAACCTTATTTTCTATCACTATCCATCAGAACATGATGGTTAAATTTCTCTTCCATATCCATGTTTTCATTTCCCACCTATGTTCTCCTATGTGGAAACCCAGTGATGAGTTAATTTGGGAAACAATTATGTTTTTAACTTTCCTTTTTAAAATTATGTTTTTGTATTCCTATTTACATTCTGTGTTTCTATGAAAGAAACTTTCATTTAGTAAACAATTTATAACCCTGACAAATTTCGAAGGCGAAATTCATTTTAAAGGGGGTGGATTTTTACCATGAGATTTTATGAGATGGATTCTTTTTAATTTCTTTGAGGTCTTTTGTTTTACACTACACCAAGATTATGTTTCACTATACATAACACCATATTCTCTTGCAGTATATACAACACTATTTTTGGCTTCTGTTATACACAATTTCATGTTCTTTTGATTGAATTAATTTTACCCAACACTGAGTATAGATTTTTATCAATTTATAAATGAACTAAGTTTAGATTATGTTATAAACAACACCAAAGGAAGCTTGTAATACACAAACACTTACTTGTATTTCATTATTTGTTAGAGCAACCTTCCTCGATAGCTTGCATTACACGCAGTACCTATTTTCACTAAATAAGGATATATTATTAAAATAGTATTATTTAATGGGATATAAACTAGCCATTATGAATAGTATTATCAACATTTGAATTTTATATAACATTATCATTCATCTTAATTATTTTTTAGAACAAGATATAAGAAAAAAATCAATTTTTTTAGATAAAAGATGTATTTTTCAAAAAAAATGCATTTTTACCACCTTTTGATGGTGTACCCATTTTAAATTTAGTTTTTGACACTTATATAAGTAAAATTTGATAAATTAAACTTCTTATTTGAAATATGGACATAAAAGTTTAATAAAAAACAAATTTTAATGAATAGTAAAAATACTGCATTTTAATTCAAAACTACATTTTCATATAGTTTATTTATATAGATAGATTACCCTTTTAATTGGTTTTAAAGTGTAATTGTATTATATTTTTATCATTTAATACAATTTTTTTAATTTTAAGTAATTTGAATTTTAAATTGGACATAAAAACATGTCAATCTTGTGATTGTTATTACTTCTTAAAAACCTTCTTTTTGGTTTTGATAATAAGAAATAATTTTAAATTAATTATTGAAATTTCTATGTTTTGAATTTGAAAAATGGATTCTGTATTTGGATTCAAAAGGTTAAAATTATTTAAATAGGTACCTTTTATTTTTTGAACATTATAAATAGTAATTTCATTAATTGTTTTATTTACCATGGATAAAGGTTAAATCTGGTAAATAAGAGTAAAAATTAATATTATAATAATATTAAACTGCCCTAAAAAATATAATAATCCTATTGGATGAGATATTTCTGACCATTATAATCTTTGGGTTGATTTTGGGACCCCATGGATTCACTTGGATGTGAAAATGACATTTTATAATAATTAATTTAAAGTAAAGATAATTGTAACCTAAACATATATATTTTTCTAAATCTATTTTAATATAGTTTTAGTAAAAGAATTTGGGGAAATATTTTTATATTTATAATTAATATTTGAATTTTTCAGCAAAAGAATGTTTTTTAACTTACAAAAAATGAATGGGTTTTTACATCTTCATAATGACTTATTTACATGAATAATCTTCTACATGTTTACAAGTTAATTTTCAATTCAATTCTTTTCTTTTAAAATTGTCCAAAATTTTGAGAAAAGAAAACGTTTTTGAATAAAAAATGATTTTTTCCTCAGGAATGAAGCTCAAGTGTTTTATCAAAATTATTTTCCATGTAATATTACATAGGATTATGTTTCTATCCCTGTTATTACATTTATTTGATTGTTTTTATGATTTAATTTTATTTAGTAAATCCATTTATTTATATCAATTATGATGGAATGACGTTTAAGAAACCCATTTGATTTCATGGGTTCTTCTATGGTGAATGTTTCTATGTTTTTGTGGAACATATAAGAATGGTTTAATTATGAGATGGGTGGGACCTATATCTCCCTCCAATGAATTGGGTAAATATTTATATCTCATGAGATAGACATGACTAGAATGACAAGTAAATTTGGCTCAGTAATGTAGGGTTGGAATAGCAAGTAAATCTGGTTTAGTAATACATGGCTTGAATGACATGTAAACCCAGTTCTGTAATAGACAATGTCCACTATGATGGCCTTGGACGAAATACCTTATCTACTATGGAAATCATATTATGTTATTATTATTTAACCATAATTACATGTTTTATTCCAATTCTATTCTATCATGGTCAATGTTCTTTTATGATCCATGTCTTACATACTACCAAGATTTATTTCATAACTCACGATTTTAATGTTTAAACTTTATGTTCATTTTTTATGCTCAAATTTTTATGGTTTGTTTTATGTACGCCATATTTACCCTTATTGAGCATTTGATCTCACCCTTTTTATTTTTTATTTTCCCCAGGATATAAAGAAATTTTTTAGGTTGGAAAACAAAAAGGGTAAGATCTTTATGGGAGATTTTGATGGTATTTCACCAAGTTAGAAGATTGTGTTCAATGTTTCCAAAGAAACTAAACTAATATGGTCTTTAGGCATATATCTGTGTCATGTATTAAGTTTTCTGAAAAAGAAATGTAATTTATATGTACATCAATCTTGGGTCTCTATAATCCTCATGATAAACCAAATGGTTAAGGATATAGGATGTAATGTTTTGTAACTATGCTTACTCAAATAGCGCAAGCTATGAGTAGTCACACAGTTCATCTTGAACTTATGAATCCAATAATGAGGGGGGAACATTCCATTGAATCTCTTATATGAAAACATCCAAACCCCTTTTATGGGTATTTTGATCCACTTTTTTTTATGAAATGAATCAAAGTGATAGAAAGGATATTTTCTATTTTACAGTGCTCGACCCAGGAAAAAATTGTCCTAGATTATTATCTTTTGGAAGGAAAATTATATCAATGGTGGGATTTTATTAATAATATGTTGGAATAGGAAGACATTGACTCTATGTAATGGGATTATATTAAGAGTTTGTTTTTTAGTAAGTACTTACCTTGTATTTTGTGTACAAAAATGGAGAAATAATTCCATGAGATTAAGAAAAATGATAGTAAATCCATTAGTACCTATGTGAAAAAATTTATAGGAATTGAAATGTATGATTCTAGTTTAATCATCAGTGGTGAAAGAAAAATTAATTTATTCCTTAGTGGTTTGAAATAAATTATTAAAAATGAATTATTCATAAGGGACTTTTTTAGGTTTAAAGAAATCATTCGATGTGCACTCAAAGTGGAAATGGGAGATGGAAACTCTAATGGTTCTAGTGATAAGAAAGAAATATAATGTTTAATGGAATCTATTGTGGTGTGTTGTATGGAAGAAAGAAAAATTTTCAAAGTATTACTTGACAAAAAATTGGGAAGGGTCCCTTAGGTTAATTCCATAAAGTAATAAGAAGATGTTTCAACTTTGGGAAGCCTAACCATCAAGAAAAAGAATGTTGAAGTGATGTGAAGAGGCCAGAAATTGAAATAAAAGGATAGAGAGCTCAACAGAATACACCACTCATGCTTGAGATCTATAGATGCAAGGAGTTTTTGAATCATGTGAATGAATGCCCTAATCTAAGGGATAATGGGTATAATAATCCACAATAACCTATAAAGTCAAAAGAAAAAAGGGAAAGCTTATACAATCACAATAACTGAAGTGAATTATGATATTTAGGGACCAATTATTTTCTACTCTAGAGTTGGGGATTCTAGGTAGAAGTTTGTATGAATGAGCTCTATGAAAATATTACTGATTATCATTTAGTGAACTTTGATACGATTATTATCATTGATTATCTATTTATACGTGTATTATGTATAAATGTCTAGAATAATAAAATCATATTTAATTCCATGAATCTGTCTATTATCAACTTCTGGTGAAAGGATGAACTCAAAACTACAATGGAATATTTTTTTGACAAGATATGAACTTTTTTTGTAATAAAGGGTGAGTTATATTTGGAAAAATATATGACTTTATTTTGACTTTATTTTTGCGAAATTATTAGAATATTTTGAAGAATATATGATCATGGTATATATATTTTGGTATGGGAGTTTATGAGTGATTAAAATTATAATTATTATGTTAGTTGACACACTCACTATTCATGTATAACTTATTTGTTTTTCTAATGGTTTTTTGATGTATTTTAATGGATATTCCTTTATAATACATTATTTTGTTCAAAAGTGAGTATTTTTAATTAAATAAATGAAAATGGTTTAAAAATTAATTCACCAATGTGGATTTTTGGATTTAAATTTTATGTTATGAAATTATAGATTTTTGTTATGTTTTTTTTGATATGTTTTTCATGTTATTTTAATGTGTTTACCCAAACAATTAGGATAAGAAATGCTATCCCATCAAATAGTGGGGATAGAAAAATATCCAACCCACAAGGGGGATATCCGGCCAAGACACCAATGGGAGAGCCTTCTCAATCCAATAGGCCTCATGAGGGATCAATCCCATGCGGTGGGCCTTGGGGAGGAGCTCGTGTAGATTATACATGGGCCATATCATGTGTGTTTGTTGGCCTATGGTGATCAATCCCATGAGGCGATGGGAGGATAAGCTTGTCGGGGTGAGGTGGTCCATGGTGGTGGTGGTGGTCCTCCGAAATCTGACCAACATTACTACAGAGTGAAATTTGTGCTTTGATATATAAACAATTATGACCTCCAATCTTATTTATGATGTGGGACACATTTTTAATATACACTTTTCATTATTTTAATATTTAAAAAATATCCCACATTATTTTCTTGTTCCACCTACTACCACCTTCAAATATACCCTCCACCACTCTGTTCTCATCAGACACCACTGCAGTAGACTAGAAAACTGCCATGGGCAGCCATCAAGAATTGTGGTTCGATCTCGAATCCCACTTCCAAAGAGCAATACCACCTCAGACAGCCTCTGGTTCCTCATACAACCCTAATAAGACCATATTGAGGCTTCATCCATCAACTTGGAAGACCATATGAAGGATCCATTACTATTATGCAATCTTGTTATTGATTCCACACAACTTCACCACTACTGCTTCCACCACTCAAACACCACTGACACAATTTCTTATTTCCATGATTGATCCCATTCATGATGTTTCACCTTGCTCTACACCTCAAATAATAAATCATGCTTTTTATGGGAGATAAGGAAATATCCATTTTTAAAAAGTGAAAATCCAAGAAGATCCATTCAAATCATTAAATTTAAGGGAAGTAGAAGCTAAGGGATTGTCTCGACCTATAAAATAAGTTCTATCACAACTACTTAGTGGATCTACCACATTAGTGGAGGAATCCACGACCGAGAATCAATTTATACTTTCTTTATTTTATTTATTTCATCTTTTATTTTTATATTATTTTATTTTATTAGTTTTCATTCTACTATAATTTTAATTTAGTGTTTCCTTATAACACATGAATTTATATTTTTTTCTTCTTTTAACTATGTTCCCTCATACACCACTCTTCATATTTTTCTTCTTTTCTTCTTCATTATTCTATTTCTTCATTCTATATTTTCATTTTATTTTTAATTCTTACCCACTTTTATTTTATTATTTCAAGAATTTTAATTTAATTTTTTATTTTATTTTATTTTTCCTCTTGATCTCGCTTTTCATATCCTCATTATTATTTTTATTTTCTTCTTCTTCTTCTTCTCTTTCTATTCACCAAGTGATCTCTTACTCTCGGTGATGATGG
Source organism: Viscum album (assembly GCA_963277665.1). NCBI lineage: Eukaryota > Viridiplantae > Streptophyta > Magnoliopsida > Santalales > Viscaceae > Viscum > Viscum album. The sequence goes on from OY728166.1 coordinate 269,801,786, forward strand.
TTTAGCATGAGTCTTGTCCTATGGGAGGTTATTTGTTCTTAAATTCATTTTAAATTTTATATTTTTTTTAGATGCGAGTTACATGCACGAGTGTGTCTATTGTCCCCTGTGACATGAAAATAAAATAGATTTCCATTATTTTATTTCTTTTATTTCCCCTCCCTTCCATTGATCAGCTCTTCACATGATGGATTCCATTCAATCGATAGATGAAACAACATAAGATGGAGCTAGGTTTGAGAAGATGAAACGCTCTTAACTGAAGTGTTCCATCAACCGTGATTATAAGAAGAGGTGGAATTTAGATTATTCAGGTGTTAGATATTTCAAAACCAATAAATAAAAAGATAGTAATTCATTCATGATATTTCATATCAATATTATCAAACTAAATTTTAAAAAATTAATGATAATAATGGTAGAAATCAAAACCGAACCTATGACTGAGTTATTTATTTCTTATCACATTATTTTATCATTTTATGTTAGTTTAAATTTTAAATTTTCATATTCCATTATTATAATTATTTTATAAAATAAATGAAACCCAAATTTATCAATTATTTAATATAATAATAATAATACAAAATTAATTAGTTTAGGCGAATTAGATAAAGTAAGTAGACAAAGTAAGAAGATCCTGAAGTGATATGACCACTGTCATCCAATGTGCTACATTAGGAAAATATTTAGAAATTTTCTTTTTTATGCCCCATGATAGGAATGCTATCAATACAGGCTCTATTGTTAGGGATCAAATCATTAGATTTCTTACTTTTTCTAGTTTCACATTTTAGATAGTATTTCATTATTTCATTTAAAATTAAAAAAATATTATTTAACTCACCCTGGTCTATATAAGATAGTTTTTCTTTATTTTATAGAAAGATTAGGGGAGTAAAAAGCTAAATTAGAAAAGTTAATGAATTCAACGACCTCATCTATGAGCTTATATAGACCCTCGAAAAACCAGTGGTTGAAGGATTTTCTAAGGAATTGACAGAACTCAAGGAGTATGTCCCATAGTTTTATCAATAAGTTTCCAATAAATGAGTTGAGTCATCCTTTATTTCCCCTAACTTTTATAAAGAAATACTATTTATGAAACTTCAAGAACAAGTGGATAACAATAATCTTCAAAATGAAATTTTTCAGATGGAAGTTATGGTACAAGATATTTATGGTAAAATGGATTGGATAACTGAGTATTTTAATGTATCCCCCATGAAAATTGAACCTAAACTAGGGGGAGTTCCCTTAATGTTCCTTGATTTTTCAGAAGACATCCAAGAATTTAAGGCCAACCTTGGGGAGTATTAGCAGTCCAAACACTTGAAGAACCATATCCAAGATGACTATGATCATCTAGAATTGATTCATGATGGGGAAGATTTTTCCTATTGAGATACAAGTGGGATATCAAAAAGATATGGACAATTTATGGAACAAGTATGAGGTACAACATGATCTCATCATTACTTACAAAGTAAAAGATTCAAAACCACTCTACTTGTTCCTAAATATTGAAGAGGAGTAATACCCACAAGTGATTTAATATGAAGAAAATATAGATCATTCTGACTACCTACCATAATCCACTAAGATTCACTTTCAAGAGAAACTTACATCTTAGTAAGTGATTGAGTCAAAAACAACATAGGGAGATGACCTTATTTTGAATTTTTTATTTTTTGGTCTCATTCAAACTGATTTTAGTATCACTTTTGACTACTTCAATTTCTAGATTTGATAAATCCTTGATTTTTTTAGAGTAAGATGAAGCAACAACACTTATTCCTTATACGGAACACATAGAGTTCCCTGATTTTAAGGAACTTACATTTTGAGGAATCCCATGAATAATTTCAAGTGTTTGATCCTAAAGAAAATAATACATGGGCTTCTCACTTTGAAAGGAATAATTTTAATATCAATTTCCTTTTTATTCAAGTAAAAATACATGCATACTTTTCCTTTGATCATTCAATTCATGTATCCCCTATTGAGAAAGAACTAGACAATGAGGAGGTTTCACAACTATTAAATAAGAAAGTAGATGATCCGTACTTCATCCTACTGTCTCCATGAAAGGTATACCTAATTGTATAGGGGGTGAATCTTTTATAATCTATTCATGGGTCATTACTCACCAAAAATGTATAAGTATAAATATGTAAAATCCACACATGGGGTTTAAATCCAAGAATATCCACCCACTATTATATTATGGATAAGAGCTGGTACTACACTCTAGTGGTAGTAAAAAGATAATTCCCACTTGGGGGTTCATACTATGATTTCTATTTACTTAATTTATAGTAATTTTAATATTAGTCTTAAGAATTAGTTTAGGAAGCAGCACAATTCCCCAAATTCTTTTTTAACATAAATGAAATTGGCCTTGAGTTTTATTGATTGATTATTTTTTTAAGGTACATGATGGTACAAGGAATTTCCCAAATAGTGGAATAAGGGTACTATATATTTATGATAATATGGAGTTAATTATTTTATTATTTATGTTCAAACTCTATAATTTTTTTTATAAAACCCATTTTGAGCTTCAAAATTGAAATTACATTCCCATGCTTGGATTTATGCTTTACTTGACTTATCTAGGATAGGTTAGTTTTTAAGAACCTTATGATTCAATGTTTTAAATTTCAATGATAATAGGATCGAATGAGTAAAATTGATAATTGATTATTAAAGTTAAGCATTGATATTAAAATGAGGACTCAATATTTGTGGGAATTATTTCATTCATGTAAATTAAATTTCCCTAACATTTTTCACATGTTAAATTTATGAAATTCATTTGAATTTATTTATTATTATTTGACATTCCATGAATGATTGTCCCAAAATAACATGTCCATCCTTGAGAGTATTTCTAGACCAAGTACATCCTATTTTATCTTGATCGTATTTCTGGAGTGATCTTGGGACATGTAACTTTCTAGAAATTGAATTTAAACTTGTCAAAATAATGACCATAAAAACCCACATTAAAATGATTGCAGAATATTTTTAAAATACCTAATCCTTGATACCATATTTACATCAATAATTTTTTATCCCATAGATACCACAAATGAATTTTTTAGGGATGATCCACGTTTCATGCCATTTTTATCCATTTCTACCTTCCTCTTAGAAATTGCATAATATTTTTAAGTTGGATGTGTGGGGGTGAAGGATTCATGGTGAAAGGGATGAAATAAATTGTAAGTAAAACTTTTGGAGGATATAATTGTGGATAATGATAAATATTGTTGATTTATTCATTATAGTTTATTTTTTACCCTTCTTAAATAAATAATAATGGGTTCTGACTTGGAAGAATAAAAAATTACCATTATTGGACTAATGATTTTTATCATATATGGTTAGGTGGTGGATGTCTTTATTCTAAGTATGAATTTAAAAAAAATAATAAAAATTTAAAAAAATTACTTTTAAAAACAAAAAAGTATAAAAGTAGAAAACACTTCAACAAAGTGCACATCATTCATTATATCTTCATTATTCGTGACCTTACTTTAATCATTGTAACTGGCAGTTGTTATTTTAAAGAGGATAATTTTGTTTAACTTTTAATTTTGATATCATGATTAATACATTATATATTAACCTCCTCCATGAGACTTACTTTTTATAACATCAAATCCTACCTACCTTAATCCTTAGAATCATTAGAACCTTAATTTAAAAGTCCTCATGATTTTATATGCCTTTTTTCTTTATAGAGTGGAGAAATTAGATCATTTGATAGCTTATGGATAAGGATAATTTTCTCATGATATGAGCATAAATCTATTTTAATTTTTTCATGAGTGATGAGTTAGAATATTAAAAGGTTAGGTAAATCATGATTTTTTTTTAATAATAATGAATTAAGAGGCTTGAATAGATGAATGGATAAGTTCTATAATTTTTAATAGGAAAAGGTAAAATACATGTACAGGTTGTTTCTTTTGAAAATTGAGAAGTTTTATTGATATTTTATGTGAATTTTTAATTTCTAATTTAACATTAATAATCATTTTATTTTATGACTTTGAAATTTGAATAATGGTAACATTGGTGCCCCCTGAATTCCTTGTTGAGATTTAATACATGAGGAAAACCATGGTTTAAGTGCGGGGGTATTTGAAACAATCATTTTTCATGCATAATTTTAGTTTTTTTATAATGATTTTTTGATATATTTCAATGTATATTCACTTACAATCCATTTTTTTATTCAAAATTGGGTATTTGTAATTAAATGAATAAAAAGGGTTTGAAAATAAATTCACAAATACTGATTTTTGGATTTAAATTTTATGTTATAAAATTATGGATTTTTGTTAATTGTGAAATTTTTATTAGTTTTTCATTTTTTTTCAGGTGTTTATCCAAAACATTAGGCCAAAAAATCTATCCCATCAACCAGTGGGGCCTTCCATATAGCTATCCCACATGGGGGTCGGGGAGTCAGGCCACCACTAGGAGATCCTGATCAAGCCGAAGGGCCACACAGGGGATCAATCCAATTCAAAGGCCCAAGGGGAGATCCTATGGGGAATATATCTAGGTATTATCCCATGTGTGTTTCCACACTTGGTTTTCAATCCCACAAGGTGATGGGAGGAGTAACTCGTCAGGATGGGGTGGTCCATGGTGGCGGTGGAGGTCCTCCGACCCCCAACCGACTTCACTGCCAAGTGAAAGACACACTCAAATATATAAATGTTTGTGGCCTATACTCTTATATCTAATGTGGGACACATTTTTTAGAGAAAAAAATCATTCTTTAAAATTTCAAAGCAGTCCCACATGATTTTCATGTGTTGCCTACTTCTGCCCTCGAAGCTGCCCTCTATTACTTTGTTCTAACCACCCACCACTATAGATGACTGGAATACTACCATGTTTATCAATAAAGGATCTTAAATTAAGCTTAACTCTATCTTACGAATCCCAATACCACCTCATACCACCTTCAGTGCCTCAGATGACCCTCATAAGACCATCTTAAGGCATTATCTAGCCACTATGAAGGCCAGATGAAGAAGAAGACACCACTTACCTTCATGTTTGCCACTTCCACCAATCAAATTCACCAGTATTGTTATCACTTCCCAAACACAACTACCACATAAAACTTCCCCCATGATCAATACTATTCATGAGGATTCACCATGTTCTACAGCACAAATAATAAATCCCTATCTTTATAGGGTATATTGAAATATCCATTTTCAACTATGGAAAATATTAGAATATACATTAAAATATTTGAACTAAAGGGAATAGGATGCTGAGGGATTCTCTCAGCCTATAAAAGAATTTAATTCACCAATGTTGAGGGGATCGACCATGCTATAAGAATAATCCGTATCCAAGAATCTATTATTACTTTATTTGTTTAATTTATTTCTTCTATTTAATTTTATTTACATTTTCTAGTTTTTATTATACTATAATTTTAATTTAGTTTATCTTTATAACATATGATTTTTCATTTTATTCTTCTTTTAAAAGTGTTACCTCTATCCAAATTTATTTTTATTTCTATTATTTTATCCTTCTTTCTCTTTTTTCTTTATTTTTTCATTTTATTTTATTTTTTCTTCTTGTTGAATTTTATTTTATTATTTTATGTGTTTTAATTTTATTTTTAATTTTATTTTTTTTCTTCTTCATATCTCTCAAATTTTCTTTACTTGTTCTTCTTTTTATTTTAGTTTTTTCTCCTTATCTTTCTATTCATCAAGTGATCTCTTACCTCCGATGATGAGGGGTTGACCTGAGGCTTGGTTCGGATGAGGTTTTGTGATCTTAAATTATTTTTTGAAGTTTATTTTATGTTTCTGTTATATACGAGTGACATACACGGGTGTGGTTATTGCCCCCCATGACAAGAAACTCAACCCTATTTATATTCTTTTATCTTATTTATTTCCCCTCTATTATATTGATTAGATCTTCACACAATGTAGTTGAGTCAATCAATAGATGAAACAACATACCATGGATATGGGTCCTGGAAGATTTCATGCTCTGGACCGAGGTGTTTCATCAACCATGATTATAGGAGACGTTGTAATTTAAATTGTTCAGGAATTTTAGATTTCATAACATCTAAATAAAAGGATATTAATTTATTCATGAGATTCCATAGATGAATTATCAAACTAAATTTGAACAAATAATGGAGAATAATGATAGAACTCAAAACCAAACATAGGACCAAGTTCTTTCCTTCTAATCACATTCTATTAGTATTTCATGTTAGTTTAAAGTTTATGTTTTCATTCTTCATGAATTTTCATTATTTTAGAAAATAAAAAAACAAATTTATCATTTATTTCATATAATAATAAAAAAACAAAAATAATTATTTTAGTTGAATTATATTAAGTATGTTTACAAATAGATAATCTCCTCAAGTGAGATGACCCTTGTTATTTTACAATGCCCCATGAAAGGCATATTTTAATTATTCCTAGAAGGATATGAGATCAAATCATTATAATCATCAGGTTTAAATTTTGTACATACATATTTTCAATGAGCCTTAAGGAGAACTTTTTCTTATGGATTTAGTTGAAAATTTTGTGTTATTGTTGAGGTTTTATAGATTAATGTATTATATTTATCTATATTAGATAGTTTGTTCTAACCATTTTAGCTTTGATGAAAACTATAGACATAAGGAATGACTTATCATTCACTTATGGATCTTATGATCCATTAAACATTAGTTTTAGGGCTTCATACATAAATATTTCTTCTTGAATATTCATTTCTTGAAGTAAGAGTTGAAGTGGAAATTCATCAAATCACAACCAAAGGAAAAAATAGTGCTTCTAAAATGAAAAGAAATCAAGTAAGTACATTTTATCATGTTATATATCTTGAAAATAATATAATCCCACAACTTCATAAAAATTATCTTGAAATAAAAATTCGATACTTTTACCTTCATTTTCAATGAATCGATGGCCTTTTCACCCATCACAGATTTATAGTTTTTTGTTCATTAACTTTCACATGCCCATGTTCTATATCAATCATTATTAGTCCTTATATAAAATTATTCTCATCTATGATTATAATTTAACTTTACACCAATTATCTACTTATATTAGAACATAATTATGTGGTTTTTTAGATAACTATTATGTTTCCCACTTTTCCTTTTTCTAAAAGAAGTTTTATTATCCCTCTATATGATGTGGGTTTTCAATAAAGGTTTTTTCAAATATGGATCCATTCATAACAAAGATAAAATAGTGAGGGAAAAAATATTTATGTGTAATGTAACACCCTAAGAATTTAGTTTGAAATAATAATATGTTTGATAGATTTTTTATCACACAACCCCGAGATTTGTGTGAATATAGATGTAATATACATATATTATTATTTAAATGTGATCATTATAACTTAGTCATTGAATTGGACGGTATCAATATAGTTAACCACATTATTAAATATATTTATAATAGACCTACTCAATAAAACTTTATAGATTAATTCTTAAGAAATAATAACTCAATTTTTAGTAGTCATTTTATGCTTCAAAAAAGTTTTTTATTCAAAAATGATTTTTACTGCATTTTGTGAATAAATACTATAATCAATTTTTAACACTTTTATGAAGTGATTTATTTTTAAGTAAATATTGAAAAGTACCAATTTTAAAAATACTACCATTTATTTTCGTTAAATTAATTAATTTAAAAGTCCCATTATATTTTGGATTCAATATTAAAGTGAAATATGATCCATTTGATTCATAATAATATAATTAATTCCATTTGAATTAGAATTATTCAGAATTTACATATAAGATAATTTTTATGCTTAAAAATGCATTTTTCTAAAAATTATTTTTGGTTTATTTTTAAGCATTTATATTAAAATTTATTTCTTCCAATTTTAGATATTGAATCTTAAAAAATTGGAATCATATTTGGAATCTAAATTTTTAATGTAGCAACCCATCCATGTATAGCCTATAGTCGGTGTCTTCTATCAATTACATTGGCATGATTATAAGGAATCATGCCCCGAAGGGCTGATGAATTTAGTAGTATTGGAAAAAAAGATACATAAATGATAGTTTTATTACAAATAGATATAATAATTAGAAGAAAAAATATTCCAAACAAATAAAAAAATTGAGGATAACTCTAATCCATCTAGTATATTGTTTCATATCTTTCATAGTACGCGTCATGGATTCCTAGGGGAAAAACATAATAAGGTTGAGCTCAAATGCACAGTAAGAGAAAAATATAGTAGAAGTAATAATGAATCAATGAGAATATTCAATATGAAATGGTAAATAACTATAAATACATTCCATTTCAAATAATTAGATAAAGAAAAATAAATATTGAAAGTTATGAAACTAAAACATAAGTCATTAATCAATGAACTTAAATGAAATTTATCCATAGATATGTTAAAGAAAAATCTCATTGATGAATAATTATTAAAACTACTATGAGGGTAATGATTTCTTAATGTACATCATTTCTAAGGAACACAAGGACCTATTACCATCAAGACCTTTCAAAAGATAGGTTTAAACTAAGTGTATAAACCCATTTCTGTAATTATTCATCTCATGAGAACATGTCAATGCATCGAGGAGCTATATAAATTTTGGGCTCCACCCACCATTTCCAATCCAAAGAATTACTCATATTGAATAATAAAAATAGCTAATATGCCTTATCAAATAACTGTATTGGATGATAAATACAGATCTATCAATAATTCCCTAATTGATCAAATAATTTTCAAATTAGGTACCATATGTAAAATGGTATACGATTTAGGAAATAGTTATATCAATTAAAATGAAATGGATAATAAAGGGAAATTCAAAGTTCAATGATCATAGGAAATTAAATATTCAAGTAGAATAAAAAATAAATAAAGGAATTTAATTTGAATGCAATATTTTTACAAATAAATAATAAACCATCCATATTTAGAATGAGGATGGTATCAGCAAAACAAATCCCAAGTGGGGTAAAATAATGGGTTGTTTTCGTTGATGAAATAAAAAAATAACTTTTAAAATAATATTCTTGAGGAAAATATAATTTTATTTTAAAAAATATGGTAACGGTATTTTTCATTTAATATACTATAAAAAATTTAAAAATAATCCTTTTAAAGTTGATAAGGACACTTCAAAGAAATGATGGTGTATGAATCCATACATGTCGTAAGAGGTAAAAAGAATATTCCCTTTGTACAGTAAATGGGTATAAAATGCCTCATTTGGAAAGTGACAAGAATATTCCTTTGAAGTGCTTGGTAAAAGAAAAAAAGGGTAAAAAAATATTTTATATATTATTGGGGAATGGTATGACATTCTTGGAAACCCTTTTTTGGAAAACATGGTTTTGAATATATTTCTGACCGAAGAGAGGGTAATGTTGGGCTTTCTTAAAAACACCTTCTTAACTATATTGAGTATCAAAGAGTAGCAAATAGTACCAATGCATGAATATATTATAAAATAATAAAGGATAAGTAAACTCATGAGTGTTATTGAGATATAAAACAAAATATTTCATCAAAGGAAGCATAAACATAAACAATCTCAAAAAGGTAATGAGATTGTCTCAATAAACTCTTATAACTCTATAACATGGATCATACTCTCCATGTAAGAAAGATAAATTCAATTAATTATAAAATATCCTAAAAATATTTAGATTTATGATATATCACATGAATTGGAAATATATGTGCCTCAAAAAAGTGTTTAGGTGCATAATAAAACATTAGTCTCAAAGAAGACAAATTGAGACAAAACATTTTACTGATTTGGTAACATTTGAATCTTAAACCCCATGAAATAAGGATCGTAAAATGAATAGTTTAATACCCTTAAATTTAGTTATAAGATATATTTAATACAATCATTATAGTATATACACCACACAAAAGGAAATAATGGTGAACATAACATGTATCTAATGAAAAGTAAAAGTGAGATGAAATCCCCTTACCTTGATTTTCATTTTAGGTTAACATCCTTTATCTTCCAATATAATAAATTTTTGTTAATTTTATACTTGATTAATAACCTTTTACATGTTTATATTTAATTTTATTTCACTCATTACCATGTGGTGAACAACTACTTTAACAATTAAGTTTAAATCAGGTGTTTTTTGACTAAATTCGTTTTATGTGTCAAAACAACTATTGTTGGCCAACCATGGTCAAAGGGAGTAATTATATAACATATATAGAATAATAACCATGAAATAATTATTATATTTTTACATAAATTAAAATTTTAAAATAAATCATTATATTTGGTTATGAATATTATCCAACGTTGCAATCATGGAGATGGTAGGTCGTACATATTCATGAGTAACATTCCCATTTTTAAATAATCATTGTGAAAAGAAGGTAGGTAACTAAAATAATTCAAGAATGATTATTATATAATAAATACCATATATATTTAATCATATATACTTATATGTATTATTATGTGATTTAAAAGGAATCACATCATGTTGAGGAGGCGGTAGTCCACACATCCATGAACAATGTTATCTCTTTTAATGTATGTGAAAAGATAATAAAGAATATGGTATATATATATATATATTATTTCTAGAAAGATAATTATTTTAGTAATATCTTATTTAAATTTTTTATGTCACATATGTTTAATTATAACCATTCATTTATACATTTTGTGTATCGTGTGTACGAATCACATTACTTTGAGGGGGTTGTAGTCCACACTTCCTCAAATGATTTTATCGTATAAACGTATAATGGAAATTATTAAATTTATGTATTTTTAAATGTTTAAAGAAGAATAAAGACATATTAAATATCATATATAACATATATATAAACTTTTTTTCCATTATAATGGCCACCATAAGAGGCAGTAAATGATAATTGAATAATCATCGTTTCATGAGGCAGTAATTCAATGTTCAGAGAAATATTGTGTTTGTTACCCATTAGATGTAGGTGTTTGTAGGAATAGGTTGAACCCTTAGCATAACAACATAATTTTATATTTATGATACTGGTTTTGTTATCTAATAATATAATAATAAGGTCCTAGGGAGTGGATAATGGAAATGACACTAAAAAATCATGAGAGAATGTGTTACCTCTTAATCAAGTATCTTCTTTTGGATTATTCCAAAAGGATTATTTGAGTTGCTTCCTATATTATGGGAGGTTTCTTGGTATATTTTAGGTATTTTGGGAAATTATTTGTGTATATAATTGATTAAACTATGAGGTTTGAGAGGTGTGAAGAAGTGGGAATGGTGGTGGTCTTTTAGAGCAAAGCAAAAGGACTCACTTGGAATTTTGGGAAACATGTTAGGTGTGCACATGTTCATACATAAAAAAGTCATAGAAAACCAAAAAAACTAAATAATTGATGGTTAATTATATATATTTTTTCATAAAATGGGTTTTGGGCTAGTGGTTAGGTCATTTGGTCCCTTAAGTTAAAGGTTTAGTCCTTTATTAAGCTCAATTTCACCTTAATAGTTGTAATTAATTTTAATCACTTTCACTAAACTTTTTTATCAAAATAGTGTCTTATTAGACATTATAAATTATTATGATTACAAATATGGAATTAATTTTCTAAAATTCTAGTCGCATAAGTGGTATAAATTAAATTATAATTATTCCCGCAGACGGGATGACAATGCGAGTTTTTAGAGTAAAAACGTCCGAAAGTTGGCAATGTTTTTATAGTCAATTTAAAATTTAAATGGATCCTAATAACATAAATTTTATTATTTGATAAAAATATTATATAATTAAACATTAAAACAAATTATAATTATAATTTAATCTTATAAATAAATTAGATTTAAAGGAAGTTTTGAACTTAAATTTAGTATTTTTAATTATTCATTAAAAAATGACATGTCTCATAAAAATATCAAAAATCCACCATAACCTAATTATTATGTTTATATTTCAAAAATAAATTTTATTTTTACATTTTAAATTAATTAATGTTTCAAAATATAAATTTAAAATGGTTTGCCCATTAGAAGGCAGTAAAATTGCCTTTAAAAATATAGGTTTTTAGGTGTAAAATTGATTTTATTCTTATACTATGCATATAAAACCTAATGGATGAATATAAAAAATATTTTATTTCATATATAAAATATATATTTCATTCAAATCATTCAATAATTATAATTAATTGTGTTTATTAGGATAAATGTCCTTTGTAATCATAAATTTAATAATATTTATTTTTATATCCAATTGGTTCGTATTTTCATTTCTCATTAATTGGTAACCCATGAATTAATTTTATATTTATATAAACCATGTATTTTTATAATTTTTTTAATATTATTCATAACTACTAACATAACATCTAGGATTTAACATATTATAGTAATATTTTAATAATACTTTGTTATTTGGTGAAACTCATTCTTGCGTGTAATGCAAGCTATCGAGGAAGGTCTCTCTTGCGTATAACATACGCTAACGTGGTGTCATATGCATTGAAATATATAAAATCTATTTTAAATTGTAAATATATTATAAATTATCCAGATATTATGTTACCTTACATGCTTGTTGTTGTGTGTCATACACACTATCAAGTACAAGGTTCTCACTTCAGCTTTTCGAGTCGTCGCATTCTATCCACCTTATTTAAATTGCATCCTTGAAATTTAAAATTGATCATGTTGATAGATTTTTTTGATACATTATATGTTTTAAAACCAATTTTTTTAAAAGGTTTCATAATTAATCGTTTATAAAAGTAAGAATGTAAAGTACTAAGGTCACATGGAATACCATGTAACTGGATCTCTAAGTAGGAGAGCATCAGTGGAAAGTAGAGATATGTGCTTAGAGGAAAAATGTAAATATTTATAGATAGGGATTGAGGTTATCAATCACAAACAATTTAATGATAATTTTAATTTTGAAGTCCTAAAAGTAATAAGTCATTGATGATTTATAAGGTCATTGGTTCAATAGAAATTTTGGAATTAGGAAAACATTTTATTTATATGTTATTTTACTAATGTTGGGTAATTCTTTTACTAACCAAGAAATTACATGACAGGTTTCAATCTCATGTGAGAAATCCTAAATTTTGGTTATTATTCAATAAAATTATAATTCATCCCCTTACTCCAAAAACAACTAATTACCAACAATGAATTTTTTTATGCCTAAAGCACTAAAAGAAACTTTTAAAAGATCATAAGGCATGTAAAAGAGTGAAAAGTATTAATATTTTTCTTTAAATATATCACAAAATAAATATGGTTAATATATCAATTTATAATCCTCAAACGTTTTACTACTTATTCATCATTAATATTTATTCATTATAATTGTTTAACTAAAAACAATGAAAATTGACCAGGACGTTGCATAAGTCAGTGGTTGGCATGAAACGCTTATTGTACTTTGGTCATGGGTTCAAGACCCATGGCCTTTATGGATTTGATTGATTTTAACCTAGATTATATGTTTTCCTTTTTTTAAAACATATTAATATAATTTCCAAAATATATATGATGGTCATCCTTGGAATTAGGTTAATCACTAAGTAGAATTTTAACTAAGGTTTTCAATACAACCTCAATATATAAATACTTCATCCACTTATTTTCACATAGATCCTTCCATTTTTTAGATTTTATCCTCTATTTAAGGGGATTGACTTGGGTAATTTCTAGGTTCCACAGATTTATGACAAAAAACTATACATGATTTCTTAGGATGAGCTTCATTTCCTTCCATCTTAGTCTTCCTTTTTTCCTCAACAGTTATTTGCTTTATGTCCTTTTTCTCACACATTAAGAAATTCCATGTTCCATTGAGACACTATCATTGGTTTCTCCTTCCACACTTCTTATATTTTGAATTTCGATCCTTCTTTTCTACATAGTATCCACCACTCGAGTTCTTAGAATCCTTCATCCTTCTATTCTTTAGTGTGCTCAGGAGTTGATAAAGGTATATATTATTAATTATATTTCTAGAAAACTGATTTTTAATAAATACCATATCCTTCACTCCTATCAACACATCATTTGGTTGCTCATTTTCACAACTTTTTCCTTCATGTTTTATGTTATCTTAAATCCTTCAGGTTCCATCCATTGACTAAAATGAGAAATAATGGTGTGAGAAATAATAGTCAAAGTGAGAAAAGTGTATAATTATATATAAGATATGTAAATTATGACTCCTTATTTTTAAATATAAAATCCCTTAAGTTTAACCTTGTTTATTCGTTTTCAAAATATTTTCAAATTTTTCATAATGGTTTGTAAATAAAATGTGGATTATCCTATACATATCCCCTGAGAGTGTCAAACTAGGTGCGTATTAAGTCCTATTATTGTGTACCAGGTTACCCTAAGTCAGACTAAGAACACTGTGTTGGAGTTGTTAATACTAGGTACATCTTTGCTAGAACTACGTTCACTTGTAGTATCTAGATAGGGATATATTGCTTAGAATACCCACATAATCAATACATTACTTAAATTCTAGGATTTTCATCTATACTTATCCTAAAATTTAATATTAGGGTTATGTTCTCTAACCAACTTTTTTCCTAAGTCTAGTTCATAAGGTTTCTACTAAACTTCTTATGATACCAACTATAGAGTCCCTACCCCAGAAAGCCCATAGTTGGTGTCTGCTATCAATTTAATTGGCATGATTACAAGGATTCAATCACTGAAGGACCGATCAGTTTATTAGTCTTGGAAAACCAGATACATAAATGAGAATTGTATTACAAATGGATACACTAATTACAAAAAAAAGTATTCTAAACAACTAAACAACTTTAAGGATAACTATAATCCAACAAGTATATTTCTTCATATATTTTATAGTATGCTTCATGGATTCTTGGGGGAATACATATAATAAGGGTGAGCTTAAATACTCAATAATGGTAAAATATAGAAGAATAAATAATGAATCAATTATAATAGTCAATATGGAAAGGTAAATAACTAGAAATACAAGCCATTAAAATAACTAGATATGGAAAAATAAATATGTAAGGTATGAAACTAAAACACATTCCATTAATCAATGAACTAAAATGAAATGTTTCCATAGATATGTCAACGCAAAATCTCATGGGTGAATAATAACTAAAACTACTATGAGGCAATTCTTTCTAAATGGAAGCCATGTATAAGGCACATGATGATCTATTACCATCAAGACCTTTCACAAGACGGTTTAAAACTAAGGGTAGAAACCCATTTTCTTAATTATTCACCTAATGAGAACTTGTTGATGCATTGAGGAGCTATTGAATGTTTGGTCTCCACTCGTCATTGCCACTCCAAATCATTACTCATATTAAATAATCAAAATAATTAATATTCCTTTTCAAATAACCATATTGGTTGATAAGTATGTATCTATCAATAATTTCCCAATTAATCAAATAAATTTCAAAGTAGGAATCGTATGTAAAATTGTATATTTTTTAGGAAATATTAATATCCATGAAAAATGAAATGGATAATAAGGGAAAATTCAAAGTTTAATGATCATAGGATATTTAAAACCTCAAGGTGACTAAAAAATAAATCAATGAATTAAATTTTAATGCTATACAAGTCCAAATAAATAATAAACCATATGTATGAATAATGAGTATGTTATCAACCAAACAAATCCCAGGTGGTGTAAAATAGAGAGTTTTTATTGTTGATGAAATAAAAGAATAACTTTTAAAAAATATTCTTAAGGAAAATATATTTATCTTTTAAAAAACCTTTCTGATAGTATTTTTTATTAAATATAAACGTGAAAACATTTTAAAAATAAAACATTTAAACATGAGAAGGTGGCCTCAAAGAAATGACGGTGTATGAATCCATACACGTCATACGAGGTAAAAAGAATATTCCATTTGTCTGGTAAATGGATAGAAAATGTATCATTTGGAAAGTTACAAGAATATTCCTTCAAATTGACTGGTAAAATAAAAAAGGGTAAAAATTTCTTTTACATATTATAGGTGAATGGTATAATATTCTTGGAAACCCTTTCTAGAAAAGATGGTTTTGAATATATTTCTAATCGAAGAGATGGTAAAGTGGAGCTTTCTTAAAAACACCTTCCTAACTATCTAATGTAACAAAGTGTATAAAATGGTACCAATACATGATTATATCATGAAATAAAAGAGGATAACAAAACTCATTAATTTTATTGAGAGATGGATCTTAATATTTCATCAAAGGATGCATAAACATAAACAATCTTGAATAGGTGAAGAGGATGTCTCAATAAACTCGTATAACTTGGTAACTTGGATCATAATATCCATGTAATAACGGTAAATTACAGGAAGCATATAATATCATTAAAATATTTATATTCATGATATATCAGGTAAAGTTATAATACAAGTGCCTTGAAAAAGAGTTTAGGTGCATAATAAAACATGAGTCTCAAAGAAGGAAACTAGAGACAAAACATTTTACCGATTTGGTATTTTTGAATCTTAAAACCCATTAAAGAAGAATTATAAAATGAATGTTTAAATACCCTTAAATTTATGTATATGATACATATAATACAATCATTTCAGTAAAAACCACACAAAATCAAAGAGTGGTGAACATATGTCACGAACCAGGCCGGGTTTCCATCTGACCTGGCGCCTGACCCGGTCCGTGACATGGCCCGAAGGGCGTTCCTGATCCCCACGAGCTGGCACAAGTGCTTGGGTATCAAACATTACATGGGAATGGTTTACCCGAAATAAAATATAGAAAGAAAGCTAACAAGATAAACAAACTAGAACTGGAAACAGGCAACCAAACACGCCTTTACAATATAACCAGGTTTAGAGTTTACAATTCTACTGAAACCCAAAGGAAACTACAACAAAGATAGAAAACTAAAAACTCTAACTCAAGACTCCAAACTTCAGGAGAATATATACCTCCAAGCTATCCACACTAACCTTCATGAGGAGACCGACAACAATCCTAACAACCATCACTGAGCACGATGTCACAACCTAGAATACATAAGAAACAAAGTCTACATACACCAAAAGGTGTATATAGGGTGTGAGCCAAAAGCCCAGTAGGGCATCACCCAATAAAAATATTCCACGTATAAACATTAAATAATGAATACATTTTTAGGATAAATAAATGAAAGGACACCAAAGCTTAAACAACTTTAAAGAAATAGTTTCTATAAGGAAAACTCTTTTAAAGAAAACACTTTAAATAAAATAAAACACCCTTGCATAAAAAAACTCAAACCATCACAAAAAACCCAAAATCTGCACCGTATGCCGATGGTGGGTGTATAGTAGTCCAGGAGCACCAAAAGTGGGAGAGGCCCTAAAGGGACTAAAGCTATGTGGGGCCCTAGAACCTCACGTCTCGGTGTACCAAAGAATACATATCATATGTTCTCGTGCACGAGCCACTATTAGGGTAACACATCCATAACCTAGTGGTCTCCAGTCATCATCCAAAGTTTTTTTAGTGTTGTAAGCGTCAATCCAGCTAAGTGAATCTGGGTCGGGGCCACTCCAGAATCACTAGCACGCTAGTCTAGTTTTCCCACCTAGTACCCAGGCTTCCCCTTTTTATTCTCAAGATGTTTTAACTTCACATTTCATGTCAAACTAAAACAAATAAAACAAATAGGATGTAACAGAAACCCAACTCCACACTTCCACACACGCCAAAAACCATTTGACAAAGTACGCACGGCAAAAGACTTTACCCAACTCAATTAAAACAATTTCTGCATTGCTAATAATTGTTTATTAAAAACACATTAAATTTTTAATCATTAGTAATTTTTTTTAAATCATATTAAATTCTTGGTAAACAAATTCTTTAAAAAGAAACATAACACGTCATAACATACAAAAACAACTCAACCCTCTTTCATTACCAGACACACTCAATGCCACATCAAGAACAAAAATTACACAAATTTCATCAATTAATAACCCAACCACACTGTTAAAAACACATTTTACCGATTAAACAAAACACTAGAAATTTTATTATGAAAACCAGAAGATAAAACCTAAACACCAAAGATTCACTCAAATTCCATTTTTGAATAAACTCATATGAATGCTACACCCGAACATAAACTGTGCACTTTGCACATTTTCACAAAATCAAATGCAAACTTTATAAAAACTCTAGAACACAAAAATTGAACTTTGCACATATGAAAAGGATAATTGCACATGCCGTAAAACAGTAACAATTGACTAAAAATAATATCTCAGCCAATGAATGCATCCACCAATATAAAAATACTACCTGACAAATATTAACACATGAAAGACTTCATGAAAACCAGATTCACACCCAAAATAATTAATCAAAGAACATCGCAAATTAACTAAGCTAGCAAATTAATTCATAAATAATGTTTAAAAGTGGAACCACCTACTGGCATGGAGATCCTTGCAAAAATGGTGCAAAACAAATCCGTACATCATTCGCACCATGAAGAATCAAAGCAAAGCCCTAACCAAGGATATTAAACCCAAAATAAATTGTTAATCCTCAAAATCATATCTAAACCCCACTGGAAAACCCAAAAAACAAAAAAGAAAGACAAAAAAACAAAATAATAGAGATGAGGGCTCAACCAAAGGGGCGGATGTCGAAGGGGTCACAGCTGTATGACGGTCGACCGGGGTAGGGGGTGTGGCTGTGCGGTGGGGCGAGCAGGGAGGGATGGATGGATAGGGAGCGGGCGCTGGTGGGGGAGTCCGGTGAGGCAGCGCCGGACAGCAGGAGAGGGAGGCGCCGACAAGGAGGGTCATCGGGAAACATGGCAGAGTATGATAGGTTGGTTCAATGGGGGAGCAGGGGTGAGGTCCGACAAGGTTGCTGCCGGAGTAGGCTGGACACGGGATGAGGTCGAGGGAGGTGAGGTGTGCCGGCTGACATGGGGGCTCCGGGGGGTTGCACCTCGGATGGACAAGGGGTTGGGGGAGGTCGCGAATGGTGCGTGCAGGTCGGAATGTCTTGGTGAGGGGAGGTTGGCGCGGGCTAGGAGGTTAGGAGGAAGGCAGGGGGGTCCGACAAGATGAGTCAGAAGCCGGAGGGGGCAGCGGTTTCGATCAGGGGGGAAAGGTGCGACCTACATGGGGAAAAGAAAGAAGGGGCTGGTCAAACCCTAAGCAAGAGAGAGAGAAAAAATAAAATAAATAATAAATAGAAATTAAATAAAATAAATAAGTAAAATAAGTAAAATAATAACAGTAAAAAGTTTAATAACACCACATAATATTAACAATAAAATTGATTATCACAATATTAGGAACAATTTAATACATGTTATACCCTTAACACTATTAATTTTATTACACTATTATTAATCCATTTAATTTAATTAATTGACCATCGAGCAAGGCGTGTGATGAGCCGGTCGAGGTCGCGCGACGATCCCGATGCAGCTGCGCGCCTTTGACCGCGGTGCACTGGACAAAGTCAAGGCCAAAAAAAATTGTTTTTTTAAGAACTCCATAATTTCAAGTCAGCGTCGACCCGAACTACCCAAAGCTGATGAATTTAATAAAATAAAAAAATTAGAAATGATGGGTGTGACAATTCTCCCCACCATAAAGATTTCCGTCCCCGGAAAGCCACAACTAAAGCCAAACCCCAAAGCAGAAAACCACACGTCTTTAATGTTCTAAGGGAATCCCCATAAACACCAAGAAAAGAGAGGAAAAAGTATCATTCTCAGAGAAAGTGACTCAAACACAACTTTGAGAAACTCATATAAAGACTTTCTTATATGTTTCACCCACCCCAAAGAGCTAGAACGCCTCTAGTTGACTGATCAAGGAAGGGAACTCTCCCACCCACAGAAACCAAATTCACAAGCCAAAACACCTCAAGCACTATTAAACTGAAACCACACCATTTGTCTAGAATGAACAAACAAGGTCAAACCACGTCCACAAAACACTATTATCACTTATCACCAAGCCATATTTAAAAACAGAAGAAAAATATCAACATGGGGAGGCCCGAGGGGCTCCCCACCATTAAGAACTCACTGACGTTCAAAACGAGACTGGAAAACTAACACGGGGAGGTTCGAGCGGACTCCCCACCATTAAAGAAAATTCCAGCACTGATTCATTCTAGAGACATTTGTGTGAGACCCAATGTGGGTCTCCCCACCATTAAGAACCTACAAATTCCCAAGGAGAGACTATAAAACCAACATGGGGAGGTCCGGGTAGACTCCCCACCATTCAGAAAAGGCCAACAAAGATTTATTCCAGAGACCTTTGTGTGAGACCCATCGTGGGTCTTGCTGCCATTATAACAAACAGAGCATACAGAACTTTGAAAAAATTCTCGATGGTGACCAAACACCCCACCACAAGGGGAGGGGAGGGAGGGGCCTGACCACCCGGGCGTCAAAACCATGACCTAAGACCTGACCAACACATCCACATCCCGGGATGAGCATTATACAATTTTGGGACTGATTTCCCCAAAAGACTCTCAAGGACCACTAAAATTGATTACATCTGATGGGACGCTACCCCCAATGCTTCAAGGAATCAAGGTGGGCATGCCTCCACATAGTCACTGAAACCTTACACAACCAGATGGTTCGTTCAAAATGGGACAACCATAGAAAAAAATTTAAGCTGCTTTCACTTTCAACACCAATGACAGAAATAAAGTGGGGGTCCCATACACTCTCGGGGTTCCTGACCACGTGCCAGCTTCACTCTGAGGCCTATGGCTGGAGCCCTGATGTTTGAAGCATATTTTTCCTTGTATTCAGGCATGGAGGACTCCTAAACAGAGCTTCTCCTTTTGGTGTCACACGCAACCACACTGCAACTGAGACAACACCATCAAACACAACACATTACGACATCCAACTGATCATACACGGAACATTCACCAACACAAGAGCAGAAATGGTGCATGCGTATCACCCTTTGTCACATTGGATGAGAACACGACACCACAAATCATCACCTGAACATGACCATTGCTGTTGAGAGGAACATTATATGGAGAGGGACCTCAAACTGAGTCTTAAACAACACGTGATTCCTACAATCGACTGTAGCATCCCCATGTGACTAGGTCTGTCACACTAGTGGCCTAACGTAGACCCTTTCTTAAACGAAACCAACAAAGGACTAAAAGTCATTAAGAATAGTGGCACGCACCGACCATTCTAGGTTTCCTCCACCTTTTCCCCACAGGAATATCATTCACCGCTTCCAAACAGAATTTACAAATTAATGAGGTCAAACTTCACCCTTGACAATCGAACAGAACTCAAACTACAAGATTTCACCAAACATGACCCTTGCAGACAATGTAAATACTAAAAAGCCCTTCAAGACACTGGTCAACACTGAAAATTCTAAATCGCCTTCACCCTTCCCTGCTAGATTTCCTTTCACTGTTTCCAGGGGGGACCTTCAAACACGACAGTGTCAAACTTCATACCTGACAAGTCAGACACTCAAAAGACCAAAACTCCCTTCAACTCCCATCACATCTATCATCCCACTATGAGAGGATCCGCTTAGTTGTAAAAAGGAGAGGTGGGTTTCATTCTAGAATTCAAGAAGAGATTCCTATGATCAACTGGAGGGTCAGCCAATGGCGAGTTACCTGTAGCCACACTTCAATCACATGTCAACGCTTTATGGGGGGCATACACTAGTTAATAAAGAAAACCATGGACCCTGTCAAACTGGTCCAATGGCCAAGACATACCACAAGTGAACACTACACATTCAGTGGTTACCACTGCAAGGAATTCCCAAAGCACTTCTCAAAAGGGACAATTAACCACATGCTTTCGCACCAACTGACCAACTTACAAATGAGAATTCAAAATCAAGACACAAGTCAATTAAAAAGGATCCTCTTCTCAAAACTCCTAACACGCAACATTTCCAAAACACAAGGACACACCACGCAACCACCGGTTACTAAAACACCAAATTTTTCATTTAAAAAAACTTTTTAAAAATAAGCAAAGCTGGTGGGTTGAACAAATACCAATGGTGTCCCATGGGCCAAACACATGCATGTTATCATGCCGCACCGGAACCCACCTCATGTCTATCCAGGCACTCATCCTCTAGTGACATTAATCCTTTCTCTTTCCCATATACACTCATGCATGTGGTTTCCCATGAGAACACCAATGATCAAAACCAAACATTTCCATTTTTCAAGACCAAAACATCCAACCCGCACTTCTCAAACCTCATACCTAATTTTCTTTTTAAAGTTCTTTATTTCAAAACATTTTCCATGAACAAATCATTTTTACATAAAAAACAAATTTCCACAATTCAAAAACAATGTAACGAGGGACGGTGCAAGAGAAAACTAGTGTCAGTGGGAGACTAGAACATATAGTTAGCGGCCATACGCCAATCACACCACGACCACAGAGGGTATTCTAGAATAGCATCCCCGACTCCACATGGCTTGCCAGACCCTGCGAGCTCACTAGGACCACTGACCCTACTCTCTTTTCATTTCCCCTAAACAAGATTAATCGCAAAGACTAAAGGTTCAGACAAACATCAACCTACTCTGGTAACTCGAGTCCCACCACGAGGTGTGTTGGCCAAGCACCTTACTCGTAGTTAGGACATTGAGTCCCAACAACCTTAACTCAAGTCTACCATGACTCGAACCCAAAAGAACATGACCCAAAAAGAAAACCTCCCTCTGATACCATTTTTTCACGAACCAAGCTGGGTTCCCATCTGACTCGGCGCCCGACCCGGTCCGCGACATGGCCCGAAGGGTGTTCCCGATCCCAACGGGCTGGAACAAGTGCCTGAGTATCAAACATTACATGGTAAAGTTTTACCCAAAATAAAATATAGAAAGATAGCTAACAAGATAAAAAACTAGAACTGGAAACAGGAAACCAAACATGCCTTTACACTATAACCATGTTTAGAGTTTACAATTCAACTGAAACCCAAAAGAAACTACAACAAAGATAGAAAACTAAAAACTATAACATAAGACTCCAAATGACAGGAGAAGCCATACCTCCAAGCTACCCACACTAACCTTCATGAGGATACCGACAACAATCTGAACCACCATCACTGAGCACGATGTCACAACCTGGAATACACCAAAAACAAAGTCTACATACACCTAAAGGTGTATGTAGGGTGTGAGCAAAAAGTCTAGTAGGACGTCACCCAATAAAAAGGTTCCACGTATAAACAGCATAAACAACTTTAGAGAAACAATTTCTATAAGGAAAACTCTTTTAAAGAAAACAACTTAAATAAAAGAAAACACCCTTGCATAAAAGAAAAACTCAAACCTTCACAAAAACCCAAAATCTTCACTGTATGCCGATGGTGGGTGTATAGTAGTCCAGGAGTACCAAAAGTGGGAGATGCCCTAACGGTCTAAAGCTGTGTGGGGCCCTAGAACCTCATGTCTCGGTGTACCAAAGAATCCATATCAAACGTTCTCATGCACGAGCCACTAGTAGGGCAACACATCCATAACCTAGTGGTCTCCAGTCATTATCCAAAGTTTAGTTAGTGTTGTAAGCGTCAATCCAGCTAAGTGAATCTGGGTTGGGGCCACTCCTGAATCACTAGCACGCTAGTCTAGTCCACCCACCTAGTACCCTGGCTTCCCCTATTTATGCTCAAGATGTTCGAACTTCACATTTCATGTCAAAATCAAACAAATAAAACAAATAGGGGTAACATAAACCCAACGCCACACTTTCACACATGCCAGAAACCATTTGACAAAGTACGCATGGCAAAAGACTTTACCCAACTCAATTAAAACAATTTCTTAATTGCTAATAATTACTTATTAAAAACACATTAAATTTTTAATCATTAATAATTTTTTTTAAATCATATTAAATTCTTGGTAAAAAAATTCTTTAAAAAGAAACTTAACATGGATTAACACACAAAAACAACTCAACCCTCTTTCATGACTAGACACACCCAACACCACATCAAGAACACAAATTTCACCACTTTCATCAATTAATAACCCAACCGCACTGTTAAAAAAACATTTTACCGATTAAAAAAACACTATAAATTTTATTATGCAAACCAGAAGATAAAACCTGACTCTAAACACCAAATATGCACTCAAATTCCCTTTTTGAACAAACTCATATGAACACTACACCAGAACATAAACTGAGCACTTTGCGCATTTTCAAAAAAGAAAACGCAAACTTTATAAAAACTCTAGAACACAAACATTGCACTTTGAACATATAAAAAGGCTAACTTCACATGCTGTAAAACACTAACAATTGACTAAAAATAAGATTTCAGCCAATGAACGCACCTACCCATATAAACATACTACCAGACAAATATTAACACATGAAAAACTTCATGAAAACCAAATTCGTACCAAACATAATTAATCAAAGAACATCGCAAATTAACTAAGCTATAAAATTAATTTATTAAGTAATGTTTAAACATAGAACCACCTACCGGCATGGAGATCCTTGTGGAAATGGTGAAAAACAAATCTACACATCATTCGCACCACGAAGAATCAAAGCGAAGCCCTAACCAAGGAGATTAAACCCAAAATAAATTTTTAATCCTCATAATTGGATCTAAACCCCACTGGAAAACCCAAAAAAATTAACAAAGAAAGATAAAAAACAAACCAATAGAGAGGTGGGCTCAACCAAAGGGCGGTCGTCAGAGGGGGTGCAGTTGTGCGAAGGTCGACCGTGGCAGGGGGTGCGGCTGCGCGATGGGGCGAGCAGGGAGGGATGGTCAGACAGGGAGGAGGCGCTGGTGGGGGAGTCCGGTAAGGCAGCGCCGGACAGCAGGAGAGGGCGGCACCGGCTAGGAGGGTCACCAGGAAACACGGCGGAGTGCGGGAGGCCGGTGCAATGGGGGAGCAGGGGTGCAGTCTGGTGAGGTTGTTGTCGGAGCAGGCTGGACGCGGGAGGAGGCCGAGGGAGGCGAGGTGCGCCGGTCGACATGGGGGCTCTGGGGGGTTGCACCTCGACTGGACAATGGGAGCAGGGGAGGTCGCGGAAGGTGTGTGCATGTCAGAGCGGCCTGGTGAGGGGAGGTTGGCGCGGGCGAGGAGGTCAGGAGGAAGGCAGGGGGGTCCGACGGGATGATCTGGAAGCGGGAGGGGGGCGGTGGTTCCGAGCAGGGGGAAAGGCGCGGGCTACATGGGGAGAAGAAAGAAGGGTCTGGCCGAACCCTAACCAAGAGAGAGAATAAAAATAAAGTAAATAATAAATAGAAAATAAATAAATAAAATAATAACAATAATAACAATAAAAAGTTTAATAACACCACATAATATTAACAATAAAATTTATTATCACAATATTAGGAACAATATAATATTTGTTATACCCTTAACACTATTACTTTTATTACTCTATTATTAATCAATTTCATTTAATTAATTGACTATCGAGCAAGGCGTGCGATGATCCAGGCGTGGTCGCGCGGCGACCCCGGTGAGGCCACTCGCCTTCGACCGCAGTGCGCTGGACACAGTCAAGGCCAAAAAAATTGTTTTTTTTAAGAAATCAGGAATTTTAAGTCGGCCTCGACCCGAAATACCCGAACTGACGAATTTAATAAAATTAAAAAATTAGAAATAACGGGTGTGATAACATAACATGTATCTCATGAAAATTAAAAGTGAGATGAAATCCCCTTACCTTGAGTATCCATTCGGGTGAACATCCTTTAACATCCTATATAATAAATATATTTTAATTTTATACTTGACTCATAACCCTTTTCAGGTTTATAATTAATCTTATTTCACTTATTATCATGTTTTTTATAACTACTTAAACATTTAAGTTTACATCGGGTGTTTTTTACGAAATTCGGTTTATGTGTCAAAAAAATTATTGTTGGTCAACTATGGTCAAAGGGGGTAATTATATAACATATACAGAATAAGAAATATGAAATAATTATCATATTTTTACATAAATTATACTCTTAAAATCAATCATTAAATATTTTTATGAAAATGACCCAATGTTACAATCATAGAGACGTCAGATCGTACATATTCATGAGTAACAATCCCATTTTTAAAGGATCATTGTGGAAAGAAGGTAAGTAAATAAAATCTTTTCATAATGATAATTATAAAATAAATACCATATATATTTAATCATATATACCTATATATAGAATTATGTGATATAAATATAATCACATCCTGTCGAGGACGCAGTAGTCCACACGTCCATGAATGACGTTATCTCTTTTAAAGTGTGTGAAAGGATAATAAAGGAGATGGTATGTATATATATTATATTTCCAGAAATATTATTATATCATGAATATTTTATTTATATTTTTTATGTCACTTAAGTTTAATTATAATCATTCATTTATATGTTCCATATATCATTTTAATGAATTACATCACTTTGAGAGGGCGGTAGTCTACACTTCCTCAAATGATGTTATCGTATTAATGTATAATATAAAGTATTCAATATATGTATTATAAAAGCATTAAATGAAAATAAAGAAATATTATATATTATATATAACATATATAAATTTTGTTACCATCATAATGGCTACCATAATAGGTGGTAAAGAAGAATTGATCAATCATTGTTTCGTGAGGCAGTAATTCACTGTTCAAAGAAATAGTATGTTTATTACCCATTAGATGGAGTTGTGTGTAAGTGTAGGTAAAAAACATAGCATAAAAACATAATATTATATTGAGGATACTGTTTTTTTATTTAATCATAGAATAATAAGGGTATAGGGAGTGGATAGTTGAAATGAAATTAAAAAACATGAGAGAAGGTGTTACCTCTTAATCAAGTAACTTCCTGTGGTTTATACCAATATACTTCTTTGAGTTTCTTCTTATCCAAGGGGAGGATTATAGGTATATGGAAAGTATTTTGGGAGATTATTTGGTCTTATTTTTGAATACCCTAAGAGGTTTTGAGGTGTGAATAAGTGGGAGTGGTGGGGGTCTTTTATAGGGAAGGAAAAGGAATCACTTGGAATTTTTGGAAACAAATTTTGTGTGAACTTGTTCTTACATAAAAAAAGTCAAACCAAAACAACTAAACTTATTAATTTAAGTTTAATGACTTATATATTTCCATAAAATGGGTTTTGGACTAGTGGTTAGGTCATTTTTTCCCTTAAGTTAAATGTTTAGTCTTTTATTAAACTCAATTCCACCTTAATAATTGTAATTTATTTTAATCAATTTCACTATTTTTTTTATCAATAAAATTAATACTATTATAAATTATAAATTAAGATGATTCAAAATATGGAATCAATTTTTACAAATTCAAATAACATAATTGTTATAAATTAAATTTAAATTAATCCTATAGACGGGAGGACAATGAGGATTTTTAGAGTAAAAATGTCCGAAAGTTTGCTATATTTTTATAGTCAATTTCAAATTTAAATAGACCCTAATAACCTAAATTGTACTGATTTAAAAAAATATTATCTAATTAAACTTTAAAAAAACTAAAATTATAACTTCATCTTATAAATAATTTAGATTAAAAGGCATTTTTGAACTTAAATTCATTATTTTTAACTATTCATTAAAAAAATAAAATGTCGCATAAAAATATAAAAAATACACCATAACCTAATTATTATGTTTATATTTAAAATATAATTTTTATTTGTACTTATTAAATCAATTAATGTGTTAAAATATACATTTAAAATGGGTTCCCCATGAAAATCCAGTAAAATTACCTTTAAAACTATTGGTTTTTATGTGTAAAATAGAGTTGGTTCTTATCTTATACATATAAAACCTAATGGATGGATATCAAAAATATTTAATTGAATATAAAAAATATCTATTACATTAAAATCATTCAATAATGTTAATTAATTATGTTTATTAGGATAAATTTCTGTTGGAAGTATAAATATAATAATATTTCTTTTTATGTCCAATTGGTTATTATTTTCATTTCTTATTAATTAGTAACACATGAATTAATTTTATATTTATACAAACCAAATATTATTATAAGTTAGTTAATAATATTCATAACTAAAAACATAATAGGTAGTATTTATCATATTATAATAATATTTTAATAATACATTGTTATTTGGTGAAACTCAGTCTTGTGTGTAACGCAAACTATCAAGGAAGGACTCTCTGACATATAATGCATGCTTACATGGTGTCAAATGCATTAAAATATATAGAATTTATTTTAAATATTAAATATATTATAAATTATCCAGATATTATATTACCTTATGTTCTTGTTGTCGCATCTCATACAGGATACCAAATACAAGGTCCTTACTTTAGTTTTTTGGGGCATCACATTCTCCCCACCTTATTTAAATTTCACCCTCAAAATTTAAAATCGATCATGGTGATAGATTTTTTGATACTTACTATGTTTGAAATCCCATGTCATGAGAAGGTTTCATAAGTATTCCTCTATAAAATAGATAATGGAAAGTATTAAGGTTACATAGAATACCATGTAACTAGGTCTCTAAGTAGAAGAACAACAGTGAAAAGTAGAGATATGTAATTGTAGGAAAGGTGAAGAGATCTTAGAAATGATGTCCCAACCTTTAAGTAATTTGAAAAGAGAAAGGTAAAGAGATCTTAGTTCTTATCTCTAAATTTGACCACCAAAAGTGGATTATACACCCAAGTACCTCAATGATCCACCGAATTCACTATCGATCTACCCATCATCTTTATAATTCATAACATGTGTGGGAAAATCCCATGCATGGGTGAGTATGAACATGCCCAGTAGGACACCTCGAAATCACCAAACCCATAGGTAGATATAGATTGATACAATAGTCATCTCATCACAATGAATTAATGAATATAAAAATATGATACACAACCATAAAAATAACCTAGATATGAGAAACAAGAAGACCAAATGAATAGATAAATGGGATCTCCATCTCTACAGTCCATCTAAGAATTATGATTCAAATTTCACATCCAAAAGACCCTCTATGATTCCTAACATCACATGAAACTACATAATAGTCTGTATAGAGTTCCAACACTTCTCCACTATACTCCATAACTGAGGGGAACTATCTCCTAACCATGAATATGAATCACACCTATCACAGGGTATGGAAAAAAATTATTTTCTTAGTGAAACATAGTGGTTGTCCAGGGTTATCTCACTTGAGGAGATTCTCAGTTTGTTTAGTCAATTAATCTAATTTTCCTAAACTAATTATTTTTGTCATTTTTATTATTTTATGAAAACATTTTTAAATCATTTTTGTTTTTTAATTAATTTATAAAATATTTAAATTACATTCAATATTTAAATTATAATTAACATGAAATTCTAAACCGAATGAATTATGGGAAAAAGAACTTTGTTTTGGGTTTGGTTTTGGGTTCAATAATTATTCTCCTTTATTTATTTGATTTTAGTTTGATAATACAAACATGAAATCTCATGTCAAGTTATAATTCTTTTCATTTAGAAATTTTATAATATTTTAATGCCTAAGAAATCTTAATTTTAACTCCTCTTTTAAACAAGGTTGATGGCACACCATGGCCTGAGGTGTTTCATCTTTTAGGACCTAGCTCTATCAATGTATTTTTTTTTATTGAATTTCCGAACTCCATCATGTGAAGAGTTATAAAATGAAGATAGGTAAAAGATATTAAAAAAATAATAGATATAGATCGAGTTTCATTTCATTGGGGGCAGTCATCACACAGGAAACATTCTCCTCACTCAGGCATGCTACTCAAATCTACCACAAACACAAAAAATAAACTTCAAGAAAAATTCAAGAACATTGTGACCTTCCCTAGAACAAGACTCAGTTCAGCCCCTCATTTTCAAAGGTAAGATATCACTTGGTGGAATGAGAAGAAGATAATAAATATGATAAAAAAATAATTAAAGAAATAAAAAATATAAAAAGAATAAGGTTGAGAAAATAAAAGAATAAATTAAAAAATAATTGGGTTGAGAGACAAAGAAATAAAATAAAATAAATATGAATAATAAAAAGATAAGAATAAAATAATAATAATAATAATTTTAAAATTATAATAATAGTAATATGATTAATTATAATAAAAATTAAAATTAAAAGAAGAAGAAGAAGATAATAAGAAGAAAAAATTTTGGATTGGTGGAGAAATAATAAAATGATTGAATTTCATCTATTATTACAAAATTATAATTATAATTCAAATTGAAACTCAAAAAAATTAAAAGAAAATAATAATAAAATAGAAATGAAAAAAATTAAATGACCAGCCTCCTCCTCTAGTGATTCCAATCTATGGGAATTAACTGAACTTGATGCCTCTTTCACGGTGTGAGTCGCTCCTTTTTGTAAGTAGTGTGAAGGATCCCTTACTGACTTCCTCCTGTAATATATCTCTTGATATCACACCTATGATACATGAAAGTGTTATATATGAAATACCCACAAATGAAGGGTGTTTAAAATGCATGTGGACTGAGTTCTATATGGGTTATGGCTTCTTCAGCCTTCATGGGTTACATGACTTTGACGTGGTAGTATAGACGTGGCATCGGTAGTGGTGGACATCATCAGATCATAGAGGAAGTGGGTGTGGGTTATAGATCTTGATATCAGTATAACCTCCCTTCATCCAGCCTTTGATGTGGCTGGATGAAGTCTTGAATGGATCCAGGTGGTTTTTTAGGGTAAGGAACTAAATGGTGGTGGAGGAAAGCATTAAAAGTGGTAGATGGCTCAAGATCAGGCTTCAGGTTGTGTAGAAATGGATTTTATCTAATGGTATAGTGGTGATCCAGTTGGTACATAGGTTTAGGAGTATAGAATAATCATTCAATCATGGAAAAGAGTATAGGAGAAACGATGGAGCATAGAGGATCCTACATCCCAGATAAAAACACACAGCACAGGGGTGGTCCCTTGTAAGGCTAGATACAGGTGTACCATCCAGATCACCCACTATGGGAATACGATCCTATATTCCATAGGCACACACACTAGGACGTGAAACCCATAGCCCGCCTAGGCTTCATCCTACTGCTACTCACCATGAAGTTCACCACCCACATACCATTCAAACTGGGCTTCATCACTCATTCCTCCTATTGGCTCGAGCGGTCCCTCATGGGATGTCCTAGACAGCTGTCTATTGTGGGCTGGATAAATGGAAGTCTATACTGGTTAATAGACTAGCTCTAGCATAGCCTATATTTTTAGTATATAACCTTGTAATTGAGTAATAAAATTAAGCACTCACAAGTATTTAAACATTTAAATATCAAGGATAAAATTCAATTGTAAAAACAACATTCTTTTACTCTTTTCAAACCATTTTATTTTCATATCCTAAATTACCCAAAGTTTATTAAAACATTGAATATCATGGTTATTAACATTGAAATACATTGAAAATCATCAGAATTTGTTTACAAATATGCATCAAATTTGTGTTTGTCAAATACACTCACACTTAAATCATTATTTTCATCAAGTATAAAATATCATCAATGAGTTTTATAGGGAACTGATGTTACAAATATTCAAATTTCAAAGTGATAAAATAAAATTATTTTCAATGTAAAATTAAATTTTCAAAATTCCACATAAAATTTCAATTCAATTTCTCAATTTTCAAAGAAATGATTAATTAAATCATTTTAAATTTTTCATTTTGAAAATGTTGAATCTTCTATTATCATTAATTCATGTTCCTAAATTCATTATTTTTAGACATGTAAAATAATTATTTACCTCACTGTAGAATCTTTTCACTCATCATTAATTATAAAATTCAAGTAGATTTATGTTCATATCATTAATCCATGATCATTATCCACAGTATTTTAAATTTACTTCTTTCTCCATTTTTAAAGAAAAAAGATCCATAAAATCAAGTGGGCTTTGAAATAAGGTTCAATTGTCTCTGAGGCTTAAGATTGGTAGGAATTGATGTTTAAAATTAAGGCTCAAGGAGGAGGTTTATCTATTAAATCATAGACCATGATATCAAAAGTAAAAGTGTCTTTAATTTTCCCCTTTTAAATTGTATTAACTCCCAACTTTCCCAAAAAAACACTGTAAATATTGTGATCAAATTAAGAAAAATGAATGATTTTTTCACCCAATTTAAATTTTCTCTACTTTTACACTTTTTTTCTTTTTCCAAAGAACCTTTTAATTTTTTTCCATTTTTAAAATTTATGTTTATAAAAAAACTCACATCCACCAGATAACACCATATGATAAAAATCATAAGTTCGGTAATGGGGGTTTTTGGTTATCCCAAATCAGAACCCATTTTTATTATTTTTTTGTTCCTCTTCTTCATTTCCATTTTTATATTCAATAGGGGTAAAATAATGAAGTATCATGAATGAATGAACAAACATACTTTATTCTCGCAATAAGCACCCCCACACTTATTCCTCAAAAAAAAATCATCCATTTCACCATGATTCACTTCACCCCCACACTTAAACCATAAAATATAATTCAATTACTAAGACTAGTGTAGTAATGGATAAATATGACTTGAAACATGAATCATACCTAAAAAGGTTATTAATGGTTTCTATGTGCTAAAAAATTATTGGTGTAAAGGTGGTATTTTTAGGATAAGGTATTTTCAAAATATTCCTCAATCATTTTATATGTGTTTTTTCATAGTCATAGCTTTGATAAGTTCAAATGAATGTTTTGGTTGGTGACATGTACCAAGATCACTCAAGAGAAACTCTAAAGAAAAATATAAAGTAATTAGTCTAGGGGAATGGGAATTATAATATTGAACAATCACTGAAGGAATGATTAATAATAAAAAGTTAATTCACATAAATTTTAAAAATTAAAAGCATGAAAAAATGTTATGGAAAATTAATTTACATGAATGAACTAATTCACTCAAATCGTGAGTCCTCATTTTAAAATCCATTCTTCAATTTAATCATCCAATTTTTCATTTTACTCACTCAATATCATTAACATTAAAATCTAAAAAATGGAATCATATGATTCCTAAGAACTTTATGTCTCTTATATTAGTAAATTAAAGTGTAATTAAATCATGGGAATACAATTTCAATTTAAATCTAAAAACATGTTGTTGGAAAAAAATTGTAAAAATTTTAAAAGATCATGATTTAAAACTGAAATCCATTTCCCATGAAACGTAGTCCTATTTATTCCTTCACTTTGGGGTTGCCTTACGCCATCATAAACCTATAAAATAAAATTAATCAATTAATAAAAAATTATCATTTCATTAATGCTCGAAAAGATAAGATGGATTGGGCATCATGCTGAACTAATCCTAAAAATTAAAATTAAAATTCCTAGAAAGTAAGAAGTAAAGGATAAGTCTTGGTATGATCCCCCTAGTGAGCCCTAAATTTTTACTACCTCTATTGTGCAGTACCAGTTGTTATCCAAATTCAATTGGTGGATGAAGCTTCTTTGATTTGAACTACCACATGTGGCTTTTCCCTACATTCACATCTTCTTTGTTTTTTAGGAATGATCCATGGGTAGAGTAAACCATATCCTCCCCTTCATAATTAGGTATATATTTCATAGAAGGTGTGGGATGATGTATGAACCATCCTCTTCTTTAGTTTCTATTTGTGCAACCTCCTTCTTCTCTTCTTATGTGGGTTTTACATAGGATACATGAATTCAATGATCAAAGGAAGAATAAGCAGGTATATTTACTTGAAAACATTTTGAATTCGAATCATTAATATGTAATTTATACCATTCAAAATGAGAATCTATTTCTCTAATTTCCTCATGTGTAGCTACTTGGATCTATTTATGGGGATCCTCAAATGTGTGTCAATAAAAATTTGGGAGCTTCATGTGTTCCTCAATAGGTTCTTGTCCAGTTTATTCATTCTCCTCTGAGGAAAATAAAATATTTTTTGAATATGTATAATAAAAATGGTAGAGAGTAATGCATGATTCAGTTGTAATAAAATCAAAAGAGATATAATCAAATGAACGTTCAACGCCCTAAGTTGGTTTAGTTTCAATCTCTGACTTAATGGTAAGTACCTCTTGAAGTTGGGTCTCAATGGATAGAGGTAGGTAGTCAGGATCCTCTATTGTTTCTTCAAATTCCACCACTTGGCTAGTTTATACCTTTAATAGTTATGTCTCTTCTTCTTTTCATGGTTTGGGGAGATCATGAAGTTCCTCACATTTGTTCCAAAATTCATCCAGTTCTTGTTGATCTCCCACATGTAGCTTAATAGGAAAGTCCTACTCATTTTCCTCCTCTGGTAAATCAGAGAAGAAAAGTGTCTCATCTTCTAGTTTAGGTTCAAATTGATTTTATGGTGCTTATAATTATGTAGTTATCCAATCCATTTGGCCTTGTAGATGTTTCACCATCTCTTCAACCACTATAATATTTTATTTGAGTATTCATTTTTTCACTTAATCTTGTAAATATTATAGGGGTACATCTTCAAAAATGTTGGGAGAAATTAAGGAACACTCTTCTTGTGTCTTGGAAACTTCTAGATAAAATTCCAGGAAGTACTCCTAGTATTCAGTTAACTCCCTATTAAATACTTGAACCACTAGTTTCTTGAGGTTCACTTTGAGATGTTGGATGATGTCATTGAATTCATCCTATATGGTTATTTGGATTTGGTCTCCCCTAATTTTTCTATCCCATACAAAAACATTTTCTTATATATACTAGGGTTCTTCAACTACTTGTTCTTACACCTATGAGTAATTGTCAGTCCATGCATAATAATAGTCATTTGAATACAACATGGAAAAAATTATGGGTCTTTTAATTTGGAAGACAATTAAAACTATCTAAAATTTGAAAATATAAAAATTAAAGTAAACAACAAATTATCTCCCTGGAAATGGCCCCGGTTTTGTATGCCCACCTGTCATGGGGTATACCAAAAGAAAACTACTTTCTTAGTGCAGTATAGTGGATGACTAGGGTCATCTCACTTTAGGATATTCTTGGTTTGTTTACTCACATAAACTAATTATTTATTTTGTTTTGATTATTTTATGAAAACAATTATAAATCCTTTTGGTTTTTTTATTACATTCTAAAATATTTAAATGACATAAAATATGGAAATTTTAACTAACATAAAAATCTAAAAAGAATAAGTTAGGAAAGAACTTGGTTTTGGGTTCATTTTTGGGTTCAATCATTATTCTCTATTATTGTTGTTCATTTATTTTTGATAATCTAAACATGAAAAATCATGACGAATTAATATTATTATCATTTATAAATTGTTAAATCTTTGAATTCTTAGGAAATATTAATTTAACCTCCAACTTTAAACTTGGCTGATGAAAAACCTTGGCTCAAGGTGTTCTATCTTCCATGACCCATCTCTATCGATTTCATTTCATTCATTGACTCGATAACCTGCATCATCTGAAGTGTTAGACAATAAATATAGGTAAAAGATATTAAATAAAAGAATAGAAATATAATAAGTTTCATGTCATTGGGGGAATTCACCACATCAGGGAAATTTTCCTAACACGTGCATGCTACTCAAATTTACCAAAAACATAAAAATAATCTTTAAGAAAAAATATAAACCACTTTTACCTCCCTCAGGCCAAGCATCAGGTCAGTATCTCATTTTAAACGGTAAGATATCAATTTTTGGAATGGAAAGAAGAGTAGAAATAAAATAAAACAAATATTTAAAAAAAATAGGAAATATAAAAAGAATGAGGTTGATAAAATAAAATAATAAATTAAAAAATAATTAGGATGAGAGAATAAAAATGAGAGAGATAAATAGATAAAATAAAAATAAATGAAGAATTATAAAATAAAGATAAACTATAAAAAAATGTTAAAATTTCATAAATATTAATAATAATAATAATAATAATGATAAATATTATAAGAATAAGAATTAAAAGAAGTAGAAGAATAGAAAGAGAAATAATTTTGGATGGGTGGAGAAACAAAAAAACTGCAAGAATTTTATCTATTAAAACCAAATTATAATTATAATTTAGAATGAAACTAA
The DNA here is from genome assembly GCA_963277665.1 of Viscum album. NCBI lineage: Eukaryota > Viridiplantae > Streptophyta > Magnoliopsida > Santalales > Viscaceae > Viscum > Viscum album. Next base: position 269,837,930 of record OY728166.1, read on the forward strand.
AAAAAATTAAAAGAAAATTAAAATAAAACCGAAATTAAAATAATGCAACGAAGACACTCCTCCTCTAGTGGTTGCTAGTCATGGGAATCGATAGAACTCAATGCCTCCTTGGTGAAAGGCTCCCCTTTTTATAAGTAGTAGGAAAGATCCATCGGTGACTTCCTCCCACAGGATCTCTCTTGGGATCACACCTGTGAGACCTACGGGTATGATATATGAAACACTTATAGATTTAAAGTGATTAAAATGTGCATATATAGAGTTCCACATCAGTTTTGGGTTCTTCATACTTCATGGGCTGCGTTCCTTTGATACAGTAGTGTGGATGTGGAACCGGTGGTGATGGATAGCATCGGAGCATGAAGGCAGTGGCTTTGGGTGATGGATCTTAAAAATAAGATATCCTCGTTTAATTCAGTCTTCCAGGTGGCCGGATGAAGTCTTTAATGGCTTTAGAGAGTCATTTTAGGATTATTAAGTAAATTATAGTGGTATTTGTCATTGGAAGTGGGAGATGGCTCGAGATGAGGCTTCAGATGGCATGAAAATGGATGCACTCCAATGTATTAGTGGAGATATATTGTGTACATGGGTGTCAGAGTTGAGGAAAAGAGGTCAATCATAAAAGAGAGTGGAGTCGAGGTGGTGGAGTATGGAAGAGTGTGGAGGAGTATCAGCAGAGCTGGTATCCCAGATAGAAATTCATAGCATGGGGGCACTCCCTTATAAGGCTTGCTATAGGAGCATCATCTAGATTTCCAACTACGAGGATGGGTTTCCAAATTCCACACACACACACACACAAGTACATAACACATCTAGCACACCCAGTCTTTGACCTAACACTACTTTTCATGGAGTTCACCACCCATATCCCACTCACATGGGGATTTATCACTCGTTCCTCCTAATGGCTTGAGCAGGACCTCCCAAGCAGGCCTGGTCGGCTGCCCCTTATGGGCTGGCTAAATGGTGATCTTGACTGGTTGATGGGCTAGCTTGATCTTAGCTAGTATTTTTGGTAAAGTACCTAAGAAAAGAGTTATAAAATTAAACACTCGTAATTATTTAAACATTTAAATATCAAGGAAAAAATTCAATTGTAAAAACAGAAAACTTTTACTCTTTTCAAACCATTTTATTTCCACATTCTAAATTTCCTATACTTTATTAAAACATTTAAAATAATGGGTATTGACATTTAAAAAAATCAAAAAATCATCAGTATTTTTTAAAAATTATGCATCAAATCTATGTCTTTCATTAACCCATGTAACCTCACAAGAATCCATGTAGAGGACCCACACCTCAACACTACACTCCACAGTCGAGGGGGCACAATCACTAGTGGAGGACCCTCACCCCGGTACATCATGGAGGTACCACTAAGTAGTTAGAGGACTTGTTTCCTAGTGGGTCAAGGGGTACCACTTGGAAAATAGGGGAATTGTGCTCTAGTTTGTAAAGGGTTCCACTTGGATGATAAAGGACCTACGCCCAATGGAAAACTGCTCAGGCTGGACTACTCGTCTGCCCGAATATGACTCTAGAAAAATCTTGATGAATGCAAAAATATCATCGTCAGTCTACTATGATAAAACATAAATACACCTATATGTCAATGAAAATGGAAATGAATGGCCAAAAGGATCATTCCATTATGATCATCATGGTAAAACACCAAGGATTAGATATTTACTTTCCCAAAATGGACACTTGGTGAAAAAACGCATTTGACCTTATCACATATTAAGGGAACTTCATGGGTCTAAGACATGAATCTGAATTAGGTACCTAAAATTGTTCTTGAATCAACCACCTCAATGTTACATCCATGATTCCACTAATATCTCGTTAATCTGATACCACGTGAAGAAGCTATTATAAGAATTAAATTCCATGATAATAATAATAATAACATTATTATCATTATTATTATTATTAATGAATATTCTCTCTACTTCCCACCCCTTCCTTCTCTAATACATTCTCAAGCGAGGTTTTTGTGATGGCCTCTGATCACATAGGGGAGCTTCCCACTGTGGGTTGCGTCATCTTCTCCCTACACCACTATCATTTTAGGTTTCCCCCACAACTCATTATTGCCACCTCTATGACAAATGGAGTCATTGAAACCCACAACCATTCATAGGATGGATATTTTTTCATGAAACATGCCAAGGCACCTAGATCTAGGGTTGACCACACTTGATCTACTACTGGTGGCCAGATTCCATCCACTCGATCCACTTGTGAAATGATCATGTCACACTGCTCCACCAAATATCGAAACCCATGAATGAAGAACCTTGTTCGGGTCTCCAGTCCATGTATGATCATCCATCATAATATATTGTGCCTATATCATGACATTAATCCTAAATATAAACCTATGTTATTGATCCATTATTCCAAAGAGGTATTTCACAATGATTTTCTACTGGGTATTTTTCAAATAATTGGCCAAATAAACCACTGATAATAAACACATGATGAAAGGTGGGATAAATCTCAAAACACTACAAGAGGAAGAAACCTAGGAAATATTTTTGGTTTTACTAAATCGGTTATGATTAGAATGATTAATGTATAAAAAAATAAACAAAAAAATAATCAAATATCATTAATATTCAAATCCTAGGATGATAAACCCAAACACGTAGATCAACAGTCAACCCAAAAATCAAATTGTTAGGATGTTAGATTCATGTTTGATGGGTGATAAATAAATAGGAATAAAACCACATAAAACAATTCCCTACCTCGTGTTCAGATAATCCATTAAATAAGAATGTTTATGTATAATTATAGTTGGTGAGATCCAAGAACTCCATTGATGATGGTGATATATGTGGTACTCCAATCCTTTATCCATTATCTTGTGACCATAAACCAAAGTACTTGTCATTGGATATCTCTCTATCCATCTCTTTTATCCTCTTGGATTAAGAACCTAACCCTATGGAGGTCACCATAGTGGGTTTTATATAAGGGAAGGATCTAGGCCTTGGAAAATAATAAATAAAAAATAAAAAAATTATTTAATTATTATTCACCCACCACCATTCTTAATTCAAAAACCTGATGCACACAAATTTTATGTCATGTCTAGGTAAAACTCGCATACATAATTAAATGGTTGGATTAGATTTCTAATTCGAGAATCTGTTCAAGAGTTATTCTATTATTTATAAAAAATTGTGCACCAGTTATGTAATATGATTAATATTTTTAATATCACTTCTCCAAAGATCTATGGGGCCCAGAATTCCACACTGACTCATAACCTAGATTTGGAAATATTTTTTAAAATATCCCAACATCTAATATGGGAAAAATAGAGTTGTTACACTTTCTCCACCTTCAAGGATTTTTTTCTCAAAAATAAAAAACCTACTCAGACAATTGAGTATTATAAGATTTCAACTGGGTTTCTTACTCCCACAACCTCTCATGAAGGTAATCAAGTTGTTAACAAACATGCACCCAAGGGAAACAGTTTCCCATGTAGGGTCTTCTCCTGTTGTTTCTTAAACACCATCAGGGTCCTTGAATTCTTTGAAAGGTAACTCCACCCCCAACATCTATCTCATCCTATTTTACATCATGAAATGAGTTATGCACAATCCCCCTCAACTAAAAAACATAAAAAACTATAGAAACCTTGTCTCACTATAGTTATAAGATCAAGCACCACCACATCTCGCTAACCCATTATTGTAACTTGAAAAAGGTCCTATGATAATTTGAGATATCCCACCATCCTGTAAAAATACCTATGATCCTCAATGATGTGAGATATCCTGGAATATAATATTTCCTCACGAACACCAAAGGTCATTGTCACCAGTCCCCATAGGACCCTGACGTCTATGGGCAGTCCTCATCCCCCTGGATAAACTCCACCTTTCACAGTAATCACTCTAACTAACTCTATGCCAAAAAGTGCGATCTCCCACTGGATATGAATAGTATAGTAATGACCTACATGGTCCCTCTCACATATACTCAAATGTTTCTACATCGATGGTAGATGGTCCTCCCAACTATGGCCCATAACAATCATGCAACCCTAAAGCATTTCCATCAGAACCTGAATGGTCTGTTTTGCCTATCCATTTGACTGGGGAGAAATATTGTACTAAAATTTAACTAATTCCAAAATTCCTCTTACATTCTCTCCATAATCATGACATGAATCCAGATTCATAGTCATAAACGGTCATCAGGTGAATTCCATGAATTCAAACTACCTTTTTCATGCACTCTCATTCCAAACTCTCCACTAATCTCTACTCTTGGATGGATTTGAAGTTGGTAAACTTGGAAAGATATCTTACAATCATTAAAATAGTTTCATGACCTCCCACTAGTTTTAGAATTCCCTATCATAAAAACCACAAAGATACCATCCCATTTTCAATTATATCTAGGTACCTCGGCCTCTTCTTATAGGAAGATGAGATAAAAAGATTAAAGATCAGCAAATCAATATGACATCCTTGGATACTCAACCCAATTCCGAAGGATCCCATACATACTCACCTCTACTGGATGAACATATAATGGAAAACAACATTCTATCTCTGCATGATAGGTGTCGTTTCCCATCCTCAAACAAGGATAACATGCTCCCCACCATTAGAAAATAAATCTGGAACATGTCCAGTGGATGGCTAGTTATAGAAGATCTCATGATTGATGCCCCCAAGTTGGAATTCTTGTATTTCTGAAGATGTTTATGTGTAATAACCGTAGAATTGAGGTATTTTTCACTATCCTCAACATCAAGGGTCAACTATATAGATTCTAACATCTCTATGACCTTTCTCAACAATAGTGGATGAAAAAATTCACTCTGAACATATCCAGAACTATCCTCAAGTATCTCACATGATCCACAACTGATGCTAAGTATATGAGGGTGTCACAAAGAATATGACCATGAACCAATCTAGGAAGGGCTAAAGGATATGGTAAATAAGTCTCACAACACTATTGGGGAATTTAAAACACCGAAATTTATCACTAAGAACTCAAATAAATTATAGCAGCTCAAGGAAGAAACCCTAATTACTCTCTTGTATAAAACCCAAAGTTGATGATAACATATCTAGTGGTCAGAACTTTGAGAGCCACTTCTATTCAATCTTCTAGTATTAGAAGTCATTGATTCTTAGGGATGGAAAATCCTCCCAGATTATCACCTAGTTCAAGTGATTCAAATCTTCACCTAACCCCTAGATCTTATATGCATCTTAAGAAAACAACATGGTCTTATTAGGTGATTACACTAGGTCTAAAAAATCCCTTGATCATAATATTTCTTCAACTGAACCTTCAACTCACATAGCTATATAGGTTCATCCTACAAGTTATCATAGATATCAGTCCGTCCATGGGTGTAATTCCATGTAAAAAACTCACAATGGAGGTAATCCTGGTACTTCATTAGAAAATACACCCTCATGCCTCTCCAAAATCATATGAAACTAAAAACTCAGAGTATCCACTGCTCCATGGGTCAAACTAGCCAACTGATAGGAAATTGGTTGTATCCTCCTCTACACTAGCTCATCCATCTCTTCCTGGGATTCGTTATCACCAAATAAGGAATACACTATCCCATAACATGGAATCACTATAACCCTAACTGGTAATAATGAAATCAGCATGAATGGTAGGTAACCAGTCCATACTAAGGAAAACATCATAGGGTTTCGTATCCACAATAAACAAAATTCCACACGAGGCTCTCTCATCTCCAAGGGTTAGCTCACACTATCTGTAGAAGTGTTTGATCACTGATCCTATATGTAGGAGCCTCAAAAAACAAGGTTCAAGAAAAATGGTCTCCACTGGAATCACTAGTTCATGAACATGGCTCAAATTTAGGGGAAATATGGATTATGACTCTATGCTAAAATTGTAGCTGGATTAGTGGAGACACATGTTGTACCTCTAACCACACTCTAAGATTCTATTCACATGATCCAACCACATGAAGCTTTATTTTCCCGTGAACACCTTTTCACCAAAACCATGGATCACTATGATACCTTAGCACATTGGGATGACCTTAAACTTACAATTAAAAGGAACTCATCCACCACACCTTAACACTATCCACTTTGGAGAAACTGACTAGTCTGCATAGTTTTAAATCACATCATAAGGACGTGTCTTGGTGGGGGATGTTCCCCTCTTCCTTGTATGCCTGAAGTCACGTCAAAAATATTTATCATAGGGCTTTAATGATTCCATTTTTCACCTTGGAGAAGTCTCTCCTCTAGGTCCACCATCAAAAGGTGTCCTAACCAGGTGGGATACTTTCACCAAAGGATCATTCATGTCCTCTACCACCCATGAATGGGGTTTGGAAGACCATGAATCCTATAATATCAATAAATCTACAATTTGTGATGTGAAATAAACATATATGATTCATCTAATGGTACCAATGGAACCAACTGATACTCCATAGAGAAGACTGGTTATGAGCACAACCATCATATCGGTCAGGGCCTACACAATCATGAAAATCTAGACCACCGCCTCGAGACAATCCTCTACTAATTGAAATTCTATATTTCCAAGAAACCTCAATGTTCTCCGTCGCTAGAACTCACATAATTATATAATATTTTGTGCATTATCATCTTATCTTGTTGGATCCATATACTATACAATATGTGTAAAATCATCCTATTGGACTACTAGAGGTGGGTCCATTCACTTATAAACATGTGGTAGCACTACTCAATTACTGCTTAGAGGAAACACCTCATTAATGGGTCCCTAAACTAAGGCATAATTTCTCAAATATTCTTCATCACCACACAATTTTGAAATCTTAACTGCATATTGTCACGGAGGCATCTTGAAAATTATCAAGATGTACCATAGTCAAAGAGAATATCTAATGAGATATCTCAAAAATGACCAGGAAACCACAACTCATTCCGATAGGATACGTCTACAATTATTTTCCTATAACCGATGTCATAGTATTAAAAGTTAACAAATAGGTAGTCAGAGTACTTGTGAATGGATACCTCAATCACCGCACCACCATTAGGTTCCTTGGCTTGAAAGTCACACTCAAGCACTTCAACATCATTTCCTTAATTCCCAAACAAATCATGATCATGGTTCTAACAAAACCACTAACTTGATGATGAACTAATCAAATACCACTTTTTCAAAACCTAAACTGTCAGGGTATTCTTAGTCGGTGGGAAGCTAAGTATGATTCCCCAAGACCGACTCCAGATAGCTAGGGGATAGAGACGGTCATTGAGAAGTCATAAAATAAAATTGGAATCCTTAGATTAATGTACCTCCATTAACACTCACCATATATCCATGAAAAAGTTCAAAGGAATAATAAAATACTTCATCATCTAGAGTATAACCATGCATGTAATAACCTCTAGGGAATATATGAGAGTGTGATAAAATAAATCCAAAGAATAAATGGAAAAAAATAAATGCCCAGCCAGAAATGATGTCTTAACCTAACAACAACGAGAAAAAAGGAAAAATTAAGTGAGCATTCATCCTACCTTCAAATTGGACCATTGAATGTGATCAATTTACCCAAGTACCTCTATACTCCATTAAAGTGACTTTTGATTTTTCTATTATCTTCATAAGACATGACATGTGTGGACAAATTCCAGGTGGGGGTGAGTATAAACATATGCAGTATGACACCCCTAAAATCACCAAACATAAGGTAGAAATGTATAGATACAATATTTAGCTCATCAAAATGGATGTGTTATTATATTAATATTATAAAAAACCATAACAATTACCCATATATGCTTAACAAGAAGTCAAAAAAATATATAATGGGGATATCCATCTATATAGACCAACTAATAATGATGATTCAAGCTATAACTCCAAAGATACCTCTTGGATTCCCAGTATCACGTGAAACCACATAAGAATCTATGTGGATGGACCTCACTTCACTAATGTGCTCCACGGCTAAGGGGGAACTCTCTCCTAACCAAGAATCTTGTATAACCTTGTAATAATCCATTTAGGGTACCATCACCTCTCTACTATGCTCCGCAATTGAGGGGGAACAATATTTAGTGGAGGACCGACATCCTAGTCTGTTGTGGGGTGTCGCTCTATAGGTAGAAGGTTCACACCATAGTGTGTTAGGGGGGTCCACTCGATAGATAGGGGACCCACACCCAATGTTTCATGGAGGTATTCCAACTCTACCTATGTAGAGAGTATAGAGGACACTGGCCCTAATGTGATATGGGTTTTCTAACCTCAGTTCCTCACTATAGATCAAACCTGATCAATGTCATCAGATAATCATTTCTAAGAGAGAAACTATAGACATAATACCTTGTGTCATATCCTTAATTCCAAAATTAAGGCCACCATCATGTTTTATGTGGAAAAATTATCAGGATTGATTACTCATATGACCAAATATGAGTTTAGAAAAATCATGATGAACGTATGAGGCTCGTCATCAATCTGACGGGCTAAAACATAAATCCACTAGAATATAACCAAAAATTGTCATGAATGTACAAGAAGATCATCTTGTTGTGATCCTTGGGGAAAAACTCAGGATAGGATATTTACTTTACCAAAATGGAAACTTGGTAAAAAAACACATTTCCTCATATCATGTATGAAGGGTGCTTCATGGGGTTGAGTCATGAGTCTGAATTAGGTACCCAAATTTTGTCTTGAATAGTCTACCTCAATGTCGGGATCATGATGTCACTGATGTCTCATCAATCTAATACCACATGAAGGATTTACAATAGTAATTAGATTCTATACTGATAATAATAATGATAATAATAATATTATTATTATTATATTATAATTATTACTATTATTATTATTATTATGGGTTTGATCTTTCTCAACACCTGAACCTTTATTAATATTATTAAATAATATTATATATCCTCCCCCTCCTTCTCCAAGAATCATAGGGGGTTTCAAGCACCGACTACTGATCGTGGGGAGGGGGGATCTCAATTCAGCCATTGGTAGCTGATTTCCATACATCTTCACCATAATTGGTTTTCGTCGTCACCCTATACTTCCACCATCGTGGGTTGCCTCTTCATCGCCATGCACAACTACTACTATAATATACCTCCATATCTCATTGTAGCCACCTCACTATGACTAAAACTATTCCAATATGTTTCCATTTACAAGAAAGTAATTATACTACAAAATATATTGATGAAACCTAATCTAGGGTTGACCACACCCAATCCATAACCATTGGCTAGGTTTTGACCACCCAATACACTCATGAAATGGTTATGTTGCGCCACTCCTCTGAATATTGAAACCACACATGAAGAACCTTGATCCATCCTCTGATCTATGTTTGATAATCCATCACATTACGTTGCACCTAGATCATTCCATTAATCCCAAAGATGAACCAATGGTATCAATTCATTATGCCAAAGAGAAATTGCGCAATGATTTTCCATTGGGTATTTTTCAAAACACTAGACAAAGAAACCACTTACAAAGAACACATGATGAATGGTGTGAGAAAAAAATGAAACACAACCAGAGGAGAAAACCTATGACATTATTTGGGTTGGCCTCAATATGTTATAATTATAATGATAAATTAAGAGATACAAATAAATGAACAATAATCAAATATCATGAATCCCAAAATCCCAGGAAGGTAAACCCAAATATGTAGATCAATGGTCAACCCAAAAAATAAAATTATTGGGCGATTTGATTTGTGTTTTAAGGGGGATAAACAAATGAGTAAAAATATATTTAAAGAAACACTCTACCTTAGGTTTGGATCAATCTTTGATGAATAACATTTCACCATTATTGTCATTGGTGAGATCCAAGAACTCCATCGATGATGACGGTCCATGCAGTACTCTGATACTTGATCCATGATCCTCCAACCATATGCTAACATAATCACTAATATATATACATATATATATATATATATATATATATCCATATCTTCCATCATCTAGGATTGAGTTTCTAACCCTAGGGAAATTAAGACTATCTTTTTCATGAAAATATGAAAAATTCATTTTCATCATTTAATAACCATTCTCATAATCTTGTATATGAAACAAAATTTTTCCTTTGAAAAAGAACTTTGTAATACAAATTTAAAACCCATTTAAAAATAAAAACAAGCATGAAAAAATGAAAATATAACACAATAATGCACCATATCATCATAGAAGCATGGAAGGAAAAAAAACATAACCACACAATGGTTTTATTTATGCCAATGAACTAGGGGATGAAATAAAGTATGTGATGAGAATCCCCTATATGGAATCATAATTAGGGTTTGGGAATCATGGATAATCAACTAGGTAGAAAGGTAAGATGATTCTAGACAACGCTTACACAAAACCAACTGTTGGACCATATTGCTATCCTAAACACATAACCACCTGACTTACTCTTTACAGCCTCCTCGGGGGAACTACCCTAGAAAAGGTATAGAATACTACTGGGGGATATTGGAAACTAGGTAATATAACTAGTAGAGTATAAACTAGGATCTCTCACCCATCTATTTGGGTTTCCATGACATGTTAAAGTGGATGTGAGGCAATAAGAAATCTCATTCTCATCACATTAATTATTAATAGAGCATAAAAGTAAATCTCAACTCACCTCTAATGCCCTTACCTAAAATAGACCCTTTCACATTCATATTAGTATTATATAACAATTTAATTATTCCCTCAAGAGGGAACAAGTATTTAAAAAATAACAAAAGGGATAAATTAAGCCTTTCATCATAATCAAGGAAAACTATTTCATAAAATTCCATACGAAATTCTAAAACCAACTTTGAAAGCAAATAATTTTTAAAATATTTTGATAAATCATAATTAAAAAAAATCCTTTAAAAATATAATTTAAAAATCCATGCTTCTCTTTAAAAATCATAGAAACACAACACAATCTTTCCAAAACATGGTTTTCCTTTTTGGAAATAAAAATGACTTCAAGAAACCATTAAAACTTTTAATTAAATTCAAAAGATCCTTTAAGGACTTTGTAGAAAATATTGCCATAAATAAATAATTGATTTAGAAAACTAAGAGCTAGAAATCCATTAAATCCATTTATGATAGGTGTAAAGAACATTAAAACCATTTTATAACCCTAAAAATGTATCACATATATGTATTTCCTGGTAAAAACGCATTTTTTGAAATATCAATCATTTAATAGCATTTGAAATAAAGAAATTGTATAAAAACACCTTCCTCAATCAAGTGTAAACAAGTCTATTTTAATGGTGTAATCCAAAAAAATAAATATAGTGAACTCTAATACACTTAGACAACCAAAACCCCAAATTAAAACAACCCCAAACCCTAAATCCATCCCTTGAGGGAATTAGGGTTTGTGGTAGAAAGTAAAATTCAGGGTAATGGAAAAGAGACAAGATAAGGGGAAGAAAAGTTTATTTACCTCACAAAACTATTTAAAAATATAAGTATGAAGAGCTTGAAAGCAAGGGGAAGTAGGTAGGAATCTCTAAGAGACCTATAGTGCATCAGTCAAGTAAGAAGGGTAGGAAAATATCCCCCAAACAATTAAAATTAATTAAGGATAAAAGGATGATAAACATTATAAAAACCTATGGAAATCATGTCGTGATGTGACCTTACCTTTTCAAGAAATGTTGCACCTCTCCTAAAAAGAGCACATCCACAACGCCTCATCCCTCTGCAGCCTTCCCCAGTCACAATGGAACATATCTCCTTAAAAAATGGACATATTCCTAGGAATAATTATGGAACAACCTGACCTCATCATGGTATGACACCCCAGTGATAGACCCTCATGGAGTTTCCTCTCTTCGTTACTATGAGATTTATTACAGTCTAGAACTATAGTTTACCTATAAACACTCCAAAATCACCAGAATCCGAATTAAACCAAATATTTTAAAAATAGATCATAATTATACAATATAAAACAAAACGGTGGCATATGGGTGTCACAATGTAAGTCCAATAAGATATGGGTGTACACTACTGCATGGGGATGCATGGATAGTGGTTTTTTCTATCCCTTTAAGTACCACTTAACAGTGGTGAACACTAGGGAATGATGGACTCTTCCTAGTGGAACTTTCACATAAATTTTTTAGGTCTTCTATATAAGCTATAGAATTTCCCAACCTTGGTTCACTATTGATTATCTTATGTTCAGTGTTGGGTCTTTACTTTTTAATTATTTCATTTAGGTATATATATATATTCCTTATTATGACTTATATGTATGTTTTTCGTTGACTATTACTAGAAAATAATGTGATTTATTAATATGTTTTATTTTACCTAGTTTTTCATAATTTTGATCCTTTATTACATTCTTTAATTCCACCACATTCTAATATTACATTTATTTCCTTGCATTATTCATTATTTCTTAATAGTGGGAATGTGATTGTTGTTATCTCTAATTATTTTTATAGTATTTATTTTCATCATTCACTTTATATCGTTAATTTTTCTCTAAATGTTAAATTCTATGTTTTGTTCATTTATATCATTTTTTTTCCTTATTTACATCTATGTTTTAATCTTGGATCTCCATTTTTTCTTTAAAACTATTTTTAATGAAATTTTCAAAAGATTCTATAAATAAAAGATTAAATAAAATCATTAATATAATTTGTATCTAATTATTTTATTTTACTTTTCATGAATTTATTTATAATATGTTTTCAAAAAAATCTTAGTTTCCATTTAAAAGTGTAATTATTTTTTAAAAAAGGGTAATGAGATAATATAATGTTATTTTATCTTATTTAAATGAAAGAAAAAGGTTATTTTAAAATATTTTATTTCAAAATATCATAAAAATGATTAATTTATCAAGGTTATGCATGTAGTACATGGTGAGATCCTATTGGGAATATTTTCTCACACTCCACATGTAACATCCTAACCTGGGTTCCACACACTGGTACCCTGGTCTGGTCAGTCACATGACCTTAGGCACACCTCCTCATACTCTAAAGGTTACCAACTTGCAGCAAGGGTCTAATATCGTTCATGGGGAGACTATACCCTCTTTATCAAGTAGTACAATAGTGAAATAAATAAGAATAAACAAATGATATAACCATAACCAGAACAATACCTGAATCACATGATAACCAAAATAGGAAATACAATATCCAAAACTAACAGTATATATATAATAAAAAATAAGTGTCAAGAGTTTATATAAAAACCAAAAATAAATAAAGACACTGGAAACACACAAGTGGGTATCGACACCATGTTTGGTTCCCACATACATTCTCCATCCCATATCAGCAATCTAACACAAGGAAGTTTCCCTTAACCTCTCCTCCAACCATGAAATATATTTGTGTACCGATTAGGAATCTCAAGTTGGGTGTGAGTACAACTTAGTATGTCACCACAAACAGATTGTCTAGGAGACACTTAAAGGAATACACACTCACCCTCTGCAGAATCTAGGAGTTTTTTATGTCTATCGGCATATGACATCCACCTACGTTGAGTAATATAAATATTCTTATGAATCATCTGAACCTAATCCAATGTCTCTTGCATGAGACCCAGTCCCAATAGCTATGACTCACCTTCCTCTATCTAGAATAGAGTTCATCTACATGGAATACAATAAAGAGCCTCAAATAGTACCATCTGAATAGTTTCTTGATAATTATTGTTATAGTAAAAATCCACCAAAGGTAGGTGCTTCTCTGAAGACCCATTGAATTATAGAACACACGCTCATTTTATAACCTCAAGCACCTGGGTAGTAAATTCTGATTTCCCATCTATCTGTGCGTGTAAATTTGTACCATGTAAAACCAATATACCATGTTCCTTCAGTAATCCCATATAGAAGAGAGAATTAAACCATGAGACACATTTTAAAACAATAGTCTATGGCACCCCATGTAGATAGACTATATCTTGAACATACATGTATCCTAATTGATCCACTAATAATGTCTCCTTTATCATAAAGAAATGTTCTACCTTTGTCAAACAATCTAAAATCACTAAGATATAATCATTATTCTATGGAGTCCTTGAAATACCCACCAAAAATCCATGGTAATATCATCCCACTTCTATTTCAAAATGGGAAACAACTATAGTAAACCACCAGGTCATTTATTCTTCACCTTTACATGTTGACAAGTGTAGCATTGTGTCATAAACCCTGTTATCTCCTTTTTCATTCTTGGGAACCAAAATTGTTGATGTAGTTCATAATGAATTTTGGTCACACTTTGATTAACTTACCACTTCAAGGCATGAGATTCACAAATCATCTCTTCTTGTATGCTCATAGGCACAACAACTCAATTCCTCACATAGAAGATATCATTCTCATCTATTATCAATACTGAAGGTGTCTCCCTATCTTCAATTATTTACCTCAAGTCTAAACATTCCATATCCCCAAACTATCTTTCTCTAATCCAAATAAAAAGTGTATAATCCACTGAAATTGATATGAGAGTCATATACTCCTAACTTTCCTGATCCATAACATGCATCTCATCTAGTAAAGTCATTATCTTCCACTCAACACAAGACACCTAAACCTCCAGTGTTTGAGTCTTTCTATTCAAAGTGTCAGTAATAGTGTTTCATTTAACAATCATATATGCTACATAAAAATCAAACAACAGCATATACTCTACATACATCTTCAACTAAAGATTAAAATTTCACTGTGAAAAGATATACTTTAAGCTCTTGTGATCAATATAGATTGTTAAATTCTCTCCCAAAATGTAATTCCTATAACACTTCAAATAATACACCACTATATATAATTCAAGTTTGAGAATAGGGTAGTTTTGTTCATGTGGGCTCAACTGCTGAGACTCGTACACCACAACTCGATCTCCCTGCATCAACACTGCTCCAAGACATATCCATGAACTGTCACAAAACATCGTGTACTCCTCACCTGGCTCAGGAAGGATCAATATTGGTACTGATTTCAAATTCTTCTTCAAATATTAAAAGTAATTACTATATACTCAAGACCATTCAAACTATATCCCATTCTTATTCAAACCCAAAAGTGTTTCTTCCAATCAAGAGAATTATTTAATAAACCACCGATAATATCTTGTCAGTCCTAGTAAATTATGGATATCAAACAAATTCTTAGGATACTCTCATGAAACAACTACTTGAACCTTATCTAGGTCCACTAACACACCCTCCTCTGAGATGATGTGACATAAAAAGTGTACCATATCCATAAAAAATGACACTTAGATATATTGGTGTATAGCTGATTCTCTCTCGGTGTACTTCGATTTATTTCAAGATGTTAGGAATGATCATCCTAAGTCTTGGATTACACCATGATGTCAACCAAAAATACTTCAAAAACCCAATCCAAGTATAAATGGATGATTCCATTCATTAAGGCCATAAACATTATTGGTGTGTTCGCCAACCCGAACGAAATCACAATGAACTCATAAAGGCCATACCTGCATCTAAATGAATTCCTTAGTATATCAAATGGTAAAAATCTAAACTGATGATACCCTAATCTCATTTAGATAATGTATAAAACACAAGATCTCTATAGCAGGTCAAATATATAAGGCCCCGAACTTAAACCTTACTTAATCTTGAGTTATTACAAGATTACACCTTGAGGATCTTTTCAGGTTTAGAGTTTTAGAGAATTAGATCATAAAACTTTCATTACATTCCACATTTAGACAAAGTGGTTACATAAGGATAGTATTCATTTTTCCCATCAACGGAAACATATTTAAAATAAAACATGGATTCTTCCTTGACACTTCTTTGACACTATCATATCATGTACCTTTCCCTTGATCGGTGAAAAACATTTCAAAAAAACTTGGGATGAGCATAAAAACCTCAGTAAGGGTTATAAAAATATGGAAAGGAAACATGAGTTCATATATACATAAGAATGAAATCATACATTACCCATAAACCATAGGAACATCAACATACCTCATCAAATCATGAATAAATGATAGAAACCATAAGACATAAAGGTAACTTGAGGCATTCATAACATTCTTACATAGGGAGTAACCCTCTCGGTTACGTTTGGAATACCCATCACTGTATATTCCCTAAATATATTTGTAGAAACCTTAACATTTCACTCCTTCACATTACCCAATGCATTGGAGAGCTATATTGGGATCACCCACCCTTAGTTTATCACGGAACCACCCGTCTTCATAATAATGCCCAAGAACCTCAACATAATTGTATCACATAAAACATGCATAAAGGAAACATAACATTTCCACCTTTCAATCACAAGATATCAATACAACACATTGATATAAAAACATTATGAAAACCATTTTCAATACCAAAATAAAATAAAAGTAAAACATGGTATTTATTTTTCTTTTTAAAAAAAGTATGGCTTGTAGAGGAAGCTGAAACTCAAATAATGGTCACGGCGGCGGAAAAGTCGTTGTCGCCGCATACGTACGAAAAAAACATTCCCTTTTGTCATTTAGTAAACTCTTCATATAAAAAATATTCCTTTTGAATAAACTTAAAAGTCAAAGGGGTTTATACACCGTATAAAAGAAGGTTGTGTATAAAACAAAATATGCCTCAATGAAAAGAGATTGAGATGAAGTCCCATACCTCGGGTCCGACTTGACTCGGTCGTTCTTTAATCTTCTGAATAATAAACTTGAGTTAATTTCTACTTGTTTAAGAACCTTTTTCAGATTCATTATTCCTTTTATATCACTTATTTCCATGTCATGAAAACTATGTAATTATTTAAGTTAATAACGGTCGTTTTAATGATCATTGGTACTTGAGTCAAAAATAAACCCTTTATAATTACAAGTTGTTCATGTATCCATTATATCCAGAATTATACTCATGATTTAGATATCATATATATCATATATATCTAGTATATACATGCATTTATAATATTACATAACGTTTAGAGGTAAGAAATGAAATGCACCGTTCATGGAGACGGTAAGCCGTACTTACGCATGAACGCGGCTTCCATTTCTATTTCATATTTTATGAAATGTAATAATAATGATATAAATTTATATTATAATTCCAGTGTAATATCATATATAATATCATAACTCCATCCTTTATATGTCCCACATATGTTATTAACGAATCAAATCACTTTGAGGGGGCGGTAGTCCGCACTTCCTTAAATGAAGATATCGTGTTTACCCATAATGGAAACCATAAAGGTATGACCAAAATGAAAAATACAGAAGCTTAAGGAAAACATAAACATATTATATATCATATATAAATATAATGTCATCTTAATGGCCACCTCTGAAGGTGTTAAAAGAATGTTGAACAATCATTGTTTCGGGAGGCAGAAATTCGCCATCCACGAAAACAGTATGTTCTATAACCATTAGATGTAGGTGTGTGTAAGTGTAGCTCTAATACTTATTATAACATAATCCTATTATATGGAATATACTGGTGTTGTTACAAAATAAATGAATAAAAAGAGTTTAGGGGGTTGTAAAAGCAAAAAAAAACAAAAGAACACAAGTGAAGACATTACCTTAAAATCAGGTAACTCCCTTTGGTTGGAGCTCAAAGGCTTCCTTGGGAAGACTTATGCCCAAAGTGAGGCTTCAAGGAGTAATATAGGGAAGTGGATTGACAAAATGGGTAGGTTTTGGCCGATCCAAAGGCTTTGGAAGTGTGGGTAAGGAGGTAGAGGTGGGGGCCTTTTATAAGAAGAGAGGAGGGGCACTCTTGGAAAGTAAAGAAATGTTACTTTATTTTAAAATGTGTTTCGGATTCAAAAGGTCCCAAATTGATATATTTCTAGGGTAAGGTGATAAGGGTTCTAAATACACCCATCCAATAGGTTTTGGACATGTGTAGTTCATAGATTTTACATTATCTTTTCATTTTATTTAAATCCTTTATTAATGAGGTAATCCCTGCATCATCATGATGTCATATATAATTTAATTTATTTAATGTCTGAAAATTATAAAAAAAATATCATGATGTATTAAATCTTTTTATATTTCTAATGAATATTTATATTCAAAAATTGGACTTGTATAACCCCATTTAAAAATTGTTTTAGTAAAAAAACTCATGTCTGTGTCATTTTAATTTTAACATTAAATAAAAAGTTATTAATGTCATTTTCCTACCAAAGTGGCTCCATGGGGTACCCAAGTTGACCCATGGCTTTTCTTGGTCTCCGATTACACATCCAATAAGGGTAGGACATGTGTCTAGGTATTTTCATTTTATTATAATATCATTTTTGCCTTAAATTGCACTAATTACCTCTAATCGCGATTAAAAACTTTAAAAGTTACTATTCACCAAAAAATTATTTTAATCTCATTGAACCACATTTTACTTCTTAATGACAACCATGTATGTCATATTTTTGAAAATCAAATCACAGAAGTGGCAAAGTTTCATTTAAACAAAAAAATCAGTTTCTTTAACTACCACTTAGTGGTTTCACTATTCATCAAAAATTGAAGTTTTTCAGAAAAATACCAAAACTTCACCCTAAGATATATTTGATATTCTGAATTCAAAAATGATTTCTATTTTAAAAAATTCAAATCATATAAGTTACATTAATTAATTTAATAATTAATTCCCACTGTCATGACAAATAGCGTGTTTTTATGAAACAACAAATATCAAAAGATTGACACCAGTTTAAGTCCAATTTCAAAGTGAAATTGATTCCAATGACCACCATTGGATTACATGGTAAAAATATATTCAAATTTCACTTCAAAACCAATTAAAAAGATAATCTAATCATATAAATAAATTAGATTAAAAAGTGGTTTTGAGTTAAAATACAACATTTTTCATTATTCATTAAAAATGAACTTTATCAGAAAAATACCAAAAATTCACACAAAGTAAATTTTAATGTCCCAATCATAAAGAATAAGTTTATTTTGACAAACATATCTTATAAAATTGTCAAAATATAGATTTAAAAATGGTTTTCCATCAAAATGCAGTAAAACAATCTTTTTAAAATATTAGTGTATTCCCTGCTTAAGATTAGATTTATTCTCATTTTAAGCCTCTAAAACAATGTCTAATTCACTAATAGACATAGATAAAAATATCTATTATTCATTACTTACTTAGGATGTTACATCCTTCCCCCCTTTAGAAAATTGCATCCCCACAATTTATTTACTTATCGAATAAATGGGGGTACTTATCCCTCATTGCATTTTTAGATTCCCATGTTGCCTCTTCCATCATGTGGTTTTTTCACAAAACCTTTACCAGATTAATCACCTTATTCCGTAACGCTTGCTCCATGTGGTCAATAATCTGGACTGGTTGTTCCTCATAAGATAGGTTCTCTTCTAGCTGAACTACCTCTTTACTCAAAACATGAGATGGATCTGGCATGTACTTTCTCAGCATCAAAACATGAAAAACATTGTGTACCTGAGATAAACTCGGAGGTAAAGCCACCCGGTATGCAACTGATCCAACTCTCTCCATAATTTCATATGGTCCAATGAACCTTGGACTCAGCTTTCCTTTCTTACCAAATCGCATCACACTTTTCCATGGTGAGACTTTGAGAAAAACATGATCACCTACCTCAAAAGAGAGATCCTTCCTCCGGTTCTCCGCATAACTCTTCTGCCTGCTCTGAGCTGTTCTCATGTGTTTTTGTATCAGCTGAACTTTTTCTGCCAACTCTTCTACCAATTCTGGTCCCATTAGCTTTCTTTCACCCACTTTATCCCAAAAAGCTGGTGTTCGACACCGCTTCCCATATAACGCCTCTAATGGTTCCATCTGTATACTGGAATGAAAACTATTATTATATGAAAATTCAACCAAAGAAATATGTTGGTCCCAAATTCCCTGATAATCCATCGAACAAGCACATAGCATATCTTCCAAAGTCTGAATTGTTCATTCTGACTGTCCATCTGATTGAGGATAAAAAGTTGTACTAAAATTTAATTCAGTACCCAACGACTTCTGAAGGACTTTCCAAAAGTTAGAAGTGAACCTGGGATCACGGTCAGATACAATGGAGAGGGGAACTCCATGTAACCTGAATATCTCTTTAAGATACGAACGGGAAAGTTGATCTAGGGAAAAAGTATCTCTTATAGCAAGGAAATGAGCAGATTTAGTCAAACGATCAACAATAACCCAGATTGCATTATTACCTCGAGGGGTCTTCAGCAATCCCACAACGATGTCCATGGATATATTCTCCCATTTCCACTCTGGCCCTATTAAAGGCTGAAGCATCGCTTTCGGTAACTGCTTCTCTGCTTTAACCTGTTGACATGTCATACACTTCACAGTAAAATCAGCAATATCTCTTTTCATTCTATCCCACCAGTAATACTCCCGTAGATCTTTGTACATCTTAGTACTGCCAGGATGAACTGAAAACGGAGAACTATGAGCTTCACATAACAACTCTCCATTCAACTGTGAATCACAAGGCACACACAATCTCTTCCCAAATCTCAAAACGCAATCATTATCAATGTTGAATTCAGGCAACTTACCTTTTTGAACCAACTCTACCTTTTTCTACAACTCACTGTCTTGCTTCTATGCTTGCTTGATTCTGTCTGATAGAGAAGATTTCACTGATACAATAAACAAAACAGAATAACATCATGCACCAACAACTTCTATGCCAAAGTTCATCAAATCCTTAACCAAAGGATCACATTCCAAACGCAACATTGCTAATGAAGCATTACTTTTTTGACTCAAAGCATATTCCACTTTATTTTCTTTTCCTGGATGGTAATGAATTGTACCATCATAATCCTTGATTAATTCTAGCCATCTCCTCTATCTCATGTTCAATTATTTCTAAGTGAATATATACTTTAAACTTTTGTGATCGGTATATATTTCACACTTTACTCCATACAAATGATGCCTCCAAATTTTTAAAGCGAAAACAACAGAAGCTAATTCCAAATCATGTGTATGGTAATTTACCTCATGAGTTTTCAACTGTAGTGAAGCATGAGCAATTACCTGATCATTCTGCATTAGGACAAAACCAAGTCTATTCAATGAAGCATCACTGTAGATAACAAAATCCCCATTCCTGGAAGGTAGTGCCAAAACTGGATCATTCACCAATCTTCTTTTCTATTCCTTAAAACAATCATCACATTCTTTTGTCCAGATAAACTTAACACCCTTCCGAGTTAGCTTAGTCATTGGACTAGATAACCGTGAAAAAATTCTAACAAACCTTCGGTAATAGCCTTCCAAACCAAGGAAACTACGAATCTCTGTTACATTTGTGGGTCTTGGCCATTCTTCCACAACCTTTGTTTTTGCAGGATCAATGGTTATCCCATCTTTAGAAACAATGTGACCAAGGAAAGAAATTTGTTGCAACCAAAACTCACACTTGCTGAATTTCCCATACAATTTCTTTTCTTTTAAGGTTTGAAAAATAACCCTTAAATATCTTTCATGCTCCTCTTTGATTTTAGAAAACACCAAAATATCATCAATGAAAACCACCACAAACTTATCCAAGAAATCATGGAAAATTATATTCATTAATTCCATGAATACAGAAGGTGCATTGGTTAGCCCAAAAGGCATTACTACAAATTCATAATGGCCATATCTTGTATGAAACACAGTCTTCGGAACATCTTCTTCCTTTACCTTCAGCTGATGGTACCCCGATCTCAGACCAATATTTGAAAAAAACTGAACTCCCTGGAGCTGATCAAACAAATCATCGATATGAGGCAAAGGATATTTGTTCTTAATAGTGATGTTATTCAAGGCTCTATAATCAATGAAAAGTCTAATAGAACCATATTTCTTTTTAACAAATAAAACAGGAGCACCCCATGGTGATGTGCTAGGTCAAATGAAACCTTTCTCTAATAAATCTTGCAATTTCTCCTTCAACTCTAAAAGTTCAATTTGAGATATTCGATAAGGGGGTTTTTAAATTGGCTTAGCATCAGGAACTAAGTCAACAGTAAATTCAACTTACTGATCTGGTATTATTCCATGCAACTCATCAGGAAAAACATCAGGATACTCATTTACCACTGGCACATCATTAATCTGAATAGTTCCCTTGTTTTCCACAATATGTGCAAGGTAACATTCATTTCCATCTTTTACAAATTTCTCGGCCTCTTGATAAGTTATCAACAGTAAGGGTTCATTCTTGTACACAAACTAAAATTCTTTCGGAAAAGAAACTTCTTTAGCTCTACAGTCAATCGTCGCATGGTAAATAGAGAGCCAATCCATACCCAGGATAACATCAAACTCTACTAGAGGTAGAACAATAAAGTTTTCAAGTAGGTTCTTTCCACAGATAAGGATAGGAAGATTCTGATAAATTCTTTTTGCCTCAACATTTACCCCAGGTGTTTTTACCACAAGTTCAGGAGTCATTTCTTGAGATGGTATTGCCATTTTACTAGAAAAGGTTTCAGAGATGAAAGAATGTGTGGACCCCGAATCAAAAAACACACTGGCATAATCTGAAAAAACAAACAAAGTACCTGATACAACTTCATTTGATGGCCCGACATCTGCTGAAGTAGTTGAAAAGGATTTCACCACCCCTTTCTGCTTGTAGTCTAACTGCTTCCCATCACTCAAGCCCTTTTTCGGACACTCGTTTGCATAGTGACCCATATCATTGCACTTAAAACATTTCACTAACTATAAATCAAATTTGGACTTACCATCACCTAGATCTTTTTCAGTGCAATCACGAGCCTTATGTCCCATCTTACCACGTCGATAGTACTTTACAGAATTCAGAAGACATTCCCCAGCATGCCTATTACCACATTTATCACAAACTAGAAACTTAGTTTTCTTACCATCATACTTTTTTGAATAATTCTTCCCTTTCTCCGGCCACCTCGGTCTCTTCTTCTGCTGGTTGTTATAGAACATTTGATCATCGGAAAACTCCATTTCCACCTTCTCATCACATTGAACAAGCTTTTCATAAATTTTAAACTCATGAGAAGTTAATTCCCTTTGATATTTTGGTTTTAATCCTGAGTAAAAATGATTGATTTCACTATCAAGGTCTCGGATAAAATTTGGAGCATACCTTGATAATTGAGTGAACCTCTCTTCATAGGCAGCCACTGAGTCTTCCTCTTTCCTTAATTCCAAGAATTTTTTTTCCATCCTAAGTCGAACAGCCTTAGGAAAATACTTCTCAAGAAACATACCTTTGAATTCATCCCAGTCAAGAGCATCAATCTCATCAGCATCCCTGATATTTTTAACTATAGACCACCACTGATCTGCCTCACCCTCCAAACAGTAAATAGAAAGACTACCCTTTTGATTGTCTGAACACCCCATGACATTGAAAATCTTCTCTAGTGCTTTAATCCACCCTTCAACTAACACAGGGTCAGATGATCCTCTGAATGATGGGGGATGTTTCCTCAAGAAATGTTCCACCACTGACATGTTCCTCTGCGGTTGATCTGGCTGATCTCGTGCATGGATACCACCACCATTTATCGCTTGAGTCAAATGTGCCATTACTGAAACAAACTGTTCAGTTCCAATTCTGACCATCTTAGGATATAGATTCGGATGGTTATCTCTTTCTGTATACCTTCCTAGCACTGCTTCCCTGTTTCCTCTGTGGAAAACCATTCTGAACAAACATGTCTTAGATGAAGCAACATGGTAATCTTCAAATGCTATATCATTTCAAAAAAAATATTTTTGGAAAATCATTTAATAGAATCTTAACTCCTAAATTTATCTAAACCGACCTATGATACCAACTATAAGGCCCCAGCCTTAAACCTTACTTAATCTTGAGTTATTAAAAGATTACACCTTTAGGATCTTTTCAGGTTTATAGTTTTAGATAATTAGATCATAAAACTTGCATTACATTCCACATTTAGACAAAGTGGTTACATAAGGATAATATTCATTTTTCCCATCAACGGAAACATATTTAAAATAAAACATGGATTCTTCCTTGACACTTCCTTGACACTATCATATCATGTACCTTTTCCTTGACCTGTGAAAAACATTTCAAAAAAACTTAGGATGAGCATAAAAAGCTCAGTAAGGGTTATAAAAATATGGAAAGGAAACATGAGTTCATATATACATAAGAATGAAATCTTACTTTACCCATAAAACATAGGCACTTTAACATACCTCATCAAATCATGAATAAATCCTAGAAATCATAAGACATAAAGGTAACTTGAGACATTCATAACATTCTTACATAGGGAGTAACCCTCTTGGTTACGTTTGGAATACCCATCATAGTATATTCCCTAAATATATTCAGAGAAACCATAACATTTCACTCCATCGCGTTACCCAATGCATTGGAGAGCTATATCGGGCTCACCCTCCCTTATTTTATCACATAACCACCCATCTTCATAATAATGCCCAAGAACCTCAACATAATTGTATCACATAAAACATGCATAAAGGAAACATAACATTTCCACCTTTCAATCACAAGATATCAATACAACACATTGATATAAATACATTATGAAAACCATTTTCAATACCAAAATAAAATAAAAGTAAAACATGGTATTTATTTTTCTTTTAAAAAAGTATGGCTTGTAGAGGAAGCCGAAACTCAAATAATGGTCACAGTGGCGGAGAAGTCGTTGTCACCGCATACATACGACAAAAACATTCCCTTTTTTCATTTATTAAAAAATTCATATAAAAAATATTCCTTTTGAATAAACATTAAAGTAAAAGGGGTTTATACACCGTATAAAACAAGGTTGTGTATAAAACAAAATATGCCTCAATGAAAAGAGATTGAGACGAAGTCCCATACCTCGGGTCCGACTTGACTCGGTCGTTCTTTAATCTCCTGAATAATAAACTTGAGTTAATTTCTACTTGTTTAATAACCTTTTTCAAGTTCATTCTTCCTTTTATATCACTTATTTCCATGTCATGAACACTATGTAATTATTTAAGTTAATAACGGTCGTTTTAACGATCATTGGTACTTGAGTCAAAAATAAACCCTTTATAATTACAAGTTTTTCATGTATCCATTATATCCATAATTATAATCATGATGTAGATATCATATATATCATATATATCCAGTATATACATTCATTTATAATATTACATAACGTTTAGAGATAAGAAATGAAATGCACCGTTCATGGAGACGGTAAACCGTACGTACGCATGAACGCTGCTTCCATTTATATTTCTTATTTTATGAAATGGAATCATAATTATATAAAGGTATATTATAATTCTAGTGTAATATCATATATAATATCATAACTCCATCATTTATACATCCCACATATGGTATTAATGAATCAAATCACTTTGAGGGGGCGGTAGTATGTACTTCCTTAAATGAAGATATCGTGTTTACCCATAATGGAAACCATAAAGGTATGCCCAAAATAAAAAATACAGATGCTTAAGGAAAACATAAACATATTATATATCATATATAAATATAATTTCTTCTTAATTTCGACCTTTGAAGGTGTTAAAATAATGTTGAACAATCATCGTTTCGGGAGGCAGAAATTCACCATCCACGGAAACAGTATGTTCTTTAACCATTAGATGTAGTTGTGTGTAATTGTATCTAGAATACTTATTATAAAAACATCCTAGTATATGTATTATACTGGTTTTGTTCCAAAATAGATTAATAAAAAGAGTTTAGGGGGTTGGAGAAGCAAAATAAAACAAAAGAACACAAGTGAAGACATCACCTTAAAATCGGGTAACTCCCTTTGGTTTGAGCTCAAAGGCTTCCTTGGGAAGACTTCTGCACAAATTCAGGCTTCAAGGAGTAATAGAGGGAAGTGGAGAGACAAAATGGGTAGGGGTTGGCTGAGCCAAAGGCTTTGGAAGTGTGGGTAAGGAGGTAGAGGTGGGGGCCTTTTATAAAAAGAGAGGAGGGGCACTCTTGGAAAGTAAAGAAATGTTACTTTATTTTAAAATGATTTTCGGATTCAAAATGGATCACATTGATATAATTCTAGGGTAAGGTGATAAGGGTTCGAAATCCACCCATCCAATAGGTTTTTTACATGTTTAGGTCATATATTTTACATTATCTTTTCATTTTATTTAAATCCTTTATTAATGAGGTAATCGCTGCATCATCATGATGTCATAAATAATTTAATTTATTTAATGTATAAAAATTATAAAAAAAACTATCATGATGTATGAAATATTTTTATCTTTCTAATGAATATTTATAGTCAAAAATATGACTTTGATAACCCCATTTAAAAATTGTTTTAGTAAAACAACTCATGTTTGTGTCATTTTAATTTTAACATTAAATAAAAATATATTAATGTCATTTTCCTACCAAAGTGGCTCAATGGGGTCCCCAAGTTGACCCATGGATTTTCTTGGTCGGCCATGACACATCCAATAAGGGTAGGACATGTGTCTAGGTATTTTTATTTTATTATAATATCATTTGTGCCTTAAATTGCACTAATTACCTCTAATCGCGATTAAAAACTTTAAAAGTTACTATTCACTAAAAAATTATTTTAATCTCATTGAACCACATTTTACTTCTTAATGACAACCATGTATGTCAGATTTTTGAAAATCAAATCACAGAAGTGGCAAAGTTTCATTTAAATGAAAATTTAGTTTCTTTAACTACCACTTAGTGGTTTCACTATTCATCAAAAATTTAAGTTTTTCAGAAAAATACCAAAACATCACCCTAATCTATATTTTATATTCTGAATTCAAAAATGATGACTATTTTAAAAAATTAAAATCATATAAGTTACATTAATTAATTTAATAATTAATTCCCGCTGTCATGACAAATAGCGTGTTTTTATGAAACAATAAGTATCAAAAGATTGACACCAGTTTAAGTCCAATTTCAAAGTGAAATTGATTTCAATGACCACCAGTGGATTAAATGGTAAAAATATATTCTAATTTCACTTCAAAACCAATTCAAAATATAATCTAATCATATAAATAAATTTGATTAAAAATAGGTTTTGAATTAAAATACAACATTTTTCACAATTCATTAAAAAATGAACTTTATCAGAAAAATACCAAAAATTCACCCAAAGTAAATTTTGATGTCCCAATAATAAATAATTTTTTTATTTTGACAAACATAGCTTGTAAAATTGTCAAAATATATATTTAAACATGGTTTTCCATCAAAAGGCAGTAAAACAATCTTTTAAAAATATTAGTGTATTCCATGCTTAAGATTGGATTTATTCTCATTTTAAGCCTTTAAAACACTATATAATTCACTAATAGACATAGATAAAAATATATATTATTCATTACTTACTTAGGATGTTACAAAATAGGTCATTGATATAAGGAATAAGATATTGGTTCTTCACTTTCATCCAGTTTAACTTCTGATAATCAATACACAAGTGCAAGGTCCTATCAGCCTTATTTGCAAACAAGACTGTATAACCCCAAGGGGATGTACTCAAATGGGTAAATACCTTATCCTACAACTCTTCTAGCTAATTATAGATATTTTCAATCTTTTTAGGTTCCATTCTATATAGTAGAATAGAAACTGGGTCAACACCTCGCATGAGGTCAATCAAAAATTTCACATCTCTCTCAGGTGTAAACCTTGAGAAGTATTTAGAAAACAGATTCTGAAACATATCTACTATGGGTGTAAAGTCATCATTCTTCACACCTCCATCATCCAACAACATACTAGGAACTTGGGAGATGAGCTCCCTCGTTTGCTGGTGAACGGGCCCTGCACGGCCTGCCTAGATTTCCCATTCTCCATGAAGAATGTAATTTTCACCCTTAGGAGATGTAAAAGTAACACTCCAGTGGTAGTAATAAATGTGGGATTGGTATTCTACTAACCATTCCATGCCCAAAATTAGTTCAAATCCTAACATATTAATAATGTAGAGATCCCAAAGAAAATGATATTCCCCAACCTCAAGAAAACACACTTTCATAAATAGATATCCCTTGACCGTACACCCAAAGTTGTATATATCATCATAACTCCACTCATGAACTACACCTCTAGGCTCGAACCATTGAAAAAGTTGTGAAAAAATAAAGGAAACAGATGCACTAGTATCAAATAATACACTAGATAGCATAAAAGTATAAGAATAGTACCTCCCACTATCAATGGTCCAGCCCCTCTATCTACAAGTGTAGGATCAACTACATGTAGTTGTCCCACCCCTATTACCTGTGATGTAGAGTGAGTCCCCTAAACTGCACCACTCTACTGATATGGGTGCTCTTTCCCAGAAGCACCTCATCCACTGACTCTACTACCATGGCCTATAGAACTCCATTTACCAAACTAATGAGGTACAAAAGATACCCTTCCTTCACTCTGGTTCTCTCTATCCTCTCCATCATTACCTGTCTGTCACAGGTTCTTATAGAACCTTTATAGATATCCCAACATGATGCAGCCTCAGCACTCTACTGGTGTTGGGGGAACTATCTCTGGTAGTTTTCTGACCTACCACACTAGTGACAGATCACTCAATTAAGGTGATGTGTAATTGAACCTTCCCCTGGATACTCTAGTTGATATAACCCTAGCTAACACTTTCATAATGATGAATCATGTTCTCAGAATTCATATATCCTGATCATCCATCCAAATACACCTTTCTGACAATAGAATCCCCCTTCATGTTTCCCTAGGCTATGAGAGCCTGATAAACCACCTCAACAAACTTATTTAACCATAATATCTTAACCTGGGACATAATATCACATTTAATTCCATCTTATAAATTCCTTACCAAATTCATTTCATCCCCTAACAGCATTGGAACGAAATATTGTAAGTTATTAAAGAATCCAACATATTCCATCATAGACATACTCCCTTGGGTCAACTACAGGAACTCAACTACCTTCTCCTATCCTAGTTTCTCTAGATAAAAGTGCACCAAGAACTTCTCCAAAAAATATTTCCATACTATTCCATCTTCTTGCCCAGTCTGAGCTTGAACATCCCACCATCACTTCGTTGATCCTCATAACATGTAAGTAGTTAACTTGAACTTCTTCTCAATAAGAGAATCCAAATGGTCAAGTATAGTCTGGATGGACTCAATCAAGAACTCTTCCACCTCAGTTCTACCCACTCTGACAAACATCAGAGGGTGATACAACTGAAAATCCCATGTCAAATTATACATTCCCTTAAAAACCCATTATGGGTCGCTCGATAGAATAGTTCTTTTGGAACTACTTTCCAACTACCTCACCTGGCACTAATGGTGCCTCAGGTTCCACTATTGTTGGATGATCTTCAACCAAGTCCTCCTGTCATCCTCTCAATAATTTTTGTCTTGGAGTCATATCTCAACAATAAGAAACACACATATCAGGACACATAATAGAACATTAACACATCACGTAAGTGGGATTTTTAATAATCATAACAAGTCATTTCCCCCTTTTTCTACCGCACAGTCAAAATAGAGGCCTTATCACTACCCTTAACCATTCTACATCTATTTTATGGTTAACAAAGGATAAACACCTTATCATTATTCATGTTTCTCATTAGACACCCAATTTACACATTTTTCACTATTTTACAATTTCTCTCAATTTCACACTAAAAACCTTTTTCCATTTAAGTCACACAAGAAAAGAAAATCATTTCAATTAAATAGCTTACCCAAAATCCACTTTTTCGTGCATGCCTAAAAATGATGCATGTTACAATATAATATTGAGTGCCTAGAATAATGCATGAATACTCAAATCTCATTCCATATTGTGCCATCATTAAAATATAAGAAAAACCATAATCAATAATTACATCACACATCAAGTTCATCACTCGAGGTGAAATAACATCAACTGTAACAACACACATTAATAACAAAAATCCCACCCTAGGTACTTGGATTTTTCCCTCGTACATGGGTTAGAAACTCGCATGAAAAATCTCTTAACCAAGACTCAACTCATCTGATTATCTTATCTACCTTTATTAAATAGTAATATAAAATAAAATGAAATAAAACCATCTTTGATACCACTTTTTAACATCCTAAACTAGTTGCCACACATAGATTCCCCGATCCAGTAGGTCATATGACCTAAACCACACCTCACTATATGTTAGAGGTTGCTGACTATCAGCGAGGGTATAATATCAATCATGGGGAGACTATACCCTCTTTATCAATGAGCATAGTAGTTGAAATAAATAAGAATAACCAAATGATATAACCATAACTAGAACAGTACCATAATCACATGATGAGCAAAACAAGAAATACAGTATCAAAAACTAATTGTGGATATGTCATTCAAAATATGTTTCAAGTGTCAATATGAAAATATCAAAAATAAAGACACTGGAATCTTCCAAGTGGGACCAAACACCAATCATGTTTCCCCTATATGTGCTTCATCCCATATCATCTATCTAACATAGGGTCTTTCCCTTAACCAGTCCTGTAACCATGAAATCTATTTGGGTTCCAATCAAGTATCCCAAGTTGGGTGTGAATAAAACATAGTAGGCCACCACCAATGGATTCTAAAACAATATCAAGTCAAAAATAGTGTATTAAGTTTTATAAAGAATAAATACAAACAATAAAGTAAATGGTTTGTATTTATTGAATTAATCTTTATTTAAAAAATAACTCCTCGGTTCCCAAAGACACATATACCCTCAATACCTTCTTCATCCCATTCTAGAGTCTGAACTATATCATATACTCAATTCACATTTCATTATAAAATATGGGATTTAATTATCCATTTCATCTCAATTAACATTATGGATAATTTGGAACCATGTTATAATGCCAACACATTAGGTCTAGGTTTCCATTCTGAAGACCCCAATAGAATTTTGAAGTAGGATTCCCTATCCCACACTAATATATCAATTTATCACTATGGTCCTTTAAAGCAGAAGTCCTTATCCCATGCTCATATATCAATTTATTACAATGTGACTTTTAAGCAGTAGTCTATGTCCCACACTCATATATTAATTTTGACATTATGGGAATTTGGTGTGGAAGAACCTATCCCACACTCATATATCAATTAAATCACTATGGGATTTTGATACAGCAGAACCTATCCCACACTCATATATCAATTTATCACTATGAGATTTTCATGCATCACACCATGACCCACACATGAATATCACACAATCACATGTATCACAATATCACATGTATCACAATATCACATGTATCAAAATATCACATATATCACAATATCACATCAATAAAGATTAATAAACATCAATCCTCTTATCACATTTCAGAATCACAACAATCCATTAATTAATTAACAATTTATTTAATTCAATTCAATCAATTTCATAAACACAAAAATCTCATTAATTAATTAAACAATTAAATAATCCATTTCAATCCATTCCACAATCCCAATAATTAATTCAATAATTAATTAATCCAATTTAATCAATTTTAAAGCCACAAAAATGCAATTAATTAATTAAACAATTAATTAATCTAATTCAATCAATTACATAATCAAAATAATCCGATTAATTAAATCAAAAATTAATTAATCTAATTATATAAATTTCAAAATCACAGTAATCCTATTCATTAATTCTATAATTAATTAATCCAATTAAAAAAATTCATAGTCACAAAAATTCCATTAATTAATTAAATAATCAATTAATCTAATACAATCAATTTTTATAATCACAATAGTCCCATTAATTAATTCAACAATTAATTAATCCATTTTACACAATCCTATAATTAATTAATTAACCCAATTAATTAATTTAATGTAAGGTATTCAACTTATAAATTATCAATATAAATTCGAAAATAAAATACATGCAATAGAAATCAAGACTTTGGGATATGAATAATAGATGACATACCTAAAGAATATAGACAAATTATCATCTCATAGAAATCCCAAATTTAAGCAAAACGGTCAAACCCACAATGAAGAATGAGATCTTCAATCAAATCCTAGAAACAAGATCTATTGTATAATAATCCGTAAAACCAAGATCTATATCCAAAACCAGTAGGGTAAAACATACTTTTAATGGATAGGAGAATAATTATAATGGGGGAGGAAACCACACAGGATAATATTCACTTACCAGGAGGGTCCAGATCATCAATCAGGGCTTTGAATTGTCAATAACGAAGGTCGTAAACCATATAAATTCATCCATGAGCCTCCAAAATTGAGATAAAATGATTATGGGTTGAGCTAGACAATTTGGTGGTATAAGATGAAGGTTTGGGAATTTTTTTTAATAATTTTTGGGGAATTAATTTCCTATATGTAAGGTTTCCTACTCAGTGTGCACGGTTTCCCATAACGGTGCACCTCATCCAAGGGAGTTTCATGGTTACTAATAGAAGGGTTCAAAGTTTTAAAAACCATGTGTCAGTGGTGTGAATCTCCTGTGTTTGGGTTCACACAGTTTTTTGGCATGGTCGCACTATTTTGGGAAACCATACATCAATTGTGAATTGCCCCACATTCTTCAAAAAACATCCAAATATCACCCAAACACAACCAAGACAAAACCCAAACAAAAAATATTCAAAACAAGGAAAAATAGAACCTATAAATGATCTTGAGAGACCTCCTAATAAGGTTGGTTTATTATACTACATACACCTTCAGGGGTATGTAGGCCTTCCCTGACTAATGTAGGAGG
The DNA here is from genome assembly GCA_963277665.1 of Viscum album. Taxonomy (NCBI): domain Eukaryota; kingdom Viridiplantae; phylum Streptophyta; class Magnoliopsida; order Santalales; family Viscaceae; genus Viscum; species Viscum album. Next base: position 269,870,753 of record OY728166.1, read on the forward strand.
AAGCCGGGAACCACCTTTAGTAGCTTGAAATTAATATATTTGTATTTTTTTATTGGTGGAGGAAGGTAGAGATATATTTCTTATCATGAGGAGGTGGGTTGTATTTATTTTTAATTATGCTTCTATTTATGTCTTGGGATATATCTTATTATCCAGCCCTATCAAACTTTTTTATTTAAATTTTTTATTTCATCATTAACTTTTTTGGTTTAGTCATGTTTTATGTTTAAAGTTTAACTATACCAAACTAAATATGATTTGGATATATTCATGATTGGGGATAATTGACTTTTTGAGTAGTATGTTTTGAACTTATACAACATTTGGTTCTACCTTGTTTCATAACTATTTATTTTGTATGCATAACTTCTAGTGCATATAGAACGGTCATGTCAGATTCCTAATAGGGATTATTTTTTATCTAGGTGAAACTATTCCAAAGGGGTTTATTTTATTCCCTAAAACTAGTTTAGAAACTATGGAAATCAAGAAAGATCTTCAGGCTTTATTGTGGTCCATCTTAGGTAGCTGGTTAAGGTATCCCATGTTGGTTTGTGAAACTTTCCAAATAAATTATTCAATTTATATAGGTATAGATCAAAGTAATCAAGAATTCACATAATCATTTTGAGTTTTTTTATTAAAAAATAAAATATCAGTTCATCTAAAACAATAAGTTTATAATTGGGCATTCATTATATGGATTGATTGAAATATTTTAGGAATATTTTAGGTTCTTAATTTAAAGTTTGGTTGAATAATGAAAACCATGAAATGGTAAATGTGCATTAAATCAGGGTGATAACCATAGTTAAAGAAAATTGTTGGATTTTTAAACAATTTATTATGGTTCTGTTGAAAAATATAGAAATATGGAGCTAAATTTTATTATATTATTGTGTAGTTGGTGGATATTTTCTCTATTGTTTTAATGAAAAAGGGATTCTAATGTGAAAAACATTTTTGGTTCAAAACATTTTTTAGGAATTAAAAAAATAATTCATCATCCAGAGAATTTAACACATTGTGTTGTGGATAAAATTTGGAAAGATCTATGTATGTCATAGGGAGGCCAAAAATAGAAAATTATTTCATCATTAACTAGAGGAAAAATATATTGTGGTTAGATACTATGGTAATTTCATAAGTTTTTTATTTAGTTATGGTAATATAGTTAATTACATCATGGTTTAGGTAACACCATGTCATAGAATTGTCTATATAAGATTATTTGGAACTAAAAATGAATATATATTTTAGGAGGCTGAGATACAAAGGATGTGGTTTTCATGTTCAAATGGAATACCAATGAATAAAAATGTGCTAAATGATCATATATCATGGTGGTTCAAGTAATAGAAAAATATGATATTCTAAATTCCTATATTTTGGGGAATATTTTGATATTTGAATGAGTATTTTTTTTTAATTTGTTTGTAAAGGAATATATTGATTATATTTTCCATAAAATTCAAAGTGAAATTAAAGAGTCAGTAAATGAAAAAATGTGTGTTTTCTCTTATTATTAGAGAAACATCTACTCGTAATGAAAAGAGGAAGGAATAATTTTTCTAGAAGAAAAAATACTGAAATAAAAGAGATATATTATTTTTAGAGAGAATTATAAGAGAATTTTCTTAGTATAAATTCATTTAAATAATTTAGTTAATGAAGGAAGAGTATATTGATTCCCAAATTATTGTGTAATCTCTTTTTTTGATGTGAAAAAATCAAAATTTGTTCAATTGATAAAGCATTGTGTTCTTGTTGAGTGAGAGAGTAGTGATATCTCATTTTTACAAGGAGTATAAACTCCAAGGGATAGAAAATTTTCATTAAATTATAAACTAAATATGTTTTCTTATATTTAATTTTTATACATTTACCTATCACCAAATTTAGTTGTTTTATATAGTCTAGTGAGGGTGAACCATGTAAAATAACTTACACCTATTTGTGATTATTTATTATTTTTTTAGTGAGAGGGAGTTTATTTTAAACTAATGGGAAGGGATGTTTTTTATTAGTCATGACCTCATTCACCCCCACCCCCTCCCCCCTATTAGGGTATATTTCTTTACATGGAACCAATTAGTGGTGTCAGAGTGAAAGGTTTAGTTTGAAGGAGTTTTTCCTCTTATTATTCCATGGTTTTGGTATTGAATCAAAACGTTATTCCCATATTTAATATATATACCTTTCATCTATAGAATAAATGGATGAAATACTAAATTTAATCTATAGGTATTGATTATTACATGATAGTATTTCATGTAATTACAATAAAAAAAGGAAAGTTTCGATCTACCATAATGAAAATGTAATAATTAGGATGTTGATTCCAATAAAATCAATGCATTGGGGGAGATTTATCCAATGTAGTCTATATAAAATAATATCCAATAAATATTTAAATTTTATTTGGGATATATTACTTAATATATCTTTATGTGATATAATGTTAAGATAAGATAAAATACAGGTTATATGGAAAAAAATTTAGGATTTTATATTCACCCAAATGAATTCATTTTTTGTATTATTTAATAGGTATAATGTTGTTATGTAGTAAATGTGTTGACATAGAGAACCCCTCTGTGATATAAAAATTATGAAGAAAATATTGAGAATATTACAATCACATTTGAATCCAAAGGTCTTAGGGATTGAGAAAATTTATCTAAAGAACATTCCATTCAATAGTCATCATGGAATGATTGTTGTATATGTAATGATGAATGATGAGGATGATTCAATGTCATAGGATAACTCTTAATAAGTTTCATTGAATGAAATATAGAAGATTTTTATAGATGAAAATAACAAAGAAAAGGAGTTTGATGACATTATTTCATTCCATTCCACATATCCAAAAGGGTTTAAATGAAAATATTAAAGGGAAGATTCAAGTCACATGATTTTTAAGTGGAATGGATGGTAACATTACTACTAAGTTCTCCAATATGATATAAGATGATAGAGAAAAATATTTCCCATAAATAAACTATCTAGAGATATGAATGGTAAGAATAATTTTTAGTATGATTTCATTAATAATAATATATTACTTTCATAAAGAGGTAATATTTTGGAAGAAATTGAAGTAGTGTAAATTGAGGATTTAAAAAATCTCAGTAGGAATGTTATTAGGTCTATCATTGATGGACAAAACAAATTCTAGGTAAATTAGTGGAGAAAAAGTTAATGTTTAGGGTGTTCTATATCTTGTGTTAGAGTTGGAGGAAACACCTGAAAAAGGTTTTTTTGGAGAGATAAATGATGAAATCAAACTCTGTGGTACCAGAATGAATGATCTATTTACAGAAAACAATGGAAAAAGATTTTTTCAAGTATGAACTCAAAATTTTTAAATTTTAGAATCTATAAAGTTTAGATAATGTCATAGATTTCAATTTTAAAGTGTATGAACATTCACAAATTATTATTTATTTAAACCATACAATGAAAAATATGGACAAATTAATTGAGGATTTTCAGGTAAAAATCCTCAAGATAAGTTAAAATATTGATTGTTTTGAATGATCTAGGACTCTGGGTATGACATTAGGAAGATAGGTCACATGGAATGTTGACAATTTTAAGGATATACATGTTGATAATATAAATATATTAATGGAATTAATATATTCATAAAGATCTTATAATAGAGAAAAAAGTTGTGTGTATCTTGATCTTATAAAATGGATGTCTTGTTTGATTCAAATCCTCAACCAGCCAAACCTTGGAGGAAAATTTATTTTGGATATACCTAAAATAAAATTTAAGTAGTAATAAAAATCAAAAGTGTACTCCTGATACTAAGTTTTATTTTTATGGAAATATAGGGTATATGAAAAACTTGTGTTACTAAGCAAAGAGGTACTTCAATGCACATAAGAAATAGAGACAGGTGAACAAAAATCAATATTTTTAGTATGTTTTTATGGTTACTATTTTTTATATAATGATTATAGAACTAAAGAAACATATTTTTCATCACGGATGTGGATGAATGTGTTAAGGGATACTTGGTTTTGTAGTATGTGAAAACTCAATAAGTCATCAAGTAAGCTTAATATTCAAAATTGTTTTTTAGGATCACAAGATTAAGAATACCCATCATATCTAGAGGAGGAACATGTATATAAACCACCAATATATATGAATCATAAAAAATGGTTTAATAAGAAAAGTGTTGAGAATTATATTTTTTTAATATGTATTTGAATGAAATATATCAAGAAATTATGTAATTTTTTTAATGGAATACATACTTATTATATGATAGGAAACATGGATATAATCAAAGTAATTGAATATATAAAATAAGGTGTCATAAGGTTCCACATTAATGATGGTTAAAATATAATTGTCTCTAAAGGGATAAAATTTATGGATAGAACATGAGGATACTAAATGTAATATTTTTTTAAGTCCTTTTTCAGAATTTACTATGTGTAAGTTAGTTATGGGATTATGGTAATGCAGTAATTTTTACCATGAATACTTATAAACTAAAGGGAAATATCAGTGTAATTGTGAAGGAGGGAAACTATATAAAGTGAAATCTTTATTTTATTATTGGATAGAAATTATTTTATATTCTATCCAAGGAATATGAAAATAATTTATAGTGTAAATAACAAGTCCATTTAATCTAGAAATACTTTAAATAACTAGAGGATATGAAGGTTTATATGATATCTATAAGAATATATCTAATTTTACTCATATATGTGAGGTTTTCTAAAATAAATCTATCATTTGGGAGATATACATGATTAAGGATAATAAATCAATGAGTTTTTTATAATTAGTGATTGTTTATGTTTGTGAGTCGATATCACAAAGGGTTGTTGATGGAAAGTGGTCATAGAAAATATTTATTTATAACTATAGAAAAATTTCATTGTGATCACTCGTAAATAAAAGTTGTTAAAATGGATAAGTATTTATTATATATTAACAAAAAATATTTTTTGATATAAAATTATGATATTTTTTATAGAAAATGGATTGAATATCACTAATTGAAATGTGAGTGATTATCTTAAGAAGCATGTGATAAGTCATCAAGCCTACATGGTGAGAACACCTCATCAAAATGGTGTGATTGTGATGAAGAATTACCTAATAATAAAATATGGCTCAAATTATGCTTATTTAAGATACCTTATAAGATAATTTTTTTATTTAAGTAGTATTAACATTAATCTATATCAAATTTTGTGTTTTGTTATATTTTGATGAGTAAAAGGCGCCATACGAGATATATTATGGGAATGAGTCTTCATTGAAGTATATTTATATATTTACAAGTATTCATTTTAATCTCAATAAAGAGAAGAATCATGTGATTTATGAATATCATATATATAAATGAATATTTATTATTTTATCATCAATGAACATGATATACAAATTCTTAGACAAAAATCATGGAAGAATAGTTAAAATCTAATATGTTATTGTGGTGAAAAATGAGATGATTTTTCAACAAAGATTGATTTTTTTTTGGAGAAACCATTGAACAGTTGATTAAATATAAAATATATTTTATTTTTTTTCAATTTTGAGAATTAATAAAAATAATTTTAATATAAGGATATATTGCACATAAAAATAATTTTTTAGGAAAAAAATGTATGTTTAAAAATAAAAAATGCATTTATTCTTATTCATTATCAAGTAATGATCATCAAGTGATTTATAATTTTTTTGAATATATATATATATATAATTCATTTCATTAAAATTAGTCTTTAATAGTGATTATATTAATTTATAAAAATAAAAATACACAACATATAGAGAAAAACATTATTTGAAAAATTGGCCGTATAACATTAAATTGTTTTAATCATATACCATTAATTATTTATCATATATACATTAAAATTAACAAATATTTTAGTATTTGAATCCTTTTTTTAATTTTATATACACATAAAATAACAATATTTAATGAATAAAAATACAAATTTTTATAATAAATCATTTTAATTGATTATTATTTTTTAATGCATTACAAAATTATTTTCTATGTGTGAATTACATTGTTTTAAATTTTTATTGAAAATTAAACAATATTAATGTATGTATTGAATATTGTTATATCAAAAAACCATATTTCCAATATCTATATATCCAAAAACCATATTTCCAATGAACATATAAATCATGGTTATATTACAATCCTATATATTTCCTTGAATACATATCTAAAATCATTAATCTAATTTGTCTACTTCATTTTACAAAATTATATTATATTTCAAAAGTTTTCCTGGTTTTCATAGTTATAATCAGAGTTATGGTCTTCAAATAAATTTGTAACGGTGATGATTTCATGTTTGTGGTCTTTTTATTTACATGTGGTTTTATTTATCTTATAGTTTTCTTAATGATGTTTCATTTTTCATTCTCATAATGTATTAATGATTATCATTCATTGAAATATTTTGCCTCAATAAGACAAATTTTAATTTATTTTAGTTTAGTGTTTCGTGTGAACCAAGTTATCTAATATATTAAAAAAATTAGAGGTGTTAAAATTACATAGCATGAGGAATATAGGGTTTTGGAATCTATATTAGTAATATCTTTATGGATTAGTTTGGTGATGCATTAATCGTCTATGAACCCAAAAAATTAGAACTCAAATGTTTTTTTCCAGATCGAAAAATTTCCACCAATAAATCTACTTATTAGTTTGCTGAAGTAGAATAATTTTAGGGGACTTGGTTGTTATATTTCTCCTATTGACATTTAAATATATTTATTATTATAATTATTTTATATATAAAAATCTTTGTGATGGATCCTTAGGTACAATCGATGCCTTCGGAACATCGTCTTCTACCTCAAAATATCATAAAACAATTATGGGTACACATTAGTTTATGAGCCTAATTTAATCATTTGATTTATTTTCCTATCAGTCATATGAAATTTAGAGTTGAAAATGAATACTATCATCTTGAATATCGGTGCCTTAATTCCATGTAGGGAGAATTATCCCTCCATTTGAGAACATTCACCTCAATTCCTTCAGCTTATGATGGGAAACTATAGAGGTTCCTAGGGATAATGGGTTTTTTGGAGGCATCCCAAAAAAGGACTAAAGATTAATGTGGATGGATTGTGTGGTTAGTGAATCATAGGAGGTGGTGGTATCATCTGTGATATAATTTGTTCATTGTTTATTGATTTTACCACCAACTATGGCTCTGGGAACTCACTCACAACTAAAACAATATACATTCTCTATGGCCTAACTTTATGTAGGTTGTACGACATCAATTTTTTAGTCTTGGAGACCAACTCTCTATTGCATTCTAGGTTTTAACTTAGTCACAAAATAACTTGTTCCCATGCCAAAAAAAATCAGAAAATGAAAACACCTCCTTCATCATCAAGTAGAGATATTTCACACATGTAAAGAGGGGAATTAAGATATTGATAACCATACTAGTAAAGGGAAGTAAAATGAAAATCTTATCATCTACTCTTATATTGTATCTCTCCCTCCTAATTGTAAACTCACTGATAGTGGGGACATATTTAGGCTCCATCACTTTAGACCACCATTATCTTATATTGGTTACTTTTTACTTAATAAAATATTAAATTTTGAGTGGTTGTTTCTTAATATAGAATTGATAGAGTTGAATTTTGGTTACTCATCATTTATTTATTCTCTTAGAGGGGTAGTGACTAACCTCCTAGTATTCTGGGTAGAGTTCATCTGGGTTTGAGTGAGATTGTACATCAATAGAGTCTCCTCTCATTTAACATTTATATACTACAATTGGATATATCAACCCTTACATGATACCAAATTTGATGATGTTTTCATTGAAATCAATATAGAAATTAGGGTTTGGTGGTATAATTTAGTAATGATTTTATAATTTTATATCCTTATATGACCAACTTCTAAGTTATCCATTCATTGAACATTTTTTCTTTTTTTTTAAACTTCATACCATTCACCTTCCCCTTCTAATAGATATGATGACATATTTATTATATGATTCTTAGGTTTATCTTTCTTTACTTGGCATTCATTTACACTATTTTTAATAAAATCCTTAAATTATAAATATATTGATATTATATATCCCAAAATTTGGTGTTATATGTAGTAGTTGGGGTGGTAAATTAAACCTATGACCTCATAATTCCTAATTTATAAGAGATTAATTAAACATTAATCTCATGTATAAATGAGAAACTCAAGAACATGCTCTTGTATAATAGAATACACTGTGTTTTTTCCATCATCAACATTATATCAACTCTACTTCATATTCATGTTTTTAGTATTAGGGTTTGAATATTTATATGGTTGTTATTGATACCCTAGAGTTTGTTCTACTTAGAACCTAATTATATAGGTTATAAGGTTGTGTTCCATAGCTGATTTAAAAGTGAGTATCACTGTTTTATACTTAAAAAAATAATATGGATTATACTAATTCATCTTAACAGAATTTATCTTCAGATACTATATAACATCCACCCAAAAATGTGTTATCTTATAAAAATATCAAAATCCACCATGGTTCATAAGTGTCATAATCATTGTAATTAATTTTTTTATTAATAATTTCACAAATTTTCAATAGCTGATCCTTTAAAAGTTTCATCTTTATAAAGTATGTCAATCGATTCTATCAAATGATGAAATCACATGCATGTTCATTCCACCAATATTTGTGGTTCTTAATTGGAGAGGTCTTAAAGTCTCATTACTTAATATTGTGGATAATTGGATGATGAATCACTGATGATGATTCTCTTCAATTGTTATTAACTTGATTACTAGGTTCTTATAAAAAATTTATACATGGATATCTTAGTTCTAAACACAGAACTAAAGTTTGTATACCTCTTATTTCTATGGAATCCCTATAAGTAGGCAACATCAGGAGGAAAGATACATTATAAGATGGAATGACACACAAATACCATAATGGTTGATAAGCGAGAGTTACGACTATTTGGTGTTTGGGGGTTCAGATCCACCAACCTAGGTTATGTATTAGTCATAGGTTGTATGGGCACATGTAAGACCACTATAGATTCTAATAGAATAGTTATGGAATAAAATTTATAAATATATTGAACTAGAAAAAATAATATCCATTTAAAAAAATAGATTTTTATAAAAAAAGTCATTGTGGGGTAGGGGATTAGCTAAAGGATCAGGGTGAAGAATATCTAAACCTAAACCATACACAAGTCAGTACATTTTCTACACTATCTTCTCATATTGTATCCACTGCTCTTTATGTTATTTTTTCTCCTGGAAATGGTTCTCTTATTTTTATTTATACATGATATTTATAATCTCATTATAATCTTGAAAACTCTCTTTATACTCTATAGTTGATGATTAGTCTACAAGGGCTCCATTTGAGCTAGTCGATGACCTCACATAAATACTATAATAATAGAAAGATTTCGATCATGAACCAATACTGATCGGACTTCTTTTCATGGTACCTTGAATAGTCACTCGCATCTGAGATGCCTCATCAAAACCTAAATCATGGGAGGTATCACCCTCAGTCTTAGTCATACTCTCTCATTAATGAGAAGTCATAGCCACATACATCTCCTTTAAATACAATTTGAATAAAAATAGTAAATAAAATTAATTTTAATTAATTTTAAAGACCAAAAAAATATTAAATATGATCTTATTATGGTTTTCACGAGTAATATCTCATATCATAGGATTGATGTGCATGCTATTATAAACATCATACTATGTAACACTGTTATAATTAGCTGCCTACAAAAATATAACATAAACATTTTATATTAAAGGTATATATTAATTAGTAAACAAAATTTATTACCCTAAGTCATCAATAAATACTAAATATATGGATCCCAACACTATGTATGACCTCTCTCCTCCCCTAGTTTTTTCAAACTGGTGATGAACCCCTATAAAAATTATCTCATATCTAGTAGGAGAATAATCCATCCAAAGTTTGGGTTGTGATGTAATCAAGTTGAAAATGAGACTGATAAAAAACTATAAAAGATACTCTCTCTATGGCCCTATTTTTAACATTATAAAAAAAATGATGAAAACACTCATCCATAAAAATCTATCAAGCATATCAGATGGAGGCTCTCATGCTATCACCAATTTTATACCACAAACTATACTAATAATTTATAATAGAAAGTAATTAATTAGATAAATTTAAAAAAAATATTTCTTACATACCATCAGGTGATCGAATATACAATGTCAAACATTGATGGGAACCTAATCTTGTGACACCCATAGATCTGAAAAATAATTTTATTGAATCAAACCTGCATGTCCAAAATTAATATGTGAAATTTGTTAAAAAACTTTTAAATAACGAAACAATTAGTACATAAATAAATTAATGAAAATTAATTAAAAAAACATCCCTCCATAAGAATGGATCTAAATCAAGTGACACATTTTACTTGAGAATAGGTTCTAGAATCATCGATCACACTAGGTCGCTACCGATTCTGGTCGATGGTGCAATTGCAGTATCTTACAGGTCAGAAGATGGGTCATTAAGATGGTCACTATAAAGGTTAATATCCCCAAGGGGATAAAACAACTCCTCCATATCAATTCCATCCATCTAAAACATAGGAATAATGTTACCAACGAATAATTTCTAATACAAATATAAAATATAAAAAAATGATAAATATTATGTGTTTTTAAAATTTGTGTTAATTATACTTAATTTTCACTAATTATTCCTAACATTTGTTAATTATTACTAATTATTTATAATTATTATTAATTAGTTTGAGTTGTGCCTTATTATTTCTAATTATTATAAATGATTCTGAATTAATTCTGATTTTTTATAATTATTGCTAATTATTACTATTTATTGTTAATTATTCATAATTATTTCTAATTATTGTTTATTATTCCTAATTATTGCTAATTATTTCTAATTATTCTTAATTATTCTTAATTATTTCTAATTATTAATAATTATTTATAATTATATATAATTATTACTAATTATTACTAATTATTACTAATTATTGATAATTATTTCTAATAATTACAAATTATTATTAATTATTACAAATTATAACTAATTATTCTTAATTATTTCTAATTATTCCAAATTATTTCTAATTGTTGTTAATTTTTCATGATTATTTATTCTTCTTATTAATTATTCTAATTGTTCCAAATAATTATCAATTATTAGTAATTATTCTTAATTATTGCTAATTATTCTTGATTATTAATAATTATAGTTCATTATTACTAATTATTGATAATTATTCTTAATTTTACTAATTATTACTACTAAACTAATTAGTACTAATTATTAATAATTATTCCAAAATATTTCTAATTATTACGAATTATTCCAAATAATTACTAATTATTCCAAATTATTACTAAATATTCTAATTTTTACTAATCATGAATAATTATTCTTATTTTTTAGGAATTATTCCTAGTTCTTACTAATTATTAAGAATTATTTCTAATTATTCGTAAATTTTTCTATTTTTTACAAATTATTACTATTTTTTGCTGATTATTCATATTGTGTACTAAATATTCCTAATTTTTACTAATTATTTCTAATTATTACAAATTATTACAAATTATTCCTTTTTTATTAATTATTACTAATTTTTACTAATTATTCTTATGTTTTACTTATTATTCATTATTATTTTGAATTATTTGTAATTGGTGTGAATTATTACTATTGCAAATTATTTCTAATTCCTTTGAATTATTACTAATTTTTCTGAATTATAACTAATTTTTCCTAATTTTTACTATTTATTTTAAATTTTTTCAATTATTTATAATTTTCACCAATTATTTCTTATTTTCACCAATTATTGCAAATTTTTACTGATTATCTCTAATTTTGACAAATTATTCATTATTTTTACTAATTATCTCAAATTTTTACTAATTAATACTAGTTATTAATAATTTTTCTTAATTATTACTAATTATTATTAATAAATTAAATGAACAAAAAATTATAAATAAAAAAATAATATATTAAATTATTTATAATTTAAAATATACCTTATAATGGAAGTTTGTATCGTAAAGACTAGATTTGCAACTCTAAAATTTCTTCTCCAAAAACTGAAAATTTTGAGAGGGAACCAGAGAGGGATGGAATGGGAGGTGTAGAGATAATGAGAGGGGGTAGTGTTTTCATTTATTACTAGTTTTTTTTTACGACGGATTTTTTGTGATGGATTTTTTGCTGCAAATAACAATATTTTTGATAGATATTTGTGACGGAAGAACCTATTTGTGACAAGTATTTTCAATGGACTAAGCATTTTTTCACAATTGATTCCCACCATAAAAAATTTCCCCACCTATCAAAAAACTATTTGGGATGATAACTATGTCACAAATAAACCCTCCAAGATATTTTTTTCTAATGGAATAACTTTTTCATCATAAAAAATATTTACATTAACACATTTATGACATGCTAGTGAAGTCATTCATAAATAACCCTTACCCACCATCACAATTGTAATGGACTAGAGAAGTCCTTCATAAATAACCTTTAACTTTTATCATGCGTGCATTGGTGCCAATTTTATTTGTCATGGATATAGATTCTATAGAAAATAGTCATCTCTAAAAGAGTTATTTGCATTAGAAACGTCTTCTTATCACAAATACCAACTTTATGACACCTATTTATGACACACTATATATTCATCACAAATATTCCGATGTAAAAATCAATTTTTTATAGTGAGAGTGGGTGGACGGTATGCATTTATTATTGAAAATTGAACAATATAACCTAAAAAATACCACTTCTACATCCCTTTTATCGATCAAATATTATAATTACAAGCTGGGAAAAGACATTATTGTTTTCTTGATGGACATTTTTGTTATTTTTAGGTCCCCATAGCACCAAGAGACCAAGAAAAAACTATGTTCATGTATCCCATTGGTATGTTTTCATACTGAAGGATTCCTTTTGGGTTATGCAATACCTCGGGTACATTACAACATTTCAGGGTAAGCATATTTTCATATCTGATTGAAAACTACTTAGAGGTATTTCTCAATGACTTAATTGTCCATGGGGAATGTTTTGAAATCTGTTTTAAAAATATCGACAAAGTATTAAAAAATGCTTTGAAAAGAACTTGGTTTTAAACTTTGAAAAACGTCATTCCATTATAAATAAAGACAATGTCATGGGCCACATCATTTCTATGAAGGGGATTCAAGTAGACAATGATTCGGTTGACATTATTTCCACACTACCTTACCCTACCACTGTGAAATATATCAAATCAATTTTAGGTCAATATGGATTCTATAGAAAATTTGATAGGAATTTTAGCAAGATATATTTGTCTCTAACTAACCTACTTAAAAGGGATAATAAATTTTTATCTGATAAATAATGTATGACAACCTTTAATAGACTCAAGGAGAGCCCGACCACAACTAGTGTAATCAGTCCACCAAGGTGGGATCTTCCTTTTGAGGTATTATGATGTATCCAACCAAGTAGTGGAAATAATGTTTTCCTAGATGATTAATTAACACCCTCATGTGATATCCTATTCTTTACAAACCCTAGATACTAACTAAATTAACTATACAACAATGGAAAAAGATTTTTTTTCCATTATTTATGCATTGGAAAAATTCATTCATGTTTCTTAGGAAGTAAAGTGGCATTTCTCTCTAACCATACAACACTCATATACTTGTCCAAAAAGTTAATGAAAATAAAAGATTGGTGATATGGGTGCTACTGATACAATAATTCAACTTGGAGATCAAAGATAAGAGGGGTTGTGATAAAGTATTTTCATACCACATGAGAATATTGTCTCACACAACTAAGGTAGAATGTATCACCCCGGTTTGAGGTATGACACATTTTATTATTTTCTTCATTCATGTTTAAGATGGTTTGGATAAAGTTCTGGAAGTGTTTGGATGATTAAAGGGAAAGAAAATTGAAGTTTGTATCCACGTCATAAATGTATTTCATGACATTAATAATGTGGGACATATTTCATGTGGTTATTTCATAACGTGAATGGTTTCTCTAGGTGTAGCTGGGAAATACATGACATGAAAACCATTCATGTTGTGAAATTGGTTTCTCTTGGAAAATAAGTCGAGGTGACATGAATATTGGTGTCAGTGGAATATTAATGAATGCATGATGTGAATTAATAATTCACATCATGAATTTCTGGATCCTATCCAGATTTACTAAAATTTATCATTCGTATTTTTTCCTCCCTCTTAACTTCAAAAGTTCCTCTTGGAAATTTTTGGTAAACATTGATGTCTAAACATTGTTGGCAACAAATCTTTGAGAATTCATTTGTGAAATCAAAGGTTTGTTTCTCCTCCTTCTTCCTAATCTTGGATCTCCATGTTTTGTTTCTCCTAGAACCCTATATCAGTGTGTATGACTAGATATATGGGTTTGGATTTATGGTAATGAGATCTTGTCATGTTTTTATATAAGAATTGAAGGAAGAGGTTGATCTGTGGAATCATTTAAGATTTTTTGTGTGAATATAATCCTAGTAGGTGTATTATATCCCACTCTACTTTTCTAGAAGTTATTGGATTGAATCTTGAAAAATCATTGTTTGGATTTAATTTAGAAATTTATTCTAAAAGCTATTTGGAAAACCCATGTTTGATGTGATTGCAAATGGATAGTTTTGAAAGGTGAAACAATGTTTTTGTTCTAAGAATATTTTTAAATTTTACTATTTTTAAATAAGTGTTTTAATTTGTAACTTGGCATAATTGTGTTGGTGTGAGTTCAAGTTCATATGGTATGAGTAATGTTCAGAATTATTGCCATAAATTAATAATAAACTGAGGATGGATCAGGGTTAAAAGTACCACCATAAAATGGGTTCACCAAGAAATGTCTTGGTAAAAAGATGACTCACCCCTCATGATTATAGGGAGGTCTATAGTTATATGAATATTATGTGTGATTGGGTATAAAATTGGAATAATTATACCAAATACTAAGAAATTGTTTGAAAAGAATTATTTAATGTTTTCCATGAAAGTTATTTATAGAATTGATATAAATTGTTTATTAGCTTCTTGTCTGTTTTATATAAAATGTTCTAACTTGTTCTTATCTTAATGGTGTGTGATGTGAAGGATTTTATAAATCCTACAGAGTGATATACTCACCCTTTTATTGGGTACTTTGGTGAATTTTTAGATGTTTTCTATCAACATACAGGGAAGTTTCATGTTTCCTACTTCTCTAGTGGTGATCCTTGATGTCATAGTTTGGTTGTTGAAGCTGGAGTTAGGGAGTGTTTTCATATTAGTCTATTATAGTTTCACTTTGGTGATAATGCCTTTCTATTTGGAGTCATATCCTTGTACCTTTATTTCTTTTTCATTGTTACTTTTTTATTATTCTTGTATTGATATTTCTTGATTTATGTGAGTGATTATTAATGAATCATATAATTGAGTTTTATTGTATTCTTTATTCTCATCAGGTTGTGTGTTCTTCAGTGAAAATCATCCCCCAATGGTTTTCTAAGCCCTTTGAATTTATTTATATCCATTTGTGTCCTCGGGACATCAATTAAGGCTATTATCACCTCCATCTCTCCCCAAGCCAATGGGTGAGGGGTGGGGTATTAAAAATTGTATCATTCATGGTTTTTCCATACATATTTTTGGTATAAATGTTATTTTTTTGTTTAGTCCTAGATTTCGGTTAGTATTAAGGATATAGTAATGTTAGAACATGAAATTATATCATAAAAATATATTGGTAAATTTTTGTACTGAACTTTAAGTTACTAGGGTTTTCAAGTACAAATTATTCTATAACACTTCAATAGGTGATGTTATCTCATTATTATGGGTTTAGTTGATGAGTGTTGAATATCATGCATTACTAAAAAGGCTTCCCACTAGGACTACATAGTTCATTTATTGTTCAATTTTTTAAAAAAAAATGGTTAAAATTGTTTATTTTTTAAATGATGGTTGCATTGGTTGTTTCACATAGTGATCATAATTTTTTATAATGTTTTGAAATTTATTCAAGCCTTCAGTTTTTAGAGAGATATTTTCCTAATAGTGTATTTTTTAATGAAAATGGAACTAGGAATACACTGTATAAATTATCAAAAAAAAGATGATGAAAATGTGGTTTCACCTGAACCATAGGTGAACCAAAAACTTTTATAGAGTATTGTTCAAGTGTTTCAAGTCATTTATGTAGGAAATATAAATTATGAACCAAGAAAAGTAGATTATTCAGTGAAGTTTCATAATAAAAATACACTTGTATTTTTAGGGGATTCTAAACCTAAAAAATAATAAGTATGGATAAACCAAATGAATATAATCATTTATTTTATTGGTACACTATTAGAGATAAAGATTAATTTGTAAACCTATATGTTGGAAGATCTTGTACACTAATAATGGGATTTAGTTGTCCAAGATAAATATGAACAAGGACTTGTGTGAGAGGATTTTGAGGAATTTTTTATTAAAAAATTTTATCTCCACTCTTTCAAAATATAATGAACAACAGAATTCTTCAATTTGAAGTAGGAAAACCTCTCTGTGAAAGAGTATTCATATAATTTTATGATCTAAGTTCATTTTTTTCATAAGTAACTCCTAGTGAATCCTTGAAGGCACATTTCTTTAAGCCAATATTATGACTAAATATATGATCCAAGATATTTTTTCTCTATATTATAGATTATATTGAAATAGTGAATTGGATAAAAGTGAAAAAAAAAAGGAATCGTGTTGGGTATATTGTGGGAATTAGTTTTTTTTTATTTTGATGGGGATAGGTGTAGGATCGAAATATAATATGAGATGCTCAATATACAAGAGGGGGGTGAATTGTGTACTTTAAAAATTCCTTTGGAACCTTTAAAGTTAGTTATGAATAACTAAAGTTTCCTTAAGAAAAGGAAAAGGCTATGTTTAACAAAGTCAATCTAAGTAAATTCACAACACCTCTAACACCGAACTAAACTTGGAAAGAGATTCCAAAAGTAGGTTCCGGAAATATGGTTCCGGAAATTGAAACTTAACAAAAGTTACAATATGAGATTCTACCTTAAAGCGTATAGAATCTAAATGAATCAGATTAAGTAAGGAAGTATAAGAAAGTTATACTTTCCTTAAGATACAAATTACAGCGGAATAAAAACAAGTAGTTAAACTACTAGTAACAAGATATAAGTCTTTTAACCCAAAGAGAAGGGTATCCAACAACCTTGGATAAAGGTCCCTTGATTTATACTTTCAAGCAAGTCTGTCTTACCCACACCAGGGTAAGCCCTCGATACGAAGATCGGAGTCTCTGTCTTGCTATCCCCGCAAGCCCTCAACTTCAAGGTAGTTGGCAACCTCTGTCTTTCTCAGCAAGAAAGCCCTTGATCTTTAAGGTAGTCGGCACCTCTTTCTTCCTATCCCCGGAAGCCCTCGAATGTAATCACCAACATTCGGAGTCGCACGAAGCTTTGAGAGTTAATAAGAGACTCTCTCTCTAGAAATCACTTCAACAGAATGTAAGCACTTTTTCAGCAATCAGCAGCGAGCTCTTTCAAATGAGCTCCTATTTATAGGTAAGGTCGGCTCCTTCTCCAACGGTCATATTTTCCTTAATGATCGGAGGGACCTGTACACGTGTCACTTAGACAATGGTTAGTTTATAACAAAATGGACGACATCGTTTTATAACAAAGTAAGTGTAACAGAATGTACGGCATCATTTTAAACTCTAACATAAAGGTTCGGAATGAAAACTTCGGAGTGAAAGTTCGGAGTGAATAAATTCATAGTGTATAAAACAATAATAATCAGATTCTGTTTAATAGGTGAATTCGGAATGAGAATTCGTAATAGGAATTCGTCATTAGAAATCGTAATGAGAATTCATCATCAGAATTCGTAATGAGAATTCTTCATCAGAATTCGTAATAAGAATTCATCATCAGAATTCGTAATGAGAATTCATCATCAGAATTCGTAATGAGAATTCGTTCATCAGAATTCGTAATGAGAATTTGTTCATCAGAATTCGTAATGAGAATTCTTTATCAGAATTCGTAATGAGAATTCGGAATGATATTTCTTCATTAGAATTCGTAATGGGAATTCTTCATTGGAATTCGTGATGAGAATTCTTCATTGGAATTCGTAATGAGAATTCTTCATTGGAATTCGTAATGAGAATTTTTCTTCTGAATTTGTAATGAAAATTCAGAATGGGAATTCTTCATTAGAATTCGTAATGAGAATTCTTCTTCAGAATTCGTATCTTGAATCTGGAATAGAACTTAGTCAGAGTTCATATCCGGAATTCGGAATGAAACTTCCTTATAGTTCTTGTCCAGAATCCGAACCCTAAAACAGAATGCTTTATATCAAAGTTTCAATGATTCCGATAAAATGAATCTGAAACTTATACTTAAGAAAAATATGGATGAAAATATGATAAGGATAATTTTTCTTATAAAAGCGTTTTTCCTTAAGAAAGCAATTTTCCTTATAAAAGCAATTTTCCTTAAAGATAAGGTGTTTGTGATTTTCAAAACAAGAAGGAATGGAAAAGTCATAAGGAAAACCTTATTGACTCAACAATCTCCCCCTTTTTGGAAAGCACAAACATCCTTACGAAAAAGCTATTCTAAGAAGAAAGAAACACATTAAAGCTTATCTCCCTTGGTTTAAGGATATAAATGAATACGACTAACTCCCCCTTAGGCTTTGAAACTCTAAGTATCGTATTCATATTTCCGGAGTGATATTTCATAAGAAGGTCTTCTTTAAGAAAAACTCCCCCTTAAACAAACTCTTATTAGAGTTCTTTTTACTTGGGTATTTTTCCTTTCTCTCCCTTTGATAAACTCTTATTAGAGTTCCTCTTTTTCTTAAGGATCTTTTCCTTCTCCCCCTTTGTGATTTTCAAAAAGAATTGGAGGGAATGGAAAAACTTAACAAAGTACCTGAGATATTAGTAATGACAACAAAAAGAGACAAGAGACGGAATTTTCATTAAAAATTGTAATCTCAAAAAAAAATTACAACAAAAAGATCGGATTGGTCATTTCGGATCTTTCTCCTTCGACATGAGCCCCTTAATAATAGTCTTGATATTCTTGAGGTCCTTATGATCTTCTTCAGCTTGCTTTTCTAAGGCAACTATTCTTTCGGATTGAGATTCAATCTTTTCTTCCTGAGCCTTTAGCTTTTCTTCCTGAGCTTTGATTTTCTCTTCCTGAGCCTTCATCCTCTCTTCAAACTCGATCTGATAATCCCTTTCAAATTTCCTACTTTGATTAACGGAATTGAGCTTTCCATTCAGATCTCTCACTTCCTGAATCCGAAATTTCTTTTCCTCTGTCAACTTCTCTTCGAAGGATGCAGTCAGCTCATTAATCTTCTTGTCTTCGGTCTCAAAGGCATCCTTAACATTATCTTGAAACTCATCAAGCAACCTCATCTCTTCCACATTCTTCTTCGACCAGCTTGTCATCCTCTTACAAGATCTTTTATGAGCTTCGTAACCAACAAAGAATGTTTTGAACTGGGCTTCAATCTCAACACACTTATCCATAACCATGGATACGGAGTCGGTTTTCTGATTCAGCGCATGTTGGAGCATCTGGCATCTAGAGTCAATACTAGAGAAGGTTGGAATGGTTCCCACCAACTTCTTTAAGGACTGAACAACAAATTCATGCCCCAACGAGGATGACTCCGAATCCGAAAACTTGCTTGGAGAGTTTTCTTCCTCAATAAGCTCCAATTTCCTCTTAGAAGAACTACCAGCTTCCTTCCTCTTTCTTACCACTGAGCTCGGAGTCTCGGTAAGAACTTCCTTTCCCTTATCTTTTTCCGGAATAGAATCCTGTTCCGGAGTTTTCTTTTCACTGTCAGAAACTTGAACAACCAAATCTTCCTCATCAGCAACTTCTTGAACACCAACCTCTATGTTTCCCATCTGAGCAATATCATGTAAAAGTTGTTCTTCTTCTCCATGATAGGCAACTTCTTCTTCTCCTTTCTCTTCTTCCATCGCAGGAGTAAGTAACTTCGAAGATTCAGCTTCTGAAGTCCGGAGTGATAAGTGTTCCGAAGTAGTTCCCTTGTACTCATCTACCTGTTTTAGCACATCTCCTGTCTCACCACTTCCTTCAGGAGCCTCTTCAACTTGTTCCACTTGCTCCACTTCCTCAGTATTTGTGGCAACAGCCTCTTCCGGAGCAACAAGATTTCTTCCTGGAGTCTCAGGTAGAGATTCCAGGGAGAAAGTTCTCGGAACGGGAATTGTTGCTGAAACCATTTCATTGAACTTCAACAAAGCTTGCACATCCTCGGCTTCTGACATTTTCTTCTTCAGCTTCTTCTCCTTTGCTTGTTTCTCAAGCTCATCAGCCGTTTTCTCTTTCAAAGATTTAGCCTCCGCAGGGTCCAATCCGAACTGCGGATCCCCTTCTTTCCTCTTCTCTTTGTCAGCTCTCCACTTTGAAACAACTTCATCAGGATAGGCTTTCTTATTCTTAGGCTTTGGTGGTGCGGAGTGGACTTCCTTAGACTTGGGTTCCTCGGCTTCGACTACCACTTCTTTCAGCTTTCTCTTCCTTACCGGCTTGGATGATTCCGGATCAGCAGATTTCGGAGTCACTTCTACTTGACGAGGTAGATCAATAAACATACCAGACTTCTTGTCAAAAGCTACATTCATTCTTTTAAGATTGTCATCTCTGATCAGCATGATCTTACACACCCTTGGTTTAGAACTACAAGCTACCTTGAAAGATTGTAGGCACCGAACTATGAGCTTTGATAATATTGCTGGGTGCATTACGATCTGAGCTCTCAGATTCCCCTTCTTCAAATTCTCAATATTAAGAAGAATATGCTTCATCAAGTTAAACTTTCTTAGATTTATCAGGAAATCTAAGATATATATCTCACTCTTTTTCAAGCTATCCTTATCACCTTTTCTCGGTACGATAAGTCCTTGCACCCATAACTCCAGAATCCGGAAGTTTGTAGATAGGCTTGCAATTTTCGGAGCCTTGTCATCATCCAATCCGAGAGTTTCTAAGGCCTTCTCTTTGTTGAAACTACCCTTGGAGTCCGGAAATACATGAGAAATAAACTCATCTTCACCTTCATAACTTAACCCTACCAAGCTTGCAGCCTTGGTGTAAGAAAGCTTATATGTCTTGCCATACGATTTGAAAGAAAATTTTTCTCTATTATCTTCCTCGAAGAAAGCAACTGACTCATAAAACTCAACAAGCAAATCTGAGTACAATTCATCTTGGTTGCCGGTTTTTGATACCGCAACATCCTCCCAGCCATTCAACTTGATATTCTTCGAAATGATAGAATCGTAGTTGCTGAAGAAAGTCGGATGAACTAACCTTTCTCTGTAAACTAACCACTGAGAAATAGGCTTTGTTGAAGAAATTTCTTGAGAAGCTAACTCTGCAGACATTCGGATTAGAAGTTCTCTGGGAAGTTCGGAACGGAGAAGACTGATGTTCGGAACAGCCTTAAATCGGAGAGTCAGAGCTTCAGCACGCGAGAGCTTGAAACCGATGTGGGACTAGGAATTAGGTCCCCTTTATATAGGCAATGGGATGACCGTTCACCTTCCACGGTTGATCTAACGGTTTAGAATGAACTGAGATCAAATCTGACGGTTGAAAACTTGAATCCGATCTTTTTGAGGTTTTATTAAAACAAAGATTTAAGAAACGTATAATCCGAAAACATAATACAAGAAAATTCCAGCAAGTAAAATATGATTACGAAAACTTCAGTAAGGAAATCATACCTTTTGGATTAGCTTAGGAAAGTTATTCGTAATGGGAAATATAAAGATGACTATTAAAAACTCAATACAAAAAACTGAATACGAAAAACTCAATTCGAAAAACTCAATACGAAAAACTCAATACGAAAAACTTAATTCGAAAAAGTAAGTGTGAAAGTTCCGTTATGAAAATACCAGTACGAAAGTTTTCCATTCCGGAAATTTTCAATACGAATACTTTCATTCCAGAAGTATTCTGTACGAAAATATCCATTCTGGAAAATGGTAGTTCCGGAAGTTTCATTCCGGAAATCTTTGTTCCGAAAAATTTGAAAACAAATTTTGAAAAACTTTTTTAAACAAACAATCATATGTACTCCCCCTATAAAAAGGAGTTTATTACTGTAAGGAGACTTTTTCAACAAAAAGTTTAATTAAGGAAGATTACCTTAAGGTTATCATTCCTAACTTCTGTTTAATATATTCAAATCTATCAGAAGGCAAAGATTTTGTGAAAATATCAGCAAGTTGATCTTGTGTTCCGATAAATTGAAGAATAATATCTCCTTTAAGTGTGTGATCCCTAAGAAAGTGATGCCTAATATCTATGTGTTTTGCACGGGAGTGATGTGCAGGGTTTTTACTTAGGGCAATGGCACTTGTGTTATCACACAAAATTTGAGTTTTAGTAAAACTCAGGCCATAGTCTGTGAGTGTGTGTTGCATCCACAACACTTGTGCACAACAACTTCCAGCTGCTACATATTCAGCTTCAGCAGTGGAGAGTGCTACAGAATGTTGCTTCTTGCAGGAACAAGAAACTAATGAATCTCCTAAGAAATGACAAGTTCCGGATGTACTTTTTCTATCCATTCTACATCCACCAAAGTCAGCATCAGAAAAGCTTTTTAGAACAAAATCATTTCCAGAAGTATAGAATAATCCTAGATCCATGGTTCCGTTAAGGTAGCGAAAAATTATTTTAACTGCCTTTAAGTGAGATTCCTTAGGATTGGATTGATATCTTGCACATAAGCATACTGAAAACATTCAGTCTGGTCGACTAGCTGTTAAGTAAATTAAACTTCCAATCATGCCTCTAAAAGATGTTTGATCTACTGGTTTCCCAGCTTCATCAAGATCTAAAGAGTTTGAGGTACCAATGGGAGTACTTATACTTTTAGTGTTGTCATAACCATACTTTTTAAGAAGATCTTTAATATACTTATGTTGAGATATGTAAGTTCCTTCGTGTTTTTGAGAAATTTGAAAACCAAGGAAAAATGTTAACTCACCCATCATACTCATTTCAAACTCAGATTTCATTAGACTAGCAAAAGAGTCAGTCAAAGATTGCTGAGTTGAACCAAATATAATGTCATCAATATAAATTTGAACAATCAAGACATTTTTCTTATCTTTCTTTATAAAAAGGGTTGGATCTGCATTTCCCTTAACATAGTTATTTTGAAGCAAAAATCCAGTAAGTCTATCATACCATGCTCGTGGGGCTTGTTTAAGGCCATACAAAGCTTTGGTAAGTCTAAACACATGATCAGGATGTTTTGTATCTTCAAGCCAAAAGGTTGTTCAACAAAAACTTCCTCTTGAACATAACCGTTAAGAAAAGCACATTTCACATCCATTTGGAAAAGTTTGAAATTAAAGAATGCTGCAAAGGCAAGTAGAATACGGATAGATTCAAGTCTATCTACTGGAGCATAGGTTTCTTCATAGTCTATTCCTTCTTGCTGATTATAGCCTTTAGCAACAAGTCTAGCTTTATTTCTAACAATGATTCCATTTTCATCACATTTATTTCTGAAAACCCATTTTACTCCAATAACAGAAGTTTCCTTAGGTCTTTCAACCAAGGTCCAGACTTTATTCCTTTCGAATTCATTTAGTTCATCTTGCATTGCTTTGATCCAATCATTATCACTTAAAGATTCATCAGTGCTTTTAGGTTCTAATTGGGAAAGAAATTCTAGATGTTCTACTTCATTTCTTAAGGAACTTCTAGTCCTTACAGGTTGATTTACATCACCAATGATACTATCACTGGGATGATTCTTAAGAAACACCTGATTTGGGTTTTGTAAAACATGTTCATCAACATAGGGTAGAAAGTCTTCTGGGGTAAATGTTTCAGAAGTATCTTCTAGAAAAATTTCCTTATCAGAAGGTTCTTCTATCAAAGGTTGATAATCAGTTTTTGAAAAAACATCCGAAGATGTATGTTGAGATGATTTAAAAACAAAAGGATCTGATTCATCAAATTTTACATGTACTGTTTCTTCAACAGTACAAGTATTTTTATTAAAAACTCTATAAGCCTTAGAGGTTGTGGAATAACCTAAGAAAATCCCTTCATCTGATTTTGGTGTGAATTTATGTAAGTTATCTTTAGTATTCAAAATGAATACTTTGCAACCAAAAACCTTGAAATAGGAAAGTCTAGGTTTTCTACCATTCCATAACTCATAAGGAGTTTTATTAAGAAAAGGTCTAATCAAAACTCGATTTATAGTATAACAAGCAGTACTTACAGCTTCAGCCCAGAAATATCTAGCAATAGAATATTCACTCAACATGGTTCTAGTTATCTCTTGAAGAATTCTATTTCTTCTTTCAACTACACCATTCTATTGAGGAGTTCTAGGTGCTGAAAAATTGTGAGTAATACCTTTCTTACTACAAAAAGTTTCAAAATCAGAATTTTGAAATTCTCCTCCATGATCACTATAAATAGTTTTCAATGGAAGGTTTTTCTCATTTTTAAATTGAGCTCTAAAAATTTTGAAATAAGAAAAAGCTTCAGATTTCTTTGCTAGAAAATAGACCCAAGTAAATCTAGTGTAATCATCAACTAGAACAAACACATAGTATTTGCCTCCAATACTTCCAGTTTGTGTTGGACCAAAAAGATCCATGTGCACCAACTGTAATGCATCGGTTTTTGAGACTTCACCGATTGACTTAAAACTAGATTTCTGTTTCTTGCCATATTGACAAGGATCACAAACTTTAGAAGAATCAAATCTAAGCTCCGGTAGATCCTTAACAAGTTTCTTCTTAGAGAGTTTACATAGGTTCCTTATATTACAGTGTCCTAATATTCTATGCCATAACCAAGAGTGATCTTCCATTGCACTTAGGCAAGGTAAATCTTGGCTTCTTAGGTATTCTAAGTTTAAGGTGTAAACATTCTCTTGCCTATTAGCTGAGAGAATAAATTCTTCCTTGGAATTGTGAACTAAGCATTTATCATTCCTAAAATTCACAAGGTAACCTTCATCACATAACTGACTTATGCTAATGAGGTTGTGCTTAAGACCTTTAACAAAAAGAACATTTGAAATCAAGGTTTTACCCAAAAGAACTATATTACCAATACCAACAATCTATCCCTTAGCATTGTCTCCGAAATTTACCTTTCCTCCTTTCGTTTTGATAATCTTTTCAAAAAAGCTTTTGTTACCAGTCATGTGCCGGGAACATCCACTATCCATGTACCATGTATTGTTGCTGGAACTTTCTTTATTTTCCTGAAATTAAGAACAAAGTTAGATTTTCGGAATCCAAACTTGTTTGGATCCGAGATTTCCAGACAATAAAATTTTTGGAACCCACATTTTCTTAGAAAAATAAGCTTTATGAAAACCTAAGGATTGGGTTTTGTTTAAGGAACAATTTCTTGCCCAGTGACCACCACATTGACACTTGGTACAAAATGGGGCACTTTGAGGAACAGAATAATTGTTACTGAAAACAGGTTTTGCATGGGTATAACCAAATCCGGATTTATTTCTTAAAGGTCGTATTTGAGAATACATTTTATCAAAATTTTCCTTACCATGGGTAAAGTTTGATAAACACTTCTTTAAGGAAAAAATTTCGGACTTGAGTTTTACAACCAAGTTTTTATCCTCAAAATCATTAGTTTTGGAACTAGAGTTAGGCTCGAAAACATTTTTCTTAGAAATTACTTTTTCTAATTCTTTAGAAAGTTTGTTCTTCTCAGAACTTACTTCCTCAAGATTTTTTGAAATATTTTCAAAATCAGCATTTTTTTTATCAAGATCTTTAGAAAGATCTGATATCTCTTTAGTAAGAATAGAATTCCTAGAATTTGCCTTATCAAGTTTCTTGTTGAGTTTGGAATTCTCAATCTCAAGAAGTTCAGCAAACCTAGAGACTTCTTCATAAGTAGGTAAAGTATTTTCCTCATCAGAAGATGATTCTTCATCAGAAGAGTTATAATACTTACTATCATTAGGATTTAAGGAAACATTGGTCAATGATTCATCATTTCGTACCTTAGCCATAAGACAATGATTACCAATAGGTAATCTGGCTATAAGACCAAGATTCTTCTGTCCTGAAGATTCATATTCAGAAGATTCATCTGAAGAGTCACCACCACTGGCACTCCAGGTGTCATTAGCTTTCAGAACTTTCTTAGCTTTGGCTTTATAATACTTCTTCCTGTTCCTGTCTGAATGTCTTTCCTTCCTTTCTTTCTTTTTGAGCATAGGGCAATCTGGTCTAATATGTCCAGCTCTTTTGCATTCATAACATGTTACTTCTCCATCTTTCTTATCTTTCCTGTCCTTTTTCTTATACTTGGATTGAAAGTTTCTCTGTCCAGCTATCTTTTTCATCCTTCGAGCAAGATTGGCTAATTCATTTTCTGAGACTTCACTCTCACTAGATTCGGATTGGAAAATAACTTTCTTAGACTTGGATCTGGTTACTCTTTCAGGAGTCTTAGCTTTCATCTGATTTGAAGTTGTAGTAAAAGCAACAGTACCATTTCCATTCTTCTTCTTGATGTTGTCAGCATCTCTCTTCATTCTTGTTTCATGTTGTAGAAGAGTTCCAAAAAGCTCATCAAGAGTAATTTGAGTGACCTTCCTGTTCTCATCTATAGTTGTTCTCTTGGATTCCCACTCATTGGGCATAATGTCAATTATCTTGTCCACAAGAGCTTCATCATCTAAACCTTTCTCTCCCATAGATTGTAGACTGTTGACGATAGTCATAAATCTTTGTTGAACTTTACAGATAGGTTCTCCATAAGGAAAATTGAAGCCATGATATTCAGCTCTAAGCATAGCTCTTCTAGTCTCAATCACCTTGGAAGTCCCAAAGTGTGTAACCTCTAACTTCTTCCATATACAATTAGCTGCTTCACAAGAAGAAATTTGGCTATATATATTTCTGGTCATTGAACATAGTAAAGTATTGCGTACCTTATAGTTGATTTGATATTCTTACTTCTCCTGGTTAGTAAAGGTTCTGACTTTCTTGTCAGGAATTTTATAATCACCAGTAAGCATGACAAAGTTGTCTACTCCAGTATTAATAACAAAAGTCTTCATACGATCTCTCCAGTATTCATAGTCATTACCATCGAATATTGGTGGCCTTGTAGGATTCAGATTGTCAATCGATCCAACATTAATTCCTGTCATACTAAAAATAACTTTGCACACAAACTTGTTAGTATCAAAGAATCGTAATAACAAAGTTCGGAATGAGAAAAGTTCGGAATGGAAGAGTGAGCAAGAAAAACTTGTATGTGAGTACAAGTATTTCAGTAACCTGCTCTGATACCAAATGTAAGATTGGTATAGAGTAAGAGGTTTCCAACCTCTGATACCAATTGTAGGATCGAAATATAATATGAGATGCTCAATATACAAGAGGGGGGGTGAATTGTGTACTTTAAAAATTCCTTTGGAACCTTTAAAGTTAGTTATGAATAACTAAAGTTTCCTTAAGAAAAGGAAAAGGCTAAGTTTAACAAAGTTAAACTAAGTAAATTCACAACACCTCTAACACCGAACTAAACTTGGAAAGAGATTCCAAAAGTAGGTTCCGGAAATATGGTTCCGGAAATTGATACTTAACAAAAGTTACAATATGAGATTCTACCTTAAAGCGTATAGAATCTAAATGAATCAGAGTAAGTAAGGAAGTATAAGAAAGTTATACTTTCCTTAAGATACAAATTACAGCGGAAAAAAAACAAGTAGTTAAACTACTAGTAACAAGATATAAGTCTTTTAACCCAAAGAGAAGGGTATCCAACAACCTTGGATAAAGGTCCCTTGATTTATACTTTCAAGCAAGTCTGTCTTACCCACACCAGGGTAAGCCCTCGATACAAAGATCGGAGTCTCTGTCTTGCTATCCCCGCAAGCCCTCAACTTCAAGGTAGTTGGCAACCTCTGTCTTTCTCAGCAAGAAAGCCCTCGATCTTTAAGGTAGTCGGCACCTCTGTCTTCCTATCCCCGGAAGCCCTCGAATGTAATCACCAACATTCGGAGTCGCACGAATCTGTGAGAGTTAATAAGAGACTCTCTCTCTAGAAATAACTTCAACAGCATGTAAGCACTTTTTCAGCAATCAGCAGCGAGCTCTTTCAAATGAGCTCCTATTTATAGGTAAGGTCGGCTCCTTCTCCAACGGTTATATTTTCCTTAAAGATCGGAGGGACCTGTACACGTGTCACTTAGACAATGGTTAGTTTATAACAAAATGGATGACATCATTTTATAACAAAGTAAGTGTAACAGAATGTACGACATCGTTTTAAACTCTAACATAAAGGTTCGGAATGAAAACTTCGGAGTGAAAGTTCGGAGTGAATAAATTCATAGTGTATAAAACAATAATAATCAGATTCTGTTTAATAGGTGAATTCGGAATGAGAATTTGGAATAGGAATTCATCATCAGAAATCGTAATGAGAATTCATCATCAGAATTCGTAATGAGAATTCGTCATCAGAATTCGTAATGAGAATTCATCATCAGAATTCGTAATGAGAATTCGTCATCAGAATTCGTAATGAGAATTCATCATCAGAATTCGTAATGAGAATTCGTTCATCATAATTCGTAATGAGAATTCTTTATCAGAATTCGTAATGAGAATTCGGAATGAGATTTCTTCATTAGAATTCGTAATGGGAATTCTTCATTGGAATTCGTAATGAGAATTCTTCATTGGAATTCGTAATGAGAATTCTTCATTGGAATTCGTAATGAGAATTTTTCTTCTGAATTCGTAATGAAAATTCGGAATGGGAATTCTTCATTTGAATTCGTAATGAGAATTCTTCTTCAGAATTCGTATCCTGAATCTGGAATAGAACTTAGTCAGAGTTCATATCCGGAATTCGGAATGAAACTTCCTTATAGTTCTTGTCCAGAATCCGAACCCTAAAACAGAATGCTTTATATCAAAGTTTCAATGATTCCGATAAAATGAATCCGAAACTTATACTTAAGAAAAATATGGATGAAAATATGATAAGGATAATTTTTCTTATAAAAGCGTTTTTCCTTAAGAAAGCAATTTTCCTTATAAAAGCAATTTTCCTTAAAGATAAGGTGTTTGTGATTTTCAAAACAAGAAGGAATGGAAAAGTCATAAGGAAAACCTTATTGACTCAACAATAGGTTTTAACTCTAGTTCTTGAAATAAGAGAAAGAGGGATTTCTACTCTCATGGAGGTAGCACACCTCAGAATTAGACTATATAATTAGTTAATTTTTCTATATGGTCTGATGTTGAACCAGTTTTTTTTAGTTTTTTTCATTAATACATATAATGAATGAATGTACTGTACCACCAAATAATTTCCATCATTAAGGTAAGAAAAGAAATCTCAAGAAGTTTTTTTATAAAATTTTGAGATCAATAGGTGTAACAAGCTCAACTTATCCTCATATTTCATATGCTAGGATGGATCTATCCCATTACACTAGTTCACTTCCAAAAACATAGGTGAACCAAATGGTTCTAGGACCACTTTTATTGTTCAGTTAATACCTCATCAAGGATGTAAGATCTATCCCAAGAAATCTGGGTGAAAATTATATAGAGTAGAATATACTATTTGACTGAGAAACTAGGTCCCTCTATGTTGAGAGGTACTATTATTATGAAATAAACTCTTATGAATATCTTCTTTGATATAGTAACATCGCATTATTTCCTTTATTATGTTGTGGTTAAACAATTAAGATTGCACATGGAAATTATTCCTCATGTCATGAGCATCAAGCCACACCTTGGACAAAAGGAGTGTAGAGGATTTAAATGCCCACTATGTTCCATTACCATTGATTTAGTGTAGTTTATTTAGGATTTTATGGTCCTAGGAATGAATTTTTTATTTAATCTTTATTATGGACTAGCTAATGGGATTTAAATCCCATATCAACTTCTATGCACACCAGGTGACATTTACAACCCTAGATAGAGTCCTTCACCTTTTCAAGTTGGATTGGGATATAAATATAGTAAGATAAATAACTTAAGTGAGAGTTGATGGAAACATTTATATCTACATTGAATCAATGACCATGAGTTCAGGTAATGAAATGGAGAATGGGACTCTTCCTGAAATAGTGGAATGATACCCTAATGTTTTTTTGAAAAAAAATCATTGAGTTGCCACCTGAAAGGGAAATCAAATTTACTATTGACCTTCTCCTAGAAAAAATTCCTATTTCTTGACTATATTATAGAATGTATTCGACTGAACTATGGGAATAAAAATTCTTGTAATAAGAGTTGGAATGTAAAAGCTCTATTATACCAAGTACATCACATTGGTCTAGACAAATTTTATTCGTAAATAAAGAAGATGGTACACTTTTCTTATGTGTTGATTATCATAATATTAATCCAATAACGATTAAAAATTGATATCATATTCCTTAAATAGATTATTTTTTTGATCAATTAAATAGATCCAAGTAGATTTATATAACATATATACTCTCGGGATATCGTAAATTTAGATTTGGAAGAGAGGGTATTCTAAAGAAAACATTTTTAATTCATTATAGCCATTATAAATATATCTTCATGCATTTTGATCTGAATAACAAACTAGTAGTTTTCATGGATTTGATAAATTTTATTATTAATAGGTATCTTGACCCCTTTTTTTATTTGTTAAAGATAGTCAGGTATACTCTAGAAATAGAAATAACCATGAGGAGCACATAGAAATTGTACTGAGTAAGTTGTGGTAATATCAGTAGTATGCTAAGTTTTCTAAGTAAAACATCTAGATATAAGAATTATTTTTCCTTGGGAAATTCATTTCTAAATAAGGAATGCCAGTTGAACTTGTAAAGATAAAAGTAGTAGTATATTGGAATCCACCTAAGAATTTTTTTGGGTTGTGTAATTTTCTGTGATTTTTAGGCTGTTATCACTAATTTGTTCTGGATTTTTTAAGACATGATTATCCCATGACTAATATGGAAAAGAAATGTGCTCTATTAATAGGGAATAATGAATATTAGAAATTATTTTTAGAACTTAAAACCCATCTCACCTTGGAACCTATCTTGATCTTTCTAGAGGTAACAGTTGTGAAGTATATTGTGATGCATCTAGATCCAATCTTGGTTATGTTCTCATGCAAGGAGACAATGTTATATCCTATATTTCGAGGCAATTTCAAGTGATTGTGAATAATTATACTATGTATGGCCTGGAATTAGATATGGTTTTCCATTCCTTAATTACATTGATAAATTATCTCTTTGGAGAAAATTTCATAGTTTTCACTGACCAAAAATGTTTGAATTACATATTTTATCACCAAGGATTGAACTTAAGGCATTGAAGATCGATGGAGTACCTCCAGATGTTCAATTTTGACTTGGTATACACACCCAATAAATAGAACTCTAAAGAAGATGAATTGAGTTGGAAATCAAATAGTGAATTTGTATTATAATCTCATAGTCAATGATAGTTGATGATCATGATTATTGATATGAATTTATATTTTTCTACATAGGTTAACCATGTAGTTTTATTTCCATTCAATCGTATTCCATACTTGATAATATTTCTAAAAGAAACTCGGATAGAATATCCTAATTGTATCACCATTAGGTTAAACCTAAATTATGGGGAAACTTCTCAAAATGGAAAAAAGATGAAAACTCTATGTTATACTTTTAGAATTGAATTATAGTCCCTCAGTCTAGTTTAGAATATATCCTTTTGGAATACAACCATTTGAAATGGTCTATTCATCTAGGTGTTTAGAAAATATATAAGGAAAATATTTCTAGTGGGAAAGACTGAAATAGAAGATTGTAGACTATGAGTTAAAATGTCTAACAAGTTAGCTAGTGAAGGATGAATATCAAAGATCGATAGGTATGTTGCACTCTATGTCTATTCCTATATGTAAGTGGAAGAAAATTGTGATGTTTTTTTTCATAGGCATACCAATAACATTATAGTAATATGATGTTTTATGGGTATTAGTGGTTCAAATTACTAATTTGGAACACTTTATCCCTATCATAGAATCCAACATGGTAGAGGACTTGTAAAAAATTTATATCCAAGAAGTTTTTAGATTACATAGTGTAATTAATTTGATTATATCTAAGAGAGAATCCCATTTTACTTATTGATTTTGGTGATCACTACAACATTTTCTTATAATAAAATTGACTATGAGAATAGAATATCCTCAAAAGATAAATGGAAAGTTAGAATGTAATATTCAAACATTGGAGAATATTTTGTAAGCATATTTCATGGACTTTGTTGGTTCATGGGAGGATCATATGCCTTGTATTGAATTAAATTATGTTATCAGGTGATAATATAGATTCCATCATTTGAGGATTTGTATGGGAAGACTTGTGGATCCCCTTTTTGTTGGCGGGAAAAAAGAGTGACATATTTGATTGGTCCTATTATTGTCTATGTGACTAGAGAAAATTTATATGATCCAAAGTTGTGTGGCTATGGCACAGAGCAGACGAAATTCATATCTAGATAATCATTAATGGCCTTTATCTTTTGATGTCAATGACTAATTTTTCATGAAATTCCCCAAAACATTTTCATCGACACTTGGAGAAATAATGGAAGTTAACACCATGGAATGTGGGAACATTTAATGTTATTGAGTGGATAAGTAGTATTGTATACCGGTTAGAGTTACCGCCAAGATTCAGTGTTGTTCATATCATCTTCCATGTTTCTCAACTAAAGAATTATTATACCATAGGTTTTAGGTACACCATTATTTTATGCTTTTCTTTGTTCATGTTTAATATTGGCTGGATAATTTTCTAGATGTGCTCTGAAGATTAAATGGAAATAAAATTGCAGTCTAGCTACAAAACTTATTCATGCCTTAAATGTGTTTCATTATATGAATAATACAGGATAGATGTTGTGAGGTTCTTTTATAGTGTGAATGGTCTCACTAGGTGTATGTGGGGAAATACATGATGTGAAAATCATTCTTTATGTGAATCTAGTTTCTCTTTTAATATAATCTCATGTGACACTAATTTTAGTGTATATGACCCCAGGATGAATTCACAAT
The DNA here is from genome assembly GCA_963277665.1 of Viscum album. NCBI lineage: Eukaryota > Viridiplantae > Streptophyta > Magnoliopsida > Santalales > Viscaceae > Viscum > Viscum album. The sequence continues at coordinate 269,904,032 of OY728166.1, forward strand.
GTGAATGTATAATTTGTATTATGAATATCTCAAGACTAGCTAGATTTACCTAGTCCACAGGTTTAAAATTTCTCATTCACCTCTTGTTCCACCCTCTCAACTTCTAAATTTCCTCTAGGTGATTTCTGGTGAACACAGACATCCTAATTCCATTGGAAACAAATATTTGAGTGTTTGTTTGTGAAATCAAATTTTAGGGTCTTCTCCTTCTTCCTCGTCTTGGTTCTCCTAATTTTATTTCTTCTAGAACCCTAGATTTGTGTGTAGGATAAGATCTATGGATTTTGATTAGTGGAAATGATATATTCTTGGGTTTTTATAGAGGAACATAAGGAAGAGTTTGATCCACATAATTGTTCAAATTTTTTGTTTGAAGGTAATCAAGGTAAGTGGATTCTCTCCCATTCTACTATCCTATAACTTGTTAGCTTGAATCTTTATAAATCATTCTTGTTCTTTAATTTGGAAATTAACTATAAAATCTATTTGTAAAATCCCTATTTGATTTGATTTTAAAGGGATATTTTTGAAAGGTGGAACAAAGTTTTTTTTCTAAGAATCTTGTTGATATGTATTATTTTCAATTAAGTTTTTTAATTGGTAACTTGGTATAAGTGTGTTGGAATATGTTCATGTTCATATGGTATGGGTAATGGATGGATGTACCACATTAAATTAATGATAAACATGAGAAGGATCATGGTTGAAATTACCACTATCAAATGGGTTCACCAAGATATGGCTTGGTGAAAGGATGACTTATCACTTATGAGTATAGGGAGTTCCATTGTTGCATACATAATGTGTGTGTGGGGGTGTGAAATTAGAACAACTCTGCTAAATACTAAGATTTTTTTTGAAAATTTTTATTTAATTTTTTCCATGAAGTTTTTTTATGGTTCTGATATAAACTTTTATCATCTTATCTTCTATTTTATATAAAATTTATAACCTATACTTTTCCTAGTGGCATGTTTTGGGAATTATTTGGGTAAATCCTACTAAGTGATATACCCACCCCCTACTTAGGAACTTTGATGAGTTTGAAGATTTTTTCTATTGAGATACAGGGACAGGTCATGTTTTTTACTTCTTTAGTAGTGATACTTTACATCATGGTTTGGTTATTAAATCTTGAACTAGGGATTGTTTACATCTTAGTCTGGGATGGTGACACTTTGGTATTGATGTATTTCTATTTTGATTCTTATCCTTACACCTTTATTTATTTTCCATTTTTACTCTGATAGTTTTATTGTATTGGTATTTCCCAAGTTATGTGAGTGACTATTCATGAATCATATAGTTGAAGTTTATTGTATTCTTTATTTTGAGAAGGTTGTGTGTTCTTTAGTTAAAACCATACCCCAATGGTTTTCTAAGTCCTTGGAATTTTTTTCCAGCCTTTGGTGTTTGAAGACATCACATATTACTAGTAGCACCTCCATGTATCCCTAATATAACGGTTGAGGGGAAGGGTGTTACATAGAAACACCCACAAAAAAAACTCTAAATGAAACTATCCTTTGTGAGAAATTATATCAACTCACTAAAGTACACTGGTATGCTAATTTAGTGAAATATTTGGTCACATTAAATGTAACCTCCATCTTTTATATCGAAATACTATGATTAGGATGATCCTTCTTTGTGGAAAATTTTTTAGTGATAAAGTTGTTGAGAGATTGATAATTGAGGAAGAATTGAATTTTATACTTACAAATTGTTATACACTTGCATTTGCAGGCCACTTTAGACCTCGTTGAAGAGCTAGAAAAGTGTTGGAAGCTAGTGTTTTTAGAAATTTTTTTAAATTTTCATGTACGTATGTAAAAAATTCCAATTTACTGGAGGAATTGCTAAAATTCAAAAATTCCTCCAACAACCGTTTATTTTCTGTGAAATATTTGGTGTATGGGGATTAGATTTAATGATCCCACTTACTGTCCCTTTTGGATTTAACTACATTGTATTAATATTAGATTATGTTTTTAAGTGAATTGAATCTCAAGAAATGAAAACTAATGATTCCAAATTTTTTATCGAATTTCTAAGATTAAATATCTTTTACAAGTTTTGAATAGCTCAAGAAGTCATTAGTGGTCAGGAATCACTTTTCTACAACTAGATCATAGAATCTATCTTGAATAAGTATAGAGTACAACACAATACCTCTACTTCCTACCAACAAAAAAAAATGGGTAGGTCAAGGTATCCAACAAAGAGATAAATAAGATTCTATAAAGGGCATATCAACCCAATTGGAAAGTCTAGATCCAAAAGTTAGAGGATTCACTTTTGGTCATACAGAACCACCTTTAAAACCCCATAGGTATTGGATGTGCACTAAACTATAAATTCATGAGATTCATGTAACCATGCATATGATGCATGAGATATATATATATATACACACACACACACAATATGTGATATTATTTATATATATAAGTGTGCATTTAATACATGCATGTGATGTTTGTATTTTTCATATATATGATGCCTAAATATAATATATATATGATATATATATATATATATATTATTTCTCCCAAATAGTTTATTTATTAGATAAAATCCATTATGAATGGATTAACATCTTTTAATTAATTCATTGAAAACATTCAATGAATTATACCTAACAAATAGAAATGAATATGATGTGTTATGAACTAGGGGCCAAGCTTCACCTATATACAAGGTTAAGATCCTCTCATGTTGGGTGAAAATTGTGTGATGTTTATGGCCCTCTACAAACTCTCTTCCTCTTGATACTCTATTTATCTCATTTGAGAAGGTTCCAGCACCCCTTCGACATTTAGGTATCCTCATGAAGAATTCATGGATCCATTGGATGATGTATCACCTTGGATTTTGGGTGTGTTCATTCACTATTCCTTATGATCTCCCTCAAGCATGATTCATAGAAGGATGAATATGGAACATGTTGCAACTCATGTTTTCTAAGTACTCTGTTTTGAGATAATATTAGCATGTTTATTTCTTGAAGATAGATCGTCAATGTATTTGGGTATTCTTCTACTAAAAATGGTCTTTATATGATCATATGAAACCCATCGATGGTATCATAGGCATATTCTTCAATTTTTTAACATGTTTTGATCAATTATTTTCATAAAAAAATGAAAAACAGTATTTTGGAAAAATTGAAGGAGGATTACAGACCCTTATAAAATCTTTGTAATGGAAAATTTGATTTACCCTTACGTAGGCTAGCTACGTAAAGGTCATACCCTTACATAGATGGTCTACATAATTGTATCCTCTGTATTAACTTTACACAAATGGTTTCTATAAATGTAGTTTCCATACATAGTAGTTTCGTGTAAAGGTAAATATGATTTACCCTTACATGATACCCTTATGATAGATATTGTGTAAATGTCCATGATGTTTAACTTTATGCAACATATTGGATTTTCAAAGTATCCTTGTGAAAATGAGTTACATAAAGTTTATTCCTTTACATGAGGGAGCTGCGTAAAGCTAATCTGTGTATTACCATTAGACAGTGGTTTTGAAATCGAGATATGTAAAGGTAATATGCCTAAAGGTTCATTGTATAAAGGTATCATTTACACTACGTTTATACAGTCTTCTAAAAACTTTAGTTACACTTACATAGAGCATCTGTGTAAGGGTAATAAGATGATACTCTTATGAATAATATGGGTTTACATAATGGTAAGAAGAATATTGTTAAAAAATTTAACATATTAAATTTTTAAAATGGTTTATAATTTTTTTATAAATAATGAAAAAAGTTATTTTGGGGTAATTTAATTTATAAATAATTTATAAATTAATAAATTATTTATAAATTATTTATAATTAATTTAATAAATAGTTTTGAATCATCTTCCCCAAATAATAAATGTTAATATTTTAAAATATCTTTTTCAAATTAAATGGTATGCCTTATGATATAGAAATAAATAGTTTATTTATAAATCATAAGAGGTTATTTTTAATGTGTTTATAAATAAAAAATAATATTATATTTATATTATATAAAATTTTCATATAATATTGAACTAAAAAAATTTATAATTCCTAAAATATTATATAAATTCAATTTTATATAAAATGTGATGTGTTTTATATTGAAATGAATATAAAATTTTTATATTCTTGCTAAATTTTAAAATGTTTATAATTATCATTTATTTATTAATAGTTCATAAATGTATCATGTTTTGGATAAATTGATTGTTTATTTGTTAAATTTCCATAATATTCATGTTTAGTAGATTGGTTATGAAATATTAATATTGTGTATGCCCATTTATAAGATAAATTTATTCTAGGATATAGCCTTTCATATCATTCTAGGTTTGATATCATAAAATTTAGTTTTCATATACCTTTATCTTGGTTTTTATTTTTTATTTATATGCTTCAGAATAGTGGTTTGGAATATATTTTTCATATTATGTGTTATATTTTTCATGAATTGAATTATATCTTGAGTAAATTCACCCTGAGTATAGGTACATGGGTCACACTACCTACTTTCCTAGAGTCTTTCCTTTGCTATGGAAGTGAATAAGGTTAGATATCTATCGCTATGGGCTTACTCATTTGATGTTTTTCAATCTCATATAACCCCATGAATTTACATGATTATTTAATGAAACTTAAGTATATGATGAATTTGAATATGTATGAATATACATGACTTTATTTTTTTAGTGATTAACAGAAAATTGTGGGTTGTGTAAAGAGTTTTCCATTAATGTGGTGTAACCACATTAAATTGGTGGTTGGAATAGAGATTTCCAAAAATATTTTATTAGAATAATGCATACACAAATGGAAATAAAACATGAAAAGATACTGATTACATATGATTTAATAGTTATGAATTTAATATAGATATAATTTATATTAAATTTCTGAAACTAAAATCCCCTCAAATACTGAGTATGAGATTCCTTCCTAAAAACACTTTTTAAGAACTCGATCATCCAACTAGGTAGTTTCGTGCCATATCTAGGTACCCATGGATTATCTTGTGTAAGGAAGAAAAATAATAAGTGACTCTGGATTGTATTTTATAGTAGTTTCATTCAATATATGAGTTCCCCTATATTTTCTTTAGTCGAATTTTTTTATCATTTTATTTGGGTTACACTAGCTAGGAATCCCAAAAAATTTGGATGCCAAAGGAATAAAGTTGAGTGAATCCATATGATATATTTGGATAAGTGATTATCTACTCAACAATCAAATAGTCACAAGTATTGTGATTTAGATGATTCCCTACCTAAATAACTAAGTGGTGAGATGAACACCCTAGTAGACTCAATGCTTAGTGAAATATGTATCTTAGCTCACTAAATGGATATGAGGTATGGGGTCATCATTTTTAGTGATATATATTTAAATTAAATCCCTTAATTAAATTATATAATACATGATACTCACCTAATAATTTAAATTTATTATATAGTATGGCATAATTCACACTAATCATATTGAGATCATTAATTGGTATGACCTATAAAATATTTAAATATTGTTATCTAGGATTGAGAAATATTCTCAAGGATAAATATTTAGAGTATCCCAAATCTTAATGTTATAGAAATAAATTTATTAAAACTATAAATCATGGGTATTAGGTACTGGGTGTGCCTCACACATTGGTTCTTACAAACACAAACTTAGAGATATGAGGTAATTGAAAAGGGGTAAATTAGATCTTCATGTTGGTAATGGAGAAAAAGTTACTAAATTAGTGGATGACACTAATGATCTAATTTTCACCAGTGAATTGGTGCTAGGATTGAAAAACTACTATTATATTCCAACCATAAACAAAAATTTTATTTTTGTATATTGTTTGGTAAAGACTGAATTTTTATTCATTATTAAGAACAATATTTTTTCATATATAAGAATGTAATGTTTTACAGAACTGGGAATATAATGAATGGTTTATATATTATTTATAAGGATATTAATATTTATAACATTCAAAATAAGAAGTTTGGGGTTGATTCTAATCCCACCTACCTTTGACATTTTCACCTTAGAGTTATAAAGAAGAAATGTGTTCAAAGACTCCATAGATAGGGTTCATTGGACTCATTCAATTAGGAATAACTTGATATATGTGAATCTTTTTTATTACGAAAATTAAAATCTCACCTTTTGGTAGAAAAGTTGAGAGGGTTATTGGACTATCGGATCTCATATATAGTGATGTATTTGAACTAATCAGTACTTAAGAAAATAGTGGTTTTAGGTACTTTTCTACTTTTAATGATGACTTTAGTTGGTATGGGTATGTGTTTCTGATTAAACACAAGTATGAAACTTTTTAAAAGCTCAAATAGTTTTATAATGAATCAGATAATAAACTAGGAAAAAGTATTAAAGACCTTTGATCAGATTGGTGTGGTGAATACTTGATCTAGGAATTCATAGAACGTCTAAGAGTTTATGGAGTTGTTTTACAAATCACTCCACCTAGAACACCACAATTTAATGTTGTATCTAAAAGTATGAATCATACATTTATAGACATGGATCGATCTATGATGAGTATGTGTGGCCTTCCTATATCATTTTAGTGATATTCCTTATAGACTATTACATTCCTACGAAACCATTTTCCCTCTAAAGTAGTCATAAAGACAATATATGAGATATGGTATGGAAAACATAATATTTTGTCTTATGTAAATATTTGGGGTTGTGAAGATTTTCTATGATGTTTTACTTTTGAAAAACTTGACCCTAAGTATTAAAAATTCTTATTTGTTTGTTATCCCAAGTAAACCAAGGGATATTATTTCTACAATCCTACTATTAAAAAGTTTTTGTGACTTGACATATTGTTATCTTTAAGAAGAAACATATAATTATATGATCAATTATAAGGAAATTTGTACTTGTAGAATCCCAAAACGAATAAATAACAAGTTTTCCTGATATATAAGTTAATCTAGTTCCACAAATAGTTTTGAAAGAAAAATTGACTCAAGTTACACAAGAACCTCATAGGTATGGTTGGATTCATAAAGAGCCTGAGTAATATGGATTTATCATGTAGAATAATGATGAATTAACAATCCTTGGAGATGAAACTACTTCTTACTAATAGGCTATTGAGAATTATGATTCTGATTAATTCCTAAAATCCCCAGAATCTGATATGGACACCATCTACTCTAACCAAGTTTGTAACTTGGTGGATGCACCTCAAGGGGTGATACCCACTGGGTGAAAGTGGTTTTTCCATAATAAAATTAACATTAATGATATAGTGTCTACCTATAATCACACTTAGTAGATAATGGATGCAAACAAGTTCATGGTATTGAATATGAAGATATATTTTCACTTATTGTGATAATAAAGTCCATTTGTATTTTTCTAGCCATTGTAGCTCATTATAATTATGAGATATAACAAATGGATATAACAATTGTATCCCTTAATGATAATTTATCCAATGATGTATATATGATACATCCTGAGGGTTTTGAAGTCCTAAATGAGAATGTTATGGTTTACAAGTTGTGATGATCTATTTATTGACTAAATAAATCTTCTTGGAGTTAGAATACCTAGTTTGATGATTCAATCAAAGAGTTTAGTTTCATCAAGAACATGGATTATTATTGGGTATACAAGAAGATTAGTGGGATTATATTAATATTTATAATACTATATTTATATTAAATACAAATTTTTCAAAATGGTGTTCTGACACTTTACTCTATAAATATGTGGCTAGGTAAATGTTTCTCAATGAAAGAAATGGGTGAAGCAGCTAACATACTCAGTATGAGAATATATAGATATAGATCTAATAAGTTGCTTTCATTGAGACAGAACATGTATATTAGAAAAATTTTAAAGTGGTTTAACATGGATAACTCTAAGAATGGGTCTTTACCTATGTTGCATGGCATGAATCTTATGAAGATTTAGGATCCTTCAAAAGAGTTAAAAAGGGTAGATAGAATTATTTATGCATCTACAATATGATATATCATATATTTTCTATTATATAATTGGCCTATGTCTTATATTATTTAATCATAACAAGTAGATACCAATCCAATCCCAGTGAGAGTCATTGTATTTCTATGAAGAACATCCTTACGTACTTGAGAAAAACAAAGGATATGTTCTTGGACTTTAGAGGATAAGATAAGATCTGTGAAAAGGGTTACATTGATGATAGATTATAATATGATAAAGATTATATGAAATATCAATCTTGATTCATGTTTTTCCAAAATAGTGGAAAAATTAGTTAGAAGAGTTCCAAACAAGACATCATAGTGGACTTGACTACATAGGCAGAATACATCATTGCATCAGATGTTGTAAAGTTTTTTTGGATCAAGAAGTTTATTTCTAAACATAGAGATGTTTATAGAATTGAAGAATTAATTTATCTATGTTGTAACAACAATTGTATTGTTTTTTAGGCTAATAAAACCTATTCACATCAAATGACTAAACACATCCTTTAAAAATACAATATCATATAGAAGATCATAGAGAGGGGAAATGTAAATATCAATTGGGTGGCTACACAAGAGAATATAGAATATCCATTGATGAAACCATTATCACAATAATAACATGAGGCTCATATATAATCTCTAGGATTTAGAAACATGATAGATTGGTTATAATGGTTGTAAATGTATCATGTTATTATAATAAAGGTAATCTTTGATTATCATTGATTCAGGTGTACTGTAATTTTATTTTACATGAACTGTCAAATAATAATATCTCCTAAAAGTATGAATTTTAGTTATATCTAACCTATGATAATTATGTATTATTACTAGTTGTAATGATAGTATAATGTCGGAATGAAACAAATCTCATATTTATTGCAAAGAGTTGTATACGATATGTAAAAAATATATTCATGAGGTAATAATTAGAGACTTATAACTTGGATTGATTTTATATAGATTATCTTGTGGAATTTAATACATTTATCGTCATACTTATGGTTGTATAATTATTATCATTCCTTTTACATAAGTTTTTATTGATACTTAACTTGAGAACCTTAATATATTTACACCCTACTTATACAAGTCTATATGTTGGATTATTTAATATGGGGGTGGTTGGGTATGTTGCTGATCATGTCCTCGGTTGGAGCATAACCAATATGGGTTTTTTCACTTGTTTTACAAATTAAAGTCATATGGACCTTGATTTAAAAGGATTGAGTAAATTTATGGCCATTCTTAGTTGTTTCACATAGGATGTGTTCAACTACTTAGATGAATGATAAGTGATGTACTCATTGACATGGTCAATCTTTTTTAGTGAATCAAGAAATGATGAGAGGATAATACTATATTGGCATGTTCTATGTTTGTTGGTCACTTGATGTCATAGAAAAAGGGATTATATAGGTATATATATGATTTATATAATATTTCTTGTGGTGTACATTTATATATATATATATGAATATATTTGATAGCCATCACACTAGACCCCTTTGTAGCTTGCATAGAACTAATTCTTTATTAGAGATGACTCTTTTCTTAAATCTATGAAATTAGGATTTCATATTTGTTTTAAACGCTATTAAGGCTCTTAGGGTCACACATTTAGGACCTTGGATAAGGATGCAATGTTGGCTAAATTTATTTTTAAAAATAAATAAAGTTTAATGAAAAACTATATCCAAAAGAGTTTGGATGGATTAATAATTATTTGTGCATTTTTTTCATAATTTCCTTATGGGATTTTAGTGAAATTTGGAGATTATTAGATGTGTGCTAAAATTTACATGCATGAGATGCATGTACACATGAAAATGATAAATGAGATATATATATATATATTATATTATATTATATATATAAGTGTACATTTAATACATTCATGTGATACGTGTATTTTCCATACTTTTGAAACATAAATATGATAATATATATTATTTATTTATCTCTAATGGTTTATTTATTAGTTATAATTTATTATTAATGGATTAAAGTATTTGTATGAATCCATTGAAAACATTCAATTAATTTTACCCAATAGGAAGAAATGCATATGATACATTATGAAGGGGGAACTTTAAAATTTTCTTATATAAGAGGTTGAGATCCTCTCCTTTTGGGTTAATATTGGGTGATTTATGTGAGCCTATAAAAACTATCATCCTCTTGATACTTTGTTTATCTCATTTGAGAAGGATCTAGAACCTCTTCGGCATTCGGGTATCCTCATGAAACATTTGTGGATCCGTTGGCTGGTGTATCACCTAAGATGTAGTGTGAATTCATTCACTGATCCTTGTGATCTTCCTCAAGCACACTTCATCAAAGCATGAAGATGGAAGATTCTACAATTTATATTTTCTAGGTACTCGGTTTTTTTATAATATTAAAAATTTTATTTCTTAAATATAGATTGCCTATGTTTTTTGGTTATCTTACACTGATAATTGTCATTGGATGATAATAGGAAACCCATAACTAGGTGCATCCCATTTCTAAATAGTTTATAGAAAAATTTATTCACTTTCCCTTTGAACTGAATAAAAAAAAGACTATTGGGTATTGAATAAAGTGAACCTAAAGTTTGTTAAGGCTGGAGAACTAGAAAGCTCCAAAATATTGAACTAGAGGGCCCAAGTAGGGAATCATATGATAACTCTATATTATATAAGGAAAATGATATATATATCCCTGATAGATTCATTCAGAAATGATACTTTCAAGTTGGAGACAAGGTGTTGTTATTCTCCTCCAGATGAAGCTCATTTCTAGTAATCTTCATTCAAAATATACCAGACCATTTATAGTGACTAAAACATTTTCATTTAGTGTAGTTGAGATCAAACGAATTTAATTACAACAACCCTTTAAGGTGAATGGGTAGTATCTAGGTTATATTGTAAAAATATTTCAAGGTTAGTTTAAAATCAGTGTTGCGTGTTGTATACCCTATCAGACATAGTGTTATTTTAAAATCATGGAGTGTTACATTCTCTCCCCTTATGAAATTTCACCCTCAAATTTTCATTACATACTAAGGTGAAAATAAGTGAGGGTTCTTTTACTTCATGGATTCCTCTAGTTCCCATGTTTCCCCCTTGTATTTATGGTTTATCTATAGTACTTTGATTAGGTGAGTTGTCTTATTTAATATAATTTTATCTCTATGGTCCGAGATCATCATTGTTTGGTCCTCATAAAAGATATAATTTTCTATTTGTGCCACCTCATAATTCATTACAAGTGCGGGGTATGGTATGTACTTACTCAACAGGGATACATGGAATATGTTGTGTACTTGAGATAGGATTTTTGGTAGTGCTATTAGATAGGCCACAACTCCAATGTGATCAAGAATATAAAAAGGGTTGATGTACCTAGGAATTATCATACCATTCTTCCAAGATATCAAGACTTTATTCCATAAATATAAGTGGAGAACCAATTTATCTTCAACCTCAAACTCTTGGTCTCATTGATGATCATTGGCATAGCTCTTTCTCAATTTTGAATAGCCCTATTTTGTTTTTGAATGATCTTTTCCTTTCCTAAAATTTCAGGTCCCAATATCTTGCATTCACTAACTTATTCCCAACCTATAGGTGTTATAAATATATTCCCATAAATGGCTTTATAAGGATCCATTTGGATGCTTGAGTGAAATTTGTTATTGTATGATAACTCAACCCAAAGAATATTTTGGTCCCATCCTCCTTTTAATTCCATAGAGAATTTTCTCAACATGTATTTTAATGTGTGGATATTCCCCTCAGATTGACCATCATTTTGGGGATGATAAGATGTAGTAAAGTTTATTATAGTATTTAGATCATGTTGGATATTCTTGTAGAATATGAAGGTAAATATCAGATCTTGATCAAATACAATTGATAGTGGCATTCCATGTGGACTCACCACCTATTTGATGTCAATACTTGAATGTTTATTGAGTGGGAATTCTTATTGAATTGTAATGAAGTGAGTATTCTTTGTAAGATAATCCAGTATAACCCATATAAAATTATTTTTTCTTGATGTCTTTGGAAGACTAGTGAAAAATTCCATGATGGTGATTTCCCATTTATTTGTAGGTATGGGTAATGGTTTCATCATACCATTAGACTATTTCATTTCAATATTCACTTGCTGACATACTAGACACTTTGATGTATATTCTACAATCTTCTTCTTCATATTTTCTCACCAATATTTCTCTTAGAGATCTCAATACATCTTCATGCTCCAATAGTGGATGGAGAATATCAAGCTATGTAAATCATTCAATAGATACTTCTTTATCATGGGATTTTATTATACATAGAGTCATGGACCAAATATTACAACTCATTCTTAATCAATTATGAACTCTAATGATTTTCATCTTCTTATAGCTTTTATATTCTTCTAAATTTCTCCATCATCATCTCATTAAGTATCCTTTATATTCTCTAAAATGGATTATTGGGAAATTATTTGATAAAGGAATGATTATATTTATTCCTTTATAATTTCCATTTAGATCTTCTTCAAGTGTAAAAATATTGGATTCATTTCAATTATCAACATTGATAAAGTTATCGGATCCATTCTACGAAGAGAATCTACCACTTTATTTTCTTTCCCACGATGGTAATCGATTGATAAGTCTTGCTCCTTGATCAAATATAACCATCTTAATTGGAACATGCTAATATCCTTATTTTTTTAATATATATTTTAGGATCTTATAATATGTATATATTTGACACTTCTCATTATTGACATAATTTCTCCATATTTTCAATGAAAATATACATACATCCAACTCCGGATCATGTGTTGGGTAGTTATGCTCATGAACTTCCAGCTACCTTAAGTCATAGGCTATCACTTTTTCATTTTTCATTAGTACATAGACTAAACACTTATTTTAAGCATCACTATATACCATGAAAAGTTTACCAATTGAGGGAATCATGAGGAATGTTGTATTGATAAACCAATTTTTTTATTCATTAAATCTCTCTTTCCATTCACTGGTCCAGAAAAACTTTACTCCATCTTGAGTTAGCTTGGTTAGAAGGTTTCATAATTGTGAGAAGTTTCTCTAAAATAATAGATAATATATATCTAGTATAAGGAAACTATGGATATCTATTAAAGATATTGGTATAGGAAATTATTTAAATACCTTTATCTTAGAAGAGTCTATAGATATTCCTTTTCTAGTGATAACATACCCCAAGAATGACAATATATTTATATAGAACTTACATTTACTATATTTTTCATATAGATTCACCATTTGAGGACTCTTTAGCATAGTATTTAAATTTTTCTCATGATCATCCTTTATTTTGGATTATATTAAAATATCATCTGTAAAGACTACCAAATATTTGTTGAGGTAATCTTTAAAGACTCTATTCATTAAATCCATAATTATTTTTGGATAATTACTTAGTCTGAATGGAATCACTATGAACTCATAGTGTCTATACCACGTTTAAAAGGCAATTTTGGGAACATATTCCTTCTTCACCTTTAATTGGTGATATCCTGATCGAAGGTCCTCTTTAGATAAATATTGGGGGACATGTAGTTGATCAAATAATACATCTATCTATGGAATAGGATACTTTTTCTTTATCATTATTTTTTTTAAGTTCACAATAATCAATACAGGGGCACCTTAACCCATTTTATTCTTGATGAAGAGGACTAACACACCCCATGGTGAAGCACTCAGGCATATAAATATCTAGTATAGACTCTCTTGTAATTTCTTTTTTAGTTCTTCAAACTCAGTGGTGGGCATTCTATAAAGATTCATGGATATGGGTAGAGATCTAGGTATAAGTTTGATCAAGAAATCAACCTCTTAGTTAGGTGGAATATTGGGAAACTCTTTGGGGAATACATTAGTATAACCCATCAAAATAGGAATATATTCGAGAATAATTCTTTCATTTTTCTCAATAATTTGATCTAGATATGATTTTTTATTGTAACATTATCCATGTTTGATCAGAAGATTCCAAGGGAGACTCACCCTCCTCATTACACTTGTAAAAAATCATAGGATGACTTCAGATGTTAATATTTATCTCCATCTCCTAAAAATAGATTTTCTGATTTATATAATGATAGTCATTCCATGTCCAATATAAAATAAAACTCCACTAATGGAAGTAATATGAGATTTTATGGGAGATCTATAAACATTTATTAAGGAGGAGTTATGTAATTGGGATGCAACAATTTCTTTGTTTGTTATTCTTACAAATAGATCAAACCCCATGTTTTAAGGTGGTATTTCAATAGTTCTACTAAACTTATGAGATATGAAAGAATCCATAGAACTAGAATAAAAAATTATGTTTCCTATTATTTAATGAATAACTAGAGTACCTATCACCAGATCATTTTTGGGATCCACATCAAAAATTGTGATAGAATATGTCATTCCTTTATCTCTAGGTCTTGGAGGTTTTTTCATCGATTATCTCTGAAAACCCTAGGCTTAGGAAATTGGTTTTCATGATGTTCATGTTCCTTATAGTTTAAATATTGTACCATAGGCTGACTATTAATCTAAACCTTCTTTTCCTCCATTACATTACTAGGTTTCTTTATCTTCCTTCAGAATTCATTATCCCAATGCCATTATTTTCCACACTTTAAACATCACTTGGTTCCCATAAAATAGTTTCTGGGATACTTATTCCCACAAATTATACACATGGTATGTTGGGTTTTCTTTCTTCCATGATTTTTATCAATTGATCTTCCCAAATAAAACATCATTTTATGCTTTTTATATCCAAGCCCACAAGACCATTGAGAGTCTCTAATCTCTATCTCGACATTGAGATCATAACATACAATCTATTTATATATTTCAAAGTATTTAATCACCAAATCGCTTTATATAATTGTATTTAATCCAATAAAAATGCATTCTACCTTAATTTTGGCATTAATGATGAAGCTAAAGGTGTTTTGTGAAAGCCTTGTGAAGTTTTCCTTATACACCCTGATAGACTCATCTTCCTTTTTCTTCAATCCAAGGAAGTTCCTCTCTATTTTAATATTGAAAGTTTGGGGGAAATATTTATTGAAAAATATTTTATTGAATTATTCCCATTCTATCCTCTTTGGACTTCATGTTCTTGATCAGTTCCCACCATTGATCAAATTCCTCCACCATGTGATAAACCACTAGTGAAAATTTCTCTTATTATGTGAATTAGAGGATAGATAATATATTATAAATGGAGTTAATACATATTTTTTTTATTATGTTATTATAATATCCACTAAATGTAGAAGTCCTTTTCACATAAAAGACTCGACCATAACATTTTCCTTATTAGGAGGAGGGTGTTCTGCATGAATCGAGTTATTATTCAAAGCATGAGTCGGCTGAGCTAGTACCACCATGAAGTTCCCAATACATTTTCCTATAAGGTTAGGTATATCATTATAGTAATTATCACATTACCTATCATGTTGGTTTTTATCATGTTTTCTTCTATTTATCACCATTAACTGAAACACAATATAAGAATACTTTAACAAATAAACACCCAAATGGGAAACTTATGAACTTATAAAGAATATCTTATAAATGATAATTATATACTATCTTATGAGTTCTATATTTAATTCTAGTTTATCCATAGTAATTTTTCATTTTGTTTTCTAAGCTAATAATCTATTCAAGTCCATAATGGTTGGTAAAGTGTTTTTTAATTTATCAAATCAAATCCATTGGGTGTGTCAAATGAGGTGTGTAGAAAGGCCTCTTTTTCATGCACCAAGTGACGATCGATTGAATACCCAATGTGTCATTTTTAAGGTTATTACCCCTAAATATAATTGTGTGTGGACCAAATCCACTTGTAGTATGTAGTCAAGGATGTAATTGATTTCAAACCACTTCCTCTATACTTCATCAAAATTCCTAGACATTTTCAAAAACATATACTTATCCCTAGAATTATCAATAAATTATTATTTTTTTAATACCCAAAAATAAGTAGACCATCCTCTTATACCAACTATAGAAACTCAATCATTTTTACACATATTATTACATAATTTTTAACATAAATATTCATTAAAATACTACTAAAGGATCAAAAATACTATTATTTTTAGAAGACTAGGAACATAAAACATCAACATGAAAATAAAAAAATGATTTAAATCTTAATAATAATATCATAAATCCCTTTGATCTCCTAAAACTACATGAGATAACCAAGGGAATACAAAGACAAAATGGGTGATCTAAAAAGACTCGTAAGGGAATAAACATGATGAGAAAGTATAATGTGCTAGTCAAAGGTATGACATGATATCATAAAATATAAGTCTTATGAGTAATCAAATGGGATCATAAAATTAGTAATATGATATCATAAGATCAAGGAAATATAAAAAATGTGGCAAAAACAAAAAAAAAATATGACATAATTATAAGTCAAGGATAACTTTCAAGACAACATCACATGGTGGAAAGAGTCCCTTTGTGGATTGGGTTTACTCCCTAATCCCATACTTTGAAAGAATGAAGGCATTATATTTTGATTGATTTTTTGATAATACCCATTTTAAGGGTAGAGGGTTAACCCTTACATGACACGTAGGCCCAAGGAAGAAGGCCCATACATGACCTGAAGGCCCCAAGGCACAAGACCCAATACATGACCTTTGAAGGCCTAGACCTAACACACTATTAAACAACCCCCCCCCCAACATCTGCATATTGAAGGTGCATATCTCCCCACCTCACATGGATGATTGGATAGCATTTTATCATGTAGAGTTGCACGGTACCAGATACCGATGGCAGATTTACATACCCTCTCATTCTTCAAATTCGGTTAACTCTACTCAGGGGTTTCTATTTCTGCTCTTGAACCCTCTTCTAGTCCTGATCATGTATGGTATTCATGGTATGCATCTTGTTCCCTATGGCCTGAAAGTACTGCGGTCCTAAAGCCATTGGTGGCCCAAAATCCCTATGGTCCAAAGTTCCTTAGTGGCCTGAAGGCCCTATAACCTGAATTCCTTTGGTGTCCGAGAAGCCCTAAGACCTGTAGGCCCAAACCGGTGGCCCGAAGGCCCGAATCAGATGACTAGTTCTAAATGATAAAATACCAAATAGAACCTAGTATATTAATACTACAGAAACCTAGAAATTCTCTACCACCTGGTTTAGAACATGGGTCTCTTGGATGCCAAGCAGGAGCCCCTACCACTTGGGTATAGGCTCGTTGGATAAACTTCCTAATCCCATACATAATTTCTCTTGAGAGAAAGACATTACCCAATGAATTAGAGCACTATATGGGAATAAACATCATAAAATGTACATGATTATGTGTTATATAAAGGAAATAAATCATTAGGAATAAACATAATAATTACTCATGTAATGATATGGGTTGCATAATCTTTCCATATATCATAAATAAAGGATATTTCATAAACAAGGAATTTGATAAATAGATATAATTCATTTATTACCCCTTCAAAAGAAGGGATAATAAGATAGTTATATGTGTGAGAAACATATATACAAAATTTATAATAATTATTTAACATTAAATAGAGAGAAATAGTGATTTAGAGAGAGAAAGGTCATAACCTACAGAAAAAGATAGGTTCAGAGAAATCCCTTACCTTAAGCCTTATATTTATTTATACATGTTAAAAAAATATAGTATAATAAATATATATTTCTTATAAATTAATTATATAACCATTCTCATATATACCATACCATATATGATTTTTTATAACATCTTTTCGCCTATTTATTAACAATTCTTTATTAAAATCATTATTTAGAATGACAAGTTTTTCATTTTTCACGCATTTTTGATTCGACGGTCTCGAACATTATACATTGATCATCATTAAATAATCTATATAATTTTAACCATGATATTAATATCATATATGTTCATTATATATATATTTATTATAATCCATATAAGGTCGATATTAAAAAAATGAATTACATTGTTCATGGAGATGGTAGGTCATACGTCGGATAAACATTGTTTCCATTTTTGATGGATGGAATGAAAGAAATTTAAATATTACATAACCTTTTTAGAATCATAATAATATCATAAAAACATATATATTTACTAAATTCATCATTTTAACCATCCTTGAGAGGTGGTGATGGAAAACGAATTACATCGGTTCGCGAGGCGGTAGTCTACCGTACACACCAACGATGATTTCATTTCCCACTAGATGGAAGGGAAGAAGTATGTATGTAATGAAATTAACATAATAAAATCTTATTATATTAAATATACCAAATTTATTTTTTTAATAATTTTATAATAATATTTTAAGGAGTTATAAAAAGAAATATAACTAAAATATTTGGTTGAATACACTACCTCTTCTTCTGAAATCTTACTTTTCTTTGCACCTTAAACTCTATTAGGTTAGTATTATGCACAAAAAAAAGACCTCTATAATGTGTTAAGGGATTTTAATAAGGGATTTTGGTAGGTATTTTTAGAACTATATGGCTTTTTTACTTCTGAAGAAAATAGGATAGGATGTTCCCTTTTATAAGTGAAGGAAGGGGAAGTCATGGAATTACATAAAATATTAAATTAATATAAATTTATTTCATGTAAAAGGGATAAAAATTTATATAATTAGAATATATTATGATTATGGGTTTAAATAATATCATAAAATAAAATTTACGCAATTTAATAATAGGTTTTTACCCGTATCTCGTTATTTTAACTCGTGTCAAGCCTTTTTGACAATTACTATGATAACGAAATTTTTACTCTTTAGAGGTCAATATAGTTATTATAAAAGAAAAATTAGCTTATAAATAGAAAATATTTTAAATTTTAAAACATATATAAATCAATTTTTTAAAGATAGTTGTTTTAGGAATTTTAAATCATTTAATAAATAACTATTTTTTAAAAAATAACATTAATGTCATTTTTTGAACTATTAATTTAATTTGAATTTGAAAAGAACATGAAAATAGTGGAATTTGAATATAATACATTAAACCCTATAAAATATGTTATTTTTTTCTAAAAAATTGTGGAACATAATAATTTTTTCAAATTAAATTACTTTTAACAATTTTAGAACAATTTATTTTATCTTTCTATTAATTAAATAAATGTTGTGTCGACGTTGCATAAGAATTTAAGGTAATTATTTCATCCCTAAAAATTAAAAATAAATTTCATTAATAAAAAATATCATTTTTATTTTAAATAAATCATTTATAACCAATCATATCCTATTTTTTCTATATATCAAAAAAATTGAGATAATAAAACAAAGAGTTTAACATTTTTGACTTTTCCTTACATAAAGTAATATAAAGATAAAAATTAAAGAAATGTTGAAAAAAGTTTCCATATTTTAGAAAATTGGATGGTTATGACCAAAATACACTCACCTAATACAATAAAATAATGTTTTAGTGTCATTTTTTTGTCCTCATAAATTATTTTTGACATTAATTACCTGATTTAGCCTTACTGTGGTGATAAAATTTACTATGGTTACTATTCTTGATGACCAAAAATCAAACGGATATATTTACCAAATTCCAAAATCCTAATTTCAAATATGGAATCCATTTTTCAAGATTTAATTTATATATTTGGTAGAAATTTATTTAAATTAAAAACACAAAATTCAATGAAAAATAATTTTTCAATAAAATATTTTTTAAGTATATAAACATTTTTATACTTAATTAAAGTATAAAATTAATTAAAAAGACAATAATTGGATTATTTTTAATACAAAATAACTAATTAAACTTTAAAACTAATCTAAAATATAATTTTACTCTGAAAATACTTGAAAATAAAATAAATTTTCAAATATAAAATAGTATTTGTCACTATTCATTGAAAATTAGTCATTTTAAAAAAAATCACAAAAAAACCACCCAAAGATAATTTTAATATTTTGATTTTAAAAATGATTCCCATTTTATTAAATAAATTTTCTAAGAGTTCTATAAATTAATT
This sequence comes from Viscum album, assembly GCA_963277665.1. Classification (NCBI taxonomy): domain Eukaryota; kingdom Viridiplantae; phylum Streptophyta; class Magnoliopsida; order Santalales; family Viscaceae; genus Viscum; species Viscum album. The sequence continues at coordinate 269,924,094 of OY728166.1, forward strand.
ATAATATTCTTAAAAAATAATAAAAACATTTTTGAAGAAAATGTACTTGAAGAGTAAACTTACTACTAAAAATTTAGTGCTTATTTCCTTAGAATTAATCAACACGTTTTTATTGAGTATGACCTTTAAATAAATATTTCATAATCTGTTTAATCCTATTTATACCCAATAATATAAAAGCTATGTTATACTATAATAATAATTCATGGTTCGTTTAAGCTCGGTGTTGCGTATTATATATGCTATCAAACATATTGTTCTTTTAAAATTGCAGAGTGTAACATATGATAGAAAAGAATATAGTGGAATAAAAATTATAATATGTTGAAGTTTAATTTTATTAACTTAAACTTAGGTAATCTTACCATTTTTATTGATTATGATTGCATAGAACCTCCCCAAATATCATTTACATAGCTCATATTAATTATATTAAAACAAGTTGATGTGAATTGATTTATAAGTCTTGCTAAGTAAACAAAAAAACATGTGTGTGAGAGTTATCCATTAAATAAGAGTTAGAGCGACCTGAGTTCTGACTGCCTAGGTGTTTATTATATTCGATAACTTTTACAATTAGTCTTGAGGGATAGCAACTATCCTGGGAAGGGATAGTTTTGAGGTTTTCTCCACTCATATAATAAGTAATTTTCACAAACATAGATGACAAAAATACAATAAGTGCTTATTTAAAAAGAGGATTAAAATATTAATAGAATTATGAAATTGGATGAATAAATGGAATATGATATATCTAAATTTCATATTAGAAGTATCAATTAAGTGTGAAAAATAACTTTGGAATAAAGAGTATATGGGAGATGGATTTCAGAAGGTGTCACTTTTTAAAATCTTAATTCCACTAGGTTTCATTCTTTTCACAATCTTAGAACAAGAGCCATTATCTAATAGGAAGTTTCACCCTTATGAAATTGTGGAAAATTCATTGTTTAAGTTTGGGGGAGTAATCAAGCCATAAATTTTCATATTTTTTTGGAATTTTATAGTATTTTTACCTTTGATTTACTTTAAATTGGAATAAATAGTTTAAATCATGGAGTAATGTGAATCTATAATAAAAATGAAAGATATATTTAAATATTTATTTCTAGTGTTTTATTTATCTATGTCATTAATTTAGAATCCATATATTTATTTTTTTATTTTTCGGTTAAATTATTAACAAGATTTTAATTATTAATTTCAATTATTTTATTCAACACTGAATTATCTAGAAAAAAACATGTACTAATTATGTTGTTTTTATTGATTCACAAGTCTAATGTTGAAAATTGGATAAGTAATATCTATTGTATGATTCATTCACTAGGTTATGTACGATTCAACAACATCTTCATGTGATTCATTCATTGGCATACATATGATTCATCTATGTATCATTCATTCATTGGACTATGTATGAGTCATCTGTAACCAATGTATGATTCATTCACTAGAATTCGTATAAGACATCTACATAGGAGTGTCTAGTGTATGATTCATTTATGTGGGTGTCATTTTTATACAATTCATTGATGTATTCATACATGTGATCCTTCACTTGTTGTATTTTATGAAGAAGGATGACTAAAACTGAAATTTATAAAATCAAAGGGGCTTGACTGTTAATATATTATCATTTCCCTAGTATTCCCAAATTAGGAAAAAAAATGATTCTAAGAATCCACATGATATCCATCTGGATAAATAAGGATATTATCGTGTAAATATTCCAAGTTAGGAGTGTTCAATATCCCCAGATAAAGAATCTCAACCCTTGAGTTTTACATGTAGAATCCATTGGGGGAAATAAGGGTTGGGAACTAAAATATTGCAGGATTTCAATGGTGATGGACTCGAGTAATGAATAAGGGAAAGAATGTGCTATTCATGTAGGAGATACTAAAATTCACTCAAGGCCCATACTTACTTCGCTGGTTATATAAGTGGGATGAGACTTACCATATAGAGAGGGGTCTTATTGGTCGAGTGAACTAGATTTGTTTCAATTTGATTTCTTATTCTATTATTATTAAACTATAATCTATCTCTAGTGATGTCACAATTAACCCATATTTTCCAAGATAAGGATATTCTCTCTACCTTTTTTAATGAATTTTTATCTTAATTAATAATCTTTCCATTATTGATATTTTTAGAATTTATTTCTTTGTGTACGCAATAGAAGCTCTTTGTTATTTTACCATTTAAATACTTCCTTCCCTTATTCTCAAATTACACACAAAAGCCACCTAAATCTCCTACATTACTCACATGATGGAGGGTATTGGGTTGATTCATGTTTGATTAATGATTTTTAATCACTAATGCTAGGTAAGAATAGGGAATGAAGTGATTGTTCCACTTCTCCATTCAAGATGAAAATATCAAGTAAGGGTACTTGGTTTAGGGTTCAGTTGTTTTGAGAGAGAGAGAGTAGGAGAATTAAAAATAATTATGATTTAATATAAAATTAAGGGGAATATAAAAGGTTATAACACTACTTCTAAAACTAAATTTAAATCCAATTCAATTACATTATCAAACATCATTAACTAATACATTTAACTCACACTAAAACCATAAATTATAAGAAAAAAATATAAAAAAACCTCTTATATGGAGACAACCTAAGTCACACTCTTACTAGATTAAACTTGGGTGAAAAAAATTTTATTTTTAAGGCTCATGGTAGTTGTCTCATCAACAAAAATCCCATATTTCATTGAGAATCTTCTGGGAGTCATACACTAAATAACGGAAATCATCAACCCAATCAATTCATGTTACAAAAATTAAATCAAATGATTAAAGCATAATCCAAAGGGATCAAACCGAAAAATATAAGTCTCCCAAAACAAATCATGGTTATTGAAACTCACTTTTCTTCAAAATCATCAACATCCAATAAATAGGATTAGAACTCATTTTTTTAAAGGAATTCATGCTTTGAAAAAAAACTACCTCTTAAAATATTCCACCCCATTTAGAAAAACAAAGGGAATATAAAACATTCACATAAAGTCTCACTTTTATTTTAGAACACTAGTCATATTTCATTATAACAATCACCCATTTTTAGAAACATATCACGAGAATCAAAACCCTTTAATGATAAAACCATGAAACCTAGTTTTAAACCCAAAACATCTCATGAAGTTCCCCTTTTTCATAAAATATCTTTTTAAAAATATTGTACATAAAGAAGAACATAACAATTTATGAAAAATAAAATACACTTCGACGTCATAAAAATTCTATTAAAACCCTCTTTGGTCTATCCCCCACAAGTGGAAACCAATTCAGGAGAAATTATAAAACAAAATAGGTTTAAAGAGAAATACTCATAGGGGCATGTAGTTGTACACAATTTAACCACACCATTTGGTGCACTATACGCCATCTATACAACAGTATATGAAGAGTACTCAAAACCATGCATGTGGGATATGTATGGTTTACTAGAACACAAAAATATAAATAATAATCCCTAGTTCTTCTTCTATTTTCCACCTCAAAATCAAGAAAATTCCAAAATATCTCATAAATCCCAATAGGGATTTAAATACCATCAAAAAATCAAAATAGTATTCAAATTCAAGACTCATATTCTGATTAACCATGTCATATCAAGACTTTTAATGAGTAAGATATAGTTATATAATTTTCCCAACACTACCTCTTGAGTTAAGAAATTAGTATCTCTAAACTACGATGACACATCCAAATAAAAAAGGGTTCTTTAATACCATTTTGCCTTGAACCAAATTAGTTTAACCTAAAATGTCACCCATGTTAGCCTGTGGTAAGGACTGAAGTGAATTCCTAATAACCATGAGCTATAAAATAGTGTCTAGTTACTAAATGAATAAATTTATGTAAATAGTTTCAACCCAAAATAATTATAATAAAATAGTGTATTTTTAACAAAAAAACTAACATGGTTATCCGTACTTTGGACTTTCATGTGTATAAGGTACTAAATTTTAAATGAAAAAGTAATAAATATGGCATGACATAAATAAACATATCAATGATAAATAAACATTTTAATTACAAACTTAAAATTTTAAAATAAAACATCATTATAAAACATATCAAGGTAATAATATAAAGGAAACCAAAATAAAAAATAAGTGGTTGGTCAGAGCGGCTGATACATCAACTTCCCAAAAAATGGGAATAGAATAACTACAGAAGTATATAAATTTATAAAATTATTTTATTTTCTTAATTATATCAAATTATATTTATTTTAATATTTTTAATAATATTTAATTGATATTTCCATTAATAATATATTTACTTCATCAGTGTTGTGTGGGCATTTAAAGTAATTATTTCTTCAATAAAAATTAAAAATAAATTACCTTGACAAAGATAAATATTTTATGTTTTAAATTATTATTTATAGTCAAACATATCATATATATAACACCATATTATAAATATTTTAGTTATTAAAAATATACTTGTGACATCTTTGTCTTTTATTTATATAAAATATTATAAATGTCCCAATCATATATAAATGGAAATAAAAGGCCATGTATTTAAAACATGAATGATTATGGAAGAAATTTAATAATAAAACAAAATTGGGTCAATTTTAATGGTCATTTAATAGTTCTTATCATATAATATTTACACTTAATTACTCGATTTTTACCAAATTTACCCTTTATCGCGGTGACAAAAATTATTAAGGTTATTATTAATATTAACAAAAAATAAAACAGACCTATCTCATAAATTTAGACCTTATGATTGAAAATATTCAATCCATTTTTTAAAATTCAATTGAAAAAAATTCAGAAATAAATTTAAAACAAAATACGCAAACGCGGTGAAAAAATGGTTTTTCAAAAGTGTATTTTTCAAGAAAAATATGATTATATATTAACTATATGAATAATAATAAAAAATATATGAAAATAAATTAATATTTAATGATATATAATATATAAATTTCATTTAAAATTTTACCCATTATGGGTTATTTTATTTAATTAAAAAGGAGAAACATTGTGTACTTTAAGACAATTTTCTGAAAAAATATTTTTCTAAACTCAAAATTAAACTTATTCTAAAATAAAATATAAATTTGATTCAAAATAATTTAATAAGATTAAATAAAAATAAATAATACTTATTTTAATTTAAATCTTATTCAAAACATAATGGTACTTTTAAATTGCTTAATTTGTTGAAAAGAGATAACATTTTTACAAAAATATGTATATTTCACTATTCATTGAAAAATTAATCTTCACAAAGATTCTCAAAAATTAATCCAAAGATAATTTTAACATTCTGAATCCAAAAATTATTTTCATTTTATAAAATATATTTTCTAAAAGTTTCCAAAATTAATTATATTTATTTTCTCATAGAAAGCAATAAAAATCACTTTTTGATTAAAACTTACATTTAAAGAATAAAATGACTACTAAAAATTGTGTGTTTATTTCCTAAGAATGAATAAATAATTTTTTATTTAATATTATCTTTTATATATTTTATAATATAGTTAATCCTATTCACACCCACAAATTTAACAGATGGTTTTTAACGATCGTGTTAAAATAATAATATTTAATGGTATATCGTGGTTCTTTTAAGCTCGGTGCAACATACAACATAAGCTATCGAGGAAATTAAATTTATCTAAGAATATACATTCCATAAAATATTGGGGTGTTACATTCTCCACTAATTTAATAAATTATTCCCTAGTAATTTGAAATTGTACTTTGAAAATCAATGGTTGATATTTGAAACAACAATTATGTTAAACCCACATTGTAAATAGGGTTAATAAAACATATTATTAGTAAGAGGGAAATGAAAACGAAAATTTCACCACAAAATTAGGATTTATAATAGGATAACATTTTTTTAAACATGGAAATAAAAGATAAATCTAACTGTCAAGTTCTAATAGAGTGTGACAGAGAACACAATCATTAGAAAGTTAACCATCACAAAACCATAAATTTCTTATGGGTTAAAAGACCATTGCGTTCTCAATAAGAAAAGTAAATGGATAACATTTTTTCTCCAAAATAATTTTCTTTGAGTCAAGGGATTATTTTACTATCTATAGAATCACTTCAGAAAATAAAATTACTTGATTTCTTTCCATGTCATAAGATTAATCTCATTATTTGGTTGTGCTTCGGTCTATTTTCACTTCATCTCTTATGATATGAAATGAATATTCAAGATGAATTTTTCATTCTTGAAGCACTTTAAGGAATCATAATATCTATAAGTCCTTTCTTCATTCATTAGATTTTTACTAAAACCAAAATGGTTAGCACATGTTATCAAAAAACAATAATATTTAAATTTCAAATTAATCCATTCCATAAGTAGTTAATATTAAGACTCATCTAAAATATGTCTGTCTAAATTCAAAGACCAAAAATTTATAATAAAGGTCAATAAATTTTGAAAAATTAACTTAACATTAGATTCTCAAAATAATATAATGTAGTTATTATTGTTACAAACCAAATATATGAATACCTTGATCACCTTAAAACCTTAATGAAAACAAGAATGCTTCCAAAAATAATATCTCAAGTTGTTGAATATATTCCATAAATACAAAAATATAGTAAACTCCAAAAGCTTTCAAATTACTAACCAATTACATAGTCATCCATATTATCCCATAATCATTTCCTTATCATTGGTAACATATTTAGGGTTATCTTCTACAAATCATGCATTTTACAAAAGATCAACTTGAAACAGAATAATTTATCTTCGTTATTAGTACTATTCATTATATGCTTCTGAGTCCTTAAAGAAGTTATTCAGTGAAATCCTTATATATTCCATAAATCTTATAACTAGTATATCATTGATAAAATACTAAAATTCACTAATTCTTGAATCCAAGAACTATCACATTAAACATTCCTCTTATTTTGTGATAATAGCATAATCTTGACCATGATTTATTTTCTTCTTTTTATGTAAATTATTTTGAAGCTTGAGATAATGATTTTATTAGTGCTCTATCTTCTAATAGTTGAAGCATTGTAAATTGGAAACTATTTTCATACTCTTTAAATCAAAATCAGGGTGTTCTTTATCTCCACAATTGTATAAAACTCTCATTCCTTTCAAACAAGCACCAAGTTGTTTCTCTCTATAATTATCACATGTGTGAAAATCCTTCTTTCTTTATTCCCCTTATCCATTTTTTATGCTTTTTTCCTTTTATTCTCTTGAATTCTTTCATAACCATAAGACTTGGAAAATTACTTATTTTTTCTGATATCACATGATATTATTTCTTAATGTAAAGATAATGTTTGGGAGACTATTTCCCTACAAATTATTGGCTTAAACCCATATAAGAAGCAATCATTTTTACTCTTTAGATTATGTGCAATGATGTGGTTCCCATTCCTTTTGTTAGGAATCATTTATAAATGATTTCATACACTATATTAGTTCATAACATTATGAAAAATAATTTATAATCTCAAAACTAGTAAAACACTAAACATAAATTAAAATTTTAGGTATAAGTAATCTCTAAATCATAAGCATGGATTCCTTGGAAATATCTCCAAATTCTATCATAGGGATTCATACTTTAATCTATATTTTCATAAATCTAGTTCATAAATTTTCTACTAAACTTTTTCTGATACCAAATGTTAAGACCCCAACCCCAGTAGTCTAGAGAAAGTGGTTACTTTATTACATTGGCATAAGATATAAGGTAACACATCCCAAATGACTAAATAGTTTAGTAATCTTGGTAAAATAGATACATACGTGGTTCCTATATAAAATTTGAAAATAAAAATTACAACATATTTTTTTTTTGAAAATAACCTAATTACCTTTAGTATATCCTTTCATAACAATCAAATTACACTTCATAGATTCATAGAGAAAATAAAACTAAAGAAATGGATGAGATCAAATGCTCAGTAAGGGTAAAGTACAACAGAAGTTATCTGGATTCAATAAACATAATCAATATGGAAAGGTAAATAACAAAAAATTAATTTTATTTAATTAATAACTTGTTCACAAACTAAATCCATGGATAGTATCATAGTGATAACCACATAGATAAAAATAATTGAATTCTTAATTAAGGAAATGCATAACTATTGGACTTCATGTTTCTTAGGCACATGAAACCTTTACCATCAAGACCATTCATAGGGTAGTTTAATATTTATGGTTAAAAATACATTTAATTTGGATAACTTATTTATCTCATGACACTACTGATGCATCAAGTGTATTTTTTATATATGGTCTCCACCCATTCTTGTATGTACAAAGAATTCCATATATATTGAATAATTTATTTAATTCATGACAATGTGCCATATCATCAATTATAAATACTGATTAAGAGATAAGTATTTAACACTATTTACCTAGTTGATCAAACAACTTTCAAAGTAAACACCATATGTAAAAATGGTATAAATTTTAGGCTATAATCATATCCACCATAAAAGAAGTATGGATATTTAAAAGAAATGAAATTTTCAATGAATGGTGATCAAAAATTAATAAAAGGGTCAGTATATACACCATATAAAATAAATTAGGTGAATAATATTAAAATATCCCTTAATGAGGGGAAATTCAGCTGAAATCCCTTACAAAGATCAAATCATTGAAGTGAGCATTAATCAGATGAATTGATTATGTGTATCCACTGTAAATCCAAATAAAATAAGTGGAAATACAAAATATGATAATAAAAATTCATTCCAAACATAATACTAGAATTAAATAATAAATGAAGTATAATTTTAAACCAATTAATGGAAATTTAGTTAAGAGTCCTTTACCTTAAGACCAAATCGTGACGTATGTTCTTTATCTTCCTCTTCTTCAGATAATATCCTTTTCTTATCACCTTATGACCACAAAGGGTAGTGTTATGACTAAAATAAGATCTATAGAAATATTTTAGTGATATTAGTAGGGATTTTATGAACAAAATAGGTTTTTAAGTGTGGAGAAAAAGGAATAAGAGGTTCCCTTATATAAGTGATGAGAGGGAAACTCTTAAAATTTCTTAAAATATTAAATTGATATTTATTAATTTTCAATTAAAAATGGATTAAAAATTATTAATTTGTAATATAAGATGATTTTAGGTCTAAATCCCCTCATAAAATAAAATTTGTATCAGTTTTTACTAAATATCTACCCTTATCTTTTGGTCTTAACCCTTATTTTAACCCTTTAACTCTTACATTGACAATATGAATTTTTAAGCTTTAAGGGTTAATATAGTTACTATAAAATTAAAACAACCCATAAATGGATATATTATGAGTTTTGACTGACAATTATCTTGTTAAATCAAATTGGAAATATCTAATTTTCTTATCAAAATTGGAAGATATGAAACAATGCGATGATCCAGAATCAAATAATGCATTTGAAAAACTTGAGTAAATCATTAAATTAACTACCACCATGTCTTTCGAAGCTTCAACCTCAGCAGTAGTGATATAATAAGCTTGGACTTGATCCCTTGGACTCTTCCGACGTAATTTCCCCTGACGCTTAGGACATTCATTTGCATAATGTCCCATCTCTCTACAATTATAGCATTCCACATTGACAGAAACTCTCTTTCCTTTACAATCATGAGCTTGGTGGCCTTTTTCACCACACTTGTAATAGAATCCCATTCCCTTCAAGCAAGTACCAGGGTGTTTCTTCCCACATTTACTACAGGACTGATATTCAACTTTTTCCTTCTTCCCCTTATTTCCATTTCCAAATTGATCAGAAGATCTCTTCTTCTCTTACTTTTCTTTAAAGTCATAAGACTTAGAGAATTCATTTTTCCATCTTGATAGCACATGAGACAATATCTTCATATGACAAGAAGGTTTTTGAGACTAATTCTATATGGGGAAATGGTTTTAACCCATCAAATAAATGATCAATCTTACTTCTTGGGTTACGTATATAATCTGTAGCATGCCTCGCTAACCTTGTAATGTTAGCCTCATACTTTGCGACATTCTCATCCTCCTTCTGCCTTAGACTAAGAAATTGTCTTTCCATATCTTCTTGATGGTCATGTGGGAAGTATTTTTCTAATAAAATATCCTTAAACTCCCTCCATTCCATACTAGATAATTCTTCATCTTCCTTTGTGTTTTGAATCAGTGACCACCATTGATCGGCATCTCCAGTGAGGCGGTAAACTTCCATGACAACTTTCTCCCTTTCTCTACTCCCCAAGGGGTGGAATATTTTCTCTAAGGATTTTATCCATTGCTCAGCTACTAATGGATTTGTACCCCCATTAAATGTTGGCGGTTGTTGCCTCATGAAACGATCTAACATTGATCCTTCATGTTGCGAATCAGGGTGCTCCATACGAGTAAGGTTATTATTCATAACCTGAGTGAGTTTTCCCAGTATGGTGATAAGTTGATCAGCACCATTTGTATCATCATCTCCACTATAATTATCTTGAGCAGGAGGGAAATCCCTACATGTAGTGCATGCATTGATACAGTTTCCATTCCTTCCACTAGACACCATTTCTAAACAATGTCATAAACTAGATTAGTTTATGAATAGAAATACATAATTCCATACTTGTAAAACACTTAACATAAATTGAACTATTTATGGATATAATCCATAATCATAAAAAGAAATGTATTCTTTGAGGAAGTACATACTCATAAACCCTTCATAATGGTTTGTAAAGAAAATGAGAATTATCCTAAGCATATCCCCCGGGAGTGTCATAACCAAGAGTGCAGCAAGCCCCATTGTCGTGCACCAGTTTCCGTTCGAGTCTAGCTCAAAGTGGTGTTTTCGGGTTTTACCCCTAGGTACATATGTGCCAGATCCGCCTCTACCTGCTCGCATCCAAACAGGGATTTATTGCTCGGAAAACTCACAAAATCTTTATACGTTACCAAAATTCTAGTCGAATAATCACATGGAATATCAATAACCACTTTCATAATGATGGAATGCATAATGACAGACTATCATAACCATGTAGCCAAGGCCTCGTTCCAAGACTAGAAATAATATTTTTTCAAGGTCTCATTCCAAGACACTAGTTTGTCTCATTAGACCTACCGATGCATCGAGGAGCTATAGCGGGCTCCACCCATCACTTATTAAGTCCAATGCATTCCTTATATGAAAAAGTTTAAACATATCATAAACCATAACATAATTGTATCCCATAAAACATGCATAAAGGAAACATAAAATTTCCAAATTTCAATAACACGATATCAATAAAACACATTGATATAATAAAAACATTATCAAACCCATTTTCAATACCAAAATAAAATAAAAGTAAGACACGGTATTTATTTTTCATTTAATAAAAGTTATGGCTTGTAGAGGAAGCTGAAACTCAAATAATGGTCACGGTGGTGGAGAAGTCGTTGTCGCCTAATACGTAAGACAAAACATTCCTTTTTTTGTTTAGTAAAAACAATTTGTATAAAAATATTCCTTTTGAATAAAAGTAAAAGTCAAAGGGGTTTATACACCGTGTAAAAGAAAGTTGTGTATAAAATAAAATATGCCTCAATGAAAAGAGATTGAGACGAAGTCCCTTACAAAGATCATTTTTTTAAATAAAATAGATCTATTATGTGTATTCATTATAAGTACACATAAAGAAAGTACAAATACAATATAGGACATAATAATATCATGACATAATTTGAAAGTAAGAGATTAACCCAAAGAACAGAAATCGAGTTAAGAAGTTCCCTTACCTCGTGCCCGACTTGACTCGATCGTCCTTTAACCTCCTGGATAACAAACTAGTGTTAATTTATACTTTCTTAAGAACCTTTTTTAAGTTCATTATTTCTTTTATATCACTTATTACCATGTTATGAACATTATGTAATTATTTAAGTTAATAACGGTCGTTTTGTCGATCTTTGGTACTTGAGTCAAAAATAAACTTCTTATAATTATAAGTTGTTCATGTGGTAAAATATCCATTATATCCAGAATTATATTCATGATGTATATATCATATATATCATATATATCCAGTATATACATGAATTTATAATATTACATAACATTTATATGTAAGAAATGAAATGCACCGTTCATGGAGACGGTAAGTCGTACGTACGCATGAACGCTACTTTCATTTCTATTTCATATTTTAATGGAATGAAAACATAATGATATAAAGTTATATTATAATTCCAGTATAATATCATATATAATATCATTTAATCCATCCTTTATACATCCCACATATAGCATTAACGATTCAAATCACTTTGAGGGGGCGGTAGTCCGCACTTCCTAAAATGAAATTATCGCTTTTACCCATAATGGAAATCATAAATATATTCCATAAATGAAAAATACAGAAGAATAAGAAAAAAATAAACATAATATATATCATATATAAATATAGTGACATATTAATGGCCACCATTATAGGTGTTAAAAGAAGATTGAACAATCATCGTTTCGTGAGGCAGTAATTCGCCATCCACAGAAACAGTGTGTTCTTTAACCATTAGACGATGGTGTGTGTAATTATAAATCAAATCCTTCTCATAACAACATCCAGGTATATTGAGGATACTATTTTTCTTACAAAAGAAAATAATAAAAAGTGTTTTGGGGGTTGTAGAAGAAAAATAAACAAAACAACATAAGAGAAGACATTACCTTTAAATCGGGTAACTCTTTTTGATTTGAGCCAAAGGCTTCCTTGGAAAGACTTATGCCCAAAGTGAGGCTTATATGAGTAAGATATGGAAGATGAGAGAGTATTTGAGCAGAGTTTGGCCGAGCCAAATGGCTTTTAATGTGTGAATAAGGTGGTAGAGGTGGGGGCCTTTTTTAACAGGAGAAGAGGGGCACTCTTGAAAAGTCATGAAATGTTACATTATTATGAAATTATTTTCGGATTTTAAAGGTCCCAAAATGATATATTTCTAGGATAAGGTGATAAGGGTTATAAATATACTCATACAATAGTTTTTTGACAAGTTTAAGTCTTATACTTTACATTATCTTTTCATTTTATTTAAATCGTTAATTAATGAGGTAATCACAGCATCATCATGGTGTCATAAAAAATTTAATTTTTTTAATGTCTAAAAATTATAAAAAAATTACCATGATATAGGAAATATTGTTAGCTTTCCAATTAATTTTTATGGTCAAAAATAGGACTTGTATAACCCTTTATAAATTTTTTTTTACGAAAACAACACATGTTTGTGAAAATTTTATTTTTACTTTAAATAAAAAGTTATTAATGTCATTTTCTTACCCATGTGGCTCCATGGGGTTCCCAAGTTGACCCATGGATTTTATTGGTCAGACATGACTCATCAAATATTGGTAGGATAAGTGTAAAGGTAATTTCAGATTATTATAACATTATATTTACCTTAAATTACACTAATTACCTTTAATCGCGATTAACAAAACTTAAAAGTTATTATTCACCAAAAATTATTTTCATCCCATTGAACTACATTTTACTTAATAATGAAAACCATGTATGTCGGATTTTTGAAATTCAATTCACATAAGTGGTAAATTATCATTTAAACGAAAAATTACTTTTTTAACTACCACTTAGTGGTTTCACTATTCATCAAAAATTGAAGTTTTCCAGAAAAATACCAAAAATTCACCCTAAAATATATTTGATATTATTATTTCAAAAATGATGTATATTTTACAAAATTCAAAACATATAAGTTGAATTAACTAATTTAATAATTAATTCCCGTTGTCAAAACAAATAGCGTGTTTTTAAGAAACAATATCAATCAAAAGATTAACAATTGTTTATGTCCAATTTCAAAGTGAAATTAATTCTAATGACCACCATTGGATAAAATGGTAAAATTATATTCTAATTATACTTTAAAACCACCAAATATTATAATTTATGACTATAAATTATTTTGATTAAAAATGTTGTTTTTAAGTATTTTTCACTATTCATCAAAAATTGAAAGTTCTCAGAAAATTACAGAAAATTCAACTTAGGATAATTTCGATATTCAGAATACAAAAATGAAGTCCATTTTAAAATATAAAATTTATATAATTTCAAAAGGTATGTATTACTATTCATAATGGCTACTTTGATTGGTTGTGGTGTGTTAGAACTTGAGGTTGCGTACAACACACACAACTCTATTATTCAAAGAGAAGCATACCATGGAAGCTTGGGGTGTTACATATCCTCTAGAAAAACTCATATTAGAAATATTTTAGTTATTAATAATATTATTGTGATATCTTCATCATTTCATTAAATAAAAGATTATAAATGTCACAAACACATATAAATGATAAAAAAAGACATATATTTAAAACTTTAATTATTATGGACTAAATTTAATGATAAAATAAAATTATATCATGTTTAGTAGTCATTTTATAGTTCTTTTCATATTATATTTACCCTTAATTACTCATTGTTTACTCGATTTACCGTTTACTGTAATAATAAAAAGTACCAAAGTTATTATTCATATTAGCCAATAATAAAAGGTAAATATTTTTAAATTTTTAAATTATGATTAAAAATATTGAATAATTTTTTCAAAATTCAATTTATATATGTTTTAGAATTAAATTGAAAACACAACCTACAGACGCGATAAAAAAGCAGGTTTTCAAAAAGTGTATTTTTCAAGAAAAAGATGATTTTATATTCACTATATGAATAATAATAATAATTTTATGAAAATAAATTAATATTTAATGATATATAATGTATAAATTTAATTTAAACATTACTCATTAGGGATTATTTTAATTAATTAAAAAAGAGAAACATTATGTACTTTAAGAAAGTTTTCAAAAGAAAAAACTCTCGTTTTTAAACCTAAAAATAAAATTATTATAAAATGAAATATAAAGTTGATTAAAAAAATTAAGTGAATTAAATATAACTAAATAATACTTATATTACTTGAAACCATATTCAAAAAATAATAGGAATTTTAAATTTCTTGATTTATTGAAAATAAATAATATTTTTACAAAAATCTTTATTTTTCCTTATTCACTAAAAAATTAATCATTTAGAAGATTCTCAAAAATTCATCCTAAAATAATTTTATCTTTATGAATCCAAAAATTATTTTAATTTTATAAAATAAATTTAATAATATTTTCAAAAATTAATTACAATTTTTGTCTCCTATAAAGCAATAAAAATCACTATTTTGATTAAAATTATATTTGAAGAATAAAATGACTACTAAAAGTTGTTTATTTATTTACTAGGCATGAATTAATAGATTTTTATTTAATATGACCTTCCTATATATTTCAAAATATAGTTAATCCTATTCACATCATCTAAATTATTGGCTAGTTTATAACAGTCATGTTAAAATAATAACATTTAATAGTATATCACTGTTCTTTTAAGCTTGGTGTTTCATGAAACATAACCTATCAAATAAATTGAATTTATTTAATAATATGCATACCATAAAATATAGGAGTGTTAAATTTTAAGAATATGATGTCTAAGAATATTACTTTATGGGGAGATCATTATTGGAGATATTGAAGATCTTTCAAGAATTAAGAATATTGTGTATTTAGTCTTTGGTGATACTAAACCTCTATGGTCCTTAGGAATTTATTTGTAAAATATATTGGATATTCATAAATTAAAATTTAATATCTTTGTATGAAAATATTTTGTCAGTATATTTCGTATCTGATAATAGGATTAGTCAGTCTTTAGAGATTAGGATTAGAGAACTTTGGTGAAAAACCTGGGGATAATTCTAATTGTAGTATGACATCATAGAGTTTTGGTAAGGAATAGATTATGTGGTTTTACTAACAATATATCCATGTATATATACTATAAGTGGACATGGTTTCTTAACCTCATAGTGATTTGGTTGATTATATCTCGACCCTCATTCTGGTGCATGGTGAGTGTGTCTTTACTATGCACTTTGTTTGACACTCATGAGGGATATTATTAGGTTAAATCACATTTTATTTATGAGACATTATAAAGAATTTTAATATATTATAACCAAGTATGGCCTAGGTTAAACCTAATTTTTTATAGATTAAAAATAAGGGGTCATTATTTAAATATCATATGAATGATTTTTCATGATTATATGATATATCACTGTGACTATTGTTGCTAACACTAGACTTTTATATTTTATTAAATAGATAGAACCTGAACTAATCATGTGAAGAATGAATGTGATGGAAAATTCAATGACTATCCTTATGAGAAACCAAATTTATTAGGTTATGGGATGAAATAATTTGTGATAATGCTCACTCAACTATCTCAAGTTATGAACAGTAACACAGATCAGTTGAACATTATAATGCACCAAGGAGGGAGAAACATGACATTGAATCTTTTATGTGACAATTTCTAACCCCCTTTTCTGGTTATTCTAATCCACTAGTTTTTTGAGAAATGGATCATTGTGATGGAAAGGATATTTTCTATTCTTTGGTAATCAGACCATAAAAACTTTTTCCTAGTGGTTTATCATTTGGAATACAAAGTAGATAAATATTGGAATATTTTTAATAATAAAAAGGATGATAATGAAATTGACTTTATAGAATGAGATTAGTTTAAGAGTATTTTTATCAGTAAGTACTTCCCTTGTATTCTATGTACAAAATGGAGAAGGAACTCCTTTAGCTTATGCAGAAGGATGGTGAATCCATTGGTACTGATGAGACAAATTTTAAAAGACTTTCAAGGTATGATTTTGTTTTAATCATTGGATATGAAATAAAAAACTAATTAATTATTTAGTGATTTGAAACCAAGTCTTAAAAATTCATTATCTATAAAGGAATTTGGGAGGTATAGAGAAATCATTCGATATGCACTCAAAGTATAAATGGGAGTTAGAAACCCTCATGGTTCTGATGATAAGAAAATGAAGATGGAGTTTCAAGGAATCTCTAATGGTATGTCACGTGTAGGGAAGAAAAATTTTCAATATCATAATTGAATAAAATATGGTAAGGATCACTCAGCTGAATTCCTGAAAGGAACAAGAAGATGTTTTGAGTGTCTTAAGCCTAACTATCAAGAAAAATAATGTCAAAGTGATGTGAATAGGTCAGTCAATGAAATGAATGTAGAGAGAGCTCAACCAAATACACCACTCACACTCCAGTGCTATAGATGTAAGGAGTTTAAGAACAATGTAAATCAATACCCTAATACAAGGGATAATGAGGATAATAAACCACAACAACATCTAAAGTCAAAAGACAAAGGGAAAGCTTACACAATCACAACAGCTTAAATGAATCATGATAATTATTTAACACTTATCCTCCACTCCAGAGTTGGGGATTCCATGCTATATTTTGTATGATTTCAGCCTATGAAAATATTTTTATTCATCATTTAAGGAAATTTTACATTATTCAAAACATTTATTAGCTATCTATACATAGATTCCATATAAATTTCTAGAATAAATAAATCTTATTTTAATATCTTGAATCAATCTATGAGTGTCTATCGGTGAAAGTATGAACTCAAACCTCCAATGGAATATTTTTTACCAATATAAGAACTTATTTATGTAATAAAGGGTAAATTTTATTTTGGAATCATATATGATTCATTTGTAACTTTATTTTGGGAAATTATTAGTATATTTTGGAGAATATATGATCAAGGTATATATATTTTGGTATGATAATTCATGAGTGATTAAAAATATAATTATTAAGTTGTTCATGGAAGGATATGAGATCAAATAATTATACTATTTGGGTTTCAATATTTTTCAAACATATTTTGGTGGAGCATTATGTTTAACTATTTTTTGGAATGGATTAAGTGGAACTTAAGGTGTTATTGTTAAGGTTTTAGAGATTAATGTATTATATTTATCTATCTTGGATAAATTGTGTTAACCATTTTGATTTTGATGATAACTAGAGATATAAAAATTTAATTATCATTATTTTATGGATCTTATTATCCATTAAAATTTAATTTTAGTGCTTTAGAAATGAAAAATTTATCTTTAATATTAATTTATTACAGTAAAAGATGAAGTGGAAATTTATCAAAGCTCAACCAAATGATGAACCTATGCTCATGAAATGGAAATAAATCAAGTAAGTACATTTTTTATGTTCTCTACCTAGACAGTAAAATAATCCCTCAACTTTTGGAAAAGTATATTGAAATAAAAATGTGATACTTTTACCTTAATTTTTGATGAGTTGATAGTCTTTTCACCCTTCACAGATTTATGGTTTTGTGGGCGTTAACTTTCTCATGACCATGTTATATATCACTCTTTATTACTACTTGTATTCAAGTTTTCTCCTAAATGTCTATAATTTAACTTCACACCAATATTATACTTATTTGAGAAAATTATTATGTGCTATTTTAGGTAACCTTTCTCTTTCCCACTTTCAATTTTTTTAAAAGAAGGTTCATTATCCCTATGTATGTTGTGGGTTTTCAAAAAAAGTATTTTCAAATATATAACCTTTTATGATTGAATTATGAAAGTTCAATTTATTTATAGTGGGAGTGTAACCCCTTGAAATTTTAGTTTAAAAGAATAATATTCTTGATAGCTTTCTTAACATGCAACATCAAGATTTAATTGAATTGAGAAATACTATAATAAAATTATTATTTAAATGTGTCTGATATAACTTAGTCATCGAATTGGGAGGTATGAATATTAGTAACAAAATTAGAAAATATATTTATAATGGTCTTATTAAATAAATATTTATAGATTAATTCTTAATAAATAACTACTCAATTTTTAGGACCATCATTTTATGCTTCAAAAAGGATTTTTATTCAAAAATTATTTTTATTGAATTTTGTGCATAGTGATTATAATTAATTTTTTTTTACATTTAGAAATTTTATTTTAAATAATAAAAAAAATAAACTTATAAAATCAAAATTCACTTAGGGTGAAATTTTGGGATTTTCCTAAAATGATTAATTTTTTAGTGAATTGTGAAAAATTTAGATTTTTCAAATACTACTATTTATTTTCATTAAATCAAGTAATTTAAAAGTATCGTAATATTTTGGATTTAGTATTAAATTGAAATATGATCCATTTGATTCATAACAATCTAAGTAATTACATTTAAATCAATGATATTCTGGATTTTACTATAAGTTTAATTTTATGCTTAAAAACCTATTTATTTAAAAAAAAATTGGTTATGTTTTATGAATTTATATTAAAATTAATTTTTTCCAATTTTGGATATTGAATCTTGAAAAATGAATACTATATTTATAATTTTTAGGTTAAAATTTTTTAAATACATCCCTTTATTTTTTTTTATAAATATTAATCATGGTAAATATATATCTCCATGGTAAGGGTAAAATGAGTAAAATCAGATTAAAACCATGAGATAAGGTGTCAAAATAAACCCAACACTTTCTTTTATTCTATTGGATGTGTTTATTTCATCCATTTTCATCCATGTCTCGAATATATGTCCACTTGGTGCAATTTTTCTTAGATTATGTCATTTTTATTAATTTAAGAAAATAATAAATACAAAATGTCACTCTCTTGACTTTAATATCTATAAAATTTTTACATAATGATAAAAAGGATAATTTTGGTTCTAAATATTTATTTTAAAGAGAAATTAATTATTTTAATATAATAATTTATTTTTAATTTTTATTTATTGAATAATTACCTTAAATTCTTATGCAACACTAATAAAGTATTTAATCAATTAATAGAAAAATAAAATAAATAATTTTGAAAATATTAAATGAAATAAAATTTGGAAGAATTATTGTGTTTAATTTCATGACCTGGCCCATTGGTGCCCACTAATCTGGTAGAAATCCATGTGTGACACTGCAAGTCTACCTTCAATAGGCTAGGGGTTGGTGATAAGCACTGAGAATGCATAAACTAAAATGGGAGGCCTTAGCCTAATGTACATTCATGCACGCACTCAACCATCTCCATGAAAAAATGAAAAAGAATAAAATAATACTATAACATCTAGATTATAATCATGCATACAATAACATTTATGTAATATATCAGAGTATGATAAAATAAATCCAAAGTGTAAAGGGGAAAAATACCTTCCCAATTAGAAATGTTGTACCAACCTAACAATAATTAGAAAAAAGATGAAGAGATCCCAGTTATTATCTCCAAATTCAACCACCAAATGAATTCAATTCACCCAAGTACCTCAATTATCCCCTAAAGTAACCATCATTATTTATTTCGTCTTCATAAGACATGACACATGTAGGGAAATCCCATAGAGGGGTGAGTATAAACATACCCAGTAGGACACCCCAAAATCACCAAACACATAGGGATAATAGATAAGCACAATTGTCAGCTCATCGAAACCAAGGTATGTCCATAAATATATGATACAAAAATAATAAAAATAATTTAGATATGCTCAAAAAAAATCCCAAACTAAAAGATAAATGGGATCTCTATATCCACATCCCATCTATGAATGATGATTCAAACTATAGCTCCAAACTTACCTCTCTGATGTCTATAATCACTTGAAACAACACAAAAATATGTATGGAGGGTCTCTACCATGCCATTATTCTCTATAGATGAGGGGAACTATCTTCTAATCATGTATCCCATATAACCTTGCAATAATCCATGTAGAGAACCCAAACCTCCATAATATTCTCCATAACTAAGGGTCACAATCTCTACTGGAGGACCCACACCATAGTGTGTCGAGGAGGTTCTATTCGGTATGTAGATGATATGTTCCCTAGTGCATTAGGGGTGACACTTAGTAAATATAGGACCCATTACCTAGTGTATTAGGGGGTTACACACTGTAGATAAAGTACCCACTCCCAAATGGGGGTTACCAACAATACTAGTATAAAGAGTATGGGGGCCTAATCCCTGATGTGATAGGGGGTTTCAACACCAACACCTTTATATGGATCAAAATTGCTCACTGCAATCGGCTAAGAATCACTAGGAGAAGAATCACGCTCATAATACCTTATTCCATATCTTTAATTCCAAAAAAAACCATTATTGCATTTTATATAGAAAAATGCTCAGGTTGGACTACTCATGTGCCCAAATCCGACTCTAGAAAAACATTTAATAACACAAAAAGATTATCTTTAGTCAAATAGATTAAAATATAAATCCACTAATATATCACTAAAAATGTCCATGAATGTCCAAATGTATCATTCCATTGTGATACTCATAGAAAAACACCCAGTAAGGGCTATTTGCTTTCCCTAAATGGACACTCAGTGAAAAAAAAACATGTTTTGTTATATCACGTATGAAGGGTGCTTCTTGGGTCCAAGCCAAGAGTTCAAATTAGGTTCCCAACATTGTTGATGAATCATCCACATCAATGTTAGGTCCATGATTCTGATGATAGCTCATCAATCCAATACCTCATGTAGAAGTTAAAACAAGAATTTGATTCCATAATAATAATAATAATATTATTATTATTATTATTATTATTAAATAATATTCTCTCCCCCTTCTTCTCTCACATGAGAATAGGGGAGGTTTTCATGTTGTTATTCAGTCGTAGTGAGGAATCTCACCACCATGGGCCACGTCATCGTCACCCCAAAATGCTATTGTCATAGTCCCCACCATAGCTCATCATCACCACCACCACTATGATTGGAATCATCATAAGACACCACCATTCACAGGTTACTAATTCCACCATGAAATTTGATAAGGAACATGGATCTAGGGATTGACCACACTTGATCTGTCACTAGTGGCTATATTTCAAAAACTCAATCCCCTTGTGAAACAATCCTATCATCCTACACCACAAAATACCAAAAACATGAATTAAGACCCTTGATCAATCCTCCAATCCATGTTTGATCATTCATCACACTGAATCATGCTTATATCGAACCATTGATCCTAAATATGAACTTGCAGTATTGATCCAATATGCTAAATAGGGATTACACAATGATTGTGTACTGGATATTTTTCAAATAATCATCCAAATAAAACACTGATAACAAACACACAATGAATGGTGGGATAAAAAAAACATGAAAAGAGGAATGAACCTTGACCATTGTTCAGGCTAGCCTCAATCTACCTCCATTAGAATAATGAACAATGAGTAACAAATAAAAAAATTATCAAATATCATCAATCCTCAAATACTTGGTAGATAAACCCAAACACATAGATCAATGGTTAATCCAAAAATAAAATTGTGTGGAGGTTTGATTTGTTTTCGATGAGGGAAAAATAAAATGGGGATGAATCCACATAAAACAACACCCTAACTTAGGTTTGGATTAATTGCTGATGAACAACATTTCTTTATTATTTTCATTAGAGAGATCCAAGAACTCCATTGATGATGGAGATCCTCATGGTACTATGATCCTTGATCTACAATCCCACATCCATCCGCTAATATACTCATCATTTGAGCTCTCTCTCTCTCCATATCTCCCATCCCATAGGATTATGCAGCTAACCCTAGGGATGATTCCATAGTGGGGTTTATATAGGGGAAGGATCTATGTCATAGAAAATAATAACTAATAAATAAATTTATTTATTTATTTAATTATCCTTCACCCAAGAATGTTCTTAAGACAGAAACCTGATGGGCACAAAAGTTATGTCATGCCTAGGGCAAAACCCATGTTCTAGATTAAATGGGGAGATTAGATTTCCAATGTCAGACTACATTATAGATTTATTTCACTATTTCTAAAAAACAATGTGTGGGTGATATGATATTTTTAATATTTTTAATATCACTGCAACAAAGCTCTTTGGGCCCCAAAAATCCGCATTAACTCAGCACCTAACTTCAGAAATATTACATAAAATGTTACAAATCCTTACACTAAAAAAATATTTGATACACTATGCTCACCCTAAAGTATTTTTTCCCAAAAAGAGAAAACCTACTCATAAAGGTGATGATAGGGAGATCACAGCTAGTTTTCCCGCTCCCATGATCTCTCCTGAAGGTTCCCTTTCTATTAAGAAACACGCGCCCAAGGGAAGAACTTTACCAGGAAGGGTCTTCTTTTACTAGTTATTAAATTCCACCAGGCTCCTCAAACTCCTAAAAAGGTAACTCAACCCCTAATATATAGTTCATCCTAGTCAACATCATACAATAAATTGTTCATGTTCCTCCTCATCTAAGACACATAGAATACACCAAGAACCTTATCTAACTACGATCAAAGGGTCAAGAATTACCCCACCTCTCTAACCCATTATAGTAACTAGAAAAAGAGACTATGCTCCTTGGAGATATACCTCCATCCCAGAAAAATCCCTATGATCCTCGATGATTTGATATCTCTTGGAAAACATGATCTCTTCACTAAACTCTAAAGATCATCTTCACCGGTCCACATAGGACCCTGATGTCTCTAGTCAGTCCACATTCTCCCCCAAATGAACTGCACCTTTCACAACCATTGTTGACACAAAATCTAGGCCAACAATTATTATATCCAACTAGCTTTAATCAGTATAGTGGTTACCAACAGGGTCCCCCGCACATGGACTCAAATGGTGCTACATCGATGGTTGATGATCCTCTCGGTTATATCCTATAATGATCATGCAAACCTAAATCATGTCCACTATAACCTAGATGGTTTATTTTACATGGCCATATGAATGGGGTATAAACACTCTTCTCAATTGTAAATGAATCCCAAAGGTCTCATAAATCCTCTCAATAATCATGACATGAACCAAGAATTATGGTCTAAAATGATAATCGAGGGAATTCCATGAATTCGGACTGCCTCTTGTACACACTAGCATACCAAACTCTCCACTAAAATATACTTGTGGATGATTTTGAAGTGGAACAACTTGGAAATCCATACTAAGATTACTCAAATAGCATCATGACCTCTTGATGGTCTTGTAATAACCTGTTATGAAAACTTCAAAGATACCATCCCATTCCCACTATTATCTAGGCACCTCATCCACCACCTATTAGTAGGTGAAACAAAAATATTTAAACTCCACAAATCACTACAACATCCTTGGTTACTCAAAATGGTTCTAAAGGATCTTGATATATCCTCACCTCTTCTAGATGCACTACTAAGGGAAAAAAATCCTCAAAACCTCTGATATCTTCATGATATGTGTCATTGTCCATCCTTAAACAGGGATTACATACTCCTGACCTTCAGAAAATTAATTATGAACATGTACAATAGATGGATGGTCATGAAAGATATCATGATTGATACCCCCAATATGTGTTTCCTTGGATTTTTAAATAAGTAGAGGAATAATAACCATTGACTGTAGTTATACTGTGTTATCCCCAACCTCAAGGTTCAATATTACTAAAGCTAATATCATCATAACCTTGCTTAGAAAATGTGGATTAAAATCATCACTTTAAACATGTCCTCAACCATCCTAAAGTGTCTCATGTTCTCCAACACTAATGCCAAGTACACTAGGGTTTCATGAATAAGACTACCATGAACATATCCAAGATGGGATTAAGGATCTGATACATAAGTCTCAAAATACTACAAGGGTATTCAACACACCTAAAGGTATCACCAATAAATCAGATAAACCATAGAAGCTCAAGGAATACACCCTCAGTATAATATTCTCTCAAAATAAAAGCTGGTGATAACATATCTTGAGGTCAAAACTATAAGATCCACTTTTTCCCAATCCACTGGTCAAAGAAGTCGTCAATTCTCAGGGATTGATAATCCTCCCTAACTGTCACTAGGTTTAAGTGATGTCAATATTCGCTTAAACTCAAAATATAACCATCCCTCTAAGAGAACAACATGGGAGGCCTAGGTGAACATATTTAGTCTGGAAAAAACAATTCTCTACATATTTCTCCAACTACACCTTCAGATATAATAGCTACATATGGTTATCCAACATGCTAGCGTAGATATCGGGTCTTCCCTGGGTGTAGGTCCATGAAGAAAAACAAACTCCTGATGAAGGTAATCCCGATACATCCTTGTAAAATAAACCCTTCTACCTAGGAAAATGAAACCTCATTGCATCCACTACTTCAAGGGTCATACTAACCAAGTGATAGGAAATAAGTTGTATCCTCCTACGCATAATCTTATCCTACTCTTCCTGGGATTCCTTCTCACCAAATAAGGAAAAATATATTCCAAAAATTAGATTCATTTAAACCCTCACTGGTAATAGTAAAATGATTATGAATAGTAGGTAACCAGTCTACACTATGGAAAGCATTATAGGTAATCATAAATTTTATGGAAAATTCCACATGAGGCTCACTCTCTTACCAATGTCAATTCACATTGTTGGCAGAAGTGTGTGATCACTGATCCCCTCGGTGGGAGATTTAGAACACATGGTTCAAGAAAAATGGGATCCACTAACATTACTATATCTCTAAAAGGGGTCATGTTTAGGGAAAATATAGATTATGAATCTGTGCTAAAATTACAACTGGAGAAGTGAAGACACAAGTCATACCTCTAACCACAATCTAATATTCTGATCACATGCTCTTAACACATGAATATTTCTTTTCCATTTTCCACCTATTCATCACAACAAGGGCTCACTATGATACCTTATCACATTAGGATGACCTCAAACATAAAAATAAAAAGAACTAATCCACCACACTTCATCATTATCCACTTTGGGTGACACTAAATCACCCACATGGTATTAAATCATGTCACAAGGACATGTATTCATGGGGGGAAGTTCCCCTCTTAAATTCATGATCGAATTCACATTGAACATATCCCACACATGGATCTATTGATGCCCCATATCACCCTGGAGAAGTCTTGTCACTAGAATCACCATCAAAAGAGGTCCTAACCAAGAGGGAAACTCTCACCATAGGCTCATGCCAGTCCTCTTCCTCCTAAGAAAGGGGTCTTGCCTGCCATGAAGCCTGGGTGATATATAAGTCTAGAACCCATGATTTGAAATCAACAAAGTGATTTATCTATTAGTACTATTAAAACCAATTTCTTCTCCACATATAATACTAGTTGTGATCAAAACCATCTGATCAATTCGGGTCTTCTTAAGCTAGAAAAATTGGACCACTACCTTGAGTCAATCCTCCACTACCTGAGGGTCAAGCTTGCAATGTAACCTTATAAGTCTTTATCACTAAAACATGAATAACATACTAAGATTTCATGAACCATCATCCTATCCTACTGTATCCATCAAATTCTCAACATGTAGAAGATCATCTTCTTGGACCACTGGAGGTGGTTCAATGAAATTCTCAACATGTGGTAGCACTACTCAATTCTCTCCTAGAGGAAACACCTCATGATGGGTCTCTGAACTAAGGCCGCATCGCTCAATTGGTTGTCATCGTCTCCTTGTTTCAAAATACTAGATAGCTATTATCAAAAAGGAATCTTGAAAATTACCAAGATATACCATAATCAAAGAGCATATCTAAATAATTAACTCAAAAAGTACATGGAAAATATAACTCATTATTAGATGATACATGTACCATTTTTTCCAACAACCAATGTCTTGGAATCAAAATTTAAAAAATAGTTACTCATAGTCTTGGTGGATAGATATGTCGATTGTTTCACTAACAATGGCCTCCCTAACTTAAAATTTTCACTCAAGACACTTCGACATCGTTGACCTAATTCCCAAACCAAACCTCATCATGGGTCCAACCCAACTACTAAACTAGGGAAGAACTACTCTAATACCACTCTGTCATATCCTAACCCATTGGGGTCCTCTTGGATAGAAGAAATCTGATTATGACACCACAAGACCACCTCCAATAGGATAGGGGATGAATACATGCATTGAGAAGGCATAATTTGAAATGGGAGGCCTTATACTAAGTTTCCTTTATGTATTCACACAACCATATAAATGAAAATTTGTCTAAGAATAATAAAATACTACAAAATCCGGAGTATAACCATGTATGAAATGGCCTCTAGGGAATACATCAAAGTATGATAAAATAAAACCAAAGTACAGAGGGCAAAAATAAACACCCAACCAAAAATGATTGCCCAACCTAACAATAATTGGAAAGGGGGGAAGCTTAAGAGAACCTGACTCTTATCTCTAAATCTGACCACTAAAAGCAGTTAATGAACCCAATTCCCTCTATACTTTATTGAAGTCACAACTGATTTTCCTATCATCTGCATAGGAAATGACATGTGTGGGAAAATATCATGTGGGGTGAGAATAAAAATACCCAGTAAGACACCCTAAAATCATCAAACACAGAGGGGGAAATAGATAGATACAATAGTCAGCTCAACATAATGAATGAATGTATATCTGAATATGAGAAAAATCATAACAATATACTGGATATTCTCAAAAATAATCTCAAACAAATAGAGAAAGGGGATATTCATATCTACATTCTAGCTAATAATGATGAGTCAAACGGTAGCTCCAAAGATCCTTCTCTAATGCCCAACATCATGTGAAACTGCACAAGAATCTGTGTAGAGGGCCTGAACCTCACCACATTTCTCCACAGATGATGGGGAAATATCTCCTAACCATAAATCCCACATAACCTCATAACAATCCATGTGGATTACCTTCACCTTTCAACTATGCTCCATAATTGAGGGGTATAATCTTCATTGGAGGACCCACACCCTAGTGCATCAATGGGGTGCCACTCAGTCGGTAGTGGACCTACACCATAGTGAATCAAGGGGGTTCCACTCTCTAGATATAAGTCTCAAACCCAATTTAGTATAGGGGTTTCAAACCTTACTTATGTAGAGAGTATACGGGACTTAGGCCCCGATGTGACAGGGGTTTCCACCCTCAGTGCCTCTTTATGGATCAAACCCAATAACTGTCATCAGGTAAGAATCTTTGGGAGAATCATCATGATTATAATACCTTCTATCATATCCCTAATTTTATAACTAAGGGAACCATCACGCTCTACATGGAAAACTTATCATCAAGGAATACTCATGTGCTCGAATTTGAGTCTGTAAAAATCCTGACAAACACATGAGGCTCATCATTAGTTTGATGGGATAAAACATAAATCCACATACATGTCACCAAAAATTGTCAAGAATGAAAAAATAGATCACACCATTGTGATCCTCATGCAAAAAAATCAAGATTGGATATTTAATTTCCAAAAATGGAAAATCGGAGAAAAAAATAATTTCATCATATCACATGAAAAGGATGAATTGTAGGCCTGAGCCATGAGTCTGAATTAGGTACCCAACATTGGTCTTGAATCAGTCACCTCAATGTTAGGGTCAAGATTTGGTAGATGGCTCATCAATCTGATACCACATGAAGAAGTTGTGATTATAATTAGATTCCATAATAATAATAATAATAATAATAATAATAATATTTTTATTATTATTATCATTATTAATATTATTATTATTATTATAGATCTGGTCTTTTGACACCTAAATCATTATTATTATTATTATTATTATTAAATAATATTATATCCCCCACTTCTTCTCCAAAATGCCCACGGGGGGGAGCTCATCGCCACCTTCAGTTGCCCTACATCGCCTCCACCATGGGTTTTCATCTTCACCCTACATCACCTCTACCATGGGATGCCCAATAATCTCCCTACACTAATAGAACCATAGTGTGCTGCCATAGCTCACCGTTTCCAACTCCACCATGACCGATGTCGTCACAAGATTCCCCTATTCATAGGCTAGTAATTCCTCTATGAAACGTATTGAGGAACCTAAATATAGGGTTTACCAAACCTGATCCATGGTTGGTGACCATAATCTAGTTACCCAAACCACTTGTGAAATGATAATCTCATGACTCTCCATCGAATACTGAAACCCACGAATAAAGACCCTTGATCCAATCTATGATCAATGTTTAATCATCCATCACACCACATCCTACCAAGATCGTGCCATCAATCCCAAATATAAACCTATGGTATAGATCCATCATTCCAAATATTGATTTTATAATGATTTCATACAGGTTATTTATCTAATATCTTTCCAAATAAACCACCAATAATGAATTCACAATTAATGGTAGGAGAAAAACAAAAAAAAGATAAGAGGAACAAACCTCAACCATTGTTCAGGTTGGCCTTAATATTTTGCGGTTTGGATGAAGAATGAAGAGAAAAAAAAATAAATGAATAATTATAAAATATCATCAATCCCAAAATCCTTGGAAGGTAAACCCAAACACATAGATCAATGGTTGACTTACGAATAAAGTTATTTGGAGGTTTAATTCGTGTTTGATGGGGGATAAACAAATGGTGATAAATCCACATAAAAACACTCTACCTCAGGTTTGGATCAATCATTGATGAATAAAATATCACCATTGTTTTCATTGGTGGGATTTAAGAACCCCATCAATTACGATGATCCTCGTGGTACTCTGATCTTCAATCCATGATCTCTCGACCTTTTTCCAACGTACTCTCCAATGGAGCTCTCTCTCTCTCCACCCTTCCATCCTCTAGGGTTAAGCTGTTAACCCTAGGGAAGTTTCTATAATGGGGTTTATATAGGGGAAGGATATATATCATATTAAATAATAACTAATATATTAATTTATTAATTTATTTAATTATCAATCACTCACAATCATTATTAATCCAAAAACCTGATGCCGAAAAAAATTATCTCATGCCTATGGTAAAACACACATTCTAGGTATAATGGTGGGCTTAGATTTCTTATCTATGACTCTATTTGATACTTATTAGATTATTTCTTAAAACTGTTCATATGTGATATAATATTTTTAGTATTTTTAATATCACCACACCAAGTCTCTTCGGTCCTCAGAATTCTGCGCTAACTCGGCGTCTATTTTCAAAAATATTCCATAAAATATTCTAAATTCCTACACAGAAAAAATAGTTACATTAAATTACATGAATTTTTTAGATTAATATATCATATTAGGTATGTATGAAAGGTTTATATTTTAATTCCATTATTATCATATTGTTTTCAAAGTCAAATTATGTGAATAGTTCTTAAAATGACATTAATATTATTTTATGATAAAAATATTTTATTAAATTATTTAAAAATAATACAAATATTGAAATAGGAAAAGTAGGATTATAAATGGTATAAAATTTGATCTCTTTATCATTTATGAGCCAATTTTTACTTATAAGTAAAATTATAACTCTTTAATATTAAAAAGGTCATTACATTGGTTAAGATTAAAATTGGTTGACCAAGGGGTTAAACCAAAATATGAGGTTTAAAATGAAACCATAACCTATATAAATTTCATGGGATGATGATATATAGACCTTATCATATATTTCTTTGAATATTTTTACATTTAGAATTATTTTTATTGAGATTAAATTATTTATATTTTAATTTTATTTAGTAATTCCAAGTGTATCTTTTTCCTCCCTTATAAAAGGACACCCCTTCTCTATTTTCTTTACACCACTTTGAGCCATATATCATCTCCAAAACCTACAAAATTATATTCTAAACATAATTATACACAAATTAGAGGTTCTGGTATTCTTAAAAGACTATTACAATGGTCTTTAAGAAAGTATCTAAAGGAGGCTTGTTGAAGAATAGGTAATCATCTTACCTGACATATTACAAATTATTTCTCTTAATACCTCCTCTAAATATGTGGTATTAATAATAAAATAATAAATTCAGTACAATAAAAATAATTAAATTTTATTATGTTTATTTAACCATCAATATCCATCCTCTATTCCATCAAATGGGAAGTGAAAGTATCGCTTGTGCGTATGTGTGGACTACCACCTCCACATAATAATACAATTCATTTTCAATCAAAATATTTCATGGACTGTTATTATGATATGTTTAATGTTTATTTTTATGATATAATTATTATCCTTGAATTATATTATCATATATACCTTCTTACCTTCCCATCTATTGAAAAATTATAATGTTTCTCGTCTTTACATGTGGACTACCACCTCCGTGAAGTGATATGATTCGTTTTTTCATTTTCTAATTACATAGATGGTGATAAATATATATTAATGAATATGTGTTATATATGATATAATAATGATTCTATAAAGGTGAATTATTTTTTACCTTTCTTTCGTTATGCCCTTTAAAAAGTAAAAATAGTATTCATGTATACGTACAGCCTACTGCCACTATGAATGGTGTAGTTCAATTTTTTTATTTCTACCTTTTATGGAGTACTATAAATGTTTATATAATAAATATATATGATATTTATATCATTTTTAACATTATATATATTTTTTAACCATGATCTAATTATAATTATTGAAACTACCAATAAAAAATTCTCATGAAAAATGAAATAGTGAACTCCCAGAAACAATGATTTTAATAAGGAGTTATTAATAAATGGGTGTTAAAATGTTTTAAGTGGATATTATATGATATTATAATTAATTAAATGGCTCTATAATATAATTATAATAAATTTAAATTTATTATATAGGAGTTAAATAACTTTTGAATCAAGTCAAACTCGATGAAATGGATTTTCATCTCACTTTTATTTTTGTGAGAAAAATTTCATATTAACCACTAATTTATTTTGTGTGGAGTATGTATTTCACATGAATTTATTTTAATATTATTATCATGAAAATTATGGGGATATAAATATCCATATAAGGTTCCATATTTCGTGGGATTTTTATTCAAAAGTTACCAAAGTGAAAATGGATTTATGTTACATACTCATTATTTACTAGGATTGTTTATGATTAAGATTCCAATAATGGAATTTAATGATTTAATTCTCAATAATCTCATAAATTTTCTTATAATATAGTTATTTCTTGATTATACATGTGTTTATTTTATTTTTATCAATTTAGGTACTCTAGATACTGAAAGAAAATTTTTAAGGAAATCTATCCTTATTTATCTTTTGAATTGAAAATCCTTCTTCTTCCATGTCCATGTTTTCTAAAAATGTTTTCAAAAATGTTTTTAATATTATCCTATGATTTTTTTAAAGAAATTTTTACCCATTTTTACATTTTACAAAAAGGTTTAAAATTAACCCTCTTTTTGTTTTTCAAATGAGGCAATTTTGACTTTTTACTAAAAATGTGAAAGGAATCAATGTTTAGAATACACAACATGAATAGAGTTTTACACAATCATAATCATTAAATGATTTAAATATTACTTTACATCATCTTAATGTTTTTTTCAAATATAAATTTTTCTTTAATATTTATAAAATTTGAAGACTTTAAATAAGTGATTTAAAAGTGGAAAGGGTACTTTCCTCAAGAAATGTTCCAAGTGATATTTTAAAGGAATTTTCATCTAAGACGAAATAATTTTATGTTACTTATTCTTTACCAAGTATATAATCCAATGATACCATACTTATTATTTCTCTAGATGTTTTATGATTATGATGATGATATTTTTATAAAACATATTTTCGGTACATATGTTATGATATATGATGAATGATTTATGATCTTATGGCACTCATATGAATGGATTATGATTATTTGATTAGTGTGACAAAAATTATATATTCCTATAATAAATTGGGTAAATATGGGTAACTCATGACATAAATGTTTTATGCATGAATCTAACTTCATTTCCACAATTTTATGCATGGTCCTGGTTTTCATTTTCATAAGATTTTGTTTGGACCAAGTTTTTATGTCCATAAGTTTATCCATGGACCAAGATTTTATGTCCATGAGTTTATGAATGGAACTAGATTTCATGTCCGTAAGATTATACAAGGACCTAGTTTCATGTCCATAAGTTTAGGCCAAGGTCTAATCTCAATGGTGGAATCCAAACCAAGAAATAAGATGACCTCTACCACCGTTAGACAACTAAAACTACAAATTAAAAAAAACCAAAACCGTAAATCCATCCCCCAAGGTAATTAGGGTTAATAGGAGAAAGTAAAACTAAGGGGGATAGAAGTGGGATAATATGAGAGAAATAAAATTGGAATTTACCTCACAAAACTACTTTAAAATTAATGTATTAGGATCTTGGATTCATAGGTAAAAATGTAGGAAGCTCCAAGAGACCACTAGTACATCGATCAAGAAATACGGGTGGGAAAAGATCCCAAAAACACTTAAACTTAAGTAGGGACAAAAAGGACATTTAAAATTTTAAAAACCTAGGTAAATCATGTTTCAATGTGACCTTATCTCATCAGGATACAATTCAACTCTCTAAAAAACAGCACATCATTCTAGGTCTCATCATAGTGCAGCCTTCCCCATTCACAATAGGACATGCCTTACTAAAACAATGGCCCCTCTTCTTCGAGATCATCATAGCACAATCTCCCCTCATCATGGTGATACACCCTAGTAACATACCCTTATAGTGTGACCTCTATTTTTCATGATGCAACTTATTATAGTCCAGAGCTACAGTGTGCCTAGAAACACTCCAAACCCACCAAAATCCTAATTACAATAAAAATATTAAAAATAGTCCATAACTCAACAATATTAAACAAAACATTGACTTGTTGGTGTGTAAGTCCTTCCCAAAATTGGTATACACTACTGCATGGGGAGCTATAGATATTGGTTATTTCTATCCCTATAAGTATTTCTTGACATGGGTTCACACTATGGAAAGATAGGGCTCTACCTAGTGTAACTTTCATATAAATTTTGTAAGTCTTCTATAGAACCTCTATCATTTACCAACCCTAGTTCACTATTGATTCTATTACATTCCATGTTAGGTATTTAGCATTTTAATCTTTATTTTATGTAAATGTATTCCTTTGTATGACTTATATGTATGTTTTGTTTCCTTTAATTTGAATTTTACTAGAATATAAAGTGTTTTCGTGGTTTATTTTATTTTACCTAGTTTTTCATCATGTTGAGCCTTGATTACATTCTTTAATTCCACCACTTTCTAATATTACATTGATTGCATTAATTTAACATTTATTTATTGATAGTGGGAATGTGGTTAATTTTATCTATAATTATGTTTATAGTATTTATTTTATTTATTCACTTCATATTGTTAGTGGTTCTTTAAATGTTAAATTATATTTTTTCTTCAGTTTATTTTTCTGTTTGTTTATTTTCATCTATGTTTTAATTTTGGTTCTCCATTTTTTTATTAAAACTATTTTTAATGAAATTTTCAAGTGATTATATAAATAAAAGGTTAAATAAAGCCATTAATATCTTTTGAAGCATGGGAATTTATTTTAATTTTAATGAACATTTATATAATATGTTTTGAAAAATGGGAGGTATGAGATAATGTAATGTTATTTGATCTTCTTTAAATGAAATAAAATGCCATTTTTATATATATATTTTAAACTAGAATAACATTGATTAATTTCTCAAGGGAATGCATGTAGTACTTGGTCAGATCCTATTGGGAATATTTTCTGACACTCTACATACAAGTTCTGGGGTATGTAGGCCTTCCCTGTATAATGTAGGTGGAATCTTGGAACCACTTTTAATAGTAGGAGATTAATATATTTTGATTAGGTATATTAGTGGTGTCAAGTGGAGTTGGATTTCTTTTCATGAGGAGGTGGGTTGTATTTATTTCAGCTTATGCTTCTAGTTATGTTTTGGGATGTATCTTATGAATCAATCTAAATCAACTTTTTATTTTAATTTTTGTTTCATTTTTATATTTTTTGGGTTTGGTCTTAGTTTATGTTTTTAAGTTTAACTGTATCAAACTCAATATGTTTTATATATATTCAAGATTGAGGTGTTTTTTTAGTGGTATGGTTTTTCCTTATACCATATTTGGTTATTATTTATTTCATAACTATTTATTTTGTATCTATGACTTCTTGTGCATACATAATGGTCTTGTTATATTCCTAATCGGAATTATTTTTTATATATATTTAATCAGGTTAAATTATTTCTAGCAGTATTATTTGGTGACCTAACACTAGTTTCTAGCCTATTTTAATCAAGAAATTGCTTCGATCCTTATCATGGGACATCTCAAGTAGAATATTTAGGTAGACCCGGTTAGTTTGTCACACTTTCCAATATAATTATTTGATTTCTATAGGTATAGGTCAATTTCATCAAAAATATATAAAATCATTTTGAGGTTGTGTTTATTGAAAATTAAAATTTTAGTTCATCTAAAATAATAAGTTTATCATTTAACATTCATTATATAGATTAATAGAAATCTTGGAGGAATATTGGAGGTGGTCAGTTTAAATTTTGTTTGAATAACCAAAACCATGCCATGATAAATATACTTTACATCATGGTGATAATCATAATAAAATAAAATGGATGTAGTTTTAAACAATTCATCATAGTTCTACTATAAAATATAAAAATAGGGAGATATATTTCATTATATTCAGGTTTAGTTGGTGGATAGTTGTTAACTATTCTATTATTTGAAGGAAAATGGGATGCTAATGTGGAAAACATGTATAGTGCATAACATGTTATAGGAATTGGGAAAACAAGTCATATTCTATGTAATTTAACTCAATGTATTGTGAAGAAGATATGTAAAGATCTATGCATGACATAGGGAGGCCAAAAATGGATAATGATTTCATCATCATCATTTATAGAGAAAATAGATTGTGGTTGGATACCAAGGGAATTTCATAAGTTTTTTGTTTAATGATGGGAATAGAGTTAATTACATCATGGTTTAGGTAACACCATGTCATAGACTTGTCTGGATAAGATGATTTTTATTTAAAAATAGATATATTTTTAGAAGGTTGAGATATTAAGGATATGGTTTACATATTCAAAGGGCTGACCAAAAAAGAAAAATTTTGTGTAACGGTCCTATATCATGGTGGTTCAAGTAATTTAAAATTATCATATTCTAAATTCCTATCTTTAAGGGGATGTTTTGATATTTTAAGGAGTATTTTTTTACTCAGTTTGTAAATTCATGTATTTATGATATTTTCTATGGGATTCAAAGTGAAATAAAGGCTTTAATAAAGGGAAACATATATATTTTCTATTATGATTAGAGAAAAATCTGCTCATAAATAGGAAGGAATGATTTTTCAAAAATATATATTGGTAAAATAGAAGAGAAAAATTATTTTAAAATAAATAATTATAAGAAATTTTATCACTATAAATTCATTTATATCATCGATTTAATGAAGGTGGAGTATATTGTTGCACTAATTATGGTGTAATATTTTGTTTTGATGTGAAAATATAAACAAATCACTTGAGGAAGCATTGTGTTCTTCTTGAGTGAGAGAGTGGTGAAATATCATTTTTATGAGGGGTATAAACCCCATGGGTTTCTATGAATTAAAAAAGAAAGAATTGTTCTTATAATGAATTTTTATACATGAACCCACCACCAAATTTCGTCCTTAGATATATTCTAGTGAGGGTGAACCATGTAAAATAACTTGTGTCTATTTGTGATTTATTTCTTTCTTTTTCAGTGAGAGGGAGTTAATTTACAGCTAATGGAAGGGGATTTTTTTTATTATTCATTCCCTAATTCACCCCCGCCCCCCACCTGTTAGGTTTTATTTCCTTATATGGAACCAGCTAGTGGTATCAAATTAGAATATTCAGTTTGAAGGATAATTCTCTCTTAGAATTCCATGGTTATGGTATTGAATCAAAAATTTATTCCAATCTTTAATATATATAACTTTCAAATATAGAATAAATAGATGAAACACTACTATTGATTTTTAGGTATAGATGTGTACATGATATTATTTCATGGAATTACAATCAACAAGGTAATTGGAGATATATCATAATGAAGTCATAATAATTTGGTTGTTTATTCTAATAGAATCAATGCATTGGGTGGATATTTATTCAATGTAATCTATAAAAAAATAACATCCTATAAATATATAAATGTTAAGTGGGATATATGATTGAATATCTATTCAGGCAATATAATGGTAAGATAAGATAAAATATAGGTCCTATGGAATAAATTTGTGGATTTTCATATTCAGCTAAATGTATTCATTTTTCTATTATTTTATAGAGATAATGTTATTATTGAGGACATGTGTTAACTTAGATAAACACTTGGTGATATAAAAATTATGAAGAAAATATTGAGAAGATTGACATAAAATTTCAATCCAAATATATTAGTGGTTGAGTAAAATTATATAAAGAACATTTCATTCGATAGTCATCATGTAATTATTATTGAATATATGATGATAACTAATGAGGATGATTTAGTGTCAAAGGATAACTCTTGAGAAGTGTCATTGAATGTAATAAAGAATATTTTGATTGGTGAAAATAAAAAAGAAACTGAGTTTGATTACATGATGGAATTACTTTCCCCATATCTAAAAAGGCTAAAAGTAATATTTAATGGTAATATTCAAATCACATGATTTTGATGTGGAATGGATGTTCACCTTACTTCTAAGTGCTATAGGATGATATGAGAATATAAAGAAGAATATTCCCCTATAAAGAAACCATCTAGAGATTTGAATGGTAAGAATAATGTCTAGAATAATTTTATTAATAATAAGATCTTGTTTTCATAAAAAAGGAATAGCATGGAAGAAATGGAAGTAGAGTAAATTGAGGATTTCAAATACCGCAGTAATAATGTTATTAGAGATATCATCAATAGAAAAAAAATTAATGAGATAATTAATATAGAATAAGTTAAAGTTGAGGGTGTTTAGGATCTCAAGTTGGAGTTATATGAAACACCTAAAAAAGATATTTTTGGAGAGATAAATAATGAAATATAACTCTATGGAATAATAATATTAAGATTTATATATAGAAATAACAATAGGAAAAATATTTTTTTCAAGTTTGAACTCAAAAGTTTTAAATTTTATAAGCTATAAAGGTCAAATAATGTTGTATAGATCAAGTTTAAAGTGTAAAAACATACCCAAATTATTGATTATTTGAACCACATGATGAAATATAGGGCCAAATGAATCAATGATATTTAAGGATAAATCATCAAGATACGATAAGATCGTAATGATCATTAATGATCCATGAATTTGTGTATAACATTTGGAAGATAGGTAACATGTAAGGTTGAAGAGGTAAAGGAGAGGCTTGTGGTTATTATAAATAAAATAAAGTATTTTATATATTAATAAATATCTTATCAAAGAGGAAAAATTGGGGTGGTTCTTAATCACAAAAAAATGGATGTATTCGTTGATTAAAAGCCTCAACCACCCACATGTAAGAGGAAAATTAATTTGGGAGAGATCTAAAAGATAACTAAAATAGTAATGAAAACACAAAATTGTACTCTTGATACTAAGTTTTATTTTTATGGAATGATAGGGTATACAAAAAACTTGTGTTCCATAGAAAATATGTAATTAAATACACATGAGAAACAGAGACAGGTGAGAATAAATAAATATTTTTATTATGTTTTATATGGTTACTATTTTTTGTGTAATGATTATATACATAAATATGCATATTTTTCATCACGTATGTGGATGAATGTGTCATGGGAGTTTTGGTGTGGTAGTAAGTGGTAACTCAATGAGTTATCAAGTAAGCTTAAAATGAAAAAACAATTTATATGAACAAATAATCATGGGGAAAGAAGAATAGTGTTGAAAATTCTATTTTTTAATATTGATTTGAAAGGCATATATCAATACATTATGTAAATTTTTTATGGTGGATGTAATTATTATATGAAAGGAAACATATATCTCATCAAAGGCATCAAATACAAAAAACAATGTGTCATAGGGTTCCACATTAATGATAGTTTTAAGATAATTGTCCCCATCAGGCAAAAAATTATGGAAAGAATGTGAGGAGAATGAATGTCTTAGTTTTTGAATCCCTTTTTCAGAATTTACTATGTGTAAGTTGGTTATGTGACTGGGGAAATGCAGTAATTTTCACTATAAATACTTTTAAACTTAAGGGAAATAATGGTATAATTATGAAGGAGGTAATCTTTACAAAGGGGAATTTTTATATCATTATTGGATAAATAATCATTTACATTTTCTCTAAGGAAGATTAAAATAAGTTATAGTGTAAACAACATGTCCATTTATGCCAGAAATTTTTAAGGAACTAGTGAAGTATAAAGGTTCATATGATATCTGTAATAATACATGTTATTACACTCATATGTGTGATTCTTTCTAGTTAAATATATCATTCAAGATATATACATTGACATGAACCAGGCTGGGTTTCCATCCGACTCGGCGCTCGACCCGGTCTGCAACAAGGCCCGAAGGGTATTCTCGATCCCCATGGGCTAGTAACTAGTGTCAGGAATCAAAATAAGATATTTTTGAATGGTTTGACCCATAAAAAAAGATATATAACTTAATAAAAACCGAACAAAACAAAAACAACACTAGTATTGGAAATAAAAATAAACTAAGAAACAAAACATACCTCAAGTGACCTCATGGGTCACCACCAAACATGGAAAAATGATTTATGCAAGATTGATCCAAAACTAGAACCTAAAATAGAAAATTTAAAGTCGGTGTGAGCACCAAGATTCTCAGTAGGAATTCCAAAAAACAACAACACCCTATTCCCTCTCATTAATAAGAAATCCAGTCATTCTTGTTTGAAAATAAGACATAAAAATAAATTTTTTTCTTATTTTCAAATTCTAGTCACACGTCTAAATTTTTAAAGAAAGTTCTTCTATTCCACTATGTTTTTAAAATATTTTCCAAACATGCAATAACATTCTAAAGGAAAGTCAAACAGTTCAAATTAAAAAATATGGATTTTACAAATAAATAAAGAATATTGGAGAAACAAAAATGAAAATAATGTCACATACACCATGTCATTAGAGATCACGATGGTCAATACCTATAGGTAACTAGTAAAAATGGGACCCTAGGAACCTCTTACCTTAGTAAAATGTGTTATATAAACCCAACCAATTGTGTTCTCATGCACGATCCACTAGGAGGAATCACATTCTAAGGCCTAGTGGTCTCCAATCATATCACATGTTTAGTAATTGTTGTAGCATCAATCCTTCTAGAAGAAACTGGTACAATCTACTTCCAAATCAACTAAAGTACTAGTCCTAGTCCACAAACCTAGATACCTTGAGCTTCTCATGTTCTCTATTTCAAGTGGTTGTGAGTTTCTATAAAACAAACAAACATGAACATATCATTATCTTTATTCAAAATAGACTCACCCTATCACCACCGATCTCCCTCATTATGCACATCCCCCCTTTTTCTGTCACACAATAATGCACAAACCTCTTTACTATGCATATATCACAATTCACATGTTCAACACACGCATCATTTTATTAAATTAGGGGGTATGCCTCGAGATGGGTTTTTCTTTTTCACAAACCATTATTAAAGTTACAAACATTCCTAATTACTTACAAGGAACAATTTTCATATTAGAACATGAAATCACCCAACAATTTTGAGTTTCCAAAACTTTTTGAAAGTTAAACTAAACAACCAAGGTACTGTACATTTAAAAACATTCTTAAAACCATGCGTATAATAAGTTAAATACTTTTAAAAAATTCAAATCACCCTTTAATCTTATGTTCACACCAAAAACCCATTTTTGGAAATCACTTTGGAATATTTAGTAAAATAAAACATGACATTACACTTTATAACAGAACTGGCCAAGAGACCACACATCCTTGTAAATGTCCATTTTACATTCAAACCATCTAGGAAACCACTTTTCAAGAACCACCACCATTTACATATACACATATATATAACATATGAATTTCATATAAAAGTAAAGAACACATTTTGAAAAGAACACCAAGCAATTATGGAAATTCTAATTAAAGGATTGGTTATAGGGAATCAACCTCAAAACACACAGCTTTTGACAGAGGCAGCCCGAGACTGCTTTACCTATACGTGTATACATTTTCACATATATAAATATATACCCTTTGATCCAAAGTACATATTCCCCATGCTATAAGGGAATACATACAAGGAGGATACATATATATACATGCTTACCTATGTATATACATGTAGGATTTTACTGCCGACAACTCGAGTCCACACCGTGATGACCAAAACACGCTACAATAATAATAAAAAGAGTAATAATCATCAAAGGGTTCAAAATGTATGCCACATTCACACAATCCATCCAAAAAACTATACATACCAAATTCACCATTTACTCACCCAAATTATATTTCAGAATCATACGCACTCCAACAAAATTCTAAAATGTGATCAACACCACATAAACAGATTGATAAAACCATTACACCATTTATAAAACACATTTTAACCATTCATATAATTTAATGAACTGTAAATAAAAGTTTATAAAATAATTTCAAGAATTATTACTTGTCTTTACCCACAAAACCCACTCAAAATCCTCTTTTATGACCAAACGCACATCGACACGACATCAAAATACAGTTCTTCGGCCTTGCACAAATTAATAAACTCACTGCACAATTTAATAAAACACTAGAAAATGATTAAATATGAGTTTTCATCAGAAAGGCATCTATATTACATAAACATGCTACTAAACAAATCAAATTCATATTAAACTCAAAAAAGATTAATATTTCACCAAAAAAAATAATTAAATCACATACTAAATTAATTATAAAATAAGATTATTTCATCAAACAACGTTTATACAAGGAACTACCTACCTCAGTGTAGAAAACCCAAATTTTAGTGCAAATCTTCAACTGTGCCTAATCCTCACCGCAAGAGAACTAAAAAAATCCCTAATCCACAATATTGAACAAAAATACCCAAGATTAAGACCCTAACTTGATACCCTAAACACTGTAAATCTAAAACCCCAAATAAACAAGGGAGAAACCCCTAATAAGGTAGAATAAGGGTCTACCTGGGGGAAGGTGTGTGCGCTAGAGGAGATTGGGGCACCAGTGAGGGGGTCCGACTAAGGGGTCCATCGCACTGCCCTATTAATCGCTGCAGGAGGAGGTCGTGAGCAGAGTGTACCAGGTCGTGTGCACTAGATATAGAGAAGGAATGGGTGGTGCGAGGGTGCCGGAGTAGGGAAGGGACTCTGGAGAGGGATGGATGGAGTTGAAAAGGGGCGATGGCTATGGGAGGAGGAAGCATTGTGACCTAGCAGGGGGTGTGTGCCGCGACCAAGAAGGGGGTGTGCGTGTGTGGTAGTGGGGAAGTGGGTGAGGGAGAGAGGATCCACCCTAAAAAAATAATTAATTAAATATTATTATTATTATTAGCACTAATATTAATAATTATATTAATAATAATGATATCCAATACTAATAACATAATAACAATTATATTCTTAACACTAATAATAAAAATAATATGATAATAATAACTTTAAAAAAACTTAATAAACCAAGTAATAAGCATAATAAACTAGATAATAATAAACTGTATAATAAATAATAATAATAATAATAACTTAATAAAATTTATACACTTAACATCAATAATAATAACAATATTATTATCAAACAATATTATTATTATTATCCTTAAAAAATCCTTAAATTTTTTTAAACGTTTATTATTATATTTTATTTTCATTTTATCACTCTTTCAATTTTATTTCTTTCATTTTCATTTCATTTTATTTAATTATTTTGAACATCAGACAGGTCGCACAGTGACCTAGGCAAAGCCACACAATTTCCAAACGATGCTCTGCCCGTGCACCCGATGCAGCCACGCCCAAAACAAGCATTTATCAGCAAAAACACAAAATTTTAATCGAGCTTGGTCCGCATCTCAACAAAATATTTTAAAGACAGATAAAATAATAAAAATAAAATCATTTCAAAAGTTTGCGTGTGACAATTATCCCCACCATAAATCTCTCCACCCAAAAAAATCTATTCCAAGGTTTACTCGAAAGAAATAACTGGTATTCCATTACAACACAAGCGGATTCCTAAAAAAACGACAATCAAAAAACTAACAAGAACACTACCACAAAAGAAGAGAGTTGAAAAATAAACTTGGGAGACCCAAAATGGACTCCCTGCCAAGTGATGCTCATCCCCAAAAGTTAAGTCACCTCCATTTTATGATCAAATGACAAAAACTATCACAATGAACCATTCAATGTCCCAATACAAAACACCTTCAACACTCTCAAGAAACTCAAGTAGTTCACCTAGAACAAACAATGAATCCTAATAACTGACACAGGGAGGTATGAACAGAATCCCCACCATAAGAAATAGTCTACACCAAAGTTAGAACCAGTACACTAACATGGGGAGACCTGAATAGACTCCCCACCACAAAGAATGGGCTAACAACATTTCATTTCAGTTGAACTTTCAGTGAGACCCGTGGTGGGTCTCCCCACCATAAAAACCATCCAGATTATTTGAACTCGAGTGATTCTCTGTATGAACCAAGAACCCCCACCACAAAAGGGGGGAGGGAAGGGGGCCATCCAATGGACCAAAAAGACCACCACTGACATATCCCAATGGTTTATTTCCCAAGAAATAACACAAATACAACTAATCTTGATTTATAAGTGTGGGCTAGTGCTATTAAAAGAAGACCCACAATTTGTGTTACACAACCACAGAGATTATAAGGAAACAAAATAACTGCACCTTCTTATAACCAATGTGAAACGCTTACACCCCAATTGGTCATAACATGGAAATGAGGTCCTTCCACCCACTTCTCTTGAACTGGAACAATTAAAACAAAAAAAACTACACCAGTGGTTTAAACTATCTCCATCTCTCACACCAAGAATATAACTCAAATACAAACCTTTCACACCATTGGGGTTCTCCTGACTATGCACCAGCTTCACTTTGGGACCACTGGTTGTAGCTCTATTGGTTGAAGCATCTTCAACCTCGCAATCTGGCAATACAAACCCCAAATAGAACATCTTTTTTGGTACCACAACCAACTACCCCACATCCCAAATAGAACCACTATAAAACAAAACACCTCTGGGCCCACTTACT
Source organism: Viscum album (assembly GCA_963277665.1). NCBI lineage: Eukaryota > Viridiplantae > Streptophyta > Magnoliopsida > Santalales > Viscaceae > Viscum > Viscum album. The sequence goes on from OY728166.1 coordinate 269,968,159, forward strand.
CTAACACCACACTTTACCAAAATGGGGGATTAGAAAATGCACATGCATTGCCCCTTTTTTACTTCGAATAGGAAATAATGGGATGGAGAACACTCAGAAGACGCCCCCTTCTAAAACATGGGGATTTCGAATTCCCAAAAAAGGAACATGCTTCTATTAAAATAGATTTTCAAAAAAGTACCATGAAATTTACCCTAGCATTTCAAAGGGAACCCACACTATAGGATGTCACCAAGCATGATCCTTGCAACCGATGGGAACATTAAAAAGATTAGGGACATTAAACTGAGTCCCAAACAACATGAGATTATTGAAAATGGCCATAACAACCACATATTACTAGATTTTCCATAAGGGTGTCTTAATGTGATCTCTTACTTAGATGAAACCAATGAAAGACCCAAATGCCCTTTTTAAAACAGAAACCTGCACCGTTAACTCCAGACTGCTTTCACTTTTCCCCACTAGAATTTCCTTCACCACTTCCAGACAGGACCTACATACATAACAGTGTCTAACACTATAGTCAACAACCCATCCAACCCAATAGACCAAAGTTTTTTCCAATTGTTCTCGCATCCTCTCTCCCACTGCGATAGAATCCACCAGACTGCAAAAGAGAGGTGGATTAATATTCATATGTTTAAGAAGAATTTGGTTCTTTCACCGATCAACTAGAGGATCTACCCATGGAGAATCACCCTTGGATGCACTTAAACCCATCAATAACTCTTTTTGGGGGACTACACTAGATGACAATGATACCCAATAACTCAATCAAACTATTTTTGTTTTAAAATTCTATTCCAGCACGTTTTAAACAAGGATTTTCAAAAATAATTTTCGGAAATGAAGGATACATAAGACGATTCAAGTGGAAACTGGGGTCGATGGGTGACTTGGGCATATGGATAGCGGCCATACATCAGTCACATCACCATCATGGAGAGTGTTCTCAGAAAATTTCCCTATATCCACATTGATTGTTAGTCCATACAAGATCATGGAGACCGCTGATCCAACTCTCTTTTCATTTCCCAAACATCTATGAATAACACGGACCAAAAGAATCACTTAAAATCGAATTCCCCTAGTAACTCAAGTCCCGCTACAAGGTGTGTTGGCCAGGAACATTACTAGTAACCAAAACATTGAGTCCCTAAAATTATAGCTCTGGTTTACCATGACTCTTTCCCAAGAAACAAGACCCAAAAGAGAGAACCTCCTCTAATACCATTTTTTCAAGAACCAAGCTAGGTCGTCATCTGACCCAGTGCCTAACCCAATCTGAGATAAGTTATTAAGGGTGTTACTGATCCCCACGGGCTATAAACTAGTGTTGAGAATCAAAATAAGACAATTGGGAACATTTTAGTTCATAAACAAAAGATAGATAACTGAATAAAAACTGAACATAACAAAAACAACACTATTAGAGGAAATAAAAATAAACTAAGTGGAGAACAATACCTCAAGTGACCTCATGGGTCACCACCAAACAAGGAAACATGATCTTTGCAAGATTGATCCAAAACTAGAACCTAAAATTAAAAATATAAAGTAGGTTTGAGCACCGAGATGCTCAGTAGGAATGCTAAAATACAACAACACCTTATTCCCTCTCCTTTAATAAGAAATCCAATCATGCTAATTTGAAAATAAGACATAATAAAATAATGTTTTCCTTTTTTTCAAATTCCAGTCACATGTATACATTTTTAAGGAAAGCGCTTCTATTCCTTTATGTTTTCAAAATAGTTTCCAAACATGCATTAACATTCCGAATGAAAGTTAAATAGTTCAAATTAAAATATATGGACTTTTATAAAGAAGGAAACAATCTTGAAGCAACAAAAATAGAAATCATTTCACTAACACCATGTCATAAGAGAGCACCATGGTCAATCCCTATAGGTAACTAGCACAAATGGGACCCTAGGAACCTCATACCTCAGTGAAATGTGGTATAGAAACAACAACCAACTACGTTATCATGCACGAGCCCCAAGGGGTAATCACATCCCAAGGCCTAGTGGTCTCCAATCATATCACATGTTTATTTAATATTGTAGAATAAATCCTACTATAAGAAACTCGGACAATCCACTTACGAATCAACCACTACGGGAAAAATGGGTATTTGCGACGGGTTATTTGCGACGGGGGTATTTGCCCGTCGCAAATAAATAGCCTTTTGCGACGGGTTAGCTTTCCCCGTCGCAAAAGAACTGGCGCGCTTTGTGCGCCAAATCGCGGGAAACACATTTGCGACGGGCGGTTATTGCCCGTCGCAAATAACCGGCGGCGGTAAAAGGTATTTGCGACGGGAATATTCCCCCGTCGCAAATAGTATGTCGGCAGGTGGTTATTTGCGACGGGTCTCGTCGCAAATAACTATTTAACCGTTGACCGTAATAAATGATGGCTAAGGTATTTGCGACGGGTATCGTCGCAAATAATCTAACCTATAAATACCCCCATCCGTTTTTTTCAATTCATTCTCAAACTCCATCTTCTCCTTTTCTCAAAATTCTATTTCTAGAGTTCAGCCTTTCTCAAGTTTAATTTTTTTCTCCGGAGTTGATATTGAAGTTTTCAAGAACGATCAGAGATCAACCTCAGATCAATTTTCAAGGTATTTATGTTCATTTTAATTTAATATTTATTTTAAATTTTTTATTAGTTTCAATTATTCTTAATTAGTTGTAATTTAATTATGTTTACATTGTTTTGTTACTTAATAAATTTAAATTATTAGTATTGTTCATAGTTAATGGTAATTAGGAATAATTAGTAATAATTTTCAATAATTAAGAATAAATATTAATAATTAGTAATAAATACCAATAATTAGGAATAATAACATTATTACATTATTAGTATATTTTATTATTAATATTAAAATAATATAATTTTTTATATTATATACAATTCTCCTTTCATCTATGTGTTTTCTGTCTCCACATGTATTATTTGTATGTGGAGACAGAAAACACACAGATGAAAGGAGAATTGTATATAATATAAAAAATTATATTATTTTAATATTAATAATAAAATATACTAATAATGTTATTATTCCTAATTATTGGTATTGATTCCTAATTATTGGTAATTATTCATATAATTAGCAATAATTAGGAATAATTACCAATAATTTGCAATAATTAGGAATAATTACCAATAATTAGCAATAATTAGGAATAATTACCAATAATTAGCAATAATTCGGAATAATTAGTAATAATTAGTAATAATTACCAATAATTAGTAATAATTACCAATAATTAGTAATAATTACCAATAATTAGTAATACTTACCAACAATTAGTAATACTTACCAATAATTAGTAATAATTACCAATAATTAGAAATAATTAGTAATAATTATCAATAATCATCAATAATTAGTAATAATTAGTAATAATTACTAATAATTACCACTAATTAGTAATAATTAGGAATAATTACCAATAATTAGAAATAATTAGTAATAATTAGTAATAATTAGTAATAATTAGGAATAATTAGTAATAATTACCAATAATTAGTAATAATTACCAATAATTAGTAATAATTACCAATAATTATCAATAATTACCGATAATTACCAATAATTAGGAATAATTATCAACAATTAGGAATAATTACCAATAATTAGGAATAATTACCAATAATTAGTGATAATTACCAATAATTAGGAATAATTACCAATAATTACCAATAATTAGTAATAATTACCAATAACTAGTAATAATTACCAATAATTAGTAATAATTAGTAATAATTAATAATAATTACCAATAATTAGTAATAATTACTAATAATTAGTAATAATTAGTAATAATTACTAATAATTACCAATAATTAGTATTAATTACCAATAATTTGTAATAATTACCAATAATTACCAATAATTACCGATAATTACCAATAATTATTAATAATTACCAATAATTAGTAATAATTAGTAATAATTAGTAATAATTGGTAATAATTAGTAATAATTACCAATAATTAGTAATAATTAGTAATAATTAGTAATAATTACCAATAATTAGTAATAATTAGTAATAATTAGTAATAATTAGTAATAATTACCAATAATTAGTAATAATTAACAATAATTAGTAATAATTACCAATAATTAGGAATAATTGCCAATAATTACCAATAATTACCGGTAAATAGTAATAATTATTAACAATTAGGAATAATTACAAATAATTAGTAATAATTACTAATAATTACTAATAATTAGTAATAATTAGTAATAATTACCAATAATTAGTAATAATTAGTAATAATTAGTAATAATTAGTAATAATTACCAATAATTAGTAATAATTACCAATAATTAGTAATAATTAGTAATAATTACCAATAATTAGTATTAATTACCAATAATTAATAATAATTACCAATAATTAACAATAATTAGTAATAATTAGTAATAATTAGTATTAATTACCAATAATTAGTAATAATTAGTAATAATTAGTAATAATTAGTAATAATTACCAATAATTAGTAATAATTAACAATAATTAGTAATAATTACCAATAATTAGTAATAATTACCAATAATTAGTAATAATTACCAATAATTAGTAATAATTACCAATAATTAGTAATAATTAATAATAATTAATAATAATTACCAATAATTAGTATTAATTACCAATAATTAGCAATAATTACCGATAATTACCAATAATTAGTAATAATTACCAATAATTAGTAATAATTAGTAATAATTACCAATAATTAGTAATAATTAGTAATAATTACCAATAATTAGTAATAATTAGTAATAATTAGTAATAATTACCAATAATTAGTAATAATTAGTAATAATTAGTAATAATTAGTAATAATTACCAATAATTAGTAATAATTAACAATAATTAGTAATAATTACCTATAATTAGGAATAATTACCAATAATTACCAATAATTACCGATAAATAGTAATAATTAGTAATATTTAGGAATAATTACCAATAATTAGTAATAATTAGTAATAATTACTAAGGATTAGTAATAATTAGTAATAATTAGTAATAATTACCAATAATTAGTAATAATTAGTAATAATTAGTAATAATTACCAATAATTAGTAATAATTACCAATAATTAGTAATAATTAGTAATAATTAATAATAATTACCAATAATTAGTATTAATTACCAATAATTACTAATAATTACCAATAATTACCAATAATTAGTAATAATTAGTAATAATTAGTAATAATTACCAATAATTAGTAATAATTAGTAATAATTACCAATAATTAGTAATAATTAGTAATAATTAGTAATAATTACCAATAATTAGTAATAATTAACAATAATTAGTAATAATTACCAATAATTAGTAATAATTACCAATAATTACCAATAATTACCGATAATTAGGAATAATTACCAATAATTAGGAATAATTACCAATAATTACCAATAATTACCGATAATTAGTAATAATTAGTAATAATTAGGAATAATTACCAATAATTAGGAATAATTACCAATAATTAGTAATTATTAGTAATAATTACCAATAATTAGTAATAATTAGTAATAATTAGTAATAATTACCAATAATTAGTAATAATTACCAATAATTAGTAATAATTACCAATAATTAGTAATAATTACAAATAATTAGTAATAATTATTAATATTTAATAATAATTACCAATAATTAGTATTAATTACCAATAATTAGTAATAATTACCAATAATAACCAATAATTACCGATAATTACCAATAATTAGGAATAATTACCAATAATTAGTAATAATTAGTAATAATTAGGAATAATTACCAATAATTCGTAATAATTAGTAATAATTACCAATAATTAGTAATAATTAGTAATAATTAGTAATAATTACCAATAATTTGTAATAATTTGTAATAATTACCAATAATTAGGAATAATTACCAATAATTAATAATAATTAGTAATAATTACCAATAATTAGTAAAAATTAGTAATAATTACCAATAATTAGTAATAATTTGTAATAATTAGTAATAATTACCGATAATTAGTAATAATTAGTAATAATTACCAATAATTAGGAATAATTTCCAATAATTAGTAATAATCAGTAATAATTACCTATAATTAGTAATAATTAGTAATAATTAGTAATAATTACCAATAATTAGTAATAATTAGTAATAATTAGTAATAATTAGTAATAATTAGAAATAATTACCAATAATTAGTAATAATTACCAATAATTAGTAATAATTAGTAATAATTAATAATAATTACCAATAATTAGTTTTAATTACCAATAATTAGCAATAATTACCGATAATTAACAATAATTAGTAATAATTACCAATAATTAGTAATAATTAGTAATAATTACCAATAATTAGTAATAATTAGTAATAAGTAATAATAATTACCAATAATTGGTATTAATTACCAATAATTAGTAATAATTGCCAATAATTACCAATAATTACTGATAATTATCAATAATTAGGAATAATTACCAATAATTAGGAATAATTACCAATAATTAGGAATAATTACCAATAATTAGGAATAATTACCAATAATATTAGTACTATGAAAATAATAAAAAAATTATATAATATTAAAATTATTAATATTTGTAATAGGTTTTGCTTTATTCTCAACATATTTAATTCTTAAAGGGTCAATTTTTAGGTCTATCTCAATAAAAAGTTTGCGTCAGTCGTGTATGATGTAAACTCTATAATTATCCTTGCTTGAGTGTTTTTTCTAACAAATTATTCAAAACCATTAATGCTTTTATATTTTATAGAAAAATATGGAACAACGAGGTCGTCAACAATCATTATTAGGTGACCGCATATGGATAAATCAACGTAGAAATCCAAATGGTTCTGGTTTAAATCCAGTATATGTAGAGGGTGTGGAGACTTTTTTATCATTTGCGGCATCAAATCCAAAATTTGTTTCAGAAGGCAAAATAAAATGCCCTTGCATAAAATATGCATTGAGAACGTTTGACACGTTAGACAAAGTGGGGGAACATCTCTTGCGTTTTGGTTTTCAACCAGATTATGTTTTTTGGTATCAACACGGTGAACGCAGTTCCAGAGCAGGTGATACCAACTTGATTCCGGATCCATCCCGGTTTCAAGATTTAGTACATGATATTGCAGGTTCATCTGTTCAACATACAGAAACTCTGTCTGATATAGCTTCAAATCCTGAGTTGGCACCGTCTGAATTTTATGAGTTGTTGAGGTCTGCTGAGGATGCATTATATCATGGCTGCAAGATGAGCAAATTAGAAGCAGCTGCAAAATTTATGGCTATCAAATCAGATAACGGAATGTCAAACACATGTTTTGACCAGATATTTTCTTTGCTTAAAACACTGTTACCCGAAGGAAATGTTTTTTCTGTAAATTACTATGAGAGTAAGAGGCTGGTTCGAAATTTGGGACTTACTTGTCAGAAGATTCATGCATGTTCAAATGACTTCATTTTATATTCTGGGGAAAATGAGTCGTTGGATAGTTGTCCCACATGTGGTCAACTGAGATATAAAGAAGGACAACACGGGAAGTCTGGTTTGATTCCTGTAAAACAGTTGAGATATTTTCTGCTTACATCCAGACTTCAGCGTTTATTCATGTCTAAGAATATAGCGACAATGATGTCATGGCATAAAGAGAATATTTCAACCGATAAAAGCTTGAATCATCCAGTCGATGGTGATTCATGGAAACATTTTGATAGAGTGCATCCATCCTTTGCTTTAGAAGCTAGAAATGTTCGACTGGGCCTTTCCACTGATGGTTTCTATCCGTTTGGATCTTATGGTAATCAATATTCATGTTGGCCTGTTTTTTAACTCCATACAATTTACCTCCATGGATGTTGATGAAGGAGCCATAGATATTTTTGACTTTACTAATTCCAGGACATCCGAAGAAAAATATTGTTGTTTATTTGAAACCATTGATTGGTGAATTAAATTTATTGTGGAGTACTGGTGTCAGTACATATGATGTTGCAACGAAACAGAATTTCATACTGAGAGCAGCATTGATGTGGACAATTAGTGACTTCCCGGCTTATGGGATGTTATCTGGCTGGAGTACACATGGTCAGAAATCATGTCCTTACTGTATGGGAGAGAACAAAGCATTTATTCTCATTCATGGAAATAAACCTTGTTATTTTGACTGTCATCACAGATTTCTTCCAGCTGATCATCCTTTTCGTAGAAACAGATCTCATTTCAGAAAAGGAACAGTTGAAAGGGATGGACCTCCAAAAATGCTATCAGGTTCGAAGTTAAAATCAGTTGTATTTTCATTACCTCCTATCACTTTTGGTCTCACAATAAACCAACAGAAAATTTCTGGTTTTGGGAAAGAACACAATTGGATTAAACGTAGCATATTTTGGGATTTGCCATATTGGTCTGATTTGTTGGTCCGACACATGTTAAATGTCATGCATATTGAGAAGAACTATTTTGATAATTTTTTTCATACAGTTTTGGATACGCCAGGAAAGAGAAAAGACAATGTAAATGCACGTTTAGATCTTGCCCAAATTTGTAGGCATCCAGAATTGGAACTGTTTGAGAATGTCATAACAGAAAGGTTACTAAAACCAAAAGCAGCTTATACACTGTCTAAAGAAAACTGTTTATTATTTTTTCAGTGGATTGCAGATTTGAGACTTCCAGATGGTTGTGCTTCCAATTTGGGTAGATGTGTAAAGAATGGTCATATTACTGGATTAAAAAGTCATGATTGTAATGTTATAATGGAAATACTTCTACCCATTGGATTAAGAGGTCTGTTGAATTCTGTGATTTGGGATTCCATAACAGACATGTCTCGTTTTTTTCGAGAAATTTGTGCGGCTACAGCAGATTATGATGCTCTAGGAAAACTTGAAAAAGATGTTGTTGTAATTATATGTAAACTGGAAAAAATATTTCCGCCATCTTTCTTCGACTCAATGGAACATTTGATGTTACATTTTCCATATGAAGCCAAATGTGAAGGTCCAGTACAGTTTCGATGGATGTACCCATTTGAAATATTCATGCAATAATTGAAAAGAAAAGTACGTAACAAAGCATCTGTTGAAGGATCTATTGAAGAAGCTTATTTGCAAGAGGAAATATCTTTTTTCTGCTCCCATTATTTTGAATCTGAGTATCCTTCAAAACACAACTGAATGGGACGGAACGAGAGGAATATTGATGAAATCGACAATCAATTATCTGTTTTCAACCAGACAGAGCTTGGTTTTGGTGGAGTTTATGAACGCTGGCTTTCAGATGACGAACATCATAGAGCTCATACGTATGTTCTGCTCAACTGTGAAGAGATGACATCAGTTGTACTGTAAGTGTTTATATCACTTATTCTATCATTTATGTTACAGTAAATAACTTTTGTTTTTATAGGTTGTATGATAATCATATCAAGAAAAAAATTCCACAAATTACAGCAGCTGCTCTCGAAGAACGTCGACTGAAAAATTTCTCTCAGTGGTTTCAAAAACTGGTAACATAAATTCTTTATCTTTTAGCAACTCATTCAATGTATAGTTTACTATATTGATAATTATTTCACAAATTTTCAGGTGTCTCGACATGCTGATAAAATTGAAAAACGGTTGTGTGTATTGAGTAACCCACCTTCCAAACTTGTTAAAACTTATAATGCATATGTGGTGAATGGATTTCGATTTCACACACATGCATATGGGGAATCGAAAAAAACAATGAACAGTGGAGTTAGCTTGAGAGGATCTCATCATCGATAAAATGAAGTTGACTTTTATGGCATACTTGATGAAATCATTGAACTCTGTTATCTTGGACAACATTACATAACCATTTTCAAATGTCGGTGGTTGGATACAGAGAGAGGCGTGCGTGTTCATCCGACTCATGGAATCATCAATATTAAATGTAAAAGTGTTCTCACAGTAAATGAACCATTCTTATTGGCTCAACAGGCACATCAAGTTTATTACGCAAAGTACTGTGCTACATCAAGAGACTTGACTGATTGGTGGAGTGTAATAAAAATCAAAATTCCAGACAATCAGTTTAGTCAAAGTGAATGTGCTTTCACTGATGTGCAAAGAATTGAAGTTTTTCAAGAGAGTACTCAAAATCAATCTTTTTTACAAAAATACATGAGTATCGATGACGACACCCCACATTTAAGAGTCGGTGATGATGATGATGCTAATGATGTCACATATGAATTTGAAATGGTAAGAGATTAAGCAACTGTAACTCGAATGGATATCGATGATGTTGAGGAGGAATATGAAGATAACATTGACATATATGAAGATGATGATGAAGATGAACACTGATAGAATTCCATGGTATTTATATACAATCATAATATGTATATATGTATATATAATATTAATTATCAATTATTTGCTAACAACATTAAAATTTTCTGTTTCAGATGGATGACGCCACATTTCGTGAGTTGGCGGATGCTGACCTGCCTTTCGATGCGGATGAGTTGCTGGTAGATGACCCCCAGCCTGCAGGCGCTCCAGGGAGTACGTGGAGGGGGCGCGGTCTTGCACAATTGATGATTCATGACCCCGTCCCCGAGCGACGTCCACGTCTTGGGTTTGATCCACGCACACGGAGGTGTGATAACCTGTGTGATAACCTGTGGATTTGACTAAGATTTCATTAATCTATTCACATAATAAATGTTTATTATTTTTACAGTTTTCCGCATATAGCAGTCGGACAGGGCAGCGCTATTTTGTGCAACTATTTCTCTCAGTCGTGGACCACATGGGAGCAGATTCCCATTGATGTGCAGCAGGCCATGTTCGGCCATTGGTTAGTACGTACGTAAATAAATAATTTTTATTTTGAAAATTATTTCATTTCTAACTTGATATTTTGATTTATTTGTAGGGTTTATGGTATCCGATCGAGGATACCATGCGTGACGCCATCCACGAGGCATGGGAGGTGGCCATGCGTGATCACCTTCGTCAGTTTTTGCACAATTTAAGAAAAGCTGCCATGAAGAAAGCAGGAGTGTCAGATTTTGACGAGTCATGTAGAGCACACCGACCAGAGTACATTTCATCCCATGTATAGGATGGATTATGTGCGCACTGGTTGAGTGGTGCCTTTCAGAGGAGATCATCGGTGGGGAGGCAGAATCGGGGGAGACAGGAGGTGACTCATCGAGATGGGAGTTGTTCTTTCAGTACTCATAGACAGCATCTGGTACGTACATTATTTATAAATATTTTATATAACTATAAATATTAACAGTTTATTTTTTATTCTTATAGGCTGTTGAGCACCCCAATATTACGGAGTACGACGTATATCGGAGGATGTATAGTGATCCTGCTACTGGGGAGCTCATAGGTGATCGTCAGAATCACATCGTGGTCAGTATTATTTGTTTTCAAGTTTAAAAATTAACTACATATAATATATTCACAATTTTAATTTTAAATTGAAACTACAAGAGTCATATGAGGCCGCAGCATCACAGGCCCGGCCTGAGAGTCAGGATGAGTCATCAGATCAGACCACTGGTCATCAGTTTGATGAGGCGGCATGGATGCAGGCCACCCAGTATGCCTTCGAGAAGGGCCAGGTAGTTGGTATCAGCTCTCGACTGACTCCCGGAGATTATTATGGCAGTGCTGTGATGTCAGCATCTAGCTCAAGAGGAGCTCGTGCATCTTCTTCTACTACACAGTATGAGGATCAGTTGCGATCTCAGACTGCACTGATAGAGAGTCTCCGACAGGAGCAGGAGCAGATGAGTCAGCAGCATGAGGAGGAGCATCGACGCCAGCAGCAGTTGTACGAGGAGCAGACGAGTCGGTGGCAGCAGCAGCATCAGGAGCAGATGGAGTACATGAGCCGACTCACTCATGCTTTAGGGATGGAGTTTCCTCCCCCACCATCTGCAGATCCCCCCTCCCCCCCTCCTTCATATTAGAGTTTGTTTTTATGTTATAAAATATGTGAAATCAAAATATGATTTTTTTTCTATTCGTAGTTTCAGTCTCATTATAAAATATTAATAATATTATATTTAGAAATAACAATATTAATATGAATAATATTATTATTTATATTTACTAATATTAAATTTTATATATATATTAAAATTTTATAATATTATAATTTAATTATATTTTTTTGTAATACTTGAATTATTTTAATATTTGAATGTAAAATAATTCTATTATTTTTATATTAATTAAAATAACATATTAATATTTTTTTTATTTATGAATTATAATTCTAATATTATTATTTTAATTAAATCATTTATTAATATTCTATTATTTTTTATTTTTGAATTATAATTATCTTATTATTATATTAATTAAAACAATTTATTAATAATTTATTATTTTTATTTGTGAATTAAAATTCTATTATTATATTAATTAAAATCATTTATTAATATTTTATTATTTTTTATTTTTGAATTATAATTGGATTCTATTATATTAATTAAAATAATTTATTAATAATTTATTTTTTTTATTTTTTTTATAGTATTTGCGACGGGATACTATGCCCGTTGTAAATAGTATTATTATTATTATATGCATTAAAATAATTTATTAATAGTTTTTTTTTTTTTAAATAGTTTTTGCGACGGGTCCCGTCGCAAAAACTATTTGCGGCGGGCCGGTCACAATAGGTATTTGCGATAGGTCCCATCGTCATTACTATTTGAAAAGTTTTTTACAAATATATGGAGTACTATTTGCGACGGGGAGAATCCCCGTCGCAAAATATGGCTTTAGTGACGGGCCCGTCGCAAATAATTGTTGTTGCGACACCGTTTTCAGCAACGGGCCATTTGCGACGGGATCCTGTCACAAATGACCCATCGCAAATACCTGTTTTTCTAGTAGTGAACTACCATACTAGTCCTAGTCCACCCACCTTGATACCCTGAGCATCACATGTGCTCTATTTCAAGTGGTAGTGAGTTTTCATAAAACTAACATACATGAACATATCAATCTCTTTATTCAAAAGACACTCACTCTCTCACCACTGATCTCCCTCCTTATGCACATACCCCTTCCCCCATTTTTTCATCACATAATAATGTACAATCCTCTTCATAAGGAATATATCATAATTTATACGTTCAACACAGACATAATTTTCTAAAACAATGGGGCATGCCTCAAGAGGGGTTTTTCTTTTTCACAAACCAATCTTAAAATTCCAAATAGTCTTAATTACTTACAAAGAACACTTTTCATATTATAACTTGTAATTACCCAACACTTTTAATTTTCCATAACTATTTGAAAGTCCAACTAAACAACCAAGGTACTATACATTTAAAATCAGGCTTAAAACCATGCGTACAATAAGGTAAATCCTTTTAAGAAATTAAAATCACCCTTTAATCTCATGTTCACACAAAAAAACCCATTTTGGAAATCACTTTGGAATATTTAATAAAATAAAATATTCCCTTAAAATTTATAACAAAACCGGTTGAGAGACCACACATCCTAGGAAATGTCCATTTTATATTCAAACCATCTTGGAAAATGTTTTTCAAGAACCACCACCATTTAAATATACACATATATATAAGATATTCATTTCATATAAAAGTAGAGAACATATTTTTAAAATAACACCAAGGAATTATGGAAATTATAATTAAAGGATTGGGTATAGGGTACCTACCCCAAAACACGTAGCTTTTGAGGAAGGCATCCCAAGACCGCTTCACCTACACACACATACATTTTCACATATATATAAACCCTTTGATCCAAAGTACATATTCCCCATTCCATGAGGAAATATATATAAGTATGATCCATATATATACATTCTTACCTGTGTATATACATGTTGGATTTTGCTGCCGACAACTCATGTCCACCCCGTGATGAACAAAACATGCTAAAAAAATAAAAAAGAGTCTAATAGTCATTAAAGGATTCAAAATATATTCCAAATTCACACAAGCCATCCAAAAAAACACTACACATACCAAAGTCACCATTTACACACCCGAATAAAATTTCAAAATCATACGCACTCCAAAAAAATTCTAAAATGTGATCTGCACCACATAAATAGTTTGATAAAACCTTTACACCATTTATAAAACACCTTCGCACCATTCATATAATTTAATAAACCATAAATAAAAGTTTATAAAATCAATTTAAAGAATTGTTACTTGGCTTTACCCACAATGCCCACTCAAAATCCTCTTTTATGACCAAATACACATCAACGCCACATCAAAACACTGTTCGCCGAACTTGCTCAAATTAATAAACTAACTGTATAATTTAATAAAGCACTAGAAAATTATTAAATATGAGTTTTCATCAAAAATGCTCCCATAATACATAAACATTGAAGTAAAAAATCAAATGCATATTAAACTCCAAAAATACTAAGATCACACCAAACAAATTAATTAGCAAATGATAAATTAATTAGAGAAGAAAAGTACTTCATCAAACTCGGTGTAGAAAACCCCAAATTTCGGTGAGAATCTTTAACTACGCCTAATCTGTACCACAAGAGAACTGAAAAAACTCTAATTCACAAGATTGAACAAAAATACCCAAGATTTAGACCCTAATTTAATACCCTAACCACTAGGAATCTAAAACCCCGAAGAAACAAGGGACAAAACCCTAGCAAGGAGGAATAAGGTTCTACCCGAGGGAAGGCATATGCGCCAGAGGAGAGTAGGGAACCAACAAGGGGGTCCAGCCAAGTGGTCTGTTGCACTTCCTGAGTACGAATTGTAGGAGGAGGTCAAGAGAAAAGGGTGTTGAGTCATGCGTTCCAAATAAGAAGGATGACTGGGTGGTGTGAGGGTGACAGAGTAGGGAAGGGATGCCAGCAAGGGCTGTTCGGAGTAGTGAAGGGGCGCTGGCTATGGGAGGAGGTAGCATCATGACCTAGTGGGGGTGTGCATCGTGGCCAGGCAGGGGTAGTGTGTTCGTGGTAGTGGGTAAGGGGGTGAGGGAGAGAGGATCCACCCTAAAAAATAATTAATTAAATAATAATAATAATAATATTATTATTATTATTATTATTATTATTAATTTCTAATATTAATAACTTAATAGTAATTATATTCTTAACACTAATAATAATAATAATATTAATTTTATTTATTTAGTTTTCATTTCATTTTATTTAATTATTTTGAACATCAGACAGGTCGCACGATTACCTGGGCAAAGCCACACGGTTTCTAAACCGTGCTCTGCCCGTTCGCCCGATGCTGCCACACCCAATACAAGCATTTATCTGCAAAAATGAAAATTTTCAATCAATCTCGGCCCATACTTCAATGAAATATTTCAAATCTAGATAAAATAATAAAAATAAAATCATTTCAAAAGTCTGGGTATGAAAATTTTCCCCACTATAAATCTTTCCACCCACGGAAATCCATTTGAAGGTTGACTCGAAAGAAAGAATTGGTATTCCATTAAAACACAAGGGGATTCTTGAATTAACAATGAATAAAAAGATGACAAGAACACTACCACAAATGAATAGAGTTACAAAATAAATGTGGGAGACCCAAAATGGAATCCCTTCCAAGTGATGCCCGCTAAGTGATGCTCGTCCCCAAAAGTTAAGTCACCTCCATTTGAAGATCAAAAGACAGAAACTCTCACAATGCAATATTCAATGTCCCAATACAAAACACATTAAATACTCATGAGGAACTTAATAAGTCCACCTGGAAAGAAAAATGAATCCTAATCACTGACACAGGGAGGTCCGAACAAACTCCCTACCATAAGAAATAGTCTACACCAAAGGTGGAACCGGTACACTAACATGGGAAGTCCTGAACAAACTCTCTACTATAAGGAATAGGCTAACAGCATTTCATTTCAGTGGAACTTTCACCAAGACCCACGGTGGGTCTCCCCACTATAAAAATCCATCCAGATTATTCGAACTTGAGTGCTTCTCCATATTAACCAAGAACCCCCACTACAAGGGGAGGGGAGGTAAGGGGCCCATCCAATGGACAAACAAGACCACCACTGACACATCCCAATGGTTTATTTCCCATGAAAGAATACAAATCCAACTATGCTTAATTTATAAGCTTGGGCTATGCAGGGGCCATTAAAAGAAGACCCACATTTGGGGGAACACAACCATCAAGATTATAAGGAAACAAAATAACTATACCTTCTTATAACTAATGAGAAATTCTTACACCCCAATAGGTCATAACGTGGAAATGAGGACCTCCCACCTCCTTCCAAAAAACTAGAACAATTAAAACAAAATAACTACATTATAGGCTTAAAATAACTCCATATACCACACTAAGAACAGAACTCAAATCCAAACCATTCACACCATTAGGGTTCTCCTAACTACGCACCAACATCACTTCAAGACCTCTGGTTAGAG
The DNA here is from genome assembly GCA_963277665.1 of Viscum album. NCBI lineage: Eukaryota > Viridiplantae > Streptophyta > Magnoliopsida > Santalales > Viscaceae > Viscum > Viscum album. The sequence goes on from OY728166.1 coordinate 269,984,636, forward strand.
CTCTGCTGGTTAAAGAATCTCCTGCCTCACAATCAGATGTTACAAACCCCAAAAAACTTATTTTCTGTTACCATAATTAACTAAACCCAAACCAAAATAGAACCACTAGAACGCAACACACCCTAGTGCCCAATTACTCTAACACCACACTTTACTGAAATGGGGGATAAGAAAATGTACATGCACTACCACTTTTTATTTTCGAATGGGAAACATCAGGAGGGAGAACATTCGGAAGACACCCCCTTCTGAAACATAGGGATTCTAAATTCCCCAAAAAGGAACATGATTCTATTAAAACATAAGTTCGAAAAAGTACCATGAAATTTACCCATGAATTTCAAGGGAACCCATATTGCAAGATGTCACCAAACATGACCCTTGAAACCGACAGGATCATTACAAGATGAGGGACCTTAAACCAAGTCCCAAACAACATGAGATTACTGCAAGTGTGCATAACAGCTTCTTATTACTAGATTCTCCACACGGGCGGCTTAATGCGATCTCTTACTTAGATGAAACCAATGAAAGACCCTAAGGCCATTTTTAAAATATCAATCCATACCATCAACTCCAATCTAATTCCACTTTTCCCCACTTGATTTGTTTTTCACCGCTTCTAGATAGGACCTATACACTTAACGGTGTCGAACTCGATAATCAATAACCTTGGAAACCCAAGAGACCAAGGTTTCTTCCAACTCTTCTTGCAACAGCTCTCCCACTTCAAGAGGATCCACTAGACCATAAAATAGAGGTGGATTCATATTTTGATGTTCAATAAGAAGAAGGTTCTTACACTAATCAACTAGAGGATCTTCCCATGTAGAAACACTTGTGTCCGCACTTCAACCATGCACTAACTCTTTATAGGGGTATACACTAGCTGACGAGAATACCCATGAACTCAATCAAACCTTTTCTATTTTAAAATTAAATTCCCACACTTTTCAAACAAGGGTTTTCAAAAATATTTTTTGTAACCGAATGAGACACAAGACAATTAAAGTGGAAACTAGTGTTTATGGGAGACTCGATCATATGGTTGGAGTCTATACGCCAGTCACACCACCATCACAGAGAGTGTTCACGGACAATTTCCTTGGCTCCATATAGATTTTTAGGCCTTGAGAACTCACGGAGACCATTGACCCAACTCTCTTTTCATTTTCCAAACATCAATGAACTTCAAGGACCAAAAGAATCACTTGAAACTAACATCCCCTAGTAACTCAATTCCTACTATGAGGTGTGCTATCAAGGAACCTTACTCGTAACCAAAACATCTAGTCCCAAAAATCCTAGATCTGGTCTACCATAACTCTTTTCCAAGAAACAAGACACAAAATATCAAACCCGATTTGATACCATTTTTTCATGAACCAAGTCGGGTCCTAATATGACCTGGTGCCTAACCTAATCTGTGACAAGGCGTGAAGGGAGTTCTCGATCCCCAGTAGCTGGAAACTAGTGTCAGGAATCAAAATAAGATAGTTGGGAATGGTTTTTCCCATAAACAAAAGATATATAACTAAATAAAAACTGAACAAAACAAAAAACAACACTAGAAATGGAAATAAAAATAAACTATGTAGAAAAACATACCTCAAGTGACCTCATCGGTCACCACCAAACACAGAAACACACTCTCTGCAAGAGAGATCCAAAACTAGAACCTGAAATTGAAAATATAAAGTAGGTTTCAACATCGAGATGCTTAGTAGGAATTACAAAATACAACAATGCCATATTCCATCTCCTTTAATAAGAAATTCAATCATGATTGTTTTAATATAATACATGATAAAATAATGTTTTTCCTTCTTTTCAAATTCCAGTCACAACTTTACATTTTTAAGGAAACCTCTTCTATTTTGCTATGTTTTTTAAATATTTTCCAAACATGCATTAACATTAGGAATGAAAGGAAAATAGTTCAAATTAAAAAATATGGATTTTACAAAGAATAAAACAAGCTTGAAGCAACAAAAATGGAAATCATTTCACAAACACTATTTCATAAGTGAGAAATGTGGTCAATCCCTATAGGTAACTATCAAAAATAGTACCATAGGAACCCTGTACCATAGTGAAATGTGGTATATAAACTACAACCAACAATTTTCTCATGCATGAGACAGTAGGGGGAATCACATACCAAGTCATAGTGGTCTCCAATCATATCACATGTTTAGTTAGTGTTGTAGCATCAATACTGCTAGAAGAAATCCGGACAATCCACTTCTGAATCAACCATCATACTAGTCCTAGTCTTCCCACCCAGATACCTCGAGCTTCCCGTGTTCTCTATTTCAAGATGTGGTGAGTTCTTATAAAACTAATATACATGAAAATAACATTATTTTTATTCAAAACACACTCACCCTCTCAACACAAATATCACTCCTTGTGCACATCCCCCCCTTTTCTATCACGTCATAATAAACATGCCTCTTTACTAGGCACATATCACAATTCACACATTTAACACACATATCATTTTTTAGAACAAGGCGTTATGCCTCAAGAGGGGTTTTTATATTTCACAATGCATTATTAAAGTACCAAACTGTCCTAATTACTTACAAGGAACACTTTTAATATGAGAACACATAATCACCCAACACTTTTGAGTTTCTAAAACCATTTTAAAGTTCAACTAAACAGCCAAGGTACTATAAATTTAAAAAAAAAGGCTTAAAACCATGTGTATGACAGGGTAAATCCTTTTAAGAAAGTAAAATCACCCTTTAATCTCATGTTCACACCAAAAAACCCCATTTTGGGAAATTACTTTTTAATTTTTAGTGAAATCTAACACGCCATTATACTTTATAAAAAAACTACCAAGAGACCACACATCCATGGAAATGTCCATTTTACATCAAAGACATCTAGGAAACCACTTTTCAAGAACCACAACCATTTATATATACACATATATATAACATATGAATTCAATATAAAATTTGTGAACAAAATTTAAAAAAACACCAAGCAATTATTAAAATTATAATTAAAGGATTGGGCATAGGGGACCCACCAAAAATATGAAACTTTTGACGAAGTCAGCTCGAGACCGCTTCACCTGCATGCATATACATTTTCACACACACACACACACAAATATATATATATATATCCTTTGATCCAAAGTACATATTCCATGTTCCATGAAGAAATATGTACAAAGAGGATGCGTTTATATACATACTTACTTATGTATATACATGTAGGCTTTTGATGTCAACGACATGAGTCCACACCACGATGACCAAAATACACTACAATAATAAAAAAGAGTCTAATAATCATAAAAGTCTTCAAGAGGTATTCCACATTCACACAATCCATCCAAACAAACACTACACATACCAAAGTCACTATTTACACACCCAAATCATATTTAAAAATCATACACACTCTAAAAAAATCTAAAATGTGGTCCACACCACATAAAAAATTTGATAAAACATTTACACCATTTATAAAACACATTATCACCATTCATATGATTTAATAAACCATAAATAAAAGTTTATAAAACAATTTCAAGAATTGTTACTTGGTTTTAACCGCAAAACCCACACAAAATCCTTTTTATGACAAAACACACATCCACGCCACATCAAAAGAAAGTTCACCGGCCTTTCAAAAATTAATAAACTAACTGAAAAATTTAATAAAACACTAGAAAATGATTAAATATGAGTTTTCATAAGAAACAAACCCATATTACATAAACATGATACTAAAAAAATCAAATGCATATTAAACTCTAAAAAGACTAAGATCTACCCAAAAAAATTAATTAAATCACATGATAAATTAGTTAGACAAGAAAATTATTTCATCAAATATAATTTATACACATAACAACCAAAATTTGTGTAGAAAACCTATAATTGATGTGTGAATCTTCAACTGCGCCTAATCCGCACCACAAGAGAACTGAAAAAACCCTAATCCACAAGAATGAACAAAAATACCCAAGATTAAGACTCTAATTTGATATCCTAACCTATGTAAATATAAAACCCTAATTAAACAAGGTCCAAAACCATATCAAGGAAGAATAAGGGTCTATTTAGAAAAAGGTGCATGCACCGGAGGAGGACGAGGCACCGACGAAGGGTTTTATCGCACTACTTGGGTACGCACTACAGGAGGAGGTCATGAGTGGAGGGTGTTGGGTCTTGCGTGCTAGATAAAGAGGATGATCGGGTGGTGCAAGGGTGACAGAGTAAGGAAGGGACCCTGGAGAGGGCTGGCCAGTGCAACGAAGGGGCGCCAGCTATGGGACGAGGTAGCATCGTGGCCTAGTAGGGGGTGTTTTCTGCAACCAGGCAGGGGGTGCGTCCATGGTAGTAGGGAAGGGGGTGAGGGAGAGAGGATTCACCCTAAAAAAGAATTTATTAAATAATAATATTAATATTAATATTAATAATTATAATTATATTAATAATAATAATATCCAATACTAAAAACTTAGTAACAATTATATTCTGAACACTAATAACAGTAATAATATGATAATAATAACTTTAATAAACTTAATAAACCAAGTAATAAACTTAATAAAATAGATAATAATAAACTTTATAATAAATATTTATTATTATTATTATTATTACTTAATAAAATTTATACCCTTAACATTAATAATAATAATAATATTATTATTATTATTATCAAATAACAATATTATTCTAATATTTAAAATAATTACATAAATTTTATTAAACATTTCTTATTTTATTTTATTTTCATTTTATCACTATTTTGATTTTATTTCTTTAGTTTTCATTTAATTTTATTTAATTATTTTTAACATCGAATAGGTTGAACAGTATCCTAGGTAAAGTCTTGTGGTTTCTAAACTGTGCTCTGCTCATGCGCCCAATGCTTCCACACCCAAAACAAGAATTTATCAACAAAAATGAAAATTTTCAATCAGGATAGACCCACACCTTAAAAAATATTTCAAATCCAAATAAAATAATAAAAATAAAATCATTTCAAAACTCTGGGTGTGATATACATGCTAAAGGATTCTAAATTAATAAGGTTGTTACAATTAGTTAATTTTGATTTTTTTGAGTCAATATCACAAAGGGTTACTGATGAAAAGTGTTTACAAAATTTTTTTACTTATAACTGTATAAAAATGTCATGGTTGATTATGATCACTCAGAAAATTGAGGTGGTCAAATGTATAATTATTTATTAGATATCGACTAAAAATATTATTTTATAGAAAATCATTATATTTATTATCAAAAATGGAATTAATATTGCTAATTTACATGTCGGGGTTTTCTTGAGAAGCATGTGATAATTCATCAAGTCTACGTGGTGAGAACTCCTCGTCAAAATGGTGTAATGGAAAGGAAGAATTACATAATAAAAAATATGGCTCAAATGAAGATTATTGAAGATACCCAACTAGATAATTATTGTATTGAATTCATCTTGACATTAATTTATACCACAAACTATGCTTTTTTATATCTAGAAGAGTAAAATACACTATATGAGATAAATTTTGGAAATAAATCGCCATTGAAGTATATTTATATCTTTGTAAGTATTCATTTTAATCTCAATAAAGAGAAGAATCCCAAGATATTTGAATCTCATAGAAATAAATGAATATTTATTATCTTCTTATCAAAGAGCATGATATACAGATTCTCAGACAAATTTCTTGGAAGAATAGTTACAAGTTAATATGTCATTATGGTATAAAATAAGAATAATTTTCAATAAATTTTAATTTTTTTTACAGAAAGTGTTGATAAATTGATAAAATATGAAATATATTTTATTTGATTCAATTTCTAATAGTGATAAAAATTAATTCTAACATAAGAACACATATCACATAAAAAATAGAAAAAATGTATTTTAAAGAATAAAAATGCATTTATTTTTATTCCTTGTCAAGTAATGATCATCATATGATTCATAATTTTTATGAATATATATATAAACAATTAATTTCATTAAGATTAGTCTTTAACAGTGATTAAATTAATTTTTAAAAATAAACATACACAACATATAGAAACAAATTATATGAAAAATGGGTCTTTTAATAATAAATGGTTTCAATCATATCCCATTAATTATTTATCTTCTATCTATTAAAATTAATAAATTAATTGGTATTTGAATGTTTATTTTTAATTTTATATACACATCAGATGGTAATATTTAGTGAATAAAAATACAAATTTTTATAATAAATCCTTTTAATTGATTATTATTTTTAATTCATTATAGAATTATTCACTATGTGTGAATTACATTTTTTATTTTTTATTGAAAATTAAAAAATATTAATGTATCTATTAAATACAAATATATCCATATACTATATTTCAAATGGATATATATCTAACAACCATATGTCCAATGACCATATATATAAAGATTATATTACAATCCTATATATATCCTTGAATACATCTCTAAAATCATTCATCTTATTCGTCTACTTCATTATCAAAATTTTTATTATATTTCAATTTTTTTTCTTTTTTTCATAGTTATAATAAAAGTTATGATCTTTAAGTAAATCTATGAGGATGATTATTTCATGTTTGTGGTCTTTTTATTTACATGTGGTTTTATTACTCTTATAGTTTTCTTAATAATGATTCATTTTTCATTCTCATAATGTATTAATTTTTATCATTTATTGTAATATTTTATCTTAATAAAACATAATTTAATTAATTTTAGTTCAGTGTTGCATGTGAAACAAGTTATCCAATATTTTAAAAAAATGAGGGGTGTTACAATTACATAGCATGAGGTATAGAAAGTTTTAGAATCTATGTTAGTGATGTCATTAAGGATTGGTTTAGTGATGAATTAATGGATGGTAAACCCAAAAAATTAGGACTCAAGTAGTTTTTTTATTCCAGATGGAAAAATTTATACGAATCAATCTACTTACTAGATTGTTAAATAAGAAAAATTTAAGGGTCCTTGGTTTTAATATTTCTAATGTTGGTATTTAAAGATATTTCTTATTATAATTATTGTGTATATGAAAATCTTAGGGATTGCTCCTTGTGTACAAGCCATGCCTTAGGAATTTCTTCTTCTACCTCAAAATCTCTAAAAAATTATGGTTATATATTAGTTTATGAGTCTAATTTAATCATTTGATTTATTTTCATATCAGTCATATGAAATTGATAGCAGTAAAAATGAAAACTCCCATCTCGAATCTCAGTTCCTTAATTCCACATGGGGGAAAGTATCCCTCCATCGGGGCCATTCACATCATTTCTTTTGTTAGGACCAAAAGGGGCTAAATACCCTAAGAGGGGGTGAATTAGGGTATGGATATTATATTCCAAAATTATTCTAGCCCCACTAGATATTAACCTCAATATTATAAGGTTCACTTTGTTTTCACTTATGTGTTACTATTGATCTTATTCATCCCTTGTTTATCTGATGATGATGTTGATTTGAATGCAATGTAGGAATGAAAACAGGCAGAAATAGAGATTTTTACTTGGTACACCCTCACAGGTCTATGTCCAAGGATCATACAATGGAAATGTACTGATATACCAAATCCACTAAAGCTCACTACCAATAATGTTTAGGCTAGATAACTTCTATGCCTAGGATCACTGCCTTTACAATTTTTAGGGTCAACTCCCTACTTTCCCAAGGGTCACTCTCTATTTCTCTCTCTTTGGTTCACTGCCATTAGAAAGGATAACCTTCTTCCTCTTCCTTTGCTCACTACACTTGGAAGGGATCCACTCATAGTTTATAGACCTGTAGGTCTCCTCATTATCACTAAGGAATGCATCCTCCACTGTATGTAGACTCTCTATTGAAGTCCAAATTTTATCCATTGATGAATACCCCTTTTCAACTGATCACTAGGAAACACAATTTGAAAATACCTTCGCAAAGCACCCAACTTCGAAAAGCTCCCAATTTCGCAAAGCTCAAACAAGACTTTGTGAAGTCACTGCCTTTTCATGAAGCACACACCTTCACAGATCTCCGACCTTTGCAAAGCTAAAGCCTTCACAAAGCTTAGGCTATTGCGGAGCTCAAGTCATCGCAGAGCGACTTCCTTCATGAAGATCACTGAGCTAATTTGGAACACGCCTATTTCGCGGACCTAGATTAGCCGTTGCGAGGCTCCTTCCTTTTACGAAGCACACTGCATTCGGGAACCACCTTCGCGATTCAAGAGTAAAAGATATTCTTCCAAAACTTGCTTCTTCTCTCGAGGGGGTTGAGGACTATTTATAGGTGATTCCACCAACCCTTGAACCTTCCGCGTGAAGTCAGCACCACGTCATCAAAAACCACGATGCTCTAAAATTTCTGCCTAAATTCACTCTATTTCATGAAGAACCATGGAAATTTTTGTATTGTGCAGCTCGTCGTAATCGCAGAGCATTCCATCAATTCCTTCGCACTGTCATCGCAAAGATCCCTCACAATTCCCTTCATCTCTACCGTTCGTGAATCTCATCGTAATCGCAAAGAACACCGTCAACATTCTTCTTGCCTTTGAGAAATAAAATCCATGAGGCCTATCTTTGTGAAATTCATGCCTTTTCCATATTTTGATGAGATATTCATGGAAAACCTTATTTCACAATGCTCACCAAATTCCAAATTTTGGACCCCAAAAATTTGGCCAATATTGGAATATGGAACCACCTTGTATCTGTTCTTTTGAACCGCTTCCAGATCATTCATTCCTTTGTCATGGTTCTTTGTCAATTTGAATTGTCAACAACATCTCTAGAACTCGACAATTCACCATGGAAACCTTCTTTCTTAACAAACACAATCAAACCAAAAATTATGCAATGTTACCTTGAGGGATTTTTTCCCAATAGACTTCAACTCAAGATGGGTGACTATAGAGGTTACCATGGCATGTGGATTTTCGGAAGGCCTCTCATAATAGGACTAAATATTAATGTGGATTTCTTGTGTGATCAGTGAATCATGAGAGGTGGTAGTATCATCTATGATGGGAGGGGTTCTATAGTTCTTTCTTTTGGAACCTACTATAGTTCTAGGAACTCACTCACAACTGAAACAAGATCCATTATCAATGGCCTTACTTTGTGAAGATTGTAAAAAATCAATATTGTAGTCATGGAAACTGATAATCCACTACTTTCTAGATTCCTACTTAGTCACACAATCACTTGGTCCCTTGCCTAAAAAAATAGAAAATTCAACAAAATCCTTCATCATCAAGTGAAGATCTATCACACATGGTTAGAGTAGAATTATTCTATTAATAACCTTGTTGGTAAAGGTATGAAAAATGAAAAACTTATCATCTACTCTTGAATTGGATCTCTCCCTCCTAATTGTAAATTCAGTGTTAGTGGGGGAATATTTGGTCTCCATCACTTCAGACCACCATGATCTTGGATTGGCCTCTCTTGACTTAATAAAATATTTAATATTTAGTGTTTATTTCTTCATATGAAATTTATATATGTGAATTTTGGTTACTCATCATTTGTGTCTTCTATTTGGTGGGATGTTGATTGACCTCCTAGTATTCTAGGTATAGAATCTATAATGTTATAAGTGATATTGTCCATCAATATATTTTTCTATTATTTAACCTTTATATGCTAAAATTTGTTGTATTAACCCTTATATGATAACTAATTTTATGGTGTTTTCATTGAAATCACTATAGAAAATACGATGTGGTGGGTTAATTCAGTAATGCTTGTATATTGTAATATCCATATATGATAAACATCTAAGTTATCCAGTCATTAAACTTTTGTGTATTCCTTTTTTAAACTTTATACAATTCACCTTCCTCTTCTAGGAAAGAGGATTATAGATATGTTATATGATCCTTAGGTTTTCCTTTCTCTTCCTATCCTTTATCTACACTATTATGAATAGAATCCTTAAAGTATAAATAGTTTGATATTATACATTCCAAAATTTGGTGTTATATGAAGTAGCTAGGGTGTTAAATTAAACCTATCACCTCATAATTCCTAATTTCCAATATATTAATTAAATATCACTCTAATTTATAAATGAGATAATCATTAACCTTCTCTAGTATAATGTAATACATTGTGTTCTTCCCATAATCAAAATCATATAAACTCTACTCAAAATACGTTTTTTATCATTAGGGTTTGAATATTTATATGGTTGTTATTGATGACTTAGAGGTGGTTCTACTTTGAACCTAATTAGTTATGTTATAAGGGTACATTTCATAGTTGATTTGAAAGTTATTATCACTGATTTATCCTTAAAAATTTATCTAGATTATACTATTTCATCTTAACACAATTTTATCTTGGGATAACATATAACATCCACCCAGAAATGTATTATCATAGTAAAATATCAAAATCCACCATGGAGTATACATGGAATAGACTTTGTAAACAATTTATTTAATTCCCCTTACACAAATTTACAAAATAATATCCTATAAAATTTTCAACTTTATGTTGTATGTCAAGCCATTATATCACATGATTAAATTACATACATGTTCATTATACCACTATTCATGATTCGAAATTGGGGAGGTATCAAGGTATTACTTCTAAATATTGAGAATAATTGTATGATGAATCATTGATGATGATTCTATTAAATTATTATTGAATAATTACTAGGTTGTTATAATAAATGAATATAGGTCCATCTAGATTCTAAAAATGGAGCTAGAGTTTGATAAGATACATGATAAGATGCACAGACACACCTATAACATGATGGTTGATAAAATATAGTTACCACTATTTTGTGTTTTAGGGTTCATATACACCTTCCTAGGGTATTCATTCATCATAGGTTGTGTGGGAACATGTCATACCATTAAGGGTTCCAATAGAATGTTCAGGGCATCAAATATATAAAATCATTCAACTAGAAAAAATAATATTCATTTAATATATTACATGTTTATCAAAAAAAATATAAGTTGATGTGGGGTAGGGGATCTTATAAAGGATCATGGGGAAATCTATCCCTAAACCACACACAAGTTGGCACATGTACTCCACCATCTTCTCCTATTGTATCCATTGCTCCTCATATTGTTGTCCTTACTATAAATGGTGATCTTATTATTCTTTATACATGCTCAGTATAATCTCATCCGGAGCTCACAACCTCTCTGTATACTCTTTAGTTGACAATGAATCTACACAGGCTCTATTCGAGTTGGTTGTTAACCTCACATAAATACCAAAATAATTGGAAGGTGTCGATAGTGAACTAATACTGATAACCCTACCTTTCTTGGTACCTTGTATTGTCACCCACATCCAAGATTATTCACCAAAACCTAAATCACAGGAGACATCGCCCTCAACATTGGTCAAACTCTCTCATTCATGAGAAATCATAGCCTCATACATCTCCTTTAAATACAATTTGAATAAAAAATATTAAATAAAATTAATTTAAGTTAATTTTTAAAGACCAAAAAAATATTAACTATGATCTGATATTGTTTTTAACTAGTAATATCTCATGTAATAGTATCAATGTGCATCCTCTTATAAACATCATACTATGTAACACCTAGATGTTCAGTGGCCTACATAAATATAACATAAACATTTTACATTAAAAGTATATATAAATTAATAAACAAAATTTCTTACCATATGTCATCAAAAAATACTAAATGTATGATTCTCTACTTTACGTGTGACCTCCTAACTCCCGTTTTTTTCTCAACCTGATGATGATATCATAAAAAATCATCTCATATTCAGTAGGGGCATAATCTAAACTAATCCTAGGTTGTGATGTAATCAGGTTGATATTAGATGAAATACTAATCAAAAACTATAACAGACGCTCTCTTCATGGACTTATTTCTAACATTATAAGAAAAATGATTAAAATGATCATGAATACAAATATCTTATTCCTCTAATATAGAGACTCTCAGGTTAACATTTAATAGATACCATAAACCCTACAAATAATTTATAATAGAAAGTTAATAATTAAATAAATTAAAAAAATAATATTTATTTATGTACCATCAGGTGATCAAATATATGATTTCAAATATCAATGGAAACATTATCCCATAACACCCATGGCCCTAAAAATTAATTTCATATCATCTCACCTGCCTGTCCAATAGTAATATATGAAAAATTGTGCAAAAAAGAATAGAGAATTAAAAAATTAGTGCATAAATAAATTAATGAAAATAAATTAAAAAAATAAAACATACATCCACAAGAATAGATCAAAATAAATATATGGACATCACTCAAGAATAAGGTCCAAAATCATCAATCACACTAGGTAACTGTCCATTCTGGTTGATGGTGTAATGGCAACATCTTGTGGTTTGAATGTTGGGTCATCGAGCTAATCACTGCGAGGGTCAGCATCCCCGGGGGCATGAAACAACTCATAAATATCATCTCCATCCATATAAAACATAAAAATAATGTTACCAATGAATAATTTTGAATAAATATATAATATATAAAAAATAGATAAATATTACGATTTTCAAATTTTAGCTAATTTTTCCTAATTTTGGCAAATTATTCCCAATTTTTTCTAATTATTATTAATTATTACTAATTATTATGAATTACTTCTAATTGTTATGAATTATTTCTTATTATTATGAATTATTACTAATTATTACTAATTATTATGAATAATTATGAATTATTATTAATTATTTATAATTATTGCTAATTATTACTATTTATTACTAGTTATTTTTAATTATTCCTGATTTTTTTAATTATTACTGATTATTCCTAATTATTACTAATTATTCTTAATTATTTCTAATTATTCCAAATTATTATTATTATTATTAACTATTTATAATTATTGTTAATTACTCATAATTATTCATAATTATTACTAATTATTGTTAATTATTACTAATTAAATCTAATTATTGATACTTATCGCTAATTATTACAAATTATAACTAATTATTCTTAATTAATGTTAATTGCTCTAAATTATTAATAATTATTGCTAATTGTTCATGATTATTACTATTTATTTTTAATTATGATACTTATTCCTAATTATTGTTAATTATTAGTAATTTTCATAATTATTTCGAATAATTCTTAATTATTAATAATTATTTCTCATTATAACTAATTATTTCGAATTATTCCTAATTTTATTAACTATTACTAATTATTACTACAAAAGTATTTAGTAATAATTATTACTAATTATTTCTAATTATTACTAATTATTCCAAATTATTACTAATTATTACTAATTATTTATAATTATTAGTAATTATTCCTAATTACTACTAATTATTCTAATTTTTATTAATCATTTACAAATATTCTTATCTTTATGAATTATTCCTAATTTTTACTAATTATTACGAATTATTACTAATTATTACTAATTATTCCAAATTTTTACAAATTTTTACAAATTATTACTATCTTCTGTTAATTATTCATAATTTTTATTAATTAATCCTAATTTTTACTAATTATTTCTAATTATTACTAATTATTCCTATTTTTTATGAATTATTCCTAATTTTTACTAGTTATTCATAATTTTTACTAATTATTCATAATTGTTGTGAATTATTTACAGTTCTTGCAAATTATTACTAATTATTGCGAATTATTTCTAATTGGTCTAAATCATTACTAATTTTTCTAAATTATTACTAATTGTTCTTAATTTTAATTAATTGTACCTAATTGTTACTATTTATTTTAAATTTTTACCAATTATTTATAATTTTCACCAATTATTTCTAATTTTCACTGATTATTGCTAATTTTCACCAATTATCTCTAAATTTGACTAATTATTTATAATTTTTACTTATTATTTCTAATTTTTACTAATTAATATAAGTTATTAATAATTTTTATTAATTAATAATAATTATTACTAATAAATTAAATGGACAAACAAATTCTATAATTAAAAAAATAATAGATAAAATAATTGTAATTTAAAATAAACCTTATAACGGAAGTTTCAATCATAAAGACTAGATCTGCAACTCCAAAATTTCTTCTCCAAAAACTGAAAAATTTTGAGAGGGAACTATAGTGGGATGGAATGGGAGGAGTATAGAGAATGAGAGGGGGTAGTGCTATTATTTGTAGATAATTTTTTATGACTGGTTATCTGTGATGGACTTTTCGTTGCAAATAACAATATTTGTGATAAATATTTTCCATGGAAGAACCTATTTGTGGCATGTATTTTCAATGGACTGAACATTTGTCACAATTGATGCCCGCCATAAAAAATTCCCCCACCCATTGAAAAACTATTTGTGACAGAAACTATATCGAAAATAAACCTACTAAGATATTTTTTGTGACTGGATGAATTTTCCATTGCCAAAAATATTTGCATCAACACATTTGTGATAGGCTGGTAGATTCTATCATAAATGACCCTTAACCTCCATCATGTTCATTATAGACTAGAGATTTCTTTCATAAATAAACATTACTTGCCATCATGCGTGCATTGGTTCCAATTTTATTTGTGACGAATATATAGTCTACCACAAATAGTCATCACTAAAAAATTTATTTGCAATATAAATGTCTTATCGCCACAAATAACCACTTTCTAACTCTTATTTATGATAGACTATATATTTATCGCAAATATTATAGCGTAAAAAAGGATTTTTTATAGTGATAATAGGTGTATGGTCTGCATTTATTATAGAAAAATGAACAATATAACTTGAAAAAAGCCACTTATTCATCCCTTTTATAGATCAAATGTTAGAAAGACTAGTTGGAAAAGGTCATTTTTGTTTTCTTGATGGGTATTTTTGTTATTTTCAGGTCCCCATAACATCGAAGGACCAAGAAAAAACTATGTTCACCTACCCCTTTGGTATATTTCCGTACTAAAGGATTCCTTTTGGGCTATGTAATACCCTAGGTATTTTACAACGCTGCATGGTAATCATTTTTTCATATCTAATCGAAAACTTCTTGGAGGTATTAATCATTTAATTTACTGTGTATGGATCTTGTTTTAAAATTTTCTTGAAAATATGGACAATGTTTTAAAAAATTGCATTGAAAAGAACTTGGTTTTAAACTTTGAAAATTTTCATTTTATTGGGGAGAAAGACAATGACCTGGGCCACATCATTTCTAATAAGGGGATTGAACTGGATAATGATAAGGATGATATTATTTCCATATTACCTTACCCCACCACTATGAAATATATTATATCATTTTTTGGTCAATATTTATTCTATAGGAAATTTATTAGGAATTTTATCAAGATTTCTTTGACTATAACTAACCTGCTTAAAAGGGATACTGAATTTCTATCTAATAAATCATGTAGTACAACCTTTAATAGACTCAATAAGATCCCTACCACAACCCTTGTAATCATTCCAAAAACTTGGGATCCTCCCTTTGAGGTATTATGTGATGCATCTAACCAGGTTGTTGGAGTAATGTTTTCCCAGAAGATTAATGATCACCCACATGTGATAGCCTATGCTTCACAAACCTTAGACACAACCTAAATCAACTATATAACAACATAGAAATAGTTTTTGGCTATTTTTTCTACATTAGAAAATGTTCATTCATATTTGTTAGGAAGTAAAGTAACATTTTCCTCTATCCACACAACACTCATATACTAGATCAATAAAGTTAATGCAAATCCAAGATTGGTGAGATGGGTGATAATGCTATAATAATTTAACTTGGATATCAAATATAATATGGGTTGTGAAAACTTATTTTTAGACCACATGAGAATATTATCTCACATAACTGAGTTATAATATAGCACCCTTGGATTAAGGTATGCCATTATTTTATTCTTTTCTGTTTTCATGTTTAAGATGGGTTTGATAAAGTATTAGAAGTGTTCTGAGGATTAATGGGAAAAACATGAGGTTTTTCTATAGAAATTATTCATTCCATTAATGGGTTTCACAATGTGAATAATGTGGGATAAATTTTGTGAGGTTATTTCATAGCATGAATGCTTTTGCTGGGTGTAGCAGGGGAAATACACGATGTGAAAACCATTCACAATGTGAAATTGGTTTCTCTTGGAAAATATGTCGAGGTGACATGAATATTAGTTCCAGTGGCCTCTTGATTAATTCATGATATGAATTTATAATTAACATCAAGAATGTCTCAAGCCTAGCCATATTTACCCAGCTTGCTGATGTAACATTTTTTATTCGGCTTTTGCTCCTCCCTATCAACTTCCAAAGTTCATGTAGGTTCTTTTTGATGAATTTTGACGTCCAAACTCTATTTGAAAAAATATTTGATCATTCGTTTGTGAAATCAAAGGTTAGGTTCTCCTTTGTCTTCCTTGTCTTAGATCTCCTTATTTTGTTTCTCCTAGAACCCTATATTATTGTGTAATACTAGATCTATGGGTTTGAATTTGTGGTAATGATATCTTCTTAGGTTTTGATGGGGGAATGGAAGGAAGAGGTTGATCTACGGAATCATTTGAGATCCTTTGTGTGAATTTTATAGAGGTAGGTGCATTCTTTCCCACTCTACTATTCTAGAACATTTTGTATTGAATCTTGAAAAATCATTCTTATGCTTTAATTTGGAAATTTATTGTGAAATATATTTCTAAAAACCAAGTATGATGTGATTTTAAATGGATAGTTTTAATATGCGGAACAAATTTGTTATTCTAAGAATCTTGTTAACATATATTATCTTTAAATAAGTGTTTTAATTAGTAACATGGCATAAGTGAGTTAGCATGAGTTCAGGTTCATATGGGATGAGTAATGGTTGGAAGTACCATTGTTAATTAATGATAAACTTGTGATTATTCATGGTTAGAAGTACCACTGTCAAATGGGTTCACCGAGCGATGGCTTTGTGAAATGATGAATCTCCACTCATGAGTATAGGTAGGTATATAGTTTCATGCATCATTTGTGTGTGTGGGTATGGAATTGGAACAACTATGAAAAATACTAAGAAATTGTTTGAAAATATTTATTTTATGTTTTTCTTGGAAGTTGTTTATGGTTTTGATATAAACTCTTTATATGATTCTTATATATTTTATATAAAATGTGTTAACCTAATCTTTTCTTAGTGGTGTGTGTTGGGAAGTATTTCTGGAAATCGTACCAAGTGATATACTCACCCCCATCTTAGGAACTTTGGTGTGTTTGCAGATGTTGTCTATTGAGATATATGGAAGGGTCATGTTTTGTACTTCTCTAGTGGGGATCCATGACATCATGGTTTGGTTGTTGAACCTGGAGTTGGGGAGTGTTTGCATCTTAGTTAGGGATGGTTCCACTTTGGTTCCAATGACTTTCTATTTGGATTTTTAGCCTTTCACTTTATTTTTTTCCAATATTACTCTAATATTGTTCTTGTATTGTTATTTCTTGAGTTATATGAGTGATTATTCATGCATCATATAGTTTAGTTTTATTGTATTATTTCTTTTCAGTAGGTTATTCATTCTTCAGGGAAAATAATCCCTCAATTGTTTCTTAGACCTTAGCATTTATTTCAAGCCTTTGGTGTCTTAGGGATATCACCTAAGGTGAGTAGCACCTTCGTCTCTCCCCAAGACAATGGGTGAAGGCTGGGGTATTAAAAATGGTATCAGTCTTGGTTGGTTCATTCATATTTTTGGGGTAAATTGTATCAGTTTTTTTGTCCTTTAGTTGGGTTAGTAGTAAGCATATTGGATTCTCTGAACTTGAAATGTATATATTAAAAAAGACATTGCTAACCTTTTTATGTTAAACTTAAATTTACCAAGGTATCTGGGTACAAAGTGTTCTATAACACTTCTAGAGGGTTTTTATCTCATTATTGTGGGTTTAGATGATGAGAGTTTCACATCATGTATTAGTACAAACACTTCCCACTAAGACTGCATTGTTCGTCTATTATTTAATTTTTAAAAAAAATGGGTAAAATGGATTATTTTTAAAATGATGGTTGTACTGGTTGTTGAACATGGTGATGATAATTGTTTATAATGTTTTGTAAGTTATTCAAGCATCAATTTCTTAGAGAGATATAGTTTAAATGGTATATTGTTCCATTTTTAGAAAATGGCACTGGTAAGTTGATGTAGAAATCAGTAGGAAGAAGCTTTTGAAAATATTGTTGCACCTGAACCACAAGTGAACCAAAAACTTTTATAGAGTATTTTGCAAGTGTTTCAATCAATTGATAGAGTAAATATAAATTATGAAACAATTAAAGTATATCATTTGGTTTATATTTAGATGAAAAAAACACATATGTTTTGAATGGATTCTAAACCTAAAAAAGTAGAAGTGTGGATAAACTGAAGGAATAGAATATTTGATTTTCTTGGTACTCTATCAGATCTAAATATTAAGTTGGAAATCTATATGCTAGAATATCTTTCATTATAATGGTGTGATTTAGCTATCCAAGCTAAATCGGACCAAGGAATTATGTGGGATTATTTTCAGGAATTTTTTAAAAAACAATTCTATCCCTATGATTTCAAAATAAAAAAAATAATAGTATATTTCTTCATTTTGATTAGGAAAACCTCTTTGTTATAGATTATGTAGCTAAGTTTATGAACAAAATTCATTTTTCCTTGGAAGTAGCTGATAATGTATCCTTGAATGCATGTATCGTTGAGTCAGGATTTCGACTAGAGATTCGATCCAAGATAGTTGTTCTCTATATTACATATTATACGGGGACGGTGAACAGGGAAACAGTGGTAGAAAGAGATCTTACTGGTAATCCTATAGGAGGTAGTCTATTTTTTCTCATGGGGACAGGTTTCAACACTAGTTCTAGAAATAAGATAAAGGGGTATGTCTAGTCTCATAGAGGTAGCACACGTCAGACTCAAACTAAAAAATACTTAATTTCCCCACAAGATATGACTTTAAACCAAGTTGTGTTTTGTGTGGTTCATTAACACATAGAAAAGAAAAAATATAATACACCACCAAGGAATTTCCATAATTTCAGTAGGAAAGGGAATCTCAAGAATTATTTTCATAAACTCATGACATCAACAGGTGGAATAGACTCAACTCAGCTTTAGATTTTTTATGATTCGATAGAATAGTCCCATCATACTAGTTCACATCTACAGGAATAGGTGAATGAGGATGTTTCCAAAAACACTTTGGTTGTTCATTCAACATATCATTAGGGAAGAAATATTTATCTTGTGATAGCCGAGTGATGGTTATATGGAGTAGAATAAGATATTGTGAGTGAGAAACCAGGTCCCTCTATGGCATGAGGTACCATTATTCTGAACTAACCTCTTATGCATTTCTTGTTTGATATAGGTGAATCACATTATTTCCTTTCTTATTTTTTGGTTAAATAATTTGGATTTCACATGGAAATGATACCTCATGTCATGAGCATCAAGACACCCCTTGGAAAGTAAGAGTGTAGAGGATTTAAATTCCCATCATGTTCTATTACCATTTATGTTGTGTAGTTTCTCTAAGATTTTATGGTCCTAGATATGTATTTTTTATATTTAATATTTGGTATGGATGGAATCGTGGGATTTAAATCCTATATCGACTGTTACGCGCACCATGTAAAATTTACATCCTCGAATAGAGTCCTTAACCTTTTCAAGGGGGAGTGGGATATAAATTTAGGAAGAGTAGGAACTTTAGTGACAGTTTATGGAACCATTTCAATCTATTTGGAAGAAATTTATTTGATTGTAGCTGATGAAATAGGGAATGGTACTCTTTCAAAAATAGTGGTTTGATACCTTGATGTTTTTCTGAACAATTTATCTAGTTTTCCCCCTGAAAGGGAAATTGAGTTTACTATCGACATACTCCTAGGTTCAAGACCTATTTATTTAATATATTACAGAATGGATCTGGTTCAGATGTGAGAATTAAATGTCTATCTAGAAGAGTTGTAATGTAAATACTTTCTTAGACTAAGTACATCACTATGGGCTACACCTATTTTTTTCATAAAGAAATTAGATGGTACTTTATGATATTTGTTGATTACCATAACTTGAATCCAATGTTGATTAAAAATATGTATCCTCTTCCTAAAATAGATAACTTTTTTGATCAATTAAAGGGATCCAAGTGGTTTTTTAAAATTGATTTATTCTCAGGATATCATCAGCTTAGATTCAGAATAGAGGATATTCTAATGACATCATTTTGGAGTTACTGTATCCATTATATGTATATCTTCATGCCTTTTTTTCTGATGAACGCACTAATAGTTTTCATGGATTTTATTAAACTTATCTTTCATATGTATCTAGATTCCTTTTTTTATATTTTCTGATTATATTTTGGTATACTCTAGAAACAAAAATAACCCTGAGGGGCATTTGAAAATTGTACTGAGTATGATTTGGGAACATTGGTTGTATGTTATGTTTTCTAATTTAAAATTCAAGATCCAAAAAGTAAATTTCCTTGGGAATTTCATTTCTAGATAAGGAATATCATTTGACTCTTTAATGATTGAAGTTTTAGTCTCTTTAAATCCACCTAAGAATTTTTTTAGGTATGTTGTTTTCTAGTATTAGCATACTATTATCATTTATTTATTCGGGATTTTTCAATAATTTCTTCTCTCATGACTACTATAACATGGAAAGGTATTCCAATCATATAAACTGATGAATGTTAGAAATGAATTTTATAACTTAAAACCCCTCTCACCTTAGCACCCATATTAATCTTTCCAGAACAAGATAACATTTATGTAGTATACTATGATGCATCTAAATATGGTCTTGGTTATGTTCTCATGGAGGTAGAAAATGTTGTATCCTATGGTTCGATTTAGTTTCAAGTACATGAGAATAATTATCCTACACATGTTCTATAATTAGATGTGGATGTATATGCCCTAAAGACATGGATTCATTACTTCTTTTGAGAAAATTTCAAAAAAATTACTGACTGTAAGAGTTTTAAATACATATTTTCTCAGTGATACTTTAATATGATGAAACGAAGACAAATGGAGTACCTCCAAATGTTAGATTTTGACTTGGTATACACACCCAGTAAAGGTAGTTTTGTAATTGATGCCTTGAGTCATAAATCGTATAGCAAAGTGGTTTGAGAAGATCGTGACCAATGGATGTTGATGAGCATGATTGTTAATATACATTTAGATTGTGCTGCATATAGTAACCATGCAGTTTTATTTCCCTTCAATCTTGTTCCAAACTTGATAAACTTAATAAAATAAGCTTGGATAGAAAATCCAAATTTTATCACCATTAGGTCAAACCTAAATGGTGGGGAGTCTTATAATGATTGGAAAGAAGATTAAAACTCTATTTTATACTTTTAGAGTCAAATTATAGTCTGTTAGTCTTGTTAGGAATATCTTCTTTCCGTATAAAACCATTTGAAATGGTCTATTCATCTAGGTGTTTATAAAATGTGTAAGGCAATGAAAGAACATTTCTGGTGGGTAGGTATCAAACACAATATTTCAGACTATGTGATGAAATGTTTGACATGTCAGCAGGTAAAGGCTGAACATCATAGATAAACTTGTATGTTGCAACCCATGTCTATAACTGTATATAAGTGGGAGTAATTTGTGATGGATTTTTTCAAATGCCTACCAAGAACATTACATAAACATGGTGTTATATGGTTAATAGTGGATTAGATTATTAATTCAGAACACTTGATCTATATCATAGAATACAACACAGTAGAGAACTTGGAAAAAATTTATATCCAAGAAGTTTTCAGATTACATGGAGTCCGTACTTCAATTGTATCGGATAGGGACCCCCATTTTACTTATCAATTTTGGAGATCATTGCAACAAGATCTTGGAAGTCAATTGACTATGATCATAACATATCATCCACATATAGATGGATAATTGGAATTCACTATTCATACATTGGAGGATATGATCTAAGAATGTGTCATGGACTTTAGTGGTTCATGGTAGGATCATATACCTTTGTTCAAATTCTCTTATAATAATTGTTATTTGGAAATGATACAGATTCCACTATTTGGGGATTAGTATGGTAATCCTTATTATTCCCCTTTATGTTGTGTGGAAATAGAAAATACATCTTTGATTGGTCCTAGTATTATCCATGAGACTATGGTTAAAATTCAAAAGATCCAGAAGAGTATGGATACGGAACAAAGAAAAAGAAATTTTTATCTAGATAATCATCACATACCTATATCTTTTGAATTTAGTGACCATGTTTTCTTAAAATTTTCATCAAAACATGGTCATCAATGCTTGGGGAAACAAGGGAAGTTAGCACTATGGTATGTGGGACCATTCGTGGTTATATAATGGATTGGAATTGTTATGTGCCAGTTAGTTTTACCCCTTAGATTTAATGTTTTTTATATCACTACTAAAAAAAGGGAATTAGCAACCTCCATTGGCGGTCTATAAAGGCCTATAGCGACCGCCTAGCGACCGCCAATGGCGGTCGCATCAGCCTCGTCGCTGTAGGCCAATAGAAACCGCCATTGGTGGTCGCTATAAGTGGCCAAAATGCCGGCCATAAGCGACCACCTGGCGGTCGCTATAGGGTGTCGGGCGGGGACCATTAGCGACCGCTTTTAGCGGTCGCTACTGCTGCCCGGCAGCCAGTCTATAGCGACCGCCTTTGGCGGTCGCTAAACTGGGGAAAAAAATTTTTAAAAAAAATTCATACTGAAATAAATATATATATATATATATATATATATATATTTGTTAAATAAATAAAATATATATATATATATTTATATTAATGAAAATATTTATATATATAATATTAAATAAAATATTTTCCATTTTTTTAATGAAATGGACGAATTGTGTTTTTTTTCTTCACGGTGCAAAATCAGAGATATAACAAGGTAACAGTCATAAAAAATGGAAAACAATTTCAAACAGCATAAACATCAAAATCATTATAAACGATAAATGTGCTTCAACGATCCGAGCAGGTCTATCTATTTCAATCTTCTGCTTCAAAACCTACAATAAGACAAAAAAACAAAACAAACGTAAATTAAACATAATTATTCAGTTATTATATACATATAATAAAATTAAATTGACATCAAATCATGGTTCTATAATAACTTAAAACCCCCAATTTAAGAAATTCTATCATTTCAGGTCATTCGGAGCACGTTTGCTCTGAATTCGACCGTCTCACACCGTTTTTTGTGTTTTATGACACCAGAAACGTGTTTCCGGTAACTGCGGTCAAACGAAACCTCTGATTGATGTGTCATCTGCCTTAACTTTTCAAAAATCACACAACTGCTGTTGTTGTACGGTTTCATGGCATTCCGAGTTCGTTCGGGTGGTTTTGACCCCCCCACGCGCCGTTTTAGAGCGCACGGAGCTGCTGAAAACGACGCACTCAGCCGTACCGTGCGCACCGAACGTCCGATGGGCATTCCATCTCCTCTTACACTTCACCAATAATATTCCTAATTTTTTTGTGTGGTTTCAGGTCATTCGGAGCACGTTTTCTCCGAATTCGACCGTCTCACGCCGTTTTTGGTGTTTTATGACACCGGAAACGCGTTTCTGATCACCGCGGTCAAACGACACCTCCGATTGACGTACCGTCTGCCCGGACATTTCAAAAATCACACAATGGCTGTTGTCGTACGGTTTCATGGCATTCCGAGGTCGTTCGGGTGGTTTTGACCCCCCCCCCCCCCCAAGCGCCGTTTTAGCGCGCGCGGAGCTGCTGAAAACGATGCACTCGGCCGTACCGCGCACACCGCACGTCCGATGGGCGGTCCGTCTCCTCCCATACGTCACGAATAATATTCCTAATTTTTTCATGTGGTTTCAGGTCATTCGGAGCACGTTTTCTCTGAATTCGACCATCTCACGCCGTTTTTGGTGTTTTATGACACCGGAAACGCGTTTCCGGTCACCGCGGTCAAACGACACCTCTGATTGATGTGTCGTCTGCCCTACCATTTTAAAAATCACACAACGGCTGTTTTCGTACGGTTTCATGGCATTCTGAGGTCGTTCGAGTGGTTTTGACCCCCCCCCCCCCCCCACGCGCCGTTTTAGCGCGCGCGGAGCTGCTGAAAACAACGCACTCGGCCGTAACGCGCGCACTGCACGTCAGATGGGCGCGTCGTCTCCTCCTACACATCACCAATAATATTACTAATGTTTTACTATGTTTTCAGGTCATTCGAAGCACGTTTGCTCCGAATTCAACCGTCTCACGCCGTTTTTGGTGTTTTATGACACCGGAAACACGTTTCTGGTCACCGCGGTCAAACAACACCTCCGATTGACGTGCCGTATGCCCGCACATTTCAAAAATCACACAACGGATATTGTCGTACGGTTTCATGGCATTCCGAGGTCATTTGGGTGGTTTTGACCCCCCCCACGCGCCCTTTTAGCGTGCGCGGAGCTGCTGAAAACGACGCACTCGGCCGTACCGCGCGCACCGCATGTCCGATGGGTGCGCTGTCACCTCCTACACGTCACCAATAATATTAATAATGTTTTCGTGTGGTTTCAGGTCATTCGGAGCACGTTTGCTCCGAATTCGACCGTCTCACGCCATTTTTGGTGTTTTATAACACCGGAAACGCGTTTTCGGTCACCGCGGTCAAACGACACCTCCGATTGATGTTCCGTCTACCCGAACATTTCACAAATCACACAATGGATGTTGTCGTATGGTTTCATAGAATTCCGAGTTCGTTCGGGTGGTTTTGACCCCCCCACGCGCCGTTTTAGCGCGCGCGGAGCTGCTGAAAACGACGCACTCGGCCGTACCGCGCGCACCGCATGTTCGATGGGCGCGTCGTCTCCTCCTACACATCACGAATAATATTCCTAATGTTTTCGTGTGGTTTCAGGTCATTCGGATCACATTTGCTCCGAATTCGACCGTCTCACGCCGTTTTTGGTGTTTTATGACACCAGAAACGCGTTTCCGGTCACCGTGGTCAAACGACACCTCTGATTGACATGCCGTCTACCCGACCATTTCAAAAATCACACAACGTCTGTTGTCGTACGGTTTCATGGCATTCCGAGGTCGTTCGGGTGGTTTTGAACCCCCCACGCGTCGTTTTAGCGCGCTCAGAGCTGCTGAAAACGACGCACTCGGCCGTACCGCGTGCACCGCACTTCCGATGGGTGCGTCGTCTCCTCCTACACGTCACGAATAATATTCTTAATGTTTTCGTGTGGTTTCAGGTCATTAGGAGCACGTTTACTCCGAATTCGACCGTCTCACGCCGTTTTTGGTGTTTTATGACACCGGAAACGCGTTTCCGGTCACCGCGGTCAAACGACACCTCCGATTGACGTTCCTTCTGCCCCACCATTTCACAAATCACAAAATGGCTGTTTTCGTACGTTTTCAAGGAATTCCGAGGTTGTTCGGGTGGTTTTGACCCCCCACGCGTCGTTTTAGCGCGCGCAGAGCTGCTGAAAATGACGCACTCGGTCGTACAGCGCGTACCGCAAGTCCGATGGGCGCGCCGTCTCCTCCTACACATCACGAATAATATTCCTAATGTTTTTCGTGTGGTTTCAGGTCATTCGGAGCACGTTTGCTCCGAATTCGACCGTCTCACGCCGTTTTTGGTGTTTTATGACACCGGAAACGCGTTTCCGGTCACCGCGGTCAAACGACACCTTCGATTGACGTGCCTTCTACCCGAACATTTCATAAATCACACAACGGCTGTTGTCGTACGGTTTCATGGCATTCCGAGTTCGTTCGTGTGGTTTTCACCACCCCACGCGCCGTTTTTGCGCGCGCGGAGCTGCTGAAAGCGACGCACTCAGCCGTACCGTGCGCACCGCACATCCGATGGGCGCGCCGTCTCCTCCTACACGTCACGAATAATATTCCTAATGATTTCGTGTGGTTTCAGGTCATTCGGACCACGTTTTCTCCGAATTCGACCGTCTCACGCTGTTTTTGGTATTTTATGACACCGGAAACACGTTTCCAGTCACCGCAGCCAAACGACACCTCTGATTGACATGTCGTCTGCCCGACCATTTCAAAAATCACACAACGGTGGTTGTAGTACGGTTTCATGGCATTCCGAGGTCGTTCAGGTGGTTTTGACCCCCCCACGCGGCGTTTTAGCGCGCGCGAAGCTGCTGAAAACGACGCACTCGGCTATACCGCGTGCACCACATGTCCGATGGGCGCTCCGTCTCCTCCTACACATCACCAATAATATTACTAATGTTTTCGTGTGGTTTCAGGTCATTCGGAGCACGTTTTCTCCGAATTCGACCGTCTCACGCCGTTTTTGGTGTTTTATGACACCGGAAATGTGTTTCCGGTCACCGCGGTCAAAAGACACCTCCGATTGACGTGTCGTCTGCCCGACCATTTCAAAAATCACACAATGGCTATTTTCGTATGGTTTCATGGCATTCTGAGTTCGTTCTGGTGGTTTTGACCCCCCCACGTGCCGTTTTAGCGCCCGCGGAGCTGCTGAAAACGACGCACTCGGCCGTACCGTGCGCACCGCACGTCCGATGGGCGTGCCGTCTCCTCTTACACGTCAAGAATAATATTCCTAATGTTTTCGTGTGGTTTCAGGTCATTCGGAGCACGTTTGCTCCGAATTCGACCGTCTCACGTCGTTTTTGGTGTTTTATGACACCGGAAACGCGTTTCCGGTCACCGCGGTCAAACGACACCTCCAATTAACGTGCCTTCTGCCCAACCATTTCAAAAATCACACAACGGCTGTTGTCGTACGGTTTCATGGAATTCTGAGGTCGTTCGGGTGGTTTTGACCCCCCCACGCGCCGTTTTAGCGCACGCGGAGCTGCTGAAAACGACGCACTGGGTCGTACCGCATGCACTGGACGTCCGATGGGCGCGCCGTGTCCTCCTACACGTCACCAATAATATTCCTAATGTTTTCATGTGGTTTTAGGTCATTCTGAGCACGTTTTCTCCGAATTCGACCGTCTCACGCCGTTTTTGGTGTTTTATGAAACCAGAAACGCGTTTCCGGTCACCACGGTCAAACGACACCTCTGATTGACGTTCTGTCTACCCGGCCATTTCACAAATCACACAACGGCTGTTTTCGTACAGTTTCATGGCATTATGAGGTCGTTAGGGTGGTTTTGAACCCCCCACGCGCCGTTTTATCGCGCGTGGAGCTGCTGAAAACGACGCACTTGGTCGTACCGCGCGCACCGCACATCCGATGGGTAAACCGTCTCCTCCTACACATCACGAATAATATTCCTAATGTTTTCGTGTGGTTTCAGGTCATTCGGAGCACGTTTACTCCAAATTCGACCGTCTCACGCCGTTTTTTGTGTTTTTTGACACCGAAAACGCGTTTCCGATCACCGCAGTCAAAAGACACCTCCGATTGACATGCCGTCTACCCGACCATTTCACAAATCACACAACGGCTGTTGTTGTATAGTTTCATGGCATTCCGAGGTCGTTCGGGTGGTTTTGACCCCCCTCATGCGTCGTTTTAGCGCGCGCGGAGCTGCTGAAAACAACGCACTCGGCCGTACCGTGCGCACCGCATGTCCTATGGGCGTGTCGTCTCCTCTTACATGTCACCAATAATATTCCTAATGTTTTTGTGTGGTTTTAGGTCATTCGAAGCACGTTTGCTTCGAATTCGACCGTCTCACGCCGTTTTTGGTGTTTTATGACACCAGAAACACGTTTCCGGTCATCGCAGTCAAACGACACCTCCGATTGATGTGTCGTCTACCCGAACATTTCAAAAATCACACAACGGATATTGTCATACGGTTTCATGGCATTCCAAGGTCGTTCGGGTGGTTTTGACCCCCCACGCGTCGTTTTAGCGCGCGCAGAGCTGCTGAAAACGACGCACTCGGCCGTACCGCGCGCACCGCACGTCTGATGGGTGCGCCGTCTCCTCCTACATGTCACCAATAATATTCCTAATGTTTTCGTGTGGTTTCAGGTCATTCGAAGCACGTTTTCTCTGAATTCAACCGTCTAACGCCGTTTTTGGTGTTTTATGACACCGGAAACGCGTTTCCGGTCACCGCGGTCAAACGACACCTCCGATTGACGTGCCGTCTACCCCACCATTTCAAAAATCACACAAAGGCTGTTTTAGTACGGTTTCATAGAATTCTGAGGTCATTCGGGTGGTTTTGACCCCCCCCCCCCCCCCCACGCGCCGTTTTAGCGCGCGCAGAGTTGCTGAAAACGACGCACTCGGCCGTACCGCATGCACCGCACGTCCGATTGGCACGTCGTCTCCTCCTACACGTCACCAATAATATTCCTAATGTTTTCGTGTGGTTTCAGGTCATTCGGAGCATGTTTTCTCCAAATTCAACCGTCTCACGCCGTTTTTGGTGTTTTATGACACCGGAAACGCGTTTCCGGTCACCGCGGTCAAACAACACCTCCGATTGACGTGCCGTCTACCCGACCATTTCACAAATCACACAACGGCTGTTATCGTACGGTTTCATGGAATTACGAGTTTGTTCGGTTGGTTTTGACCCCCCCACGCGCCGTTTTAGCGCGCACGGAGCTGCTGAAAACGACGCACTCAGCCGTACCGCGCGCACCGCACGTCCGATGGGCACGTCGTCTCCTCCTACACGTCACGAATAATATTCCGGTGTGTGGGGAGGGTTGTCCGGAGTGCGGGGAAGGCTGTCCGGGGTGCGGGAGGGCTGTCCGGAGTGCGGGAGGGTTGTCCGGGGTGCGGGAGGGCTGTCCGGGGTGCGGGGAGGGCTGTCTGGAGTGTGGAGAAGGCTGTTCGGGGTGCGGGAGGGCTGTTCGGTGTGCGGGGATGGCTGTCCGGAGTGCGGGGAAGGCTGTCCGGGGTGCGGGAGGGTTGTCCGGTGTGCGGGGGGGGCTGTCCAGAGTGCGGGGAAGGCTGTCCGGGGTGCGGGAGGGCTGTCCGGCGTGCGGGGAGGGCTGTCCGGAGTGCGGGGAAGGCTGTCCGGGGTGCGGGAGGGCTGTCCGGGGTGCGGGAGGGCTGTCCGGAGTGCGGGAGAGCTGTCCGGGGTGTGGGGGGGGCTATCTGGGGTGCGGGAAGGACTGTATGGAGTGCGGGGGGCCTGTCAATATTCTCCCTTGATTTCAACTTACTAGATAAAAAAAATTCAGTCACTATAAATGGTCTAGTAAACCTGGACTTATTCTTACTAGACATTAGCTTCCATATTGAAGAATGAAACAACACTTTTCTCCTACTTGATTTTATCCCTCCTATTTTATTCTATTATGGATAGAGTTAGCATTCTCCTTACATTGTTGGGTTTCTTATTGGGTTTTGGTCTTAGTTTATAAAACTTTATCATCTCTGGCTTCATTTTTTTCAGTTTTCCCTAACTCCAGGTCAACGTTTTTGGAATACTAGATAGATTTATGATATAGCTCAAACCCAACATAAATATCAATAACAACCCTACCATTAAAAGCAGAAACACACCTCGTGAATATGATGCGTCATGCGTGTTCATCACTGACCTCCATCCGGTGGGCCAGGGGCCTACAACAAATAAATATTATGAATATTTTTATAGAAAAAATAATTTAAATTAAATAAATAAATACAGTATAAACCTGCGTCATGTGATCCCCTGCACCATCACCTGAATGCACATATTCCCACAGTGCTCTAACCTCATCAGCCAATTGCGCATTTGCCTCCTCGGAAGCCCGCAGCCGTGCCTCGAAATCTAACAGCAGCTATGTCATTTGAGCAACAGCAGGACCAACAACCGCAGCGCATGAAACTACAGAATGAGGAATCCTTGTTCCATAGGTCAAACTATATCCATGTCTGTCCCTACCAATGATGCGATGAAAGATCTCATCCCTTCGCATGGGAAGTTGTCGTTGGTCCTCTGGCAGATATTCTAATTCAACTTCAAATTGAGCCTATGAAATATTTAAATATATATACATATATTAATATAAAGATTTTATGTAGGTATTGGTAATGAGTACAAGCACTTACTATCAATGATGCAGCCTCTGGATCATTGCGATCACGATTCCTCATCCACACCGACATTTTATAAGTTGGTGCACCTTGCTCCTGCAACTATATATGAATAGAATATAAAAACAAAACCGTATTAATTAAAAAAAATTAAAAATGAATAATAAATACCTCATGTCGGATCTGAGACACGTGACGAGTCCCAAGCCTGTGAGGTGGTCCCTGCAACGCTCGATTCAGAATGGTGTGTAGACACCTCCTACATTCAATTCATTCAAATATCAAACAAATCACACATTCTTGAAATTATATATACAAAAATAAATATACAAACCGCAACACCCTCAGTAGACCAATATGCAACTAAATCACGCCACTGAGCCGGGAGGACACCTCTCGGGACTTTTTCTAGAATGTCTGGGGAACCCACATTTGGTACCCAGTGGTCCCTCTTAACTTTGCCTTTATAGTCTTTCCACATCTTACGGCATTTGCTCATACACACTGGTCGAAACTCATCGGGACATACTTTCAAATTTTTCTATTAAAGAAAAAATCACATATGTTATTGCTGATTATACATAGGGAATAAATTAAAATGGTCTTCTTACCTGAACCTCCCTCCAAAGACGATCTAATGTGTCCTGAGGGATAGAAGCCCAGTCACGCGTGGTCAATGGAAATCGATGTGGATCATGTATGATATGACCCAAATGAAAAATAAATGCAGGGGTATTCCATCCCACACGATGAAATACCTCATCAAATGAAACATCAAAAGTTGTGTCAGAATTCCATGCTAATATGCCTCGACCAGGGCCTCTCCTACGAGAGGAAGAAGCAGTCGGGTCTGATCCTGTTGAAAATAATTTTATACACAAATTGACAAATATTATAAATATATATATATTTGTTTATTAATTACATAAAAAATAGAGACAATGACATTCCAACATACCTCGACCCTGAGACGTAGATGCCTCAGATGGATGATGTGGATCTTCTGCCTCTTCCCCTGACATGCCTGCAGTCATGGAAAACATTAGTAAGGGGACTATCCAAAGTCTCCAAATGATAAATTGGATAATTTTCAAAAAAAATAAAACTTGTACAGTTGTTAATCAAACAAAAAGGGATGAAGGGGACGGTGAAGGAGGGGACGGGTGGCGGTAGTGCGGCGAGGGAGGGGATGAAGACGAAGGGGACGGGGGTTGGAGGGGTGCGGGGGGGGGGGGGTGTTTGGGGTGCTGGGGGGGAGGGACGAGGGGGAGAAGGGCCGAGGGTGGAGGTCGGAGGCCGGAGGGGCTGGGGGCCGAAGGCCAGAGGGTGGTCGGAGGGCTGCCCGAGGGCTTCCGGGCTGCCGGAGGCGGGTGGCGGGAGGCCCGAGGGCAGAGGGAGGCCGCAGGGTGACTGCAAGGCGGAGGGCAGCCGGAGTCGGAGGGAGGAGGGTGGCCGGAGGAGGGTGGGGCCGGTGGAGGGCGGCCAGAGGGAGGAGTGCGGCCAGAGGGCAGCCGGAGGGCTGTCGGAGGGCGGCCGGGGTGGCCGGAGGGCTGCCGGAGGGCGGCTGGGGCGGCCGGAGGGCTGCCGGAGGCGGGTGGCGGGAGGCCTGAGGGAAGAGAGAGGCCGCAGGGTGGCCGCAAGGCGGAGGGCGGCTGGAGCCGGAGGGCGGAGGGCGGCCGGAGGAGGGCAGGGCCGGCAGAGGGCGGCCGAAGGGCAGCCAGAGGGCGGTCAGAGGCCGGAGGGAGGCCGGCAGAGGGCGGGGCCAGCGGAGGGTGGGGCCGGCGGAGGGCGGCCTACCGGCGGGCGGGGCGACGGGGAGGGGGCGACGACGGGGAGGGCGCGGCGACGGGGAGGGCGCGGCGACAGGGAGGGCGCGACGACGGGGAAGGTGCGACGACGGGGAGGGCGGGGGCGACGGGGAGGGTGCGGCGAAGGTGAGGGTGCGGCGACGGGGAGGGCACGACGATGGGGAGGGCACGGCGATGGGGAGGGGGGAAGGGTGGGGGGCGAATTCTCATGGAGGGAGGGGGGAGGGGGCGCTAAAGCCCCCCCTTTTTTTAGATAATGGTAGCGACCGCCATTGGCGGTCGCTATAGGTTAAGGGGCTCAAAAGCCCATTTTTCCAGTAGTGTATCTTCTTATATGTTTCTCAACTAAATAAGTATCATCTTAATCTACAACATGTGATCAGTTGGGATTGTATTACTCTTGAGTCAAATGAAACTATTATCTACAAACTAATACGGGTTATGGATAGGCAGGAAAAGAACCTTCATGGGAGATATATTTCCTCAGTGTGAGTATTATAGCAGCATGGTTAGGTTCAATAGGAAATATGGGAATGAGAAAATTTTATGCAGGAGTAATGGTCTGATTTGTTTCAGCTTCCCAATGATGGAAATCTCAATTATGGGGATAATGTAGCACCCACAATTTGGGGTACTCCGTCATTTGATACTTTTCTTCTTTCATGTTTAATATGGGGTGATAATGTTTTGGATGTGTTATGGGGATTAAAAGGAAAGAAAATTTCAATTTGGATACATATTTTATTCACTTCATGAATGGGTTTCACAGTGTGAATAATGAGAGATAGATGTCATGTGGTTATTTTGTAACACCGTGAGAATTTGTGAAAATTTTATCTCAAATATATTTATTCTTTTTGATATTTTATGTTACCTGAAACACTGATTTTATATTTTATTACATGAAATACTATGTTTGTCTTATGTTACATGCAATTCTGGGTTTATCTTGTGTTACACAGAACATCAAGTTTAAACCAAACATGAAATGTTATTTAAAAAATATTATTTAGTATGATAGTTATCAACTTGTTGTTATAATGGAGGTTATGAATAGGATTAAATAGATTATGAAAATATGGTTTAAACAAGTTTATATAATTATTTTGTGACCAATTAATTATAAATAAAAATAAAACACTTGAAAATAAAAAGAAATCTTTTTCTAAAAAACTATTCTTATGCTCAAAAGTGTGTTTTATATCAATAAATTAACTAATCACTTTTGGTTAATAATTTTAATAGAATGTATATATTATATGAAATTTTTAACATTCATCTTATATGTTTTCTATACAATATATAAGAATCAATACAATTTTATGGTTAAAATAATTTTTTCTAAAAATAGTTTTTTCACCTTTTTTATGGCGCCCATATTTTAAAACTAATTTTTTAGACTTCTATAAAATTTATTTTTAAAAAATAAACATCATTTTTTATATTTAAATATAAATATTATATTACGTTGATTTTTTGGAATTTTTTGAAAAGTTTCATTTTTTGATGAATAGTGAAAATACCAAATTTTAATTGAAAACTATCTTTTTATTTAATTTATTTATACAGTTAAATTATATTTTAAATTGGTTTTAAAGTATAATTAGTTCAATTATACATCTATAATACAATTTTTTTCATTGTAATCATTTTTATATTGAATTTAGATATAAAAACTTTATAAGCTTTTGATCATTTTCTCTTTAAAAAACCTACTTTCACATCACGTATGCGGGATTAATTTTAAAATATAATTTTCCACTTATATATTTTTAATTTGTAAAAATGGATTCCATATTTTGAATCATAATAATTTATTACATATTATAATTCAAACTTCATTTTGACCAAAAATGAATAGTGATTGCAGTAAAAATTAATCATTGTGGTTGAAGTAAAAATGGGTTTACCAGGGGTTTAAACTAGAATGATAGGAGTGAAAATGACATAAAATATTGTATTAATTTTATTTAATGAAATTATTTAGATCTTGTACATTAAACTATCTATAATATAGAAATGTTTTTCCACTTTTCTTTGAATATGACCCATATAATAAGTAAAGTAAAGAAAAAGACAAAAAAGGTACTTTTCTTACTTTTAATATATATAAAGCCTTAAGATAGGTACAAAAAACATATGTTTGTATATATATATATATATATTAAATAGAAATTATTTTTTATCATAATAATTTATATTTTTTTTAAAGATAAAATATTTACTTTAAATGCTTAAGAAACATCACCACAATAATTATTTAGTTAACAATTAAATAAAATAAATGATCCAAAAAAATATTAAAAGTAAAATAAATTGAATGAATGATTGTGTTGAATTATTTTTTTATATTAATATATCATGTTACACAGGTGTGAACATAATATATTCTAGTTTCATTATGGTTTTTATATTTTTAAAATTCAATTTAAATGAATAATGTCAAAATTGATATTAATGTTATTTTATAATAAATGATATTATATTAATTGATTTAAAATTACTAAAAAACATATATTATAGAAATTGATTAGTAAAAAATAATAAATTTAAACTATGCTTCATTTATAGACCAATTTTTCTATTATTATGACAATATTGACCATTAAATAGTAAAAACATGGTTTGCACAGTTACGGTTAAAGTGGTGTTTTGCACGTTACTTACACTTGTGTAAAATAAATTTTCAACACATATAGTTTTTTTATTTTATAAATTATATATTATATTTATAATCAGTGGGTCAAATTTTTTTAATAATTATCACTTTAATTTATTCTTAAAGAATAAATTACCTAGGTTAGAAAACTTGTTACCGTAGTGAAAACCTAAAATGGTAAAAGTGGGGAAGCATTGAAGTTAAGTAAACAAATGATTAGACCAAGTGTTTTAATGTGTTTTGGAGGTATTTATGGATCATATCATCTCTAAACACCTTTAATTATCATATTTAGATCCACTTGAGGTAACATTGACCTCCCAATAGTGAATACTTTTGAGTATTTACAAGAATGTCACTCCTCTTCAACTATAAAATGGAACTCACTCTCTCCACTTCTTCACACCTGTAAATCCATTTATATTGTCCAAGATATGACCAAATCACTTCCCAAATTCTCTCCCATAATCCTATAAGAATTATTTTGGATAAAATTTCAACCAATAAAGGCCTTAGTGCAAACCTAAGAAGGATACCCAAAGAAGAGGTAATGTTCGTCAACGAGTGTTTTCATTTTATTTCTTCCTCCACCAGATTCAATTATTATTATACCATGATTATATAATAAACATAATATATTATATATAATTGTATACTTTTATGTTAGTGTTATGACCTCCAACCACACACATGTCTATCAAATGGGTTATGAAATCATCGTTTGTGTGTCCAGTGGACTACCGCCTCACGAACTGATGTCGTTCATATTTTCATTACCACCTTTCAAGGTTGGTAACAATGATGGATTAATAGTTTATATATTATATATATTATACTTATGATGATATTGTTCTTATTTAATTATTATATCAGATATATCTTCATGCAATCTATTTTGTGGGAATACGATAATGTCGTTCATGTGTACGGCGGACTGCCACCTCATGAAGCGATGTGATTCATTCACACTTTACATGATATGTATTAAAAATGGGTTTAATAAACATATATGATATATATTAAATTATAATTATTTTGTAATTATAATATATATATATCATTTACTTTTCTTTTTTTCAATATGATAAGAAAATAGAAACAACATTCATGTGTACATACGGACTACCGTCTCCATGAAAAGTGTATTTCATTACCTATCACTAAATATTATGGATTATTCTAAATACATATATATAATGAATATATATCATTTATATATAATTTTTATAATTATTTATTTGATAAAATCATGATCAAAGTAAGATGACAAAAAAATAAAAAGTCAAAACATATACGAAAGATAAAGCGGTTATTACGCAAAATGTAACATTAACATAGAACTATTAATAAATAGCTAATGAAATATCATAAGAAAATAATATATGTTTTTTATATGTGTGTATGATTCTATAATATATATATATATAATAAACTTATATTTATTATAATTTTTTATTGAACGAGTATAGTGGAAGCCAAGACATAAGTTAAGGGGATTTCTAGTCTCACTTTTATTTCGAAGCGACTTATGTCATATTCACCACTTGTTTATTTTATGTGGTGTATATACCACCATATGATATTATATATCATTAATCTAGATAATTTAATGATAATTAATGTTTTTTATTTAGGTTAATATTTTATTGGTCTTATGATTTAAAAGTTACTCAAGCAATAAGGGGTTTTTTCTCAATTTTCCTTCATTGGGATATACGTTATGTTATGAATCTATATTTTTTAATGATATGTATATACAACACCTTAAAATGTAATATCATGAATTTATTCATCCTAATTATATTTTTAAGTTTTATTTTATGTTACTCCATCATGGGGCATATGATTCAATGTTACAAAAGTGGTAAATATTTTATGTTACAATCTCTTCATTTATCAGGATTATTTAAGATTGTGTTTCCAATGATAAAATATTATGCTCAGTCTCTCAATAAACCTATGAATTTTTTTATCCTATGGTTATTAGTGATATTTTTAAGTAATTTTACCATTTTCCCACTCTTTGGTACTTAATATAATTAAGAAAAAAATAAGAAAATATAAATTTATTTCTCTCTTCAGATGGAAATTGATTTTCTTCCAAAACCATGTTTTCTAAAAATGTTTTAAAAAATGTTTTTAAATGATCTTTTAAGATTATTTTCCAAGTAAAATTATTTTTAAAATGTTTTTTTGTTTTTAATAGTGTTTTAAATGATTATCAAAGATTCTTTTATAAGTTTCAAAGGTTATTTTCAAAGGAATTTATTTTGAAAATGTTTTATGTTTTAAAAAGTGTTTTAAATGATTTTTAGAGCCTAATTTATAAGTTTTAAAGGTTATTTTCAAAGAAAAAGGTTTTAAAAAGGTTTTATGTTTTAAAAATATTTTTCAAAGCATAATTTTCCAAATAAGATGGAATTGTTGGTGTTACCTATGCCTTATTATGGATATGATCCATGGGAACCATTCCTATTATTTATCTGAATGGTTTATGTTTTTATGGTATGATATTTATGAAACACACTTCTTTTCATGGGTTATTCTATGATAAAATTATTATGAAACCTATCTCTTTTTCATAGTTTATGATAAGACTAAATGTTTATGATACTAATTTCATTTCATGGGTTATGATATGATGTGTGTTTATGATCGTGTGACATACATAAATATAGTTTTCATTATCTGATGTTGTGACCTATATCTCCCTCCAATGCATTGAGAAAAGATTTATATCTCATGAGATAGACGTGAATATAATAAGAAGTGAACTTGGTTCAGTAAGGGACTTTGTACACTATAATGGTCTTACAGAGTGAAACCATTCCAATATGATAGTCTTGTCAGTGAGCCTTTACTAATATAAAAAAATTATGCTTTTGTCTATTCCATAAATTCATGTCTTATGTCAAAGTTATTCTCTTATATTTCATGTTATTTGATTATCTTGTGATTCATGTCTTATGAATAGCAAATCTTTACTCTATGACTCGTGTATATGATCTTTGATAAGTAAAGTATTGTTTTAAAATGTTATTTTCATGCTCTCATACCCTTATGTTCATGTTATGAATACTTATATCCCTTTTTACCCTTAATGAGAATATGATCTCACCCTTTATTATGTTTCCTTTCCCCATGTTATGAATATATGTATTATGTATAATATGTATAAGAAGAGTTCTAGTTATGAATAATGTAGTGTGAGATTACATAGCTCACCAATGGACCGGTTTTTATGTTTTCAAGTTTCCAAAGACACTAAAATATTACATTCCTCATGTGTGTGTTTTTATAATGTAATAAATATTCATAAAAATGATATAATATCCATGTATAATCCAAGGTCACTATATATTTCACAGTGTGAATGGTTTATCCAGGTTTAACAGGGGAAATAAATGATATAAAAACCATTAATGATGCGATGTTGGTTTCTCTTATAAAATAAGCTGAGGCAACATGAATATCAGTATATTTAACCTCTTAATAAATTCTAGATGTCAATTCATAATTTATTTCATGAATGTATTAGACTTGTACAGATTTACCCAGCCCATGGGTGTAAAAATTTTCATTTTGATATTTTTCCTCCCTCTCAACTTCCAGGGTACCTCTAGGCAATTTTCAGTGAACATTGACATACAAACTATATTAGAAACAATGATTTGAGCATTCATTTGTGAAATCAATGGTTAGGGTCTCCTTATTTTTCCTCATCTTGGATCTCCTTGTTTTGTTTTTTCTGGAACCCAAGATTGTTGTATAGGACCAGATCTATGGTTTTGGATTTTTGGTAATGAGATCTTCTTGGGTTTTGATAGTGGAATGAAAGGAATAGTTTGATTCACAAAATCATTTAAGATCCTTTGTGTGAACGTAATCTAGGTAGGGGGATTCTCTCCCACTCTACTATTCTAGAACATGCTGGCAGGAATATTTATAAATTTTTCTTATGTGTTAATTTTTAAATTGATTGTGAACTCTATTTGTAAAACCCCTATTTGATGTTATTTTAAAGGGATATTTTTGAAAGGTGGAAAAAATTGTTTTTCTAATAAGCTTGCTACCATGCATTATTTTCAAATAATTGTTTTAATTGGAAACTTGGAATAAGTGTGTTGGTGTGAGTTCATGTTTATATAAGATGGGAAATGGTCAGAATTACCATTATCAATTGATGATAAACTTGGGATGAATCATAGTTGGAAGTACCACCATAAAATGGGTTCACAAAGTGATGGATTGGTGAAAGGATTACTCACCACTTGCGAGTATAGAGAGGTCCATGGTTTCGTGAATCATGTGTGTGTGTGGGTGTAAAATTGTAAAATTTATGAAAAATACTAATAAATTGTTTTTAAATATTTATTTAATGTTTTCCATGAATGTTTTTTTATGGTTTTGATATAAATTATTTATCTACTTCTCATCCTTTTTATATAAAATGTGTAACTTATTCTTCTCCTAGTGGAATGTGTTGGGAAGACTTTAGAGAAACCCTACTTATTGATATACTCACCCCCTTCTTGGGCACTTTGGTGAGTTTGAATTTTTTTTTTTATTTAAAGATATATAGAAGGTTCTTGTTTCATACTTCTCTAGTGGTGATCCTTGACTTCATGGTTTGGTTATTGAAGCTGAACTTGTGAGTGTTTTCATCTTAGTCTGCAATGGTTCCACTTTGGTACCAATGTATTTCTATTTGTAATATTATCCTTGTACCTTTATTTCTTTTCCATTATTACTATGGTATTTCTCTTGTATTTTTATTTATTTACTTATGTGAGTGATTATTCATGCATCATATATTTGAGTTTTATTGTATTCATTATTTTTAGTAGGTTGTGTGTTCTTTAAGGAAAATCATCCCCCAATGGTTTAATAATCCCTTAGAATTTACTTCCAGAATTTGGTGTCCTAGGGACTTTAGATAAGGATAGTATCGCCTCTCTCTCTCCCCAATACAATGGGTGAGGGGTGGGGTGTACATAGAAACTCCCATGGAAACAGCCTTGAATGACACTCTCCCTTGTGATCAACCGTATCAACTCACTAAAGTACCCCTGTTATGTTGACTTAGTGAACTATTTGGTTAAATAAAATATACCCTCCTTATTTTTCAATCATAAAAATCTTAATATAAAATTTAAATCAAAATACTATGATTGGAAATATTCTTATTTTTTGAAATTTTGTAGTGATCAAGTGATTGGGATATGTGTAATTGAGGAAGAGGTAAATTTTGTGCTTACATTTTGTAATGCATTTTTATATGGAGGTAACTTTAGACCTTAGTGAATAGATAAAAAAGTTTTTTTATACATCCATGTGATGTGTTTGTTTTTCAGGCATGTGATGCATGAATATAATATATATATATATATATATGTTTGTGTGTGTGTGTTATATATATTATTTATTTCTCCCAAATGGTTTATTTATCAGTTACAATCCATTATGAATGGATTAAATTCATTTCATCAATTCATTGAAAACATTCGATAAATTGTACCCAAAAGATAGAAAATATATGGTGAATTATGAAGTGGGACCCCTTTTCTTTGCCTATATAAGAGTTTAAGTTCCTATTATGATGGATGTGTATTGTGAAATTTGTATGAACCTCTATAAACTCTCTTCCTCTTGATACTCTGTTTATTTCATTTGAAAAGGTACCAGCGCCACTTTAGCATTCATGTATCCTCATGAAGCATTCATAGATCCATTGGTTGGTGTATCACCTCAAAGGAAAGGTGCATTTTTTCACTATTCATTATGATCTCCCTTAAGCATAATCCATCAAAGGATGAATATGGAAGCTGCTATAACTCATTTTTTCTAGGTACTCTATTTTAAAATAATATTAACATGTTGATTTCTTGAATATAGATTATCTTTTTATTCGAGTTATCTTCCACTAAAAATGGTCATTATATGATCATATAAAACCCATAAATGGTATCATAAGTATATTATTCATGTTTTTAACATGTTTGAATCACTAGTTTTCAAAGAAAAATGAAAAATAATAATTTTTTAAAACTTAAGGAGGATTACAGACTCTTATGTAAGTTGCATAAAGGTAAATTTGATTTACCCTTATGTAGGTTAGTTATATAAAGGTCATAAACTTACATATATGGTCTACATAATGGTTTAATTTGTATTAACCTTACAAAAATGGGTTTTAT
Organism: Viscum album; assembly: GCA_963277665.1. Classification (NCBI taxonomy): domain Eukaryota; kingdom Viridiplantae; phylum Streptophyta; class Magnoliopsida; order Santalales; family Viscaceae; genus Viscum; species Viscum album. Next base: position 270,025,322 of record OY728166.1, read on the forward strand.
AATGGTATTACCCTTATGAATTAGTGTTGTGTGAAGGTAAATATGATTTACCCTTATGTAATACCCTTACTCGAGCTGCTACATAAAGGTCCCTGGTGTTTACTTTTACACAGTGTATAGAATTTTCAGAGTACTATTATGAAAAGGAGTTTCATAAAGGTAATACATATACATGAGAGATATTCATAAAGGTAATTTTCACATTACCTTTACACATCAGTTTTGAAATTGATCTGGGTAAAGGTAAGATGAGTAATGGTAAGTTGTGTAATGGTATCCTTTACACTACCTTTACACAGGCTTTTAAAAAGTTTATTTACCCTTACATAGAGCATCTGTGTATGGTTAATAAGAAGATACTCTTATGTAGAATAGGGTTTTTCATAAGGGTAAGTATAATATTATTAAAAAAATTACATATTATTTTTTTTAATGGTGTATAAATTTTTTATAAATCCTGATAAAAGGTATTTTGGGATATTTTAATTTATAAAGAATTAATTAATTAATTAATTAATTATAAATTGTTTTTAATTAATTAAATAAATGTTTATGAAACACTTTTTCCAAATGGATAGGACACCAAAATAATAGAGTTGAGTGAATCCATATAATGGATTTGGATATGTGGTTATCAACTCAACTATCCAATAGTCACAACTACTGTGATTGGGATGATTCCCTACCTAAATAACTAAGTGGTGAGATCAATGTACTAGAAGACTCATTTCTTAGTGAAATATAGATATTAGATCACTAATGTGATATGATGTACAGGGTCATCATTTTTTGTGGGATCACATTCATTTAAATCCCTTAATGAAATGATATAATACATGATACTCACCTATTGATTTATCTTTTTATAGATTATGGAATAATTCGCACTAATTATTTTGAGATAATTAATTGGTATGACCTATAATATAGTTAAATATTGGTATATAGTATTGAGAAGTGTTTTTAAGGAGAAACATTCAGAGTACCCAAATGTGAATGTTATATAAATAGGTTTCTCTAACTCTAACTTGGGGCTATTAGATATCGGGTGTGTGTTACACATTTGTGCTGATAGACACAAACTCATAGATAGGATATAATTGATGAAGGGTAAATTATATCTTCCTGTTGGTAATAGAGAAAACGTTTTTGTATTAGAGGTTAACACTTATGATCTAATTTTACCAAGTGGGTTGATCTAAGAATTGAATAAATGTTATTATGTTCCCACCATAAAAAAATTATTTTTGTATCTTTTTTGGACAAGATTGGATTGTAATTAATTATTAAGAACATGATTTGTTTTATATATAATAATGAAATATTCTATGGAACTGGGAATATAATGAATGGTTTGTATATTCTTGATATGGATAATAATATTTTTAACATTCATAGTAAGAAGTTCTGGGTTGATTATAATGCCACCTACCTTTGACATTGTCACCTTTAACATATAAATGAGAAACGCATTCAAAGACTCTATAGAGATAGATTTTTGGACTCATTTGATTATGAATAATTTTATAAATGTGAATATTTTTTATTAGGAAAACTAAAAAGGTAACCTTTTGGGAGAAAAGGTGAGAGGTCTAGTGGAATATTGGATATCATATATTTTTATATATGTGGACCAATGAGTACTCGATAAATTGGTGGTTTTAGGTACTTTTCTACTTTTTTCAATTAATTTACTTAGTATAGGTTTGTGTTTATGATGAAACACAAGTATGAAACTTTTCAAAAGTTAAAATAGTTTTAGAATGATCTAAGGAATCAAATAGGTAAAAATATTAAATTCATCTAATCAGATTAGGGTGTTGAATACTTATGACAGGAATTCATAGCACATTTAAGAGGATGTAGAATTTTTTCACAACTCACTCCTACCAAAAAAATAAAATGGAATGGTTTATCTAAAAGGAGGAATTGTATATTTTTAGAAATGGTTTGAACGATGATGAGTTTTTGTGACCTTCCTATATCATTTTGGGGTTATTCTCTAGATATTGTTTCATTCTTACTAAACCATGTTCGATCTAAAATAGTCATAAAGACACCATATGATATATATTATGGGAAACATCTTGGTTTGTATTATGTGAATATTTAGGGTAGTAAAGCTCATGTATGACATTTGAATTCTGATAGACTTGACTCTAAGTCTGAAAAATGCCTATTTGTTAGTTATCACAAGGAAATAAAGGGATATTATTTCTATAATCCTACTAAGAAAAAAGTGTTTGTGGCCCAAAAAACATTTTTTTGGAATAAAAGTATAATTAGAGAATTAAATGGGAGTGAAGTTAAAATTTTAGAAGTTCAATACCAACAAAAAACAAGTGTTACTAAGATAGAAGTTGATTCAATTCCACAAAGAGTTGTGGAAGAATAATCGACAAAAGATACAAAAGAAACTCATAGGTATGGTAGGATTCATAATAATCTTGTGTGATATGGATTTATCCTATATAATGACAATGAATTAAGGTTCATTGGAGATGAACTGACTTCCTAATAATAGGAAATTGAATGTTCAGATTTTGAGAAATTTCTAAAATCCATGGAATCTGATATGGACTCCATGTACACTATGGTGGATGCACCTAAATAGGTAATACCCATAGGGTGAAAGTGGGTTTTCCATAATAAATTTGACATGGATGGTAGAGTGTATACCTATAAATACACCTAGGGGAAAAGGGATAGAAACAAGTTCATGGTACTGACTTTGAAGATACATTTTCACCTGTTGTGATGACAAAGTCCATTTGGCTTTTTCTAGCCATAGCAGCTCATTATGATTATGAGATATATAAAATGGATATTAAAACTTAATTCCATAATGTGAATTTATCCAAGGACAAGTATATGATATATCCTTAGTATTTTTAAGTTCCAAATTATAATTTTATGGTATTAAAGTTACAATGATCTATTTATAAACAAAATCAAACTTCTCAGATTTAGAATATATAGTTTAATTATGTAATAAAAGAGTTTGGTTTCATCAAGAACATGGATGATTCATGTATATACAAGAGGCTTATTGGGAGTATAGAAGTATTTCTAATACTATATGTAAATGACATACAACTTATTGGAAATGGTGTCCTCATACTTCACTCTATAGATATGTGGCTAGGTAAATGCTTATAAATAAAAGACATGGGTGAATTATATTACATACTCAGTATGAGTATATATAGAGATATATCTAAGTAATTTCTTTGAATTTGTCATAACATGTTTATTAGTAAAGTTTTAATGTGGTTTAACATGTAGAACTCCAATAATGGGTATTTACTAGTAGTTTATGCCATGAATCTTGGGAAGTTTTAGTATCCTTATAAATATTTATAAAGGATGGATAGGATTCCTTATCCATCCACCATAGGATCTATCATATATTTCATGTTATGTAACTGAACTGATGTCTCATATACTTTAAGAATAACACGTAGATACCAATCCAATCATAGTTATAGTCATTGGATTTCTATAAAGAACATCTTTAAGTACTTGATAAAGATTGAGGATATGTTCTTGGTCTTTGGAGGATAGGATAAGCTTTATGAAAAAGGTTACACGGATTCCAGTTTCTAATATGATAATGATGATACAAAATATCAATCGGGATTCATGTTTTTTATGAATGGTGGATCAATTAGTTGGAATACTTCCAAACAAGACACCATATTGGACTGGACAACAAAGGCATAATACATCATTTCATCAGATGTTCTAAAGGATTTTTTTTGGATTAATAAGTTTATTACTAAACATAGAGGGGTTCCTAACATTAATGTAAAAATTTAGATATATTGTGACAAAAACGGTGTTGTTTCTCAAACTAAGAAACCCTTGTATCATCAAAGGACCAAACATGTCATTCAAAAATACCATCCCATATAAGAGATCATTGATAGGGGAGATTTAAAGATCAGTTGGGTGGCTACATAGGAGAATGAAGCAGATCTGTTGATGAAACCATTATCATAGCAACAATATTTAGATCATATAGAATATATGGGTGTTAGACACATGATAGATTGATTGTAATTCTTTTAAATGTATCATGCTATTATAATAAAGTTAATCTATAATTATCATTTATTTATGTGTGCTATAATTTTATTTTACATGAATAGTTGAATAATAATATCCCCTAAAAGTATGACTTTGATTTATCCCTAACCAATGATCATAATGGAGTATTGTTGGTTATAATTATAGTGACCCAATCCTTTTATATATAACATTACAATATTTTAAGCATAGTTATACATCAAAGTTCAAGCCAAGGATCGTTAACTCTAGTGTCTTGGAAGACTAGGTACATATAACATAAAAAATAGGGCTAAAACACTTCTTTATTTAATCTCCGTAAAGAGCTCCTAACTTCCTTTGAGACCTCACATGTGCATAGGGTACCCTGGGGAACACATAAACAAAGGGGTAATCTGAAAATCCCAATAAGGTAATGAACATAAGGATACATCTTAAGAACATGAGTTAGGAGGCATGACATAAATATATAAAAAGAATGGAACATATAAAATCATATCGTATAAGCATAGAATCATATAAACATGGAATCATATAAATGTGGTAGAATCATAAAACATTTATTTAGTATGATTCAAGGATAACTTCCAATCTCGTTTCCCATTTTAGTACGAGTCAAGGCTAACCGGCAATCACGTTTCACATCGCATATCATGAGACTTAACTTTAACCAATGCATTAGAGTGCTATCTGGGTGCACCCATCTCAAAAAATTTAGGAGTATTCATGCCACATAAATATTATTACCACATATATAATCATATATAATCAAACATACATAAACATAAGGGTACCCATGGAAAGAATTGGGAACCACAATTATGACATAAATCATAACCAATGGGCGTATCATGAAAGTGTCCTTGAAAGGAAAGGATTAGAACATAAATGGATGTTCATATGGTAAAATAGTCATATAACATGTTATGTGGTTTCAAATAGAGGTGAAAACATATAAGAAATGTATTTTAGAAACATGATCATTAAAACATTTTTGTGCGGTTTTAAGGAAAATACTATATAGCTTTTAAAAAAGAAAAGAAGACAATATTTTATATAAAACCAGAATTGAACCAAGAATTTTTTTCATAATAAAAAAAATTATTTTATAAATACAATGGTGGCTAAAAACAAAGGATATATTTCACTTGAAATTGGGTAAAAATTTGGGAAGTTCCTTTAGAACGAGCGTGATTATTAGAAAGTATCGAGGAGTGATTCACTTACAAGCATGTATATCCCCAAAAGAGAATGAGAGATGGATCTTGGAACATGATTTTGGAGCATATAAATAGAATTTATAAATTTTACATAAAAATAAAATACTACTATATTTTGGTAAAAAGAAATATAGAGAAACCTGAAGGAATAAAGGAAGTTCGGGTAGAATTCATTACGGTTCATCGGCATGGTATCGGGTGTAACTAAGATGGCTTGATGAGAGAGATAAGGGGTTTCAAATCACTTATAAAACATTACGGAATTATGTGGGAGGGGTGAAAACATACCCCATAATTTTTTATTACACATAAAAATCATAGCATAGAGGACAATATTGATTATGAGAGAAATGGAGAGGAACCCTTACCTTAAATTTGTTGGTGTTCTCCACTTGTTATTAAAGACCTGAATAAAAAAATTAGGATTATTAATTAATAAATGCAGAACCTCTTTTATATGTAATTGATTTATTACAACCCTTTTTAGTTCATTAAAGTCATTCTTGACTAGTTATAAGGTTCAATTTCGTTGTTCGGGATCGTTTTTTTACTTGGTTTTAAAAGATCGGTTCACTTATATTCAAGTTCAGATAAACATGAAAGATGGAAGTGGTTGTCCAAAAATAAAGTTATATTCTATTAGTTAACATACATTATATTAAATGGTTTTAAATTTAATTTGTTTACTTATATTTAAGTAGAACTATTATATAAAACCATAGTGACAACCGTTTCTGTTAATCGGTGGGTTTGATTACAAAGAACATGTTTTTGCTTTATAAATTAATACCATTTGTATAAAAGGATTACAGATATAAAAATAGGAAATATTAAATATATAATAATCTGGTATAACCATAACAAAAATGGTCTCATGACCAGAATTAAATATTATAATAGAAATTGATAAATCATTGTCCTTGAATGTGCTAAATTTGCACATCTCAAACGATGCTTTCATTTCTTTCAAATAGAAGGTGGGGAAAGGAGAGAAGATAATGAAATATCCCATTAGTATGAAAAAATTCTAGTACATGTATTCTACTAGATTTATCATACTATTTGGGTGAATGGAGGTGAGGAAAGAATACAAAAAGAAAAGAACTTAAAAGAAATGAAGGAATTGGAAAAGAGGAATTTACCTCTTGAGACTTCCTCCTTTGAGAACCTCTTAAGGGGAGAGGTTTTGGTATTTTGAAGATTCTGGAAGCTTTTGGACATGGGGGAGGACCTTAGGGAGAGATTTTGGAATAATATTGGCAAGGAAAAAGGATTGAGAGTAGTGAATAGAAGAGGGATTGAAGGGGGGTTTTATAGTAGAGGAGAGAGGGGATTTCTCAATATAAAATTCATTAATTTATTATTTCCCCAAAATACAGGGAATAGTGAGTCTTCCTTGACCAAGAATAGTAATTTTATAATTTTATCCCAAAACAATTGGTCTTACATTAGCAGAACTTCATCAATGACTCAATAAATCAATTATTTAGCATTTATTGTAAATTATCGTATTTTTACTATTCACCAAAAATTCATGTATTTCAAAAAAATCTCAAAAATTCACCCTAACCATTTTTCAATGTGTAGAATCCAAAAATGAAGTCCATTTTTTTTAAAATAGTTTTCTAAATATGATTATTTTAATATTTAATTAAAATCATAATTTATTATCAAAACCAGTTTTAAAACATTCATTTACTCATTCTAAAATATAGGTATATCTTACTTTAAACTTGAATAATATTTATAAACTATCATACGTAAGGTTACTATTCATTAGGGTATATCACTATTCATAAGGGTATGTTACTATTCATTAGGGTAGGTTACTATTCACCAGAAATTAAATTTTTCTTATCGGACTCCAAATAACATACTGATTGCAACCGTGTGTGTCGGATTTTCAAAATTCCAAACACAGAAGTGACAAACTTATGTTTAAAAATCACTGAGCACTTAGTAGTTCATTATGTTGTGTTTTCAAGTAATTTTATGAAATCTTTATTAGAAAGGAATTTCCATTGAAAAACATTGGGTCGTTACATTCTTCTCCCCTTAAGAAATTTTTCCCTCACAATTTTGTCTTACATTCTAAGACAAAAACAGGTTTGGGTACTTTTCCTTCATTACTTCCTCCAGTTCCCATGTTTCCTCTTTGTGCTTATGGTTTCACCATAGTACCTCGACCATATGAGTAGTCTTGTTGTATAAAACTTTTTCTCTACGATCCAAGATCCCCACTGGCTGCTCCTCGTAAGAGAGATCATCCTCCAACTGTACCACCTCTAAAGAGAGAACATGTGAAGGGTATGGTATGTACTTCTTTAAGAAGGATACATGAAATACATCATGTACCTTTGACATGGTAGGTGGAAGTTCCAGTAGATAGGCCACAACTCTTACTTGATCAAGGATCTCAAAGGGGCCGATGTACCTGGGACTTAAATTCCCTTTCTTCCCAAACCTCATGACCTTCTTCCATGGAGATATGCATAGAAATACCATGTCTCTAACTTTTAACTCAAGGTCTCATTGACGGTTATCTACATAACTCTTCTGTCGACTTTGGGATACCTTGATATACTGCTAAATGGTTTTCACTTTCTCTACCATTATTTGACCATTTCATGTCCTAGTAGCTTATGCTCATTGAATCCATCCCAACATGTCGGTGTTCTGCTCCTTTTTCCATAAAGGTCTTCATATGGTTCCATTTAGATGCTCGAGCGGAAACTGTTGTTGTATGAGAATTCAACCAGTGGAATATGTTGGTCCCATCCTCCTTTGAATTCCATAGAACACACTCTCAACATGTCTTCTAGTGCCTGAATAGTTTGCTTAGATTGGCCATCAGTTTGAGGATGATAGGTCGTACTGAATTTTAGTTCAGTGCTTAGAGCATGTTAGAGACTTTTCTAAAACTTCGAGGTGAATCTCGGATCATGATCAGATACAATAGATAGTGGTACTCCATGCATCCTTACTACTTATTTGATGTAAATATGTGCAAGTTGATCCAATGAGAATTCCTCTCGAACCATAATAAAGTGAGATGTATTTTTAAGATGATCCACAACGACCCATATAGCATTATTTCCTCTGGATGTCCTTATAAGTCTAGTGACAAAGTCCATGGTAATGTTCTCCCACTTCCATGATGGTATGGGTAGTGGTTGCATCATCCCCTTAGACTTTTGTCTCTCATCCTTCACTTGCTGACATACCAGGTACTTTTATGTATATTCAGAAATCTCCCTTTTCATATTGTCCCACCAAAATTTTTCTCAGAGATATCAATATATCTTTGTGCTCCCTGGGTAGATAGAGAAGGTTAAGCTATGTGCATCACTCAGAAGCTCCTTCTTTATCTCTAGATCAGATGGTAAATATAATTGTGACCCAAATCTTACAACTTTGTCCTCATCAATTTTGAAATCATAGGATTTCCCTTTTTTAACAGATTCCACCTTTTTTATAAGTTCCACATCCTTTCTTTAAGCATCCTTTATTTTCTCCCAGAGTTATGGTTGAGCAATTATTTTAGAAAGGATTTATGATGTTTCTCCCTTAATTATTCCCATGTCCATCCTTTTCCAATCTAATAAGATCGGATCCTATTCAATTCTCATCATTGTTAAACATGCAGGATCCTTTCTACTTAGAGCATCTTCCACCATGTTTGCCTTACCGGGATGGTAGTGGATTGACCAGTCATAATCCTTGATGAGATCTATCCATCTTTTCTAGTGAATATTAATATCTTTATATGTGAATATATATTTGAGACTCTTCTGGTCATTATATGTCTCACACTTCTCCCCATAGAGATAATGCTTCTAGATTTTCAACGCAAAGATCACCGCCGCCAACTCCAGATCATGTGTGGGATAGTTTTTCTCATGTATTTCCAGCTGCCTTGAGGCATAGGTTATCACTTTATAATTTTTCATTAGCAAACATCCTAAGCCTTTCTTAGAAGCATCACTATACACCACAAAGAGTTCTCCACTTGAAGGGAGTGTGAGTATTGTCGCAGTGATAAGCCTCTTTTTCAACTCATTGAAACAGTCTTCACATTCCTGAGTCCAAACAAACCTTACTCCCTTCTATGATATCTTGGTCATTGGGTTTTACAATCATGAAAAGTACTTTAGGAATCGTTGATAATACCCACCTAGACTCAAAAATCTGCAGATCTCCATTACAGAAGTTGTCTTGGGATACTCTTCAATGGCCTTCGTCTTATAAGGGTCTACAGATATCCCTTTGCTGGTGATAACATGCCCCAAGAATAATACTTCCACCATCCAGAACTCACATTTACTGTACTTTACATACAAATTCTCCCTTTTTAAAGTATTTAACACAGTTTTCAAATGCTCTTCATGTTCCTCCTTGCACTTAGAGTATATCAAAATATTATTAATAAATACTACCAAAAATTTGTCGAGGTAATCTCTAAAGACTCTATTCATTAAATCCATGAAAATTTCTAGAGCATTCGTGAGTCTGAAGGGAATCACTATGAACTCATAGTGTCCATACCTCATTCTAAAGGTAGTCTAGAGAATATCTTCCTTCCTCACCTTTAGTTGGTGATATCCCAACCGAAGGTCCACCTTAGAAAAATAACTGGCACCACGAAGCTGATCGAACAATTCATTTATTCATGGAAGGGGATACTTTTCTTTATTGTGATTTTATTTACCTCACGATAATCAATATAGAGGCGCATTGATCTATCCTTCTTCTTGATGAAGAGGACTAGCACACCCCACAGTGAAGCACTCAAGTGTATAAAACCCTTCTTCATATTCTCATGTAACTGCTTCTTCAGCTCTTCCAGCTCTATGGTGTCTATTATGTAAGGTGTCTTTGAGATAGGCAAAGATATAGGGATAAGTTCAATTGAGAACTCAAACTCTCAGTTAGGAGGAAGACTATGAAACTCTTCAGGGAATACATCAGTGTAATCCCTCACGATGGTCATGTCTTCAAGCATGATTCTCTCCTTTTTCCCAATAATTTGAGCAAGATATGCTTGGTCATAAGACAATAATATCCACACTTGAGACGAAGATTCTAAAAGAGATTAATCTTTCTCCTTACACTTGTAAATAATCATAGGATACTTCGGGATGTGAAAAGTGATCTCTCATTCCTGACAGTTGATGTTTTCTTTGTATAAAGATAGCCAATATATGCCCAAGATAGTGTCGAAGTCCACTAAAGGAAGTATGACGAGATTTTCTGGTCGGTTCGGTCCACAAACATTAACCGGGGAGGTGTTATAAACCATAGATACAATAATTTACCCATTATTTGTTCTCATAGATAACTTTTCCTACAAATTTTGAGGTGGTGTTTGAATAGTTGTACTAAACTTGCAAGATATGAAAGAATGCATAGAACCAGAATCAAATAGTATGTTCACTATTCTTGAATGAATAACTAGCATACTTGTCACCACATCATTTTTCGTCTCCACTTTAGTAGCAGTGATAGCATAAGACCTTACTTGTTGCCTTGGAGGTTGTTTTTTATTGCCTCCAACAACCCTCAACTTAGGGAAATTGTTAACAAAATACCCATGATCCTTACAGTTGTAACACTGCACTGCAGGATCATTTTTGACTTGAACCTTCCTTTATTCTTCCACATTAGTGGGATTCTTTATATCCCAGTGCCATTTCTTGGCTAGATGACCAAACTTTCCACATTTTAAGTAATTATTGGTTCCCTTTACACAGTTACCAGGATGCTTCTTCCTGCAATTTTTGCAAGGGGAAAAGTCAGGCTTCTTTCCATCATAGGATTTTTTTGATGAATCACCCATGTTGTTCTCCATTTTCATATTCTTTTCACTGGGTCCACGAGACCACTGAGATTCTCAAATCTCCATTTCAACCTTGAGGTCACAACGAACAACCTCCTCATAACTATCAAAGCCTCGAATTTCCAATTCTTTTCATAGACTTGGATTTAGTCCACTAAAGAAGCGATTCACCTTGATTTCGGTGTTCATTACAAATCCAGAGGCATACCTTGCAAGCCTTATAAATTTTTCTTCATACTCCCCAATGGAATCATCTTCCTTCTTCTTAATTCTGAGGAAATCTCTTTCCATCTTGATACAGAGGGTTCGAGGAAAATATTTGTTGAAAAACATCCTCTTGAATTCATCCCAATCCATGGAAACAATTTCCTCTTGGGAAATTGTATTCTGATTAGTGTCCACCACTGATCAGCTTCCCCATCAAAATGATAGACTGCCAGTACCACCTTCTCTTCTTCCGAGCACTGGAGGATAGATAATATCTTTTCAATGGAGTTAATCCATTGTTTTGTGAGTTGGGGATCAGAAGATCCGCTAAGCATGGGAGGAATTTTCCGCATGAATGATTCTACGGAAACTCGATCTTTTCATGGAGGAAGAGGGAATTCTTCCTGATTCAAGTTATTATTCATAATTCGAGCCAACTGAGCAAGTACTGTCATGAAGTTTTGAGCACCCAATCCCATCATATCAGGAATATCATTAGAGAAATCTTCACATTGCCTATCAGATTGGTTGTCAAAACATGTTCTTCTATTTCCCCCCATTAACTAAGAAAAATAAAATATAATTAGAGTTATTGAATACTTATCTATTGATCATAAAAAATGAAAATTGGAACATAAAAGGATAAACTTATAAAGAAGAATTATATCCTAAATTTTGATTCCTTAGGTTCAAATCTAGGTTATCCTCAATATATTTCTTAACTTATATTCTTATTGGATTTCTTTTGTCCTTTAATAGTGGTTTGTTCTAAGCTCGTAAATATACCAAAGAATATCCCCTGGGAGTGTCATAACCAAGAGTGTAGAAAGGCTCGTTGTCGTGCACCAGTTCCCATTCGAGTCTAGCTCAAAGCGGTGTTTTCAAGTTTTACCCTTAGATGCATTTGTGCCAGATCCGCCTCTACCTTCTCATATCCAGATAGGGATTTATTTTCTTGATAAACCACTTAATCAATACTCACCAAAATTTAGTAATGTTTTCTAATACTTAGTCTCATCCCTAAGGTTCTCACTAAGTTTCTCTATTCCTAATCTCCAAAATTAACTAGACCATCCTCCAATTCTAACTATAGCTACCCAAGCCTTTTATACATAACATTACATGATTTTAAGCATAGTTATACATTAGAGTACAAGCCAAGGATTGTTAAGTCTAGTGTCTTGTAAAACTAGGTACATATAACATAAAACATGGGGCTAAAAACACTTCTTTATTTAATATCCATAAAGAGATCCTAAATTCCTTCGAGCCCTTACATCTTCATTGGGTACCCTGGGGAACACATGAACAAAGGTGTGAGCTGAAAATCCCAGTAAGGTAATGAAAATAAGGATAATGTCATGACCCGACCCTAACCGGGCTCAAGACACAACTACCCCAAGCTCGCCTCTATAGGCCAGGGGATGGTGACAAGCACCGAAGTCTAAACAACTCGGGGAGGCCTTTTCCTAAGTACCTATACACACACACGCAGCCCACTCCATGCAGAAGTGCAGAGTAAAAAGAAAAGTAAAGTACCAACTGCTATAAATAAACCACAAAGTGAATCGACCTTTAAACAGTACAAATAAAGTACTAAAGGTAAAATGAAAAGAAAAGGGGGAAAATACGCGCCCAACCAGTAAAGTTCCATAACCCGGCAACAGGTAAACAAAAAGTAAAACAGCTGGGAGAGTCTCACACCTGGAACCCGACTAAGACCAATGTACGTGGTCCAAGCTCCCAAACTCCTAATCTTCATTGCAGTCATGAGAAACTTTTCTGTCATCTGCAAGGGAACACCAAGTGTACGAAAATCCCAAGCAGGTTTGAGTATAAAAATACTCAGTAGGATACCCCGAAGGATCGAGGGAGCAACAAAGGAGGTAATGAAGGGTGGGCAGTAGATCGAATAGGGAGTAGTAAATGGGTACAATAGAGAGTGTAGTAAAGAGTACAGTAGAGTAATATCTCATCCCAACAAGAGGAAGGAAGTACACTCGTCCAAACACAAGGATCTAGAAATGGTGAGAATATGAACTTCTCATCGAGTCTTCGCTACCTATAGTAGGAGAGTAGACTCGTCCAACTACAAGAAGCTAGACACGGAAAGCACGTGGCATACCCCACGCATCTTCACCTATCTTGGAAGAAGAGTAACCAAAACCCAAGGAGTGGGTACTAGAACAAGGTATACACATATATATGCTCTTCCAAGAAACCCAAACAAGAACATAAGGGGATCTCCATCCCGTAGCTTAGCCCAAGAAATTGAGTAGCCAACAGTCCCAGAAGTAAACACCATCGATGCCTAGAATATTACCCTTCTTCTCCAAACTGCAAGTCAAGGGGCTCAACTCACCGCACCTTGACACTATCCACTTTGGGCAGCACTGACTCGCCAGCACGGTTTTAGGTCATGTCCCAAGAATGCGTCTTGGTGGGGAAGGCGCCCCTCGTACTTGAGAGTTCTGGGGAAAGTCACACCACACCTCGTCACTGTCACACAGTCGAGAGGTCTTCTCAAAGTCAAATTTGTCACATCACTGACCCGTACAACCAAGGGTCCCACTCCGGAAGTCACGGAGAAAAACCACAGTCTAGCCTAGTAGAAAAGACTGAGTCTAAAAGAAGTCATTGGGTAACCCACTGTCCAGCCCCACTGAAGGGTAAACCCTAAGAGGTCGTTGGGTAACCCACTGCCCAGTCTCTGTTGGATGGTAAACCCTAAGTAGTCGATGGGTAACCCACTGCCCAGTCTCTGCTGGAGGGTAAACCCTAAGTAGTTGACGGGTAACCCACTGCCCAGTCTCTGCTAGAGGGTAAACCCTAAGTGGTCATCGGGTAACCCACTACCCAGTCTATGCTAGAGGGTAAACCCTAAGTAGTCGATGGGTAACCCACTACCCAATCTCTACTGGAGGGTAAACCCTAAGTGTTCATTGGGTAACCCACTGCCCAGTCTCTGCTGGAGGGTAAACCCTAATAAGTCAATGAGCAACCCACTTCCCAGCCCCGTTAGAGGGTAAACCCAAAGAAGTCAATGAGAGACCCACTGCCCAGCCCCACTGGAGGGTAAACCCGAAGAAGTCGATGAGCAACCCACTGCCATGCCCAGTTGGAGGGTAAACCTGAAGAAGTAGATGAGAAACCCACTACCCAGCCCCGCTGGAGGGTAAACCCAAAGAAGTCGATGAGCAACCCACTGCCCAGCCCCGCTGGAGGGTAAACTCGGAACTGCTCTGGCCATCCCTAATGGATGGTACAACACTAGCCAATAGAACATGGAGGGGGTATGGAGCAACCACCTAACTCTAGAACAAAACACCTAATAGAGGTTCAGCACCCGTTCCATCACTAGGTGTCACTAGTACCGCTACCGTGCATAGGTTCGGAGTGTGTCAAAGGAACCTCCGACCAATGCCCTTTCATGTTTCCACATTTAATAAGATCACATAAGAGGATCCTCATGCCTGAACAGATTACACCATTGTAATCCTCGTGGAAAAACACGCGAGATAGACTACTTACTCGCTGGAAACGGGCTCCCGATGAAAAAGTTATTCAACACCGCTTCATGCCCCAACGACGTCTCGTGGGGCCCACACCTCAGTCCCGAGAGAGGTCGGGCGAACAACACCACCGCGATTCTCTCGGAAAAAAACGTTGAATCGACTATTCACATGCCCCAAACAGACACCTAATGAAAAAGTCACAGTATGCTACACACAGCTTAAGAGACAGCTCGTGGGGCCCATGCCTCAACTCCGGCTTCAAGGCCTGAAACCACCCCGGTCAATGTCGCCACGATGCCAGGGTCACAATGCCATTGACGACGCCTAAAATGGACTCCGGATGCAGAAGTTGCAACTCCCCGCGTTATACGCAAACAGGGCCATGTGGGGCCTGCACTTCGAGCCCAAATTTAGGCGGGCGGGTTTTTTCATGGCAATACCATCGGAAAAACACTCATAAATGAGTACTCAAACACCCTAAACAGATGTCGGGTGAAAAAGTGGTGTTCTACAGTAAAACGTGTGAACTAGGCCCTGTGGGGCACGCAACTTGTCTCCGACCCGAACGCATCAGAAAGCATCTCAAAATGTCTGCATGAGGACTGGGGTCACACTGCTATTGGCAGCGTGTCAACCGGACATCCCAAGTAGGAGTTAGGTCTGACGCAACAATTAATTAATTAATTAATTAATCAGTCGCATTAAGTGTTTCATGCTTCCGAGCAATGAAACCAAACTACAAAGGTTCTTAACAAACTTCGGAAGGTCCTTCTCAACCCAGGACCACAGTGCCTCTAAAGGCATGTCAAACGGACGTCCGGATCATGAAGTGCATCCATCGCGGGCTTTATTTAATAATTTATTATTATTAAATTAAAGTTCTTTGAGTCACCCGTATTCGGGTATGGAATCTAAAAACCCCGAAACTCACTTTAAAAAGACTACCTCACCGACACAATCTCGTAGCCGCAGACAGCGCGTCAAACGGATGCGCCTTTTAGATGTTACGGCCCCCCGAACGCAAGGGGGGATAATCGGGACAGTTCACCCCAATCGGCCCGATCCGAATCGTCAGCCCGCGGCCCAGCTGCGGGTCTGCCCCGTCACGCCGCGGGCCGCTGGCTGCGGCCCACTCAGTAGCATTGGACCTGAGTGGGTCCGGTTTTCTCCAAACAGACCGGCCAACATGTCGGTCTTCGTCGCCTAACAGGACCTACAGCGTGCGGGTCCTTGCCTCCCAACAGACTGGCCGCTTGGCCGGTCTTCATTGACGCACCCACAGGACCCAAAAAGGGTGAGTGTTGGCTTCCTCTGCACACCTGAGGTCGGGACTTGAGCTCCCTTCGACTGCGACGCCGCTGTAATGACCTGAGTCCGAAACCGCATTACTGGTGCCCCGTACCAGGTTCTCCACATGACCTCAAGCGCATTTCCCCAAATGCCAGAGGCTGCCGACTAGCAGCGAGGGCCTTGGTGAGTCAGTGGGGAAACTATGCCCTCATTTGGTAAAGTATGCAGTGGAAGAATAAGCATAAACAATAGCGGAAGCAGTAAATAGCATGCAACAATTGAACTGAAAGTAAAAGCAATGTCTTATATAATAATGATGCAGAATCGTACATGTATCTATGGAAATTAGTAAGCAAAACAACGTGTTGAAATACAACTGAAACCAATGTACTAAATGTAAACAGCAACACCAGCAGCATCGCGGGCCAAGGCCCATTCCCATGCTCTCCATCTCCGACCAGCAATCAAGTACCTGAGGTAGAAGGGCCACAATCCCTAACTATACCTACAACCATATAATCTGTTTGGGCCGAAAGCAGGACCCAAACAGGGTGTGAGACTAATCCCAGTAGGCAACCACCACAAGATTTTTTCCCTACTGTCAGTGAGTGATATAGAAAAATTAAAGGTAAATAAATGCAGTAAACAATTCTACCAATTACCATTCACATTAATTTAATTACACAACTAGGGAAAACCAGAAAAGTTTTCTATTCCATGATAATCAAGTAACACAGCAGGTATCTAAAAAGACTACCTAAAAAGAAGCAGTACAAAAACTCAAGATTTTTCTTTGGCTTGGTGGACTCGTCACAAATAACCATCAAAAATTCGCACTGACTCTCTGGGTGGATTAAACTAGCAGACCCCTATAGTCCAGTAATCAAACAAGGCACAGACACTCTGGGAAGCTCTCACATCAATTCCCCTATGGTCTTGCAATGATAGCTATATACTCTCTGAGAAAGCACTTACGTATAATTCCTCCTGTGGTCTCAATGCGTGGGTAACTAAGAACACTCTTGGGAAGCACAAAGTCCTATTCCCGTAGGTCCTGCATACAAAACTAAAACCAACAGACCCTCTAGGGAAGCACTTAATCGTCTATTCCCTCTTTGATCTCCCGCACCAGGTTCTCACAGCCCTGAGCAGTCCAGTCATGTGTAATTGACTGTTATCATCCCTAAGTAAGTTAAACTACTACTTGGCTAATAGCTACCATACATCAAAAGCATTATAACAGTAGGCAACACATTCAATCAGTGATAACAAGCAACTAACAATTGCAATAGGGTTGCCTCACGGAAACGGTGCGAAACGGCAATAAACAGCCGAACGGGAGAGGTAAACACCCATGGGGTGATCCTCAAACATGCAACCAAGCATAAATTAGCAGAAATTAATCATAAGCTAACAAGAAATCTTGGTCAGATAAACAATAGGATCAAAATCCTAAACCCGGGATACCCGACACATGGGTATCCGACACTTTTACAACCAAAACTCAAAGAACATCAATGTAGGGAAAAAAACCACCTACCTCGATCCTCGAATATTGATATACTTGAACCTTGGCTCGTGAATCGGCCTAAAACGGAGTAGGTCTGCAAAAACTTCTAAAACATTCATCCTCAAATAACTTACACGAGATGAAGAATCGGGAAATGAGGATAAAGAAGAACCAAGAACTCACCACTGTGATTCTTCTGCAACCAAAGGAGTTTGATTCGGACAATTGGTGAAGGATCGGTGTCTCGGAGAAGAATCGGCCTTCTTGGATGTTCTAGATGGGATTAAGCTGAGAAGAAGACGTTTATGGTCATTATGCGCGACTCTGGGTCGATTAATGAAATAAAAAAATCACACAGTGTGTACTCTTAAAGTACACGGCGTGTAGTGGGTTTTTCCATACTCCACCAAAATCGGCCTCAACGTCACCCCTACACATCGTGTGTGTGGCCCGGTCTCGGACAACACATGGATTTGAGTGTCCTAGGAGTACACGGCGTGTACTCTAAAAATTTCCAGATTCTCCATTTTCCCTTAAAAAGCCCGTAAAAGAGATCCGTACCTAAAACCGAAGCTCTGGGTTCTTAAGAACTTCCCCCTTAAATAAATCCATCCACGAATTTCCCTAGAAAGGCATATAAGAACAAACCTTGAACAACTCTGGCCACTATGATCGCATATCAGCCTCCCTCTCCCAAGTCACATCCTGTATACAGTCGTGCTGCCATAGCACCCGTACCAGAGGAGCAGACCGGCCATGGAGTACTTTTGCACTACGATCAACAATCCTGATAGTATGATCCTTGAAAGATGCATCCTTCTCCAACTCAACCTCCTCGGGTTGAAAAACATGAGATGGGTCTGAGAAATACCATTGAAGCTGAGAAATATGAAAGACTTCGTGCATAGCCTGGTACCTCTGAGGTAACTGCAACCTATAAGCAACCAGCCCGACTCTCTCCAGAACCTCAAACGGCCCGACGTATCTCTGTGAAAGCTTACCCTATCTCCAAATCCTCTTGTGTCCCAACCTCGGTGCAACACGCAGGAAAACCTGATCCCCGACCTCGAACTCCAGAGGTCGTCTCCGCTGATCAGCATAAGACTTCTTTCGAGACTGTGTTGTCGTCATCCTCTTCTGAATCAACTCTATCTATTCTGAGGTCTCCTGAACAAGACGAGGTCCCAGTAAAACTGCCTCTCCTGCCTCTAGCCAGCATAAAGGTGATTGGCATGGCCTACCGTACAAAGCCCCGTAAGGTGCCATCTGAATAGTCGTCTAAAAACTGTTGTTGTAGGCGAACTCCACTAGAGGAATATGCTTCTCCCAAGAACCTCCAAAGTCTAGAATGCAAGCTTGGAGCATATCCTCAAGCACCTGGATTGTACGCTCGAACTGGCCATCATTCTGGGGATGTTATGTTATACTCAAAAGTACTTGTGTACCCAACGCCCTTTGTAGACCCTGCCAGAAGTGCGAAGTAAAATGCGCATCCCTGTCTGAAACAATGGAGTGTGGAACTCTATGTAGACGTACAATCTCTTGGATGTACAACCGTCCCAGCTCATCGACACTGAAGGTCTCCTTGATCGTCAAGAAGTGTGCAACCTTTGTGAACCTGTCCACTACAACCCAAACCGCATCATTTCCTCGAGGCGATATCGATAAACCTGTCACGAAGTCCATTGCGACATCATTCCATTTCCACTCAGGAATGGGTAACTACTACAAAAGACCTGTTGATCGCTGATGCTCTGCCTTCACCTACTGACAGGTGGAACACCGCATAAAAAAACCAGCCACATCCTTCTTCATACCTGGCCACCAATACTAACAGTGCAAGTCTCGGTACATTTTGGTGACACCAGGATGAACTTCCCAAGCTGAAGCGTGGAACTCCTGCATCAGCTCCTCCTGTATGTCCGTTGAAACCCATACGCGGCCATGAAAACATAGCACCTCATCATCGCCCATTGTCCACCCTGGAGTAGGGTCTACATCTGACACACTCTCCCATAGGACTAGGACTTCAGGGTCTGATAGCTACCTCATTCGAACTCGATCAAAAATGGTAGAGGTAACAGCTACAGAAGAAAGAATCGTCTGACCCTGTCTGTCGTGCACCTCCAGATGCATCTCAGAGAACAGATCCATGAGCTGCCACTCACTGCTGGCCTCCTGAACTGCCTGCAACTGTGTTCTCCTGCTTAGTGCATCTGCTACAGTATTCCCTTTCCCAGGCATATAAGAAATCTTGAAGTCAAAAGAGTGTAGGTACTCGACCCACCTCCGCTGTCTCAGATTCAAGTCACGCTACGTGAAGATGTACTTGAGGCTCTTGTGGTTAGTATATACCATGAAATGCTCTCCCATGAGATAGTGCTTCCAACAACGCAAAGCATGAACAATAGCAGCCAACTCCAGGTCGTTCATAGGATAGTGCTTCTCATGTGGCCTCAACTACCGAGATCCGTACGCGACAACACGATCTTCCTGCATAAGCACTGCTCCAAGCCCGATGCCAGATGCATCACAGAAAACTATATAACTCTTGCCCGGCTCTGGAAGAACTAGAATCGGTGCTGAAGTCAATCTACCCTTCAGCTTCTGGAAGGCTAACTCACAGGCTTCTGACCAAAAAAAACTTCACCCCCTTCTTAGTCAAGCCCGTCAACGGTGCTTCTAGGTGGGAGAAGTCCTATATAAACTGCCTATTGTAACCATCCATCCCCAAGAAGCTTCGTACCTTGAAGATTTTCTTTGGTTTCTCCCAGGTAACTACTGCTCTCACCTTCTCTGGGTCTACTGATACTCCTGTCTCTGAGATGACATGACCCAGGAAGTGAATATATTCCATCCAAAAGTGGCACTTTGAGAGTTTAGCATAAATTTGATACTCCCTCAGTGTACTCAAAACGATCTCAAGATGGGTTGCATGGTCGTGTCGAGTGTGAGAGTACACCAAGATATTGTCCACAAAGACCACGAAGAAGGAATCCAAGTAAGGATGGAACACTCGGTTCATCAGTGCCATGAAAACTGATGGCGCATTTGTAAGGCCGAACGGAATAACTGTATACTCGTAGAGGCCATACCTGCTTCTGAAGGCTGTCAGAGGTATATCTGAAGGCCAGACGCGTAACTGATGATAACCGGACCTCAAATTGATCTTCGAGAACACCCGAGATCCTCGAAGTTGATCGAAGAGATCATCAATCCTCGGCAAGGGATATCTGTTCTTGACCGTCAACTGGTTCAACTTCCTATAATCCACGCAAAGCCTAAGGGTACCGTCTGTCTTCTTCATGAACAGGACAGGTGAACCCCAAGGGAAGTACTGGGTCGGATGAAACCCTTTGTCTGTAACTCTTCCAAATGCTTCTTGAGCTCCTGCAACTCGGGTGTAGCCATCCTATAAAGAGGAATGGAAACCGGTGCTGCTCCTGGAATGAGCTCAATCGATAAGTCTACCTCACGCTCTGGAGGAAAAACTAAAAAGTCTTCTGGAAAGACATCTGGAAAGCGATCAACCACTGGAGGAAAATCTAACTGTGAAGTCCCCAGGTCATCCAGATAAAAACTAGAAATCTGGGCCGTAACTCCTCCTAGCCCATGATGCTCGAGTCTGGATTGACTCGCCTGAACATCCCACTCGCCCTTATGAAGGAAAGATTCACCCTCTAGTGATACAAAACTCACCCTGTGGCGATAGCAATCGACGACTGCCTAGAAGGGAACCAACCAGTCCATACTGAGAATGACGTCAAAGCTCGTCATCTATAGGACATAGAGGTCCCATAGGAAACGATACTCTACAACCTCGAGAGGGAACTCCTTGCACTGACATATGCTATATGTCCTCGTTCCCAAGGGAGTGTCGAGAGTCAACTTGTCAGCAGACGAAAAGACACAGAGCTCCAGACATTCCATGACAGCAATAGAGATAAATCTATGTGAATAACCAGTATCAAAAAGTGGTGAAGATAAAAATGAGGCTACTAAGATCATACCTCGAACTGTGGAAGGTCCAGGATCCTGCTCCAGATGGATCTACTCTACTGCAAACGTCTGGCCAGTACCGCGGCCCTGTGTAGCAGCTTGATATCTCTGAGTTGACCTCCCTTGAGCCTGAATACCACATCCATGACCTCTACCTTGGCCCGCATGACCCGAAGAACTCCAGCCCCCAGTCTGCTACGGGACCGATAATCATGCTCCTGAATGAGGGGTAGAAACAGATCCTCCTTCACTAGCCGCTGAAAGAAGAACCCTGCAAAAACACTGCAGATGACTCATCTTTCCGCAAGCTCGGCACTCCACTAGATCTCTCAAGCACTGAGGCTTCTTATTACCACTCTTTACGCACGGATAGCACACCTCCGGGTTTCCAGAAGGAAGATCCCATCTACCAGAAGATATACCTCGCTTCCTCGAGTCACCTCGAGTAGACTCTCAGTGGCGCTTCCTGCTGTCAGTATGAAATGAATCATCCTTGGATGCTGAACCGCCCTGGTAAACAGCTCCAGTCTCACTCAGATTTCTTTCAGTGATCAGCGACAAGTTGACTATCAGAGTAATAGAAGTCAACTGGAAAATGTTCACCTGCGACCTGATCTCTAGTTTGAGGCCTTCCTCAAACTTCCTTGCCAAAAACAGCTCATCATTTCCCAGAACAGGAGCGAAACGTTGTAACTCAGTGAATCAGGAGGAATACTCCATAATTGAAAGAGTACCCTGCTGCAGGTTCATGAACTCCCTAGCCCTATCGGCCCTCAGTGTCGCTGGATAGAAGTAGTCATAGAACGTACGCAGGAATTCATCCCAAACCATAGTCCGCGGGCGCCCTACCTGTGAGACTACATCCCACCATCTATTGGCAGAATCTCGCATCATGTAAGTCACGAGCTTCACCCTTCTATTTGGGGGTGTCTCCAGATTCTCGAATATGGAAAGAATGGTTTCTAGCCATGAATCTACAACCTAAGGTCCTCCATCCCCTGTGAAAGTGGGAGGATGCTACTGCTGGAAGACTCGTGTCAGCTCTACCATAGACAGGGAAGGATGCTAAGCTCCCTGGAAGGTCTGCATGAACCTCATGAAACCCTCTCTGAACTGAGTGTCCGCACCAGTGTTCGGAATCACTGCAGGTGCCATATCCGGAACAATCGGCGGAACTACTGGTAGTCCCTGGTCTTCCCTATCAGGCGTACGGTCACCACTTGGTTCCTGACGTGCAACGGGAGGATGTCTTGGTGCCATATCCCTGAAAGATCAAAATCACGCCTCTGATTTAGGATCAACAAGGACAGAAAACACAAAATTACAAAACAGGAACATGAGAGAGAAACACTTAAATTTGAAAAATTGAACTACATGGAATGTATTTAAACTACACGGCGTGTTTATTAAATCCATTTACATGGGTGTGTAATTCTTCCACCACTAGTCGTGTAACGTTCCAAACTACGTGGCGTGTTATCCCAAACACATCATGTACTTGAACTCCACTCCCCTGCTCGAGTCTCTTTGCACGGCTAACCTACATGGTCCTCCTAATTCTAAACTACACGGCGTGTGCACTAAGAACACGGCGTGTACAAGCCAGGCTACGGCGGCCCGTGTAGAAGGTTACACGGTCGGCCACATGGCTAACCCCTTACACGGCGTGTTCTGAACAAACATGGCATGTATCGGAGAAGATAACACTGACCCGTGTTGTTCATGACACGGCTGGGTACCTAGAAGAAACTAAACGGCGTGTTATTATAACACACGGCGTGTAATACACGAGTTTCTCCGACCCGTGTTGTTAGTGACACGGCCGGGTACACGGTTGACTTCTACACGGCATGTACTTATGGTAAACGGCGTGCCCCCGAAGATTTTCCACCACCCCATGTTTTTGTTCACACAGATAACAACATGGTTTAAAAATTGCACGGCGTGTATGAATAAAGTACATGTTGTGTATTCTAGGTTTTTTCGGGCAGTAGCTCTGAAACTGCTCTGAATGCCAGAGACACTGAAAAACAACCAGCTATGTGCCAAATTCTGATCCGTGGGGGCCCATACTCCCTTCGAATCAAATCTTGGCATCATAACAATGCATACAACAAGTAAACAGCAAAACAAACAATGATCTGCCAAATTCCAATCCTCGAGGGCCCATAACACCTCCAAGACTAGAGCTTGGCACCCTTTCTAAATAGGTTGTAAAAGAAGTAATACTATATCAGCACAACAAGTATTTATATCACAACAACTACCACAATGGAATGCATAATCTATCATGGAATCTATCACAACAACATTCAATTCTAATGCACCCTAGATGGAATGGTAAAATGCATGACAAGTGATTTCCTACCCAGTGCCTATATGATGCATGAGATGGAACACCCTCATCTCATCGGGTTGCAACCAAATAGAACCATAATCATATAAACTGTAACAACACAAAACATGTGCATCACCCAACGGTGAAACATAATAAACTGTAACACTTGCAAAAACTGAATATTGCAATTATGAGGTAATATAGATTTTCCCTGTACACGGGTTAATTACTCCCGGGCACAGTTAAGTACTAACTACCCATTTCTTCATATCCCTGGCTATTGTCTCAAAATAGTAAGCAATAGTAAATAAAGAAAACTCCTCTGATACCACTTTGTAATGACCAGAGTCTGGAGCCGCATAACTGGTGCCCCGTACTCGGTTCGCCACATGACCTCAAGTGCGTTTCCCCAAATTCCAGAGGCTACTGACTAGTAGTGAGGGCCTTGGTGAGTCAGTGGGGAAAATATGACCTCATTTGGTAAATTATGCAGTGGAAGAATAAGCATAAACAATAGCAGAAGCAGTAAATAGCATGCAACAACTGAACTGAAAGTAAAAGCAATTTCTGATATAATAATGATGCAGAATGGTACATGTATCTATGGAAAGCAGTAAGCAAAACAACGTGCTGAAATACAACTGAAACCAAAGTACTAAATGTAAACAGAAACTGCAGCAGCATCGCGGGCCAAGGCCTGATCCCATGCTCTCCAGCTCTGACCAGCAATCAAGTACCTGAGGTAGAAGGGCCATAATCCCTACCTATACCTGCAACCATATAATCTATTTGGACAGAAAGTAGGACCCAAAGAGGGTGTGAGACTAATCCCAGTAGGAAACCACCACAAGATTTGTTCCCTAATGTCAATTAGTGACATATAAAAAGTAAAGGTAAATAAATGAAGTAAACAATTCTACCAATTACCATTCACATTCATTTAATTACACAACCAGGGAAACCAGCAAAGTTTTCTATTCCATGATAAGTAAGTAACACAGCATGTATCTAAAAAGACTACCTAAACACAAGCAGTAAAAAAACCCAAGCTTCTTCTTTGGCTTTGTGGACTCGTCACAACCAACCATCAAAAATTCGCACTGACTCTCTGGGTGGCTTAAACTAGTAGACCCCTATAGTCCAGTAATCAAACAAGGCACAGACACTCTAGGAAGCTCTCACGTCAATTCCCCTATGGTCTTGCAACGATAGCTACAAACTCTCTGAGGAAGCACTTACGTCTAATTCCTCCTATTGTCTCAATGTTTGGGTAACTAAGAACACTCTTGGGAAGCACAAAGTCCTATTCTCGTAGGTCCTGCGTATGAAACTAAAACCAACAGACCCTCTAGGGAAGCACTTAATCATTTATTCCCTCTTTGATCTCCCGCACCAGGTTCTCACAGCCCTGAGCAGTCTAGTCGTGTGTAATAGACTTTTAGCAACCCCAAGTAATTTAAACAACTAATTGGATAATAGCTACCATACTTCAAAAGCATTCCAACAGCAGGCAACACATGCAATCAGTGATAACAAGCAACTAACAATTGCAGTAGGTTTGCTTCATAGAAACGGTGTGAAACAGCGATAAACAGCCGAACGGGAGAGGTAAACACCCATGGGGTGATCCTTAAACATTCCACCAAGCATAAATTAGCAGCAATTCATCATAATCTAACAAGTAATCTAGGGCAGATAAACAATAGGATCAAAATTCTAAACCTGGGATACCCGACACATGGGTATCCGACACTTTTGCAACCAAAACTCAAAGAACTTCAATGTAGGGAAACAAACCACCTACCTCAATCATCAGATATTGATATACTTGAACCTCGGCCCGTGAATTGGCCTAGAATAGAGTAGATCTGTAAAAACGTCTAAAAATTTCATCCTCAGATAACTTACACAAGAGGAAGAATCAGGAAACGAGGCTAAAGAAGAACCAAGAACTCACCGCTGCGATTCTTCTTCAAACGACAGAGTTTGATTCGGAAAACTGGTGATGGATCAGTGGCTCGGATAAGAATCATCCTTCTTGGACGTTCTGGATGGGATTAGGCGGAGAAGAAGATGTTTACGGTCATTAGGCGCGACCCTGGGTCGATTAATGAAATAAAAAAAGTACACGGTGTGTAGTGGGTTTTTCCGTACTCTGCCAAAATCGGCCTCCACGTCACCCCTACACACCATGTGTGTGGCCCGGTCTCGGCCAACACACGTCTTCGAGTGGCCGAGGAGTACACGGCGTGTACTCATAAAGTACACGGCTTGTACTCTGAAAATTTCCAGATTCTCCATTTTCCTTAAAACCCCGTAAAAGAGATCTGTACCTGAAACCGAAGCTCCGAGTTCTTACAGCCACGCCGGTCACCAGACACAGCACAGCTCTGCCAGACACCCTCGGCGCCTCCGCCCGCTGTGGCCGCACACCGCCGCGCTGCCCTGGCCAGACACTGCATTGCCTCCTCGGTCGCGCACCTCTCCGGCGCCACCTCCCCAGCACCGTCCTGCTACCCACCATCCCGGCTTCACCCCCACATCCACACCGCCAGACTCCGGCCAGCCGCTCCTCCGTCCATTCCCCACCTTTGTCCAGTCGGTGACAACCGACACCACCCGGCTTCCACCACTCCAATCTGAACCCCATCCGCATCATCCACCTCGTCCGAACATTGGGTCGGTCCCCCCACCCCCCCCCCCCCTCCCCAACCACTCCGGTGGTTGGAAAAATTATCCGACACCGGTTTCAGGATCCCTGAAATCAGATCTTTACAACGCTTCCCCTTACTCATCGATCCGTCAAGGTTCACGCGCATTCGAAAATTTGGGATGAAGAATGCCCAAGAATGATAAATTAAATGGGGCTCGGGCGTTGGTCGTGTTCGTTCGGCCAATGCTCCAAAATCTAAAAACTATAAAATTCAAAGACGAAATTGATGAATAAATTTAAGAAATCGATGAGGGCGTGAAATTTAATAATAATCTTACCTCGTTGGATCTGTTCGTCGTTGGCGAAGAATGCGCTCGCCATGATTCGAAGTTTCATCATCGTCCGCCAAAGGGAGGAGGAGGAGGTGAAGGAGGAAGAGAGCATGGAAGGAGGGGAGTTTCTTGGGAGAGGAATGGGAAGGGTTTGTCTAGGGATAGGGTGGGGGAAGAAGAAGAGATGAAATAAAGAAAATTAATTAAACCTTTAATTAATTAAAAACTCAACCCAAATTAAATCCGCATCTGAAACCCCAAATGCAGTGAAAGTTAGGTCATGTCTAGGGTAAACACCACCTCCCGAGCACAATGGTGGTATTATAATTTTAATCTGAGGCTCCATTCATAAGATATAAAATCTAAAGTTTGAGACCACTTAATTATGAAAATGCCCCTCGTGGCGTTTTCGACATAGGGCCCGTGCCTGCGAAAGTTACACCCCTCCTAGGATGAACGGCATGCTCTGGACTCAACGGTGCCCTCGGTTTTCCAATCCAAGCTACCTTTTAAGATATACTTGAGTTTAAACATTAAACGAATAAATTAATTATTTTATTTATCCGTTTAATGTTTCGTTAACGGGCGAGGGGTCCCAATGTCCTGCACCGACATGATTTATGTCATTCCTGGGGTAAAAACCCCATTTCAGACCCATCCATACTCTCATATTTATGATCCAAATTACCGTATAGGAGTTATCCCATTAATTTCGCATTTCAAGTGAAAACTTACTGAAAATTTAATTCCGTCCACACCGGTTTCAAAATCGCACGTCGTCTGATGGCACTACTCTATCAAGAATATTCCAAATCCCTTTTATAGCAAAAACCAAGTTCTTACAGATAAATCTTAATCACATTAGATAGGAGGCATGACATAAAGATATCCAAAGCATGGAACATATAAAATCATATCGTATAAGCATGGAATCATATAAACATGGAATCATATAAATCTGGAAGAATCATAAAACATTTCTTTAGTACGGTTCAAGCCTAACTGCCAATCCTGTTTCAAATTTTATTGAGGGAGGCTAACCACCAATCCCATTTCTCATCACATCTCATGATACTTAACTTTACCCAATGAATTGAAGGGCTATCTGGGTGCACACATCTCAACATTTTAATGAGTATTTGTTCCACATAAATATTCTTACCACATTTATAATAATACATAATCAACCATACATAAACATAATGGTACCCATGGAAAGAATTGGGTACCCCAATCATGACATAAATCATAACCAATGGGTGTATCGCGAAAGTGTCCATGAAAGTAAAGTATTAGAACATACATGGATGTTCATAGGGTAAAATAGTCATATAAAATGGTAAGTGGTGTCAACTAGAAGTGAAAACATATAAGAAATGTATTTTAGAAACATTAGCATTAAAACATTTGTGTACGGTTTTAAGGAAAATACTATAAAGCTTTTAAAATAGAAAAGAGGAAAATATTTTATATAAAAATAGAATGGAACCAAGAAGGTTTTCATAATAAAAAACTGATTTTATAAATACAATGGTGTGTTAAATCATAGGATAGAGTGAACTTGAAATTGGGTAAAAATTTGGGAAGTTCCTTTAAAACGAGTGTGCTTATTGGGAAATATCGAGGAGGGATTCACTTAAAAGCATGTATATCCCCAAAAGAGAATGAGAGATGGATCTTGGAACATGAGTTTGGAGCATATAAATATAATGTATAAGTTTTACATAAAAATAAAATACATCTATATTTTGGTAAAAAGATGGATAGAGCAACTCGAAGGAATAAAGGAAGTTCGAGTATAATTCATTATGGTTTATCGGTATGGTATCGGGTTTAACTAAGAGGGATTGATGATAGAGATAAAGGGTTTCTCATAACTTATAAAACATTAGGGTAGTATGGAAGTTGTGTGAAAACATACCCCATCATTTGGGATTACACATAAAAAGAATATCATAGAGGACAATCTTGATTAAGAGATAAATGGAGAGGATCCCATACCTTAAATCCATTGGTGTTTTCCACTTGTTTTTAAAGACATGAATAAACAAATTAGGCTTATTAATTAATAATTCCAGAACCTCTTCTATATGTAATTTATTTATTACAACCCTTTTTAGTTTATTCAAGGCCTTCTTGATTAGTTATAAGGTTCAATTTCAGTGTTTGGGCTCGTTTGTTTACATGGTTTTAAAAGATTTGTTCACTTATATTCAAGTTCGGATAAACCCGAAATATGGAAGTGGTTGTCCAAAAATGAAGTTATATTATATTAGTGAACATACAGGAGATTAAATGGTTTTAAATTTAATTGGGTTACTTAGATTGAAGTCAAACTATTATATAAAACCATGGTGACAACCGTTTTTTTTAATTGGTGGGTTTGATTACAAAAAACAAGTTTTTTCTTTATAACTTAATATCATTTGTAAAAAAGGATTACTAAAATAAAAATAGGATATATTAAATATATAATAATCTGGTTCAACCATAACACAAATGTTTTCATGACCATAATTAACGATTATAATATAAATTGATAAATCGTTGTCCTTGAATTTGCTAAATTATCACATCTCAAACGGTGCTTTCATTTCTTTTAAATAAAATGTGGGGAAAGGGGAAAAGATAATGAAACATCCCATTAGTATGAAAACATTACAACAC
The DNA here is from genome assembly GCA_963277665.1 of Viscum album. Taxonomy (NCBI): domain Eukaryota; kingdom Viridiplantae; phylum Streptophyta; class Magnoliopsida; order Santalales; family Viscaceae; genus Viscum; species Viscum album. The sequence goes on from OY728166.1 coordinate 270,054,957, forward strand.
ATGTATGTTACCATATTTATCATACTATTTGGGTGAACAGAGGTGAGGAAACAATACAAAAAGAAAAGAACTTAAAAGAAAATGAAGGAATTGGAAAGTGGAATTTACCTCTTGAGACTTCCTCCTTTGAGAACCTCTTAAGAAGAGAGGTTTTCGTATTTTGAAGAGTCTGGGAGATTTTTGACGTGGGGGAGGACCTTGGGGAGATATTTTTGTAGAATATTGTCAAGAAACAAGGCTTGAGAGGAGTGAAGAGAAGAGGGAGTGAATGGGGTTTTATAGTGGAGGAGAGAGGGGATTCCTCAATATAAAATTCAGTAATTTATTATTTCCCCACAAGACAAGGAATAGTGAGTCTTCTTTGACCGGGAATAGTAATTTTATAATATGATCCCAAGCCAATTGGTATTATATTAGCAGAACTTCATCAATGACTCAATAAATCCATAATTAGCATTTATTGTAAATTATTGTATTTTTACTATTCATCAAAAAATCAAGTATTTCAGAAAAGTCTCAAAAAAATTCACACTAACCATTTTTTGATGTGTAGAATCAAAAAATGAAGTCCATTTTTCAAAAATAGTTTTATAAATATGATTATTTTAATATTTAATTAAAATCATAATTTATTATCAAAACCAGTTTTAAAACATTCATTTACTCATTCTAAAATATAGGTATATCAAAATTTCAACTTGAATAATAGTTATATACTATTAAGGTAAGGTTACTATTCATTAGGGTATATCACTATTTATAATTTTATGTTATTATTCATTATGGTAGGTTACTATTCACCAAGAAATAATTTTTCCTTATCGGACTCCAAATTACTTACTGACTGCAATCGTGTATGTCGGATTTTCGAAATTCCAAACACAAAAGTGACAAATTTATGTTTAAAAGTCACTTAGAACTTATTAGTTCATTATGTTGTGCTTTCATATGATTTTATGACATCTTTATAAGAAGGTAATTTCCATTGAAAAAAATTGGGTAGTTACATTCTTCCCCCCTTAAGAAATTTCTCCCTCGAAATTCTGTCTTACATTATATGACAAAAACAAGTGTGGGTACTTTTTCTTCATTGCTTCCTCCAGTTCCCATGTTGTCTCTTCGTGCTTATGGTTTATCCATAGTACCTTAACTAGATGAGTAGTCTTGTTTCATAAAACTTTGTCTTTATGATCCAAGATCCTCACAAGTTGATCCTCGTAAGAGAGATCGTCCTCCAACTGTACCACCTCTGAAGAGAGCACAAGTGAAGGGTCTGTTATGTACTTCTTTAAGAGGGATACATGAAAGAAATCATGTACCTTCGACATGGTAGGTAGAAGATCCAGTTGATAGGCCACAACTCTGACTCAATTAAGGATCTCGAAGAGGCCGATGTACTTGGGACTTAACTTCCCTTTCTTCCCAAACCTTATGACCTTATTCCACGGAGATATGTGTAGAAATAACATCTCTCCAACTTTGAACTCAAGGTCTCATCGACGGTTATCTTCATAACTCTTCTGTCGACTTTGGGCTACCTTGATATGATGATGAATGGTTTTTACCTTCTCCACCATTTCTTTGACCATTTCAGGTCCTATCAGCTAGCACTCACCGAATTCATCCCAACACTCTTGTGTTCTGCACCTTTTCCCATAAAGGGATTCATATGGTTCCATTCGAGGGCTCAAGGGGAAACTGTTGTTGTAGGAGAATTAAACCAGTGGAAGATGTTTGTCCCATCCTCCTTTTAATTCCATAGTACATGCTCTCAACATGTCTTCCAGTGTCTGAATAGTTCGCTTATATTGGCCATCAGTTTGAGGATGATAGGTCGTACTAAAGATCAGTTCAGTGCTTAGAGCATATTGGAGACTTTTCCAGAACATCGAGGTGAATCTCGGATCATGATCGGATACAATAGATAATGGTACTCCATGCAACCTTACCACTTATTTGATGTAAATCCATGAAATTTGATACAATGAGAAGTCCTCTCGATCCACGATAAAGTGATATGTCTTTGTAAAACGATCCACAACAACCCATATAGCATTATTTCCTCTGGATGTCCTTGGAGTTCTAGTGACAAAGTCCTTGGTAATGTTCTCCCACTTAAATGATGGTATGGGTAGTGGTTGCATCGTCCCCATAGACTTTTTTCTCTCATCCTTAACTTGCTGGCATACCAGGTACTTTTACATATATTCAGTAATCTCCCTTTTCATATTGTCCTACCAAAAGTATTCTTGGAGATCTTGATACATATTTGTGCTCCTTGAGTGGATAGAGAAGGTTGATCTATGTGCATCACTCAGAATCTCCTTTTTTATCTCGGGATCTAATGTTACACATTATCGTGACCCAAATCTTAAAAATCCTTCCTCGTCAATTTTGAAACCGGAGGATTTCCCTTTTTTAATAGCTTTCACCCTTTTTAGAAGTTCCACATCCTTTCTTTGAGCATCCTTTATTTTCTCCAAGAGGGATGGTTTAGCAATCATTTGAGAAAGGATCGATGGCGTTCCTACCTTAATTATTACCATGTCCATCCTTTGCAAATATAAGAAGATCAGATCCTTTTCAATTCTCATCATTGATAAAGATGCAGGATCCTTTCTGCTTAGAGCATCTGCCACCTTGTTTTCCTTATCGGGATGGTAGTGGATTGAGTAGTCATAATCCTTTATGAGATCAATCCAAATTCTCCGGCGCATATTAAGCTCGTTCTATGTGAATATATATTTGAAACCCTTGTGGTCAATATATATCTCACACTTCTCCCCATAGAGATAATACCGCCAGATTTTCAACGCAAGGATCCCCACCGCCAACTTCATATCATGTGTGGTATAGTTTTTCTCATGTATTTTCCACTTCCTTAAGGCATAGACTATCACTTTATCATTTTACATTATCACACAACCTAAGCCTTTCTTAGAAGAATCATTATACACCACAATGAGTTATCCACTAGAAGGGAGTGTGAGTACTCGTGCAGTGATAAACCTCTTTTTCAACTCATTGAAACAGTCTTCACATTCCTGAGTCCAGACAAACTTTACTCCCTTCCATGTCAAATTGTTTATTGGGTTTGAAAATCATGAAAAGTTCTTCAAGAATCGTCGATAATACACAACTAGACCCAAAAAGTTGTGGATCTTCATTACAGAAGTTGGCATGGACCACTATTCAATTGCCTTCATCTTGGAAGGGTCCACAGATATCCCTTTACTGGTGATAACATGCCCCAAGAATAATATTTCCTTCATCCAAAACTCACATTTACTGTACTTTTCATATGAATTCTCCCTTCGCAAATTCTTTAACATAGTTTTCAAATGCTCCTCATGTTCCTCCTTGATCTTGGAGTATATCAAAATATCATCAATAAATACTACCAAAAAAATTTTGAGATAATCTCTAAAGATTTTATTCATTAAATCCATGAAAATTACGGTAGTATTATTGAGTCTTAAGGGCATCACTATGAACTCATAGTGTCCATACCTCGTTTTAAAGTCAGTCTTGGTAATATATTCCTTCCTCACCTTTGTTGGCGATATCCCGACTGAAGGTCTGCCTTAGTGAAATAACTGGACCCACAAAGCCGATCGAATAAGTCATCTATCCGTGGAAGGGGATACTTTTTCTTTATCGTGATTTTATTGAGCTCACGATAATCAATGTAGAGGTTCATTGATCCGTTCTTCTTCATTATGAAGAGGACTGGAACACCCCACAGTGAAGCACTTGGGCATATAAAACCCTTCTCCATATTATCCTGTAACTGCTTCTTCAGCTCTTCCAGCTCTACGGTGTCCATTTTTGAAGTTTTATTTGAGATAGGAAGAGATATAGGGATAAGTTCAATTAGGAACTCAACCTCTCGGTTAGGAGGAAGATTAGGCAACTATTTAGGGAATACATCAGTGTAATCCCTCACGATGGGCATGTCTTCATGCATGATTATTTCCTTTGTCTCAATCATTTGAGCTAGATATGCTTTCTTATAAGGCAACAATATCCACACTTGAGATGAAGATTCTAAAGGAGATTCATCTTCCTCCATACACTTGTAAAGAATCGTAGGATGATTCGGGATGTGAAAAGTGATCTCCCTTTACCGACAGTTGATGTTGGATTTGCATAAAGATAGCCAATCTATGCCCAAGATAGCGTCGAACTCTACTAAAGGAAGTATGACGAGATTTTCTGGGAGGTTCAGTCCACAAACATTAACCAGGGAGGAGTTATAAACCATGGACGCAATAATTTCCCCATTCCCTGTTCTTACAGATAAATTTTTTGCCAAATTTTGAGGGGGTTTTTGAATATTTCTACTAAAATTGAAAGATATGAAAGAATGCGTAGAACTAGAATCAAATATTACATTCATAATTATTGAATGAATAACTAGCGTACTTATCACCACATTGTTTTTTGGATCCAAATCAGTATTATTGATAGCATAAGACCTTCCTTGTTTCCTTGGAGGTTGTTGTTGACTGCCTCTGACAACCCTCGGCTTAGAGCAATTGTTCGCATAATGCCCATGCTCCTTGCAATTGTAACACTACACTGCTGGCTGAGTGTTGACTTAAACCGTCCTTTATTGTTCCACATTAGTGGGATTCTTCATATCCCGGTGGTAGTTCTAGGCTAGATGACCAAACATTCCACATTTGAAGCAATTCTTGGTTCCCTTTAGACAGTTACCAGGATGCTTCTTCCCAAAATTTTTGCAAGGGGAAAAGTCGGGCTTCTATCCATCATGGGATTTGTTTGATGAACCACCCATGTTGTTCTCCATTTTCTTCTTCTTGTCACTGGTCCCACGAGACCACTGAGAGTCTCCAATCTCCATTTCAACCTTGAGGGCACGATGTACAATCTCCTCATAACTGTCAAAGTCTCGAATTGCCAAAGATTTTCATATACTTGGATTTAGTTTGCTAAATATGTGATCCACCTTGATTTTGGTGTTCATGAAAAATCCAGAGGTGTACCTTTCAAGCCTTATAAAGTTTTCTTCATACGCCCCGATGGACTCATCTTCCTTTTACTTGAGTCTGAGGAACTCTCTTTCCATCTTGATATGGAGGGTTCGAGGAAAATATTTTTTGAAAAACATCCCCTTGAATTCCTCTCAATCCATGGAATCAATTTCCTCTTAGGACATTGTATTCTTGATCAGTGTGCACCACTGATCATCTTCCCCATCAAAACGATAGACTTCCAGTACCACCTTCTCATCTTCCAAGCACTGGAGGATGGAGAATATCTTTTCAATGGAGTTAATACATTGTTCCACGAGGAGGGGATTAAAAGATCCTCTAAACATGGGAGGCCTTTGTCGCATCAAGGACTCTATGGAAACTTGATCTTTCCATGGAGGAGGAGGGCATTCCACCTGATTCAAGTTATTATTCATAACTCGATCCAGCTGAGCAAGTATTGTCATGAAGTTTTGAGCACCCGCTCCTGTCATATCAGGAATATCATTAGAGAAATCTTCACATTGCCTCTCAGATTGGTTGTCGGAACGTTTTCTTCTATTTCCCTCCATGAACTAAGAAAAAGAACATATAATTAGACGTCTTGAATACTTATATATTGAGAATAAAAAAAATAAAACATTGAACATAGAAGGATAAACTTATAAAGAAGAGGTATATCCTAACTTGTGATTCCTTAGGTTCAAATCTAGGTTATCCTCAATCTATTTCTTAACTTATATTCTTATGGTCTTTTTTTATCCCTTAATAATGGTTTGTACTAAGCTCGTCAATCTACCAAAGAATATCCCCCGGGAGTGTCGTAACCAAGAGTGCAGGAAGGCCCATTGTCATGCACTAGTTCTCGTTCGAGTCTAGATCAAAGCGGTGTTTTAGGTTTTACCCCTAGATACATATGTGCAAGAGCTACCTCTACCTGCTTGTATCCAAACAGGGATATATTTTCTTGATAAACCACTTACTCAATACTCACCAAAATTTAGGAATGTTTTCTAATAATTAGTCTCATCCCTAAGGTTCTCACTAAGGTGATATATTCCTAATATCCAAAAATAACTAGACCATCTTTTGATATCAACTGTAGCTACCCAAGCCTTTTATATATAATATTACATGATTTTAAGCATATTTATACATTAGCGCACAAGCCAAGGATCATTAAGTCTAGTGTCTTGGAAGACTAGGTACATATAACATAAACCATGGGGCTAAAAAACACTTCTTTATTTAATCTTCATAAATATCTCCTACTTCCTTTGAACCCTTACATCTGCATAGGGTACCCTGGGGAACACATGAACAAAGGGGTGAGCTAAAAAAGCCCAGTAAGGTAATGAACATAAGGATACATCTTAATCACATGAGTTAGGAGGCATGACATAAAGATATCCAAAGCATGGAACATATGAAATCATATCATATAAGAATGGAATCATATAAACATGGAATTATATAAATTTAGAAGAATCATAAAATATTTCTTTAGTATGGTTCAAGGATAACTGCCAATCCTGTTTCCCATTTTAGTACGGGTCAAGGCTAACCGCCAATCCCATTTCACATCGCATCTCAAAAGAGATAACTTTACCCAATGCATTGGAGCACAATCTGGGCACACCCATATCAACATTTTCATTAGTATTCATGCCACATAAATATTCTTACTACATATATAATCATACATAATCAACCATACATAAACTTAAGGGTGCCCATGGAAAGAATTAGGTACCACAATCATGACATAAATCATAACCAATGGGCGTATCGCGAAAGTGTCCATGAAAGGAAAGGATTAGAACATATATGGAAGTTCATAGGGTAAAATGGTCATATAACATGGTAAGTGGTGTCAAACATAAGTGACAACATATAAGAAATGTATTTTAGAAACATTATCATTAAAACATTTTTGTGCGGTTTTAAAGAAAATACTATAGTGCTTTTAAAATAGAAAAGAGGAAAATCTTTTATATAAATCTAGAATTGAACCAAGAAGATTTTAATAATAAAAATACCGATTTTATAAATACAATGGTGGCTTAAAACCTAGGATAGTGTGAACTTGAAATTGGGTAAAAATTTGGGAAGTGACTTTAAAACGAGTGTGCTTATTGGGAAGTATCAATGATGGATTCACTTAAAAGCATGTATATCCCAGAAATATAATGAGAGATTAATCTTAGAACATGAGTTTCGATCATATAAAAATAATGTAGAAATTTACATAAAAATAAAATACAACTATATTTTGGTAAAAAGAATGATAGAGCAACCCGAAGGAAAAAAGAAGTTCAGGTATAATTCATTACGGTTTATCAGCATGGTATCGGTTGTAACAAAGAGGGATTGATGAGAGAGATAAAGGGTTTCTCATAACTTATAAAAAAATTAGGTTAGTATGGATGAGGTGTGAAAACATACCCCATTATTTGGGATTACACATAAAAAGCATAGCATAGAAGACAATCTTTATTAAGAGAGAAATGGAGAGGATCCCTTACCTTAAATCCGTTGGTGTTCTCCAATTATTATTAAAGACCTTAATGAACAAATTAGGCTTATTAATTCATCAGTACAGAACCTATTTTATATTTAATTGATTTATTACAACCATTTTTAGTCTATTCAAGTCCTTCTTGATTAGTTATAAGGTTCAATTTCATTTTTCAGGCTCGTTTGTTTACTTGGTTTTAAAAGATCGGTTCACTTATATTCAAGTTTAAATAAACATGAAAGATGTAAGTGGTTGTCCAGAAATGAAGTTATATGCTATTAGTTAACATCTAGGATATTACATGGTTTTAAATTTAATTTTATTACTTAGATTGAAGTCAAACTATTATATAAAACCATGGTGACAACCGTTTTTGTTAATCGGTGGGTTTGATTACAAAGAACATGTTTTTTCTTTATAACTTAATACCATTTGTAAAAAAGGATTACAGAAATAAAAATAGGATATATTACATATATAATAATCTGGTTCAACCATAACACAAATGTTTTCCGGACCAGAATTAAATATTATAATAGAAATTGATAAATTGTTGTCCTTGAATGTGCAAAATTAGCACATCTCAACGGTGCTTTCATTTCTTTCAAATAAAAGGTGGGGAAAAGAGAGAAGATAATGAAATATCCCATTAGTATGAAAAAATTACAGTACATGTATGTTACTAGATTTATCATACTATTTGGGTGAAGGGAGGTGAGGAAATAATACAAAAATAAAATAACTTAAAAGAAATGAAGGAATTGGAAAGAGAAATTTACCTCTTGAGACTTCCTCCTTTGAGAACCTCTTAAGGGGAGAGGTTTTGGTATTTTAAAGAGGTTGGGAGATTTTGTATGTGGGGGGACCTTGGGGAGATATTTGGGAAGAATATTGGCAAGGCACAAGGCTTGAGAGGAGTGAAGAGAAGAGGTAGTGAAGGGGGGTTTATAGTGGAGGAGAGAGGGGATTTCTCAATATAAAATTCATTAATTTATTATTTCCCCACAAAAAAGGAATAGTGAATCTTCCTTAACCAAGAATAGTAATTGTATCATATGATCCCGAACTAATTGGTCTCACATCATCAGAACTTCATCAATGACTCAATAAATCTATTATTTAGCATTTATTGTAAATTATCGTATTTTTACTATTCATCAAAAATTCATGTATTTCAGAAAAAACTCAAAAATTCACCCTAACCATTTTTTGACGTGTAAAATCCAAAAATGAAGTCCATTTTTCAAAAATAGTTTTCTAAATATGATTATTTAAATATTTAATTAAAATCATAATATATTATCAAAACCAGTTTTAAAACATTCATTTACTCATTCTAAAATATAGGTATATCATACTTTAAACTTGAATAATATTTATATATTATGATAGGTAAAATAACTATTCATTTGGGTATATCACTATTCATAAGGGTATGTTACTATTCATTAGGGTAGGTTACTATTCACCAAAAATTAAGTTTTCCTTATCAGACTCCAAATAACTTATTAACTACAACTGTGTATGTTGGATTTTTGAAATTCCAAACACAGAAGTGACAAACTTATGTTTAAAAGTCACTTAGCACTTAGTAGTTCATTATTTTGTGTTTTCATGTGATTTTATGACATCCTTATAAGAAGGGAATTTCCATTGAAAAACAATGGGTCGTTACATTATTTCCCCCTTAATAAATTTCTCCCTTGAAATTCCATCTTACAATCTAAGACGAAAATAGGTGTGGGTACTTTTACTTCATTGCTTACACCAGTTCCATGTTGCTTTTTTGTGCTTATTGTTTCACTATAGTACCTTGACCAGATGAGTAGTCTTTTTGCATAAAACTTTGTACCTACGATCAAAGATCCTCACTGGATTCTCCTCATAAGAGAGATCGCCCTCCAACTATACCACCTCTGAAGAGAGCACATGTGAAGGGTCTGGTATGTACTTCTTTAAAAGGGATACATGAAAGACATCATGTACCTTCGACATGGTAGGTGGAAGTGCCAATTGATATGACATGGCTCCAACTCGATCAAAGATCTCAAAGGGCCTGATGTACTTGGGACTTAACTTCTATTTCTTCTCAAACCTCATGACCTTCTTCCAAATATATATGCATAGAAATACCATGTCTCAAACTTTGAACTCAAGGTCTCGTTGATGGTTATCTGCATAACTCTTGTGTTAACTTTTGCATTCCTTGATATACTGCTCAATGGTTTTCACCTTCTCCACCATTTCTTTGACCATTTCATGTCCTAGAAGCTTATGCTCACCGACTTCGTCCCAACATGCCAGTTTTATACACCTTTTCCCATAAAGGGCTTCATATAGTGTTATTCAAATACTCGAGTGGAAACTGTTGTTGTATGAGAATTAAACCAGTGGAAGATGTTGGTCACATCCTCCTTTGAATTCCATAAAAAATTCTCTCAACATGTCTTCCAGTGTCTGAATAGTTCTCTTAGGTTGGCCATCAGTTTGAGGATGATAGGCTGTACTGAAGTTTAGTTCAGTTCTTAGAGCATGTTGGAGAATTTTCCAGAACTTCGAGGTGAATCTCGGATCACGATCGGATACAATAGATAGTGGTACTCCATGTAGCCTTACCACTTATTTGATGTAAATCCATGAAATTTGATCCAATGATAAGTCCTCTTGAACCACGATAAAGTGATATGTCTTTGTAAGATGATCCAAAACGACCCATATAGCATTATTTCCTATGGATGTCCTTAAAAGTCCAGTGAAAAAGTCCATGGTACTGTTCTCCCACTTCCATGATGGTACGAGTAGTGGTTGCATCATCCCCTTATACTTTTGTCTCTCATCCTTCACTTGATGACACACCAGGTGGTTCTTTTACGTATATTCAGTAATCTCCCTTTTCATTTTGTCCCACCAAAAGTTTTCTCGGAGATCTTGATACATATTTGTGCTCAATGGGTGGATAGAGAAGGTTGAGCTATGTGTGTCACTCAGAAGATCCTTCTTTATATCTAGATCGTATGGTACACATAATTGTGACCCAAATCATACAACTTATTCCTCATCAATTTTAAAATTATAGGATTCCCCTTTTTTAACAGCTTCCACCCTTTTTAGAAGTTCCACATCCTTTCTTTGAGCATCCTTTATTTCCTCCAAGTGGGATGGTTGAGAAATCATTTGAGAAAGGATTGATGATGTTCCTCCCTTAATGATTTCCATGTCCATCCTTTGAAAATCTAAGAAGATCGGATCCTTTTAAATTCTCATCATTGATAAAGATGCAGGATCCTTTCTACTTAGAGCATCTTCCACCTTGTTTGCCTTACCAGGATGGAAGTGGATTGAGCAGTCATAATCCTTGATGAGCTCTATCCATCTTCACTGGTGCATATTAATCCCTTTCTATGTGAATATATATTTGAGACTCTTGTGGTCAGTATATATCTCACACTTCTCCCCAAAGAGATAATGACACCAGATTTTCAAAGCAAAGATCACCACCACCAACTCCATATCATGCGTGGGATAGTTTTTCTAATGTATTTTCAGCTACCTTGAGGTATAGGCTATAACTTTATCATTTTTCATTAGCACACAACCTAATCCTTTCTTAGAAGTGTCACTATACACCACAAAGAGTTCTCCACTTGAAGGGAGTGTGAGTACTGGTGCAGTGATAAGCCTCTTTTTCAGCTCATTGAAACCGTCTTCACATTCCTGAATCCAGAAAAACTTTACTCCCTTCCGTGTCATCTTGGTCATTGGGTTTGACAATTGTGAAAAGTACTTCATGAATCATCGATAATACCCAACTAGACCCAAAAATCTGCAGATCTCCGTTATAGAAGTTGTCATGGGCCACTCTTCAATTGCCTTCGTATTGGAAGGGTACACAGATATCCCCTTACTGGTGATAACATGCCCTAAGAATAATACTTCCTCCATCCATAACTAACATTTACTGTACTTTTCATACAGCTTCTCCCTTTGGAAAGTCTTTAACATAGTTTTCAAATTCTCCTCATGTTCCTCCTTTCCCTTGGAGTATATCAAAATATCATCAATAAAGACTACCAAAAATTTGTCGAGGTAATCTCTAGAGAATTTATTCATTAAATCCATGAAAATTTTTGGAGCATTAGTGAGTCCAAAGTTCATCACTATGAACTCATAGTGTCTATAACTCATTCGAAAGGTAGTATTGGGAATATATTCTTTCCTCACCTTTAGTTGGTGATATCCCAACCGACGTTCAACCTTATATAAATAACTGGCCCCGTGAAGCTGATCGAACAAGTCATTTATCCGTGGAAGGGGATACTTGTTCTTTATCATGATTTTATTGAGCTCACAATAATCAATTCAGAGGCGCATTGATCTGTTGTTCTTATTGATGAAGAGGACTGGCACACCCCATAGTGAAGCATGCGGTCATATAAAACTCTTCTCCATATTCTTTTGTAACTACTTCTTTATCTCTTCCAAATCTACGATGTCCATTATTTAAGGTGTATTTGAGAAAGGTAGAGATCTAGGGATAAGTTCAATTGAGAACTCAACCTCTCAGTCAGGAGGAAGTCCAGGCAACTCATTAGGGAATACATCAGTGTAATCCCTCATGATGGGCATGTCTTCAAGCATGATTCTCTCCTTTGTCTCAATCATTTGAGCTAGATATGTTTTCTTATAAGGCAACAATATCCACACTTGACACGAATATTCTAAAGGAGATTCATCTTCCTCCTTACACTTGTAAACAATCGGAGGATGGTTTGGGATGTGAAAAGTGATCTCCCTTTCCCGACAGTTGATGTTGGATTTGTATAAAGATATCAAATCCAAGCCCAAGATAGCATCGAACTCCACTAAAGGAAGTATGAAGAGATTTTCTGGGAGGTTCAGTTCACAAACATTAACCACGGAGGAGTTATAAACCATGGACACAATAATTTTCCCACTCTCTTTTCTCACAGATAACTTTTCTGCCAAATTTTGAGGTGGTGTTTGAATAGTTCTTCTAAACATGCAAGATATGAAAGAATAAGTAAAACCAAAATCAAATAGTATGTTTGCAATTCTTTAATGAATAACTAGTGTACTTTTCACCACATAATTTTTCAGCTCCACCTTAGTAGTAGTGATAGTGTAAGAGCTTCCTTGTTGCCTTGGAGGTTGTTGTTTATTGCCTCCAACAACCCTCGACTTAGGGAAATTGTTCACATAATGCACATGCTCCTTACTGTTGTAACACTGCACTGCAGGCTGAGTGTTGAATTGAACCTTCCTTTCTTCTTCCTAGTTAGTGGGATTATTTATATCCTGGTGTAAGTTCTTCGAAAAATGACCACACTTTTGACATTTGAAGCATTTCTTGGATCCCTTTATATAGTTACCAGGATGCTTCTTCCCACAATTTTTTCAAGGGTAAAAGTCAGTCTTCTTTCCATCATGGGATTTTTTTAATGAACCACCCATGTTGTTCTCCATTTTCCTCTTCTTTTCACTGGGCCCACGAGACCACTGAGAGTCTCCAATATCTATTTCAACCTTGAGGGCACAACAGACAATCTACTCATAACTGTCAAAGTCTTTAATTGCCAACGCTTTTTGTAGACATGGCTTTAGTTCACTAAATAAGTGATCCACCTTTCTTTCGGTGTTCATGACAAAGCCAGAGGCGTACCTTGCAGGCCTGGTAAATTTTGCTTCATACGCCCTGATGGACTCATCTTCCTTCTTCTCAAGTTTGAGGAACTCTCTTTCTATCTTTAGATGAAGGGTTCGAGGAAAATATTTGTTGAAAAACATCCTCTTTAATTCCTCCCAATCTATGGAATTAATTTCCTCTTAGGACATTGTATTCTTGATCAGTGTCCACCACTGATCAGCTTCCACCTCAAAACGATAGACTTCCAGTACCACCTTCTCTTCTTCCAAGAACTAGAGGATGGAGAATATCTTTTCAATGGAGTTAATCCATTTTTTCATGAGGAGGGGATCAGAAGATCCTCTAAACATGGGAGGCCTTTTCCGCATGAAGGATTCTAGGATAACTTGATCTTTACGTGGAGGAGGAGGGAATTCCACCTGATTCAAGTTATTATTCATAACTCGATCCAGCTGAGAAACTACTATCATGAAGTTTTAAGCACCCGCTCCCATCATATCAGGAATATCATTACAGAAATCTTCACATTTCCTATAATATTGGTTGTTGGAACGTGTGCTTCTATTTCCCACAATTAACTAAGAAAAATAATGTATAATTCGGGATCATGAATACTTATCTATTGAGCATAAAAAATGAAACTTTTAACATAAAAGGATAAACTTATAAAGAATAAGTATATCCTAACTTGTGATTCCTTAGGTTCAAATATAAATTATCCTCAATATATTTCTTAACTTATATTCTTATGGGATTTTTTTGTCCCTTAATAATGGTTTGTACTAAGCTCATGAATTTCTCAAAGCATATCCCCCAGGAGTGTCCTAACCAAGAGTGCAGCAAGGCCCATGTCATGCACCAGTTCCCGTTCAGGTCTAGCTCAAAGTGATGTTTTTGGGTTTTACCCCTAGATACATCAGTGCCAGAGCCACCTCTACCTACTCATATCCAGATAGGGATGTATTTTCTTGATAAACCACTTACTCAATACTCACCAAAATTTATGAAGATTTTCTAATACTTAGTCTCATCCCTAAGGTTCTCACTAAGGTGTTATATTCCTAATCTCCAAAAATAACTAGACCATCCTCTGATACTAACTACAGCTACCCAAGCCTTTTATATATAACATTACATGATTTTAAGCATAGTTATACATCAGATTACAAGCCAATGATCGTTAAGTCTAGTGTCTTGGAAGACTAGGTACATATAACATAAAAACATGGGGATAAAAAAACCCTTCTTTATTTAATCTCCATAAAGAGATCCTAACTTCCTTTGAGCCCTTACATGTGCATAGGGTACCCTGGGGAACACATGAACAAAGGGGTGAGCTGAAAATCCCAGTAAGGTATTGAACATAAGGATACATCTTAATCACATGAGTTAGGAGGCATGACATAAAGATATCTAAAGCATGGTACATATGAAATCATATCCTATAATCATCGAATCATATAAAGGTGTAATCATATAAATGTATCAGAATCATAAAACATTTCTTTAGTAAGGTTTAAGGCTAACTACCAATCCTGTTTCCCATTTTAGTATGGTTCAAGGCTAACCGCCAATCTCGTTTCACATCACATCTCCTGAGACTTAACTTTACCCAATTCATTGGAGCGCTATCTGGGTGCACCCATCTCAATATTTTCATGAGTATTTGTTCCACATAAATATTCTTACCACATATATAATCATACATAATCAACCAAACATAAACATAAGGGTACCCATGGAAGGAATTGGGTACCACAATCATGACATAAATCACAACCAATTGGCGTATCGCGAAAGTGTCCATGAAAGGAAAGGATTAGAACATACATGGACTTTCATTGGGTAAAATAGTCATATAACATGGTATGTGGTGTCAAACATAAGTGAAAACAAATAAAAAAAATGTATTTTAGAAACATTAGCATTAAAACATTTCTGTGCAGTTTTAAGGAAAATACTATAGAGATTTTAAAATAGAAAAGAGGAAAATATTTTATATAAAACTATAAATTAACCAAGAAGGTTTTCATAATAAAAAAACTTATTTTATAAATACAATGTTGGTTTAAAACATAGTATAGAGTGCACATGAAATTGGGTAAAAATTTGGGAAGTTCCTTTAAAACGAGTGTGCTTATTGGGAAGTATCGAGGAGGGATTCACTTAAAAGCATGTATATCATCGAAAGAAAATGAGAGATGGATCTTGGAACATGAGTTTGGAGAATATAAATATAATGTATAAGTTTTAAATAAAAATAAAATACAACTACATTTTGGTAAAAATAATGATAGAGTAACCCGAAGGAATAAAGGAAGTGCAGGTATAATTCATTATGGTTTATCGGCATAGTGTCGGTGTAACTAAGAGGGATTGGTGAGAGAGATAGGGGTTTCTAATAACTTATAAAACATTAGAGTAGTATGTAGGAGGTTTTAAAACATACCCCATCATTTGGGATTACACATAAAAAGCATAGCATAGAGGACAATCTTGATTAAGAGAGAAATGGAGAGAATCCCTTACCTTAAATCTGTTGGTGTTATCCACTTGTTATTAAAGACCTGAATAAAAAAATTAGGCTTATTAATTCATAATTCCATAACCTCTTATATATTTAATTTATTTATTAAAACCCTTTTTAGTTCATTCAAGGCCTTCTTGATTAGTTATAATGTTCAATTTCATTGTTCGGTCTTGTTTGTTTACTTGGTTTTAAAAGATCAGTTCACTTATATTCAAGTTAAGATAAGCATGAAAGATGGAAATGTTTGTCTAGAAATGAAGTTATATGCTACTAGTGAACATAAAAGATATTACATGGTTTTAATTTTAATTTGGTTACTTAGATTGAAGTAAAACTATTATATAAAATCATAGTGACAACTGTTTTTGTTAATCGGTGGGTTTGATTACAAAGAACATGTTTTATCATTATAACTTAATAACATTTGTACAAAAGGATTACAGAAATAAAAATAGGATATATTACATATATAATAATCTGGTTCAACCATAACACAAATGGTTTCATGACCATAATTAAAGATTATAATAGAAATTGATAAACTGTTGTCCTTGAATTTTCTAAATTAGCACATCTCAAACAGTGCTTTCATTTCTTTCAAATAAAAGGTGGGGAAAAAAGAAAAGATAATGAAATATCCCTATAGTATGAAAACATTCCAGTACATGTATGTTACTGTATTTATCATACTATTTGGGTGAAGTGAGGTGATGAAATAATACAAAAAGAAAAGAACTTAAAAGAAATGAAGGAATTGGAAGGAGGAATTTACCTCTTGAGACTTCCTCCTTTGAGAACCTCTTAAAGGGAGAGTTTTTGTTATTTTGAAGAGGTTGGGAGCTTTTGGACATGGGGGAGGACCTTGGGAAGAGATTTGGGCAGTATTGGCAAGGCACAAGGCTTGAAATGAGTAAAGAGAAGAGGGGGTGAAGGGGGGTTTTATAGTGGAGGAGAGAGGGGATTTGTCAATATAAAATTCATTAATTTATTATTTCCCCACAAGATAAGGAATAGTGAGTCTTCCTTGACCAAGAATATTAATTTTATAATGTGATCCTGAACCAACTGGTCTTACATCAGTATAAAATCATCAATGACTCAATAAATCCATTATTTAGCATTTATTGTAAATTATCGTATTTTTACTATTCATCAAAAATTCAAGTATTTCAGAAAAATCTCAAAAATTCACCCTAAAAATTTTTCAATGTGTAGAATCCAAAAATGAAGTCCATTTTTCAAAAATTGTTTTCTAAATATGATTATTTTAATATTTAATTAAAATCATAATTTATTATCAAAACCAGTTTTAAAACATTCATTTACTCATTCTAAAATATAGGTATATCATACTTTCAACTTGAATAATATTTATATACTATAATATTTAAGGCTACTATTCATTAGGGTATATCACTATTCATAAGGGTATGTTTATATTAATTAGGTTAGGTTACTATTCAACAAAAATTAATTTTTCTTATCGGACTCCAAATAACTTACTGATTACAACCGTGTATGTCGTATTTTTAAAATTCCAAACATATAAGTGAAAAAATTATGTTTAAAAGTCACTTAGCACTTATTAGTTCATTATGTTTTGTTTTCATGTGATTTTATGACATCTTTATAATAAGGTAATTTCTATTTAAAAACATTGGGTCGTTACAATAATGATATGATAAGGTTATAATGAATATAATCTTGTATTTTTTTAGAAGATTTGTGTACAGTATGTGAAGAATAGATTCATGAGATAATAAGTAGAGACTTATTACTTGTATTTATCTACTAAAATATATCTCATGAAATTCCATACAGTCATTGATATACTTATGGTTGTATAATTATTATCAACCCTTTTACCTAAGTTTGGTGAGATACCTAACATGATAACCTTCATACTTTTATATCCTACTTATACAAGTCTATATATTAACTTAACTAATACAGGGGTGGTTGGGTATGTTGTTCATCATGTTGTCAGTTGGAGTGAAACCAAGATGGGGTATGTCCACTTGTATGACAAGTTAAATACATCTAGCCCTTGATTTAAAAGGACTGAGTAAATTCATGGCCATGCTTAGTTGTTTCACATATGATGTGTACAACTACTTAAAGGAATGAAAAGTGATGTATTCATCGAATTGTCGGTCTTTTTTAAGGAATCCAAATACAATGACAGGCCAATACTAGATTTACAAGTTCCATGTCTGGTGGTCGCTCGATGTCATGGAGAAAGGTATTATATAGGTATACATACGATGTAGATAATATATCATGTGGTGGACATGTTCATATATAGATATGAGTATATTTGATAGTGATAACACTAGACCCCTTAGTATCTTGAATAGAACAAATTATTTACTAAAGGTCATTATTTGCTTACATCTTTGAAATTGGGATTTTATATTTGTTTTCAACACTATTAAGGCTCGTAGGGTCACACAGTTTGGACCTTGGATAAGGATAATTTTTTGGATAATTTTTTTATTAAAAATGAATAGATTTTAGTGAAAAAACATATTTGAAGGAGTTTTTATGAATTCATAAAGAGTTGTGAATTTTTACAAAAATTCCTAATGGTATTTTAGTGACAGTGGGGGATTATTGTATATACGCTTAAATGTACATTCATGAGATGCATGTATACATGAAAATGATTCATTAGATAAATAAATAAATATATATATATAATTATAATTATATTACATATATAAGTGTACATTTAATACATGCATGTAATGCGTGTATTTTTCATGCATGTGATGCATGAATATGATATAATATATATATATATATATTATTTATATCTCTAAAATGGTTTATTTATTAGTTATAATTCATTATCAATAGATTAAAGGATTTTTATTAATTCATTGAAAACATTCAATGAATTATACCCAACAAACATAAGTGTATATGATGTGTTATGAAGTGGGAGAAATAGAATTTTCCTATATATGAGGTTGAGATCCTCTTCTTTTGTGGGTGCCTTGTGTGATTTATATGAGACTCTAAAAACTCTCTTCCTCTTGATACTCTATTTATCTCATTTGAGAAGGTGCTAGCACCCATTCAATATTTCAGTATCCCCATTAAGAAGTCATAGATCCATTGGTGGTGTGTCACCTTAGAGATAGTGTGAATTCATTCACTGCTCCTTGTGAGCTCCCTCAAGCACACTCCATCAAAGGATGAAGATGGAAGCTGCTACAACTCATATTTTCTAGGTACTCTATTTTCTGATAATATTAACATATTGATTTCTTAAATAAAGATTTCCTGTGTTTTTGGGTTATCTTGCACTAAAATTTTTCATTAGATGATCATATGAAATCCATCACTAGGTATATCCCCTTACTGAATAGTTTATATAAAATTTTTTCACTTTTCCATTGAACTACATCCCAAATCCTATTGGGTTTTGAAGAAAGTAAACCTGTAATTTAGTAAGGATGGTGAACTATAAATATCCAAATAATGGAACTAGAGGTTCTAAGGGGGGGAACATATGAGAACTCCCTATTATATAAGAAAATTTCCATAAATATATATGATAGATACATTCAAAAAAGATACTTTAAAGTTGGATACAAAGTTTTTTTATTCTCTTCAGGATAAAACTCAGGTCTAGTAAGCTTCATTCCAAATAGACTAGACCCTTTACAGTGACTAACACATTTCTATTTAGTGTGGTTGAGATAAAAGGAAGTGAATTATAGAAACCTTTTAAGGTGAATGGGTATTAGATAAAAGAGTTTCAGGAGGATTTATAGAAGGAACCAATAGAGGAATCTAAACTCCTCTTTATTGAATGTGAATAAAGAACTATGAGGTTATCTATTTCATTCAAACTAGTGTAGACACTCAAATTCAGTTTTTCTTTATAAAGACCCTACATTTTCTTACATAATTATTACATCATTTTAAAGATAAAAAACTTCATAGTGTTACAAGTCCTGGATCCAAAGGTTTAGTGTCCTGGAAAAAATAGGACCATACATAACTTATACATAATAAAACATCAATATTTATTTAATATTATCTTCCTTATCCTTCTAAATCTCACATTCTCTTTAGTACATCTATTCATATGAGGATATACATTAAAGAAAGGGGTGATCTAAAAGCCTAGTATGAGGATGAATAAGGACATGAATCAATATAACATGAGTTGGAGTAATCATAATCATCATAACATTAGCATATGAGCATTATCATAATCATGATAGTAAACATTAGATAATGGAATGGAAAGTAGAAATGCATAAAAATGAAACATCATGTCTTAGTGGTCAAATATCACACATAGTTGTGAAAAAATCTAGCATCATGTTCACACATAAAATATGTTCATAAACATAACATCATCATTGTGAAAAAAGATAGCATCATGTTCATGCATATTTCAAATTATCTTATGAGTTACATCACATTACTCAAATCATTGGAGGGATATGTCATTTTAGGCTCACTCATCACATCATAACATTTACATAATCATACATGCCACATATAACTTATAACAATCATAGTAATAAAATAATACATGGAAAGGAATGGGTTTCATAATAATTTCATAAAGAATACATTAATTTATAAAATTTAGGGTTCATAAATGAAAAAGGTAAATCAAACTTGGTAAAAGAATCATCAATCTTGAGTGAAGAAAAAACCATCTCAAGAGGAGTCAAGATGTGTTTTGAAAAGAATATTTCTTTTGGAAAATCTATATATTTGTCACAAAAATAAGTTGGAAACATATATATCCTCTAAAAGAATAAGTAATAAAAATGATATTATATTTAAGGAACATTAAAGTAATATCAATACTTAAATTTGGCATGAAAGAGGTATAACCCAAAGAAAGGGAGTTGGGTTCAAGAATCCCCTCACCTTATGTCTGAATGCATTGTTCACTTGAACTTGATATCCTGGATAATAAAATTAGATTCATTAATTTCTAAACACAAAACCTTTTATACATTTATTTTATTTATTACAATTTTATTATGTTCTTTTGTGTCTATTTTGATGAGTTATAGAGTATAATTTCATCATTCTGGGAGTGTTTGTTTTCTTGGTTTTCGTGAATGGTTCACTTGTATACAAGTATGAATGTTCGTTTAAAATGAGAATAATTATATAGAATTGAAATTATATTTTATTAATTCAATTCAATAATTTCATATGGTCTTATATATAATTTGTTTTATATGAGGATGATTCATTAGATAAAATGTTAATGATAAATTTTTAGTTTATTTAAGCAGTTTTCCATCCATCACGAAATAATTTTGTTTTATTAAATATTATTTTATAAAATATTTAAGGAACATTAAAAAAGTTATAATATGGATATTAAAATCTTTTTTAACCATAATAATGGTTTTATGACCAGCATTGAAGGTGGTAATGGAAAATGAAAACTCGTCGTCCATGAAGGTGGTGAATCAACATATCACGGAAGATATTTTCATTTTTATAATAAAAAGAGAGGAGAAGAGGTTTGATGATGGATATTACATTAAAATAATATAATTAAATTATATATATGATACTATATTTATCATTCCTGTTTTTATAGTGTAGGTCAGGTGAGAATAGGAAAATAAAATAAATTAAAAGAGAGCGAAGGAGGATTTTACTTCTTGAATATCTTCTCCTTGAGAACCTCATAAAGGCACTAGGGTTTAGTCTTTTTTTATACTATAAGATCCTAGATGTGGTTAAGATTCTTGGGAAGTAAATTGGGTAGAATTTATATAGTATTAAATTCTTTTAAGGTGTAACGAGAAGAGGTGGTGAGGGGTGGTATTTATAGGGGAGGAGGGGTATTTTAATTATTATATTCGTTAGTTTATTATTTTGGATTAAGACTATCAATAGTGTTCATAATTATGAATTAAAATATTAAATAATTAATTATAGTTCTATATTATTGTTCTTACATCATCCATACATCATCCATGACTCGAAAATTCTTGTATTTATCTTATACCATAAATTACTGTATTTTACTATTCACCAAAAATTCAACTATTTTAGAAAAAACCCAAAAATTCACCCTAACCATTTCTTTATGTGTAGATTTTATAAATGAACTCAATTTTATGAAAATAATTTTCTAATTTTGATAATTTTAATTTTTATATAAAATCATCATTTTTTTAAAAAAAATAATGATTTTAATATTATAATCAATATTTTGACCCTTTGAAAAATTAATTAAGGTCACATAAAATTATATTATAATTATAATATGACATAATATTAATTTTTGAATCTATTTTATGAAAATAAATTTTCTTTTAAATCATTATATTAATTATAAATTTGTAAATAAAAAATTATGTTTTACAAAATTACCAACACTTAATTTATCATTTTTAAAATATTTATTTACTTATACCATGATATAAATATATGATATTTTAATTTATAAGATAACTTTATTTTATTTATACTTTCATAGATGATTTTTCTATTCTATTGGATGGATTGCTATACCTAATGTCCATGTTACTATTCCAACAGTCAGGTTACTATTCCATCAATATATGTTCCTTAATTTCTATAAATACCACTTATTTCATTCTTAAATTATGAGAATAATTTTTTTTATTGGGTTCTATATGCTATGTATGTGTTTTATACCATATAACATAATTATAATTAGATAAATTTCACTGATAAAATTATAGGTTGTAACATTCATAATTCATTTATAGTTACATATAGAAATAAATTGGAAGTGGTGTTTGAGATAAGTGTAGGAAAGGAAAATTTATCTTAGGATGGTTTTCATTTATTTTAATATGTCTATGGTTGGAAATAAAAAAAAATAAAACCTTTTTATAACTTTACCCCCCCCCCCCCACTGCTGAAAGGAACAAATAACCAAGTTACATTGGGGACCATAAAAACTCTTTCCTTATAACTATGGAAAGAATTATGATATAGAAACCAAATCCTTTTTACATGTATAATTACATGATTTTTGACATAAATATCCATTAAAATATAACCAAGTGATTAAAAATCCTAGTGTATTTAGAAGATTAGGTATATAAAACAACAACATAAAAATAAAGTGTCTAATTTGTAATCTCCATAATGAGATTCTAAATCCATTTAATCTCATAAAACTATATGGGATA
Source organism: Viscum album (assembly GCA_963277665.1). Taxonomy (NCBI): domain Eukaryota; kingdom Viridiplantae; phylum Streptophyta; class Magnoliopsida; order Santalales; family Viscaceae; genus Viscum; species Viscum album. The sequence goes on from OY728166.1 coordinate 270,077,833, forward strand.
ACCTGGGGAATAAAAATATAAAAGGGGTGGGCTAAAAATCCTATTAAGGTAATAAACATGATAAGGAAGCATAACATGTGAGTCAAAGGTATAACATGATATCATAAAAGCGACTGCTCAAGAGTAATCACCAAGAAGCATAACATAAAGAACATGGTATCATAAGATCATGGAAACATAGGAAATTTGGAAGCAATAAAAAATATTTCATAAGCGTAAGTTAGGTATAACTATCAAGACAACATCATATGGTGTACTGATTCCCTTCATGGATTAGGTTTACACTCCAATCTCATACGAGACATATCATGAGAAAAAAACTTTACCCAATGCATTGGAGTGATATATGGGAGCTCCAATAATAACATATAAATTCTTATGTGTTTCACAAATTAAATCAATCATAATTCATAAACATAATAGTTTCTCATTGAAATATATTGGTTGCATAATCTTGCCTCATTTCATAATCTAAGGAGATTTCATAAAGAATGCATTTGAGAAATGAAAATAATGAAAGTATTATCCCATAAAAGGAAGGTATAATAATATAGGTATATATTTGAGAGGAATATATACAGAATTTAAAAATCATTACATAACATTAAAGATATATTTAAAGTGGTTTATAGAGAAAAAGGTCATAAACTGAAGAAAAAGGGTGGTTCGGAGAGATCCCTTACCTTAACTCTTATATTTATTCTTATGCATTATAAACTCATGTATAATAAATATAGATTTATTATAAATGTATTAAATAACCATACTCATATATATAATACTATATATTATATTATTATAACATGATACCACCCGTTTGTTAACAATTCTTTATTAAAATCACTGTTTCGAGTGATAATTGCTTCATTTTTCATGCATGTTTTGGTTCAAAAGTATTAATATTAATAAATTTATCATGGTTAAATCATATAAAAAATATTAAACATGATATTAATATCATATATATTCTGTATATATATTTATTTTCATCTATATATAGTAGAGATTAAAAAAATTAATTACAATTTTCATGGAGACAGTAAGTCATACGTACGCATTAACGTTGTTTCCATTTTCACTGGATAGGATGAAATAAAGGTAAAGAGTAATTAAAATTTATATAATAATAATAATATCATAAATAATATATATATATATATATTAAATTCATTATTATAACCATCTGTGAGAAGCAATGAGGTAAAATGAATTACATCGATTCATGTGGTGGTAGTCTGCTGTAAAAACCAATGATGATTTCGTTACCCATTGGATGAAAGGGGAGATGTATTTAGGTGATGAAATTAAAATAATAAAATATAATTATATGTAATATAATATTGTTATTATTTAAAAATATTTTAATAATATTTCAATATTTATAAGAAAAATAAAACTAAAACATTCAGTTAAACACTATACCTCGTCTTCAGACAACTTTCTTTTCTTTTAATATTAAACCCTATAAGGTTAGTATTATTTCAAAACAAAGACCTCTAAAACATTTTTATGGATGGTAGTAAGGTATTTTGGTATGTATTTACCAAAATAAAATTCTTTTTAAGTGTGAATAAAATAAGATAGAAGGTTCCCTTTTATAAGTGAGGGGAGAGGCACTCTTAGAATTTTTCAAAATATTAAATTAATATAAATTAAATTTCAATCAAAAAAGGATAAAAACTGATATGATTTGTAACGCCCTGACCCCAGTTACCCAGAGTCGGTGCATTATTGCATAACATTTTCATGATCGCAAAAGATCAAGTCTCGAAAGACCGATTAGTTTAGTAGCCTTGGAAACACTAGATACATTCATAAATGTTACATTACATCATAAAGTGAAAAACTACAATAACATAGTCTCCATTTTCTACACTCATATCCCCTTCAGACTATCCCTGCAGGTCATTCCTAAAATACTTCTTCATATCCTGGAAAAATTAAAACATTGAAAGGGGTGAGCTCAGATGCTCAGTAAGGATAACAATATAGCGGAAGCATTCATAAATAAACATAAACATTTAAGGCAATGTATAACTAAAACAAAAGCCTTTTAAACTTTATCTTCAACATAATATGGCAAAAGTAAAATGAGATAATTCCATTTACTTATTCACATGGATATTCTACTGGTCGAATAATCACATTCAATATCAATAACCACTTTCATAATGATGGAATGCATAATGCCAGACTATCATAACCACATATCCAAGGCCTCATGCCAAGACCACAAATAAGATTTTGTCAAGGCCTCATGCTAAGACACTAGTTTGTCTCATGAGACCTACCGATGCAATTTTTTTAGAAGATACTTACGTTTAAAATTGATCAAATATACTCCAGTGTTTTTTTGAAAACATTATGCAATCTTTTGAAAACAAAATAACTAATTCTGAGACTACTCGACTAATTACAGGCCATGATGGGTCCATGCCCAATCCCTTCCTGTCTACCACACTCGAGAGTCGGGTTTTCTGAAAACATGTTTAAGCTTGCGTTAAATACGTATACATTTGCACTGGATTTCCATATATTTAAGAGAAATATATCTTTTTTGAAATCATTTAAAAATCACATAATTATAAAATAAAACCTTTTGAATAAATGTAAAAGTCAAAGGAGTTTATACACCGTATAAAAGAAAGTTGTGTATAAAACAAAATATGCCTCAATGAATGGAGATTGAGACGAAGTCCCTTATAAAGATCATTTTTAAAATAAAATAGATCTATTATGTGTATTCACTATAAGTACACAAAAATAAAGTAAAAATACAAGATAGTACATAATAATATCATGACATAATTTGAAAGTAGGAGATTAACCCAAAGAACGGAAATTGGGTTAAGAAATTCCCTTACCTTGCGTCCGGTCTTGACTCGACCGTTCTTTAACCTCTTGAATAATAAACTAGAGTTAATTTATAATTTCTTAAGAACATTTTTCAAGTTTTTTATTCCTTTTATATCACTTATTAAAATTTTACGAAAATTATGTAGTCATTTAAGTTAATAACGGTCGTTTTGTCGATCATTGGTACTTAAGTCAACAATAAACTTCTTATAATTACAAGTTGTTTATGTGTTGAAATATCCATTATATCCATAATTATATTCATGATTTAGATATCATATATATCATATATATCCAGTATATACATTCATTTATAATATTACGTAACATTTAGAGGTAAGAAATGAAATGCATCGTTCATGGAGACGGTAAGCCGTACATACGCATGAACGCTACTTTCATTTCTATTTCATATTTAATGGAATTAAATCATAATTATATAAAGTTATAATATAATTCCAGTATAATATAGTGTATAATACCATTTACTCTATCCTTTATACATCCCACATATGGTATTAACGATTCAAATCACTTTGAGGGGGCGGTAGTCTGCACTTCCTAAAATGAAAATATTGCGTTTACCCATAATGGAAACCATAAAGGTATTCCATAAATGAAAAATAAAAAATACTGAGGAAAAAAAAAACATAATATATATCATATATAAAAATAGTTTCATCATAATGGCCACCATTAGAGGTGTTATATGAGTGTTGAACAATCATCGTTTCGTGAGGTAGAAATTCTCCATCCACAGAAACAGTATGTTCTTTAACCATTAGATGTAGGTGTGTGAAAGTATAGCTCAAATACTTCTTATGACAACATCCTAGTATATTGAGGAAACTGGTGTTGTTACAAAAGAAATTAATAAAAAGAGATTAGGGGGTTGGAGAAGAAAAATAAAATAAAAGAACACAAGAGAAGACATTACCTTAAAATCAGGTAACTCTTTTTGATTTGAGCCAAAGGATTCCTTGGGAAGAATTATTCCCAAAGTGAGGCTTCTAGGAGTAAGGGAGGGAAGTGGGGAGAGTATTTGGGCAGAAGTTGGCCGATCCAAATGGCTTGAAGGTGTGAATAAGGTGGTAGAGGTGGGGGCCTTTTATAAGTGGAGAGGAGGGGCACTTTTGGAAAGTAATGAAATGTTATTTTATTATACAATTCTTTTCAGATTATAAAGGTCCCAAACTTGTATAATTAGAGGATAAGGTGATAAGGGTTATAAATATACTCATCCAATAGGTTTTTGACAAGTTTAAGCCTTGGATTTTACATTATCTTTTCATTTTATTTAAATCGTTAATTAATCAGGTAATCGCTGCATCATCATGGTGTCATAAATAATTTAATTTATTTAAGGTCTAAAAATTATAAAAAAAATATCATGATGTATTAAATCTTTTTATCTTTCTAATTAATATTTATAGTCAAAAATATGACTTTTATAACCCCATTTAAAAATTATTTTAGTAAAATAACTTATATTTGTGACATTTTTATTTTAACTTTAAATAAAAGTTATTTATGTCATTTTCCAACCAAAGTGGCTCCATGGGGTCCCCAAGTTGACCCATGGATTGTCTTGGTCGGCCATGACTCATCCAATAGGAGTAGGAAAAGTTTAAAGGTCATTTCATATTTTTATAATATCATTTTTACCTTAAATTTCACTAATTACCTTTAATCGCGATTAATTAAACTTAAAAGTTACTATTCACCAAAAAAATATTTTTATCCCATTTAACCAAATTTTACTTCCTAATGACAACCATGTATGTCATATTTTTGAAAATCAAATCATAGAAGTGGTAATGTTTCATTTAAACGAAAAATCAGTTTTTTAACTACCACTTAGTGGTTTCACTATTCATCAAAAATTGAAGTTTTTCAGAACAATGCCAAAATTTCACCCTAAGCTATAATTGATATTCCGAATTCAAAAATGATGTCTATTTTACAAAATTCCAAACATATAAGTTGCATTAATTAATTTCATAATTAATTCCCGTTGTCACAACAAATAGCGTGTTTTTAAGAAACAATATATATCAAAAGATTGACAATTGTTTATGTCCAATTTCAAAGTGAAATTAATTCTAATGAACACCATTGGATAAAATGGTAAAAATATATTCTAATTATACTTTAAAACCACTCAATAGTATAATTTATCACTATAAATTATTTTGATCAAAAAATTTGTTTTAAGTATTTTTCACTATTCATAAAAAAATGGAAGTTCTTAGAAAATTACAAAAAATTCAACTTAGGATAATTTCGATATTATGAATACAAAAATGAAGTCCATTTTGAAATATAAAATTTATATAATTTTAAAAAGTGGGTATTACTATTCATAACGGCTACTTTGATTAGTCGCGGTGTGTTAGAACTCGAAGTTACGTACAATGCAAGCTATTGAATTATTGAATGAGAAGCGTATCGTGGAAGCTCGGGGTGTTACATGATTCAAATATATGATGATTATGGGTCTAACTACAATCATAAAATAAAATTTCTACAAGTTTAGATTCATTTTTTACTCTTATCTATTTTTTTAACCCGCATTAACCCTTTTTGACAATTACTACAATAATGAAGTTTTTACTCTTTAAGGGTCAATATAGTTACTATAAATAGATTATTAGTCCAAAATTAAACCATATTTTATATTTTTAAACATATAACAATCACTTTACCTAATATAGTATTTTTATTAATTTTAAATCATTTAATAAAATGTTATTTATTATAAAATCACATTAATGTCATTTTTGAACTATTCATTTAATTTAACTTTAAAAACAACATTATAAAATTTTTATTATAATATAATATATTAAAACCTCTATAATATTTTATTTTAATCTAAAAAATAATTATACATAATAATTCATTCAAATTATGTTACTTTTAACATTTTTAAAATCGTTTATTTTACTTTTTTATCAATTGAATAAATATTGTGTCGGCATTGCATAAGAATTTAAAGTATTTATTTAATAAATTAAAAATTAAAAATTAATCACTATGATAAAAAAACATCTATATTTCAAATAAACCTTTTAAAAGTGAACATATCCTCTGTTTATCCCAATTTCAAAATTTTAGAGATAATAAAACAAAACGAATAATATTTTTTACATATTTACATAAAATAATACAAAGGTAAAAAATAAAATAAATATGGCCCCAAGTTTCCATTTTATCAATACTTTTATGTATATAGAAGAAATAAACTAATATAATAGGATAAAGGAAAGTTTTTTAGTCATTTTTTAGTCCTTATCAAATTATATTTAACCTTAATTAACTGATTTATCCTTACTGTGGTGACAAAAATTTACTAAGGTTACTATTTATAATGACTAAAAATAAAAGAGACCTATTTAAAAAATTTAGGAATCCTGATTAAAAATATGGAATCCATTCTTCAATATTTAAATTATGTAATTGGTACAAGTTAATTTAGTATAAAAATACAAAATTCAATGAAAAACAGTTTTTCAGAAAAAAAAATGCCTTTTAAGTATAAAAAAGTTTTTATACCTAATCCCAGAATAAAATATATTCCAAATACCATAATTGACTTATTTTTAATGAAAATTATCTAATGAAATTTTAAAACTATTCTAAAATATAATTTTACTATGTAAATACCTAAAATTAAAATAAAGTTTCCAATAAAAATTAGTATTTTTCACTATTCATTGAAAAAACTGTCTTTTCATAAATATCCCAAATATTAACCCTAAGATAATTTTAATATGATGATTTAAAAAATTAAGTTCATTTTATAAAATAAATTTTATAAAATTTCTATAAATTAATTATAATATTTTCTCACAAAAATTAATAAAATTATTTTTGAAGAAATTGTCTTTGAAGAATAAAATGACTTTACTAAAAATGAATTCTTGTTTCCTCATAATTAATTAATAAATTTTTATTGAGTAGTTCCTTTATATGTATATTTCATATATTTGTTATTCATATTCATACCATCTAATTTAATGTCTATGTTATATTATAATAACATTTCATGGTTAGTTTAAGCTCGGTGTTGCATGTTGTATACCCTATTGAACCTAGAGTTCTTTTAAAATCTTAGAGTGTTACGTTCTTTCCCAATTATGAAGTTTCACCCTCAAATTTTCATATTTCATACTAAGGTGAAAATATGTGAGTGTACTTATACGTCATGGCTTTATTCGGTTCCCATGTTGCCTCCTTATATTTATGGTTTCACCGTAATACTTTGACTAGGTGATTTTTCTTATTGCTTAGAATTTTATCTCTACAATCCAAGATCTTCAACAGTTGTTCCTCATAATAGATATCATTTTCCATCTGTTCCACCTATGAATTCAGTAAAAGTGAAGGATATAGTATTTACTTCTTGAAGAGGGATACATGTAATATTCCATGTACTTTAGATAATATTATTGGGAGTGCTAATAGATAGGCCACAACTCCAATTTGATCAATAATATCAAAGGGGGTAATGTACCTAGGACTTATCTTACCCATATTCCCAAAAATCATGACTCTATTCCAAGAAAATATATAGAGAAACACATTATATCCAACCTCAAACTCCATGTCTCATCGATGATTGTTAGCATAGATCTTTTTTTGACTCTAAGCAGCCCTGATGTGTTGTTGAATGGTATTGACCTTTTATACCATTTCCTAAACCATTTCAAATCCTAACATCTTGAAATCACTAAATTCTTTCCAACATATTGGTGTTCTACATATCTTCCTATAAAGGGATTCATAAGGAGCCATTTGGATGCTTGAGTGAAAGTTATTATTGTATAAGAACTTAACCAGGGGAATATATTGATCCCATCCTACTTTGAAGTACATCAAGCATGATCTCAACATGTATTCTAGTGTCTAGATTATAAGTCACAATTAATTTCAACACGATATTTAGAACATGTTGGATACTATTCTAGAACATGGAAGTAAATCTTGGATCTCAGTTAGATACAATTGATAGTGGTGTTCCATACAGCCCCACCACCTCTTGGATGTATATCCTTGCAATTTGATCATGTGATAAATCCTATCAAATTGAAATGAAGTTAGCAGTATTTTTAAGACAATACACTATAACCCATATAATATTATTTCCTCTTGATGTCTTTAGAAGACCAGTGAAAATTCCATGATGATTTTTTCCAATTTCTATGTAGTTATGGGTAATAGTTGCATCATCCCCTTAGACTTTTTCCTTTAAAACTTAACTTGCTTACATACCAGACACTTTGATGAATATTTCACAATCTATTTCTTCATATTGTCCCACCAATAGTTCTCTTGGAGATCTTGATACATCTTCATGCTTCCTAGGTGGATGGAGAAGATTGAGCGATATTCAGCATTCAATAGATCCTTATTTACCTTGAATTTTGATTATACACATAGTTATAGACCAAATATTACAACTCAATCTTCATTAATTATAAACTTTGGGCATTTCCCTTTTCTTATAGCTTCAATATTCATTTTAATTTCCTCGTAATCTCTTTTAGAATCCTTTATCTTCACCAGAAGGGGAGGTTGAGTAATCATTTGAGAAAAGAATAATTATATTTCTTAATTAATGATTCCAATGTCTATCATCTTTCAGTCTAAGAATATTGAATCCTTATAAATTATCATCATTTATAAAGTTTTCAAATCCATTCTACTTAGATAATATTATACTTTATTTTCTTTCCCAAGATAGTAATGAATTGAGTAGTCATAGTCATTGATCAGCTCAAACCATATTCATTGGAACATATTAATCTCCTTATTATTTGTCAATATATATTTGAGGGCCTTATGATAGGTATATATTTCAAACCTTTCCTCATAGTGATAATATTTCGATATTTTCAAGGAAAAGATCACTGAATGCAACTCCAGATCATGTTTTGGATAGTTCTACTCATGAACTTTCAACTTCCATAAGGCATAGGCTATCACTTTGTTATTTTTTTTAGTAAATATCCCAAACCCTTATTCTAAGTATCTTTATATACCATCAAAAGTTCCACACTTGAGGGAAGCATGAGGACTGGTGCAATGATAAGAACCTCTTTTTTAATTACATAAAGATCATTTTACATTCACTAGTCTAGACCAAATTTACTCCCTTATGATTTAGATTGGTTATAATGTTTAAAAATTGTGAGAAGTTTCTGAAGAATCATCGATAATGCCTAGATAGTCCAAATAAACTATAGATCGTTAATATCAATGTTGGTCTTGGATAGTCCTTAATTTCATTTATCTTATAAGAGTCTACATATATACCTTATATAGTGATAACATTCCCCAATAATGATGCTTATTTCATATTTAACTCACATTTATTTTACTTTTCTTATAGTTTCTCCTTTCTAAGAGTTTTTAGAACAATACTCAAATGCTTCTAATGCTCCTCCTTTATTTTGGATTATATCAGAATATAATTTATAAAGACTACCAAAAATTTGTTGACGTAATCTCTAAAGAATCTATTAATTAATCCCATAAATATTTTTGGATCATTACTGATTATGAAGGGAATAACTATGAACTCATAGTGTCCATACCTTGTTCTAAAGGCAGTTTTGGGAACATATTCCTTTTTCAACTTTAATTGGTGATATCCTGATCAAATTTCCACCTTATAGAAATATTGTGCCCCATGTAGTTGATTTAATAAGTCATCAATTTGTGGTAGAAGATAATTTTTCTTTATTTTGATTTTATTGATTTCAGGATAATCAATATAGAGGTGCATTGAGTCATCCTTCTTCTTGATAAAGAGGACTGATGCACCCTAAAGTGAAGCACTCAGGTGTATAAAACTCTTATCCATATTCTCTTTTAAATTATTTTTCAGTTCTTCCAACACAACAATTTCCATTCTATAAGGAGTCCTAAATATGGGAAGAGATCCATGTATAATCTTGATCAATAAATCATCCACTCAGTTATGATTAAGACCAATAAACTCTTAGGGGAATACGTTAGAATAACCTCTCACAATGGGAATGTATTCAAGAATGACTCTTTCCTTAGTCACGATAATTTTAGCAAGATATGGTTGATTATAAGGAAAAAATATCCACACTTTTAGAGAAGATTCCAAGTGAGATTTATCCTCCACTTAACACGTGTATATAATCAGAGGATGACTTGGGATGTTAAGAGTGATATCCCTATCCCAAAAATTGATGTTGTCTTTATATATGGATAACAAATATATACCTAATATAGAATCAAACTCCACTAAGGGAAATAATATGATATTTTATGGTATATTCAATCCATAAATATTGACTGGTAAGGAGTTATGTACTTGGGATGCAATAATTTCACTTTTTATTGTATTTATATATAGCTCAACCCCCATGTTTTGAGGTGTTGTTTGAATAGTTATACTAACCTTATGAGATATGAAAGAATTCATAGAACTAGAATCAAAAAGTATATTTTATATTCTTAAATGAATAATTAGTGTACCTATAACCACATCATTATTTAGATCTAATTCAATAGTAGTGATAGCATATTCCCATCCTTTCAAAGAATATCCCCTAATATTTTCAAACCAGATGTGTAGTAAGGCCTCTCTTTCATGCCCCAAGTGATGATCAATTGAATAACCAATTTTCACTTTTCAAAGATATTACCTCTTAGTATAATTGTGCCAAATTCACATCTAATTTTAGTATCCAGTCAAGGATATAATTTCTTTAAAACCACTAGCTCTGTACATCATCAAAATTCTAGGATATATTCCTAAACTTAGACTCATCCCTATGGTTATCAATATAGTATTATTTTATTAATAAAAAAATAACTATACCATTCCCTGATACCAACTATATTAACTCAAACCATTTCACACGTATTATTACAAAATTTTTAAAATAAATATCCATTAAAATACAACCAAAGGATCAAAAATCCTAGTGTCATTGGAAGTTTGTGTACATAAAAAATAAATATGAAAATAAATTTTTTTATTTACATCTCTATAATGGGCTCTAAAATACCTTTGATCTCATAAAAATACATGGTATAACCTAGGGAATACAAAGAAAAATGATTTGAGCTAAAAATCCCGATAAGGTAATAAACATGATGTGGAAGCATAATATATAGGTCAATGGTATTACATTATATCATAAAAGATAAATCTTATTATTAATCACATGGTATCAAGAACATGGTATCATAAGATAAAGGAAATATTTTAAATTTTATAGAAACAAAAAACATGACATAATTATAATTCAAGGTTATCTTCCAAGAAAACATCACATTGTGGATAAAGTCTCTTCGTGGATTAGTTTTACTCTCTAATCCCATACATAATGTCTCATGAGACAAAAACTTTACCCAATTCATTAGAAAATTGTCTTGAAACATCAATCATAACATGTACATGATTATGTGTGCCATGAATGAAATCAATAATAAGATATAAACATAATAATTAACCATGTAAATATATGTGTTGCATAATCTTGCCTCGTATCATAATCAAAGAAGATTTCATAAAGAAGGTATTTGAGAAATAAACATAAGGACTGTATTTCCCCTTAAAATTAAGAGATAATAAGATAGTTATAAATGTGAGAAACATATATACATAATTTATAAGCGTTACATAACATTAAATAGAGAGAGACAGTGAGTTAGAGAGAGAAATGTCATGACCTGAAGAAAAAGGTGGTTCAGGGAGATCCCTTACCTTAAGTATTATCTTTCTTTGTACGTGTTATAAACTCATATATAATAAATATATATTTATTTTACATTAATTATAGAACCATAATCATATATGATTTTATTATAACTTCTTACCACTTTTTATTAATAATTCTTTATTAAAATCATTATCCTAGGTGATAATTGCTTCATTTTTCACTCATGTTTTTGTTCAGCAGTCTCGGTATTTATACATTGATCAGGGTTACATAATATATATAATTTTAAACATGATATTAGTTTCATATATACTATTTATATAAATTATTTTCATCCATATAAGGTATAGATTAAAAAATAAATTATACTATTTATAGAGATGTTACGTCGTATGTACGCATAAACATTGTTTCCATTTTCGATGGATGGAACAAAGTGGTAATTAATAATTTAACTTTAAAAAATAATAATAATATCATAAATAACATATATATTTATTAAATCCACCATTATAACCATCCTTGATAGGTGGTGATGGAGAGCGAATTACATCGGTCTGAGAGGCAGTAGTATGATGTACACACCAACGACGATTTTGTTACCCATTGGATAGAAGGGGAGACGTACGTAGGTGATGAAATTGAAATAATAAAATCTAAGTATATTTAATATAATATTTTTATAATTTCATAATTTTTAAGGACATTTTAATGAGGTAAAAGAATAAATAAATCTAAAACATTTGGTTAATGACTATACCGCGTCTTTGAAAAGCTTCCTTTTCTTTACACCTTGAACCATCTAAGGTTAGTATTCTGCCCAAAACAATGACCTCTAGAATATTGGTAGAGATGTTATTAAGGTATTTGGGTAGGTATTTTCAGAACTGAAAGTTTTTTTAAGTGTGAATAACAGAGTAGATTAGGTTCCCTTTTATAAGTAAGGGGTGGGGCACTCTTCAAATTACATAAAATATTAAATTAATATAAATTAATTTTCATGGAAAAAAGGCTCCAAACTAATATAATTAGAATATAGGATTATTTTAGGTTGAAATGGTATCATAAAATAAAATTTATAAAATTTTATATTATTTTTTTACCCTCATCTCTTTGTTTTAACCCACCTCAACCCTTTTTAACAATTATTGCGATAACAAAGTTTTTACTCTTTATGGGTCAATATAGTTACTATAAAAAAATTAGTCTATAAATAGACCATATTTTAAATTTAAAAACATATATCAATCACTTGTATGGATATAGTATTATTTTTTTGAATTTTAAATCATTTAATATATTATTATTTATTATATAATAACATTAATGTCATTTTTGGAACTATTCATTTAATTTGACTTTGAAAACAACATGAAAATAATGTAATTTAAATATAATACATTAAAACCTATATAATATGTTATTTTTATCTAAAAAAATTGTGGTACACAATAATTCATTCAAATTGTATTACTTTTAACATTTTCTAAATAATTTTTATAATTTTTATATTAATTGAATAAATATTGTTTCATCATTGCATAAGAAATTAAGGTAATTATTTCATCCCTAAAAATTAAAAAAATACCATGATAAAAAAACATTTAGATTTTAAATAAACCATTTATAACTAATAATATCCCATGTTTATCCCTATATCAAAAAATTATAGATAATAAAACAAAGAGAATGTTATTTTTTACTTTTCTTTACATAAAATAATATAAAGGTAAAAATCAAAGAAATGTGGCACCAAGTTTCCATATTTTAGAAAATTGGATAGAAATGAAAATAAATAAACTCATCAGGTAGGATAAATAAAAGTTTTAGGGTCGTTTTTTAGTCCTTATCAAAATAGTTTTAACCTTATTTATCTGATTTACCCTTATCGTGGTGATAAAAATTACTAAGGTTACTATTCTTAAGGTAAAAAAAGGAAATATTTTCCAAATTACAAAATATTGATTCTAAATATGGAATCTATTTTTCAAGATTTATTTTATAGAAGTGTAATAAATTAATTTTAGACAAAAACACAAAACACAATGAAAAACAATTTTTTAGAAAAATGCATTTTATGTATAAAAAGTTTTTAAACCTAATTAAAGTATAAAATTCATTATAAAGACCATAATTAGATTATGTTTAATCACAATTAACTAATTAAAGTTTAAAACTAATTCAACATATAATTTTACAATGTAAATACTTGAAAATAAAATACAGGTTTCAATAAAAATTGCTATTTTTTACTATTCATTGAAAAAATATTCATTTCAAAAAAATAAAAAAAAATAACCATAATATAATTTTAATGTGATGATTTAAATATTGAAAATAATTTAATAAAATAATTTTTTTGAAAATTCTATAAAATAATTATAATACTTTCTCACAAAAAAGTAATAAAATCATTTTTGAAGAAAAGGTACTTAAAGAATAAAATGATTTACTAAAATGGAGTTTATTTTTCTTAAGAATTAATCAATAAAATTTTGTTGAGTAGGACCCTTATATATATATATATATCATAATGTGGTTAATCCTATTCATATCTACCAATTTAATGGCTAGGTTATAATATAATAATATTTCATGGTTTGTTTAAGCTTGGTGTTGTGTATTGTATACGCTATTGAACATAATGTCATTTTAAAATCTCTGAGTGTTACATATAATAGAAAAGAACAAAGTAGAATCAAAATTATAATATGGTGATGCTAAATTTTTTGAACTTAAACTTAGGTAACCTACCCATTGTGATTAATTATCATTTCACAGAACCTCCCTAAATAACATTTGGATAGCTCATGTAAATTGGAGTAAAATAAGTATATGTAAAATAATCTATAAGTATTCCTAAGTAAAAAAAAGAACATTTTTATGTGACTTATCCATTAAATAATAGTTAGAGCGGCATGAGATCTAACTACCCAAGTGTTTCTCCTATGCTCAAACTATTAAAATTAGTCATGAGGGATACGTAGTTGGGTTATTGGTCTAGTGGTTAAGGATACCCCATAATCATACATAAATTAGGGTTCAAACCCTGACTACCCCAAATTTGGGTATTTATTAACGCCCGTTCGGAAAATGTGTAGTGTTCAATTAGGGTATAAGAGTGATCATCGAGGATAAAAACAGGCCATGTGAGAATGACGGATGGGAGGAGTTGGTGTCTTCATATCGGTTGGAGGGATTGTCAGCAAAGGGACCCTCAGTTGGTGTTGGAGGGTGTCGCTCGGGTGGTGATGCAGACATCTGGTGGCAGATTCAGAGTATGGAATCTTTGTAAATACTGGTAGATCCTCAGCAGTGGCCCTCGATTAGTGATGGAGGGAATCAGTCCGGCAGCGATGCAGATGACTAGCGTTAATAGTGTGGGGACAGAAAAGTGAAATGATGGCTCTATAGAGGTACTACAATGATGGTGTTGCAGCTATTCGATCCCGATAGGTGATGGTCTATGGAATTGGACCAGAAGTAGGCTCAGATGAGGAAATTTTGGTAGGGGTTGGGACATTGGGGTTGTTGTACTGGGCTTCATGTCTATAAGTTCAATTGAACATGTGATGGGGTACCTCTACCCAAAAAATAATAGGAGTGACTGGTTTAATAAAAAAATAGGGGCATCCCCCTATAGATTAATATATATATATATAGATTCTTTAGGGATACCTACTATCTTGGGAATTTTTAGTTTTGATTTTAACTACACTCATCTAATAAGTGATTTTCACAAACACTACTGAGAAAAATCCAATAAGTGCTAATTGAAAAGGGGATGCAAAGATTTAGGAAATTATATACTTGGATGAAGAAGAGGCATATGATATATCTGAATTTTATATAATAAGTGTCAAGTAAGTATGAAAAAGAAATTTGGAATAAGGAGCATATTGGAGATAGATTTTGGAAGGTTCCACTTGTAAAAATATTAATTCCACTGAGTTCCATTATATTCACAATCCCAAAACTAAAACCTTTTCTTGATAGGAAGTGATACCCTTATGAAATTGACTAAAATTCCTTGTTTAAGTTTGGGGTAGTAATCAAGCAATAAATTTTCATAAATTTTTTTAGGAATTTTATAGGATTTTTACCTTTAATTTCCTTTAATTTGGAATAAATGGTTTAAATCAGAGAGTAATGTGATTCTATAATTAAAATGGAAAATGGCTTTAAATTTTATTTTATAGTGTTTTATTTATCTATGTAATCCTATTAGAATCCATACATTGATTATTTTATTTTGTGTTTAAATTTTTAACAAGATTTTAATTATGAATTTTCATTTCTTTTAATCAACTCTAAATTATCTGGACAAAGTATGCACCAATTATGTTGTTTTTCATGAGTTATGGCTCTAAAGCTAAAAATTGGCTAAGTAATGTCCAATCTATTATTCATTCACTATTTTGTGTATAAATCACCAATATCTACATGTGATTCATTCACTTTCCTTCATATGATTCATCTGTGTATGATTCATTCACTGGCTAATATATGAGTCATCTAAAACTGACATATAATTCATTCACCGATATGTGTATGAGTCATATTCATAGGATTATCCAGCATATGAGTCATTTTTTTGGGATTCAATTTCATAAAATTTATTTTTGTACATGTATGTTTGATCCTTCAATTTGTGTATTTTATAAAGAAGGAAGACCAAATATAAATTTTTTGAAATAAAAGGGGCTTGAACTAAAATATATTCTCATTTCCATGGTCTTCCCAAATTGGTAAAGAATGATCTAAACATCCACATGATATCCATATAAATAAAGAAGGAGAATATCATGTATCTATTCCAAGTTGGGAGTGTCTGGATCCTTGACTGAGGAATCTCAACCCTTGAGTTGTACATGTGGAAGCCATTGGGGGAAATAAGGGTTGGGAACTAAACTATAGGAGGATTTAAAAGGTACTGGACTCAATTAAGTAATAAGGGGAAGATTTTGTTTCTCACATGGTAGATACTAAAATAAACTCAAAGGTCCCAATCACTTCACTATTTATATAGAGATATGAGACTTGCTATAGAGAGAGGTGGTCGATCAGTCGAGCAAACTTAAGCTATTGCTACTAGATTTTGTATTCTTTCATTCTTTTACTATAATTTCTCTCTAGTGATATCACACTTAACCCATAGTGTTTGAGCCAAGGATATTCTCTCCACCCCTATTAATGATTTTTTCTCTTAACTAATTATCCTCCTCTTCTTGATCTTTTTAGAATTTATTTCTTGTTATATATAATAGAATTTTTTTATTTTTTTACCATTTTTAATAATTCCTTCCCTTATTCTCGAATTGCACACATAGGCCACCTAAATCTTCTCTATTACTCACATGATAGAGGGTAGTGGGTTGATTTTGGAGTGATTAAATATTTTTGATCAATATAAGAAAAACATGCTAAAACTCCCTCCTCTATGGAGACAATCTGAGTCTCACTCTTACTACATTTAACTTGTATGAAAAAAATTATTTGTTGTAAGGACCATAGTATCCACCGAATCAAAAATATTTCCATCCTTCATCAAGACTCTTATAGGATGAATTCTTTAAATAACACAAAACATATACCCAATCAATTCATGCTTAAAAACTTAAATCAAATGATCCCAACATAATCCAAAGGGATCAAACCCAAAAACATAAGTCCCTAAAAAAATCACATTTATAGAAACTCTATTTTCTTAAAAATCACAAACATCCAATAAAGAGGATTAAAAATCACTTTTATAAATGCATTATAACTTTAATTTATCTGGTATGAAACCCTACTCTCTATATCCCTAGTTAATTTCTAGGAGATTTTTGGAGCACCTTCCTCCATTCTGGACGTCCTGTTTAAGCAATCTATCTCCAGTGAGTTATTTTTCTTTGGTTTTCCTCCCCCTCTTATATTTATATTCATTGTAGCAGTGTAAAATTTTGACAATTGGGGAATCAGGTGTTGATATAGGTATTTTTTATCTAGGTTTCTTCTTGAAATATTATGTGACTTCATTCTTATTGGAATTACCTATAGGAAGCGTTTTTTGATCACCAGTTAAAGGAAGGTGGTCTAAAACCTAACCCTATAGTTTTTTTAATTTCTTGATTATGTGAAATATTGATATTTTTTGGAACAACATACACATTAATTAGTTGAATGATAAATTTTGATAAATCATGTGTTTGATTATTCCTTGGATACCTTCAGATTCAATGGTAATGATACTTGGCTTGTGGCTACTCATTGGGTGAGTGAACCCTTGAATAATAATGAATTGGATAATTACTTAAAAAAAATTATAATGACATGAGAAATTAGTTTATTGCTTGATATAGAATCACTTTTGTAATGTATTATTGTTTATAGAATTGACTAGCAATAATTTTGTATAAAAATGAATGTGCAATTGAAAGACAAATAGTAATTTGTAGAATTAACCATTGAGGATTATGATACGATATTGTGATATCCTTTTTATTATGACATGTTTTTGATTTTTTAATGCTTATATATAGGGATTGGACTGAATTTTGTAATTCTTATATAGCAGGCTTGGCCCAGTTTGATGTTGTAATGCTTATATAGTAGGCTTGGACCAGTTTCATGTTGTAATTCTTATATAGAGGGCTTGGAAAAGATGTTGAAATGCTTATACAGAGGTCTTTGTCTAGATATGTGATTATGGTATGGTTTTTGGTAATTATTGGCATGTTTTTGTTACATTTTTAGATATATTCTTGTATAGTGCTGAAGTAGGTTGATTGTTGTATTATATTAATTGATTAATTAATACACATGTTTATTAATTTATTTCATAAACTTATTATTATACTAGTTTTTTAAACATGGTGATGTTGACCTATTGAGTTTTACTCACACCCTATTTGGGACACTATTTGGTACCCAAGAAGATTACATGGATGCAGGTTTGGATAATGGCAAGGGACCTTGTTGTTGATTGTTTCTTACTGGATGGGATAGATTTTGACGATGGGACCAACATTGGGTTTAGTACCATGGACTTTTGAGTTTATTTGTGTTAGTTGGTTATTTTATTTATATTACTTTTAGTTTTACATTTATATGCATTTCATATTGTCATTACATGATTCATTATTATTGGTTTATTAGTTCCTCCCTTTACTTCCCAAATGTATGTAACATTTTTTCCACTATTTTCCATTACTCTTATATTTATTTATATTATCTATTTCTACTATATTGTAACTATGAACAAAAGGTATTTTATCCCCACTATACTCATCAAACACCCACTTATAGTCAGTAACCTATTGTGTATAAGGATACATTCTTGAGGTCCTATAACCAACCTAATTTGGGAATGTGAGAGAGTGTCAGATTAGAGGATGTTACAAAGTGGTATCAAAGGATTTTAAGTTTTTATTTTCTATTGTTTTACTATTTGATAAAGGTAGAAAAGAGACTAAGATGTGTTAATAATTGGTAATGAACTTGTGAATAAGAGTAGATAACCCATGTATGGGGAGAAATTTGAGTGCCTAGGGATGGGATTGTTGTTCATAATGTTTTCTTGTTACAGTTGATGTTACTTCACCTAGGGCGATTCACATATTGTGTGATATTATTGTTTCTTGAGATTTATAATCATGGATTGGTATGGTATGAGATGTGTATGCATGCATCATGATAGGCACATAGGTATATATATATATATTGACATGTATTGTTTAGGATAGGGACATATTTATTACATGTGATATATTTTCCTGTATGAACTATGAAATGAGATATCTTTTATATTTGATAAATGGAAAATAAATAATGGTTATGTCATGCTAAAACACTTGTAATCCATTTTTAGAGAGACCATGTTCCATTGGTTCTCTATTTGTTTCACCTATTGAGGTTGAATTTGTTTTTAACCATTGTTCTAAGGAGTGTGTTTCTCTTGTAGATAAAATATCTCCTCTTCATCTTTAAATTGAGCATCAGGAGATTGGAAATCAACATGATCCTAAAATAGATAATTTAGAGATTCCTCTAGCTTATGAGGATTAGATGGATGTTCATCTTTGTGATATCTTCTTGAGGGTCATGTGATCCATGGAAATAGAGAATATTCATACCATTCCTTTAATGTCCGAGTTGATAAGGGAGTTTCAGCTATAGAATATGCCTACATTCACTAGGAAGGGAGATCCCTAGGTAGCCATATTTTTTATCAAGTTATTACAAGTGATTTTCAAGCACCTCAAGACACCCATAGATAAGAGATTAAATCTTGTTGCATGCATGCTTCATCAACCTTCAAAGAATTGTTGGGTCATTCTAAATAAATTTAGATAACAAGAGGAGCTATATTGGAATTACTTTGATATTAATTTCTTAAGATACTTCTATCCTAAGATATTGAGGGATGATAAGGCTCATGAGTTCTTACACCTAATACGGGAGAGTGTGTAAGTGATGGACTACACTGGACGTTTCACCAACTTACAGTGCTTTTCACCATATTTAGCTGCTGATAAGATCTATAGTGTGAGGAATTTTCAAGATGGGATTATCTATGAGACCAGGTCATTGATGAATGTATTTTTCTTGAGTATCTTTTCAGATGTGATGAATCAGTCAATCATCATGAAAGGGAATCTAAGAGAGGCCACAATCAGCAGCGAGGATACTTCAAAATCAAAAACTAAGAACTATTCTTTTGGTGGTAATAAGCACCATTATGATAGTTATTTCAAAGGTAGTAGCGAGAAAATTGGTCAGGTAAATGAGTATCCATCTCAAGGTCATTTTTATTAATGTGTTATTAGTGTGGAAATTTGGGCCATAAGTAGCCTCAGTGTTTGTACCTTATGTTAGAGTGTCATGATTGTGATTAGCTAGGTAATATTCAAAAAATTTATAGGAACTTCATCTAGAAGAGTAGTGGTAGGGGATCAGTATAGGTACCAAAGTCTGGGAAGGACTTAGCTACCTCTCAGTAGACTGATAGTTGGATTTCCACTGGATATTTTGGGTGAAGTAGGGGATGCGGTATCCCAGTGTAGGAGAGGAATTACCAGGTAGAGGTAATATCATAAGGGATTTATACTACATCCCAGAGTAGAGGGGCTAGTCAGTTTCATGATATGAAAACTACTCTGGATAGTGTGGATGCAGGACCTTTTATCGTCATACATACGATTCTTATATCATTTACCATTTCTTTCATTTTGTTTGATGCAGGAGCATTGCATTAATTTTTATATACTATTTTTACAAATAGTTTGGGCTTAA
This sequence comes from Viscum album, assembly GCA_963277665.1. Classification (NCBI taxonomy): domain Eukaryota; kingdom Viridiplantae; phylum Streptophyta; class Magnoliopsida; order Santalales; family Viscaceae; genus Viscum; species Viscum album. Next base: position 270,098,673 of record OY728166.1, read on the forward strand.
TTGTGGAAATATTAGATGATTTTTTTCCATTTATACACCATTGAGAGTGAGATTAGAGAATATTAGACATTTAAAGGTGTGTTCTCTAGAAATCATCAATTACTGTTTCTTTTGGGAAACATTTGTATTGTAAATGACAGGTTTTGATTTGATTCTTGGTTTGGATTGGCTAGTTTTATACCAGGATCATATCAATTGTTATGAAAGAAGAGTTAACTTTATATATCCATAAATAGACAGTTATTCTCACCAACATGAGTGGGATCTTCATATTGGCCATACAGGACTAATTCAGGGCAGATTGATTTGTCTCACAGCTCAGATAGAAGGTCTTATTTTGTAGTATGTAGGAATTAAGTATGATACTTTTCATCTAGTGATAGAACATTTCCATGATGTCTTTCCTAAAATTTCTATGGATTACTACCTAAGAGATAGATTGAGTTCATGATCAAGTTGGTGTCGGGAGCAAATCCAGTTTCTATTCCACCTTATAGGATAGAACCAATAAAGATTCAGAAGATGAAATTTTAGTTAGAATATTTTGAAGATAATGGTTTTATATAACCTAATATATTTCCATAAGTTTCTTCGGTTATTTTCTCTAATAAGGATGATGGTACTTTTCACTTATGTGTGGATTATCAAAGATTGAACTAGATGATGATCAATAACCAGAATCCCCTTCCATGCATCGATGATATCTTTGATCAGTTGAGAGGTGCTATGATTTTATCCAAGTTCGAATTAATATCATGATACCAATAGTTTAGGGTGATACCATTATACATACCTCAGACTGCTTTTAGGAACAAGTGTGGATTTTATGAGTTTATATTGATGTTTTCTGGTCTAATAAACACACCATTGATATTCATGGCCTTGATGAATCAGATCTTTCAACCTTTTATGGATCATTTTTTGGTGTTTTTTTCAACAATATATTAGTTTACTCATAGTTAGTAGATGATCATTCCCAAAATCTTGACATTTCCTTGAGTAAATTGAGAAAGAATCATCCTTATTCCAAGGTAACCAAATGTAGTTTATGTAATGTGTGGTTATTGGGTCGTGTCATCTCAAATATAGGAGTGTCAATAGACCCAGAGAATGTGGTATCCATGTTATCTTGGGAGAAACCCAATAATGTCTTCAATATTTTGAGATTTTTGTGTTTATATGGTTATTATTGACGCTTTATCCATGACTTTTCCCATTTAGCAGCACTGATGTTAGGGATGACCAAGGAATGAATTTATTTTGGTCGAATGATTTTGAGAGAGATTTTCAGGAGTTGAAGAGAAGGCTAAACTCAGTACCTATCCCCACTTTACCTAAGTTAGGTAAAGAATATATAGTGTACTATGATGCATATGAAGTTAGACTTGGAGAAGTTATAATGCAGGAGGATTGAGTGGTTTCTTATGACTCCAAACAACTGATACCAAATGAGAGGAATTACCCTACTCATGATCTACAATTGGCAGTGGTGGTACATGACCTGAGATGATGGATACAATATATTTTGGGTGTGAGTTTTTTGGTGTACACAGACCACAAGATCCTCAAGTACATATTTTCTCAGTGGGACCAGGACCTTCAGTGGAGGTGGTGGGTTGATTATCTGTAGTATTTAGACTTTGAGTTGGCTTATGCATCGAGAAACGAAAATTTATTCCATGATGACTTGAGCCAAAAGATGCAGATATAGGCAGTTCAAAAGTCTTATGACAAGTGTAAAATTATGTCACTCTTTTCATACATGAATCTATATGTTCAAGAGTATTAGGGATGAATAGATATGAATTCAACATTTTTTATACTCTTTCTTCTTGACTGAATCAAGATAGAGTATTTATCTGATTTTGAGGTCTTATTTCTAAGAGATAGCTTATATGGTGGGGATCCACCATCTAGATGGTATCTTGGAAATGAAAATTCTCTTCTTTTCTCTATCCAAGTATGGGTTCCTATGCACATGCATGAGGATCTGATGGGAGATTTTTATACTTCTATATGGTAGGTATATCTTATTTTAAAAAATATGTATCATGATCTCAATAGATAGTACGGGTGGTCAAGAACGAAGAAGGAGGTAGTGAGATTTGTGGTGAGATGTTTTACTTGTCAGTAGGTGAAAGTCAAGCATTAGAGTCCAATAGGGATTTTGCAGCCACTTCCCATTCTAGAGTGGAAATGGAATGATGTCACTATAGATTTTGTGATAGTATTACCCAGGAAACATCATAAGAATGATGAATTATGGGTGATCATGGATTGACTGATGAAGGTTTACCACTTTTTTCCAATTAGGTTGACCTTTACTGTTGATGATTTGGGTAGTCTATATGTGCATGAGATAGTTCGGTTTCACAGTGTTATGATAAGTATCATTTCTTATAGAGATCCTCATTTCACATCATGTTTCTCAAAGTGTCTTTAAAATGATCTGGGATTTTAGGTTCTTCTGAGCACAACCTATCATCCTCACACTGATGGTCAATCTGAGCGTACTTTTCATATTCTTAAGGATATGTTGTGAGCCTATGTTTCGAATTGTGGTGGTTTTTTGGAGTAGCATATAGAACTCATGGATTTTTTTTATAATAATATATTATAGAAATAGATCTAGATGATGACTTTTGTGGATTTTTATGGAAGGTAATTACATTCACCTCTTTGTTGGTTGGAGTTAGGTGAGTCAGTGATTGTTGGAACTAGTCTCATGTAGGAGACATAAAAGTAGGTTCAGTTGATCAGGAAGAGGTTGGTGATCATATAGAGTAGGCATAAATCTTATGTTGACCATCAGAGATGACCTCTAGAGTTTTTGGTTGGTGATTGTGTTTTCCTTTGGTTTTCTCCTAATTTGGGGAAATATTGTATCAAGAAATAGGGAAAGCTAATGGCCATGTTTTTTAGGCCATTTGATATTATGGAAAGGGTTGTTCCAATGGTATACTGATTAGCCCTTCCATAGTGCTACAATGCTATAGATCCATACATGATGTGTTTCACATGTCGCAGCTTCAAAGATATCATCTTGACCCTTCTCATCTGGTAGACGTTGATGACATCGAGCTTTTAGTAGATACATCCTTTGAATAGCATCCAATGTGGATTATGGAACATGGTGATAAATATCTCTGGGAAAATACTATACCTCTAGTTTGAGTGTAGTGGCAGCAATAAATTTTCAGGAGGATACCAGGGAGAGGGAATCTGATATGCAAGTACAATGGATATAATTGTTCACTGAGTTCCCATAGTGATGCTTAGAGTATATTTGGGACAAGTTGTTATATGTTGGGGAGGTTTTAAGATCCCATAATTTTTTCAGGCATGTCCCTCTTTTATTTTTTCATGGAACATATTTTATTTGGGTTTTCCTTTGGCTTTAAACCTCGTTGGTCAAGTCTCATTTGTATATGAAGATATTTTTTGGGTAAAATGACCTAAATTTTGGGGATGTATGTTTTTTTTAATTAATAGAGTCTAGGTATAAACGTGTTAAATGGGATTAAAAAAGTTTTACATGAGTTTAAAAGATTTTAGAGGTGGTTCGAGTGCTTTTGAAAATATTGGGATTAAAGTTATCTATAGGGAATTTACATACCATGTAAATGCATTACACAATGTATAATTATCATAAGGTTGATGATGTGAAAGTAATATAGGTTGTGAACCAGTTTATGATGTGAAATTTTTACAAGTTGTGAATCTATATTACATAATGTGTAATGTTTGAGTAGGGTTAATATCACATAAGGCAATGCAAATTTCAACGTACTCTTAAATTGAGAATTTCATGTCATGTAATACATTTATAGGCTATTCATTTCTTTGGATAACTAATTATAAGTTGTGTCATGTTCTTATGTTTTCATTATTATTGCATTTAGACCTCCACTCTCAAGCCCTAGGTGATTTCCATGAGATTTTGGAGCACCATCCTCCATTCTGTATGTCCCCTTCAAGAAATAAATCTTTGGTGAGATGTTTTGTTTAGCCCCCCCCCCCTTATTTATCTCAATTGTAATGGTGTAAATTTTTTACTGATAGGGAATTAGGTGTTTATTTGGGTCATTTTTTATCTAGGTTTCTTATTTTGATCTTCTTCACCTTCGTTCTTGTTAGTGTTACCTATTAGAATCATTTTTTCATCATCAGTTAAAGGTAGATGGTCTAAAACCTAGAATTATGATCTTTTTAATTTCTTGATTAAGTTCAATATTATGATTGATTCAATACAACATGTGCATTAATTAATTGAATGATGAATGATGATAAATCATGTGTTAGATTAATCCTTAGAACCCTTAAGATTCAATGGTAATGAGGCATGTCTTATGGCTACCCATTAGGTGTGAAAACCCTTGAATAATAATGAATTGGCTAATGGATTAAAGTGTGTTTAGAATGAAATGAGAACTCAGGTTATTTCTTGATATATATCACTTTGGTAATAGCTTATTTTTTATCAAAATGATTGGTGATAATTTGGTATAAAAATGAATGTGTAATTGAAAGAAAAATGGTAATTTTTAGAATTAACCATTAAGGCTTATGATATGACATTGTGATATCCTTTCTGTTATGACATGTGTTGTGATTCATGCTATAATTCTTATATATAGATCTTGGCCTGGATGCTGTAATGATTATATAGAGAGCTTGGCCCAGTTTGATGTTGTAATGATTATATAGTAGGCTTGGACTAGTTTCATGTTATAATGCTTATATAGAGGGATTGTCCTGGATTTTTTAATGCTTATATAGTGGTATTAGACTAGTTTCAAGTTGTAATGATTACATAGAGGGCTTGGACTGGATGTTTTAATGCTTATATATTGGTCTTGGCATAGTTTTAGGTTGTAATGCTTATATTAAGGTATTGTCCAAGATGTTATAATGCATATATAGCGTACTTAGCCCAGTTTCATGCTATAATGCTTATATAGAGGGCTTATACCAGATTCTGTAATATTTATATAGCATTATTGGCCTAGTTTTATGCTTAATGCTTATATAAAGGTCTTGATCTAGATGTTGAAATTAATATACATAGGGTGTTTCTTGGTTATGAGATTATGTCATGGTTTGTGCTTATGGTTGGCATGGTTGTGCTATATGCTCAAAGATATTCTAGAACGGTGTTGAATCATGTTAATTTATGAATTATATTAATTTATTAATTAATAAACCTATTTATTTATTTATTTCATGCACTTATTATCAAACTAGTTTTATTTATACATGGTGGTGTAGACCTACTGAGTTTTACTCCCACCCTATTCGGTCTGTTGTTTGGTACCTGAGAAGATTACATGGATATAGGTTTGGACAAGGGAAAAGGACTATTTTAATGATTTTTTGTTGTCGTATGAGATTAAGTTTAGATATAGAACTGACATGGGGGTATAGTCTCTCCATTATACTCATCACACCCCAACTACTAGTTGTAAACCTCTAGAATACAGGGAGGTTCACTTGAGGTATCTTAACCAACTAGATTTTTCCACGTGAGAGAGTGTTAGATTGGGGACGCTACAAAAAAAGAGTTTCAAAAATCAATACTCTTAAGGTTGAGTATATTTACATGGATTATCCACACATTTTGGTGGACTATGCTCTGGCTAGGAAACATCTTCTAAGGAGTACTCATAACTAGGCACATGGGCTCTGCATGGTTTACTAGACCATGTAGGATAACCATGTATCCCTATTTGTTCTACTATTTTTCACCTAAAAACTCAATAAACTTCCAAAATATCTCATAAAACCCAATAAGAATCAAAACACCATTAGATAATCAAAATAGTATTCAAATTCAAGACTCAAATTCTGATTACCCATGGTAATTCTAGACATTGAATGAGTAAGATCTAGCTCTATACTCTCCCTGGAACTACCTCTTAAGTTCCAATATTCATATATCCAAACTAACATGACATATACAGATAAAAAAGGTTACTCTAATACCATTTTTTCATGAACCAAATTGGGTCGACCCAACATGTCACTCAGGTCAGCCGGTAATAGGGCTTGAAGTGCGTTCTCGACTTCCATGAGCTAGAAACTAGTGTTTGAGTAGTAAATGAAGCAATTGATGAAAATGGTTTCACCCCCAAAATAGTTATAATAAATCATCATATTTTTACCAAAAAACTTATATGATGTATCCATGATTTGTACTTCCATTCATATACGATAAGAAATTTTAAATGAAAAAGAAAATAATAGGGCATGACATAAATAAAGATCCTAATGAGACATAAACAGTGTAATCACTAACTTAAATTTTCAAAATACAACATCAGAATAAAACACAGAAAGGTACCAATATAACAAAAACCAAAATAGAAAATAAGAAGTTGGTCGGAGTGGCTGATACATCAACTACCTAATAATAATAAGGGAATTGAACAACTACAGAAAAATATCCATGTAACCTATGGACACTCATTACATCCCATACATACATCAGTAGACCAACATGAACCAAAAACATAAAGGATTAAAACATGGGTGTAACACCCTGAAACTTTATTTTAAAATAATAATAATCTTAATATCTTTTTTAACACTCAATATTGATCTTTAAGCAAATTGATATATATTATAAAAATATAATTATTTAAATGTAACAGTTATAACGTATCCATATAATTATTGGGTATAAATATGAGTAACTAAATTATGAAATATATACATAATGGTCCTAATCAATAAAAAATTATTTATTAATTCTTATGAAATAAATACTCAATTTTTAGTAAGTCATTTTATGTTTTAAAACAACATTTTATTCAAAAATGATTTTTATTGCAATTTGTGTGGGGAAATTGCAATTAATTTATGCCAATTTTAAAAAATTTATTTTATATATTAAACATAATTTTTGAAATAATAATATGATAATTCAATTAGGGTGAAATTTTGGTATATTTCTAAAATTCTTGATTTTTCAATGAATAATGAAAAATACTAATTTTTCTAATACTATCATTTCTTGTCATTAAATAAATTAAATTAAAAGTATCATTATATTTTTTATTTACTATTAAAGTGAAATATTATCCATTTTATTCATTAAAATATAATTAATTCCATTTTAATCATCAATATTCAATATTTTGATATAAGTTAATTTTTCTACTTAAAAATGCATTTTTCTAAAAATTGTTCTTCATTACGTTATACGCATTTATATTAAAATTTATTTTTTCCAATTATGAATATTGAATACTAAAAAATGGAAACCATATTTTTTAAATAGTTACCATTTAATTTTGGTCATTATGAATAGTAATCGGGGTAAATATTTATCACCTCAGTAAGGGTAAAATGGGTAAAATTGGGTTAAAACCATGAGATAAGGTCACAAAATCAACCAAAAACTTTCCTTTATCCTATTTTATGGGTTTATTTAATCCATTTCCATCTAATTATCTAATATAGGTATACTTGGTGCCATTTTTATTTGATTATGGCCTTTATATTAATTTAAGAAAAGAATAAATACAAAATGTCACTCTCTTAACTTTAATATCTCTAAAAATTTTACATAAGAATAAAAAGATGATAAGTTTGGTTATAAATTTTTTTTAAAATATAAATTATTATTTTTATTATAGTAATTTAATTTCAGTATTTAGTGACTGAATAATTACCTTAAATGCTTACACAATGTTAACAAGGTATTTATTCAATTAATAGAATAAAAAAATAAATGATTTTAAAAATATTAAATGTAATATAATTTGGATGAATTACTATGTTATAATAATTTTAAAGATTAATATAACATATTAGTTATGTTTTAAAGTTTTATATTCTGATTCCATTATTGTCATGTTGTTTTTAAAGACAAATTATGTGAATAGTTCTTAAAATGACATTAATAGTATTTTATGATAAAAATGTTTTATTAAATTATTTAAAAAACATAAAAATATTTAAATAGAAAAAATAGGATGATAAGTGGTCAAAAATATAATATATTTTCCATTTATGATCCAATTTTTCCCTTATAAGTTAAATTATATCCCTTTAATATTAAAAATGTCATTACCATGGTTAAGATTAAAATTGGTTAACCAAGGGGTTAAACCAAAAGATAAGGTTTAAAATGACACAAAAAAACTATATAAAACTCTTTTTATGATTATATTTCAACCTTAGACTCTTTTTATTTGAATATATATCCATTTTGAATCAATTTTCTTGATAATTTATTATTTATATTTTAATGATTTTTGTAATTCCATGTTTTTCTTGTCCCTGTATTATAAAAGAACACCCCTTATCTCTTTTATTTACATCACTTTTAGCCATATATCTCAACAAATCCCTAAAAAATTATATTCTAAAATTATCTACGCACTAATTATAGGTTCTTTTCTTCTTAAAATGTCATTCCAAGGGTCCTTAAGAAATGATCTAAAGGAGGCCTACTGAAGAATAGATAATCGTCTGACCTGACCCTTTATATTTTATTTCTTTTTATAGCTCCTCTAAATATGTGTTATTCATCATAAAATAATAAATCCATTATATTCAATATAATTAAATTTTATTATGATTATTTAACCACCAACATCCACTCTCTATTCTATCAAATTGGAGACGAAAGTATCACTCATGCGTACGTGTGAACTACCCCCTCCATATAGTGATACAATTCATTTTCCATCACCATATTTCATATAAAATTATTATTATGGGTTTAATATTTATATTTATTATATAATTTATATTTTGGAATTATAATATCATATCTACATTCTTACCTTACCAGCATTTGGAAAACAATAATGTCACTCATGTGTACGTGTGGACTACCATGTCTATGAAGAAATGTGATTAGTTTTTTCATTTTTGATTTACATGGATAGTAATAAGTATATAATAATGAATATATAATATATATATATGATATAATAATTATTCTATAAAGGTGAACTATCATTTACCATTATTTTTTTGTTTTCATCGTAAAGTGAAAACGGTGTTCATGCGTACGTACGACTTACCATCTCCATGAATTGTGTAATTCATTTTTTTATATCTACCTTTTATAAATGAATATAAATATGTATATAATGAATATAAATGATATTTATATCATTTTTAAAAAAAAAATTATATTATTGAACCATGATCCAAGTACAAGTACCAGAACTACTGAACTGAAATTCTCATTAAAAATGAAATAGTGAACACCCAAAAATTGTGATTTTAATATGAAGTTATTAATAAATGGGACTAAAATGTTATAAGTGGATCATATATGATATTATAATTATTTAAATGAATCTATAAAATAATTATAATAAATTTAAATTTATTATATAGGAGGTTAAAGTGCTTTCAAATCAAGTCGAACTCAAGGTAGGGGATTTTCATCTCACTTTTATTTTTGCAAGACACATACCATATTCACCAGTTATTTATTTTTTGTGGTGTATATAGTACCCATGAATGTATTTTATAAGTATTATATTTAAAATTATGGGGATATACATATCCATATAATGTTCTATCTTTCTTGATATTTTTATTTGAAAGTTACCAAAGTAGAAAGGGTTTTATTTTACAATCTCATTATTTATCAAGATTGTTTATGATTAAGTTTTGAATGATGGAATTTCATAATATACCTACCAATAATCACATATATTTTCTTATAATATGGTTATTTATTAATAATACATTTTTTTTCATTTCATTTTACACACTTTAAGTACTCTAGATACCAAAAAAACATTTTTAAGGAAAACCGAATTTATTTTTCTTTTCATTCAAAAATATTTTTTCTTCCATGTACATGTTTTCTAAAAATGTTTTCAATAATTATTTTATTATTATCCTATTATTTTTTAAATTAATGTTTACCCATGTTTTAATTTTTAAAATTAGGTTCAAAATGAATCTTCTTGTTGTTTTCCGAATGAGGACCTTTTGGATTTTTACCAAAATTGTAAAAGGAGTGTTTGTTTTAACATACACGGCAAGAGAAAACTTTCCTATCATCATTACCACTCTATAAAGATTACTTTAAAATTTTACACATTTATTTTCAAGTAAAATGTTTTATTTAATTTTTTTTAAATTTTTATATTTTAAATAAGTTATTTCAAAGTGAAAAGAGTATTTTCCTCAAGAAATATTTCAAGTGGTCTTTTAAAGGCATTTTGATCTAAGATAACATCCTTTGATGTTACTTATTATTTAATGGGGATATTATACAATGATATTATCCTTATTATTTCTCTATACGGTTTATGATTATGATGATGCGGTGTTTATGAAACTCATTTCCTTTACACAAGTTATGATATATAATGAATGATTTATGATCTTATGGCACTCATATGATGGATTATGATTATGTGATAGGTAGGAATGAAATTATATATCCCTTAAATACATTGGGTAAATATTAATAACTCATGAGATTAATATTTTATGCGTGAACTTGATTTCAGGTTCACAATTTTATGTGTGGACTAGGTTTTCATGTCCATAAGATTATGTGTGGTCCTGGTTTTCATGTCTACAAGTTTATGTGTGGAACATACTTTCATGTCAATAAGTTTATGGGTAGAACTAGATTTCATGCCCATAAGATTATGCATGGACCTGGTTTCATGTCCATAAGTTTATAAGAGGGCCTGATGTAATTTTTCTACCTTAAAAGGCACTAAACGGTGTGTCGGGCCGAGTCGCGAAATGACCTCAAGTTCAACTCCCCATATGCTAGAGATTCTTGACTAGTAGTGAGGGTCTAGATGAGCCATGTAGGGAGACTATAACCACTTTATCAGAGTAATACACAGTATATAACAAGAATAAATAGTGGAAAAAGGGTGCAATAACCAATAAACATGCATAACAAACATCTCCCAAAACTGGGTACAAACCAAGACCAACAATAAATAAGTTATTTCATTCTAAATAGTGCTAAAATGAACAAAACCCAAAAACAGACAAACAGTGGAATCCCCAAAATGGTCTTGACTCTATGTTTGGAACCACATCCATGCATATCCCATTCCCAACTCAACTCCCTCACATATGGACTTTTCCCTTTTCCTGGCCTGCAACCATGAAGTCTGGTTAGGTACCCAATGATGGCCCGAGCATGGTGTGAGTACAAATAAGTAGGCCACCACCAACAATGTCAAAAAAATATCCAATCAATATATAGTGCATGAAATTGTAAAGTAAGAAAAATCAAATAAAGACAAGTTGGGTACCATTAGTTAACAAAGTTCACTTAAGCCATTCCTAGCATTATTCCCAATTTTAATTGTTATATCATCTTCATTACTTAGTTCACTTTTATTGCATCATCAATGGGTTTGGAATTTTCATCAACTCAATGAATTGGGGAAATAAATCAAGTTCTATATCTCAATAGGGATAATCGCATCATCACATATACAAAAAAATCACCTTGAATCCTTGGTATAGGTGATCTCATTAAATTAAACCATTAGGGGAATAAAACTCCATCACCTTCCCTAATTTGTACATTTTTTGGTGGTGTTTAAAGCATTATTCTAACTCGACCCATGGGTGTAGATACTCATGTAAATATCCCACTCTCACTACTAGAAATCCAGGTTTTCCCAACACTTCTTTGCCAATGGTTTAACCAAATTGTTGGTAAAGAATCCCTTTCCCAATAGTTTTAGGAAACCGTTGGGAAAGGGGTGTCGAAGTCACCCTTTCCCTGCAGTTCTACTGAACTGTTGGGAAGGGGGTGTCCAATGCACCCTTTCCCAACGGTTATAGTAGAACCGTTGGGAAAGGGTGTCTTGGACACCGCTTTCCCAATGGTTTTTAAAAACCGTTGGAAAATGTTTACCCCAAATACATAATCGGCCGCTGCTCTCCCCCATTCGCGACAGAACCCTAATCTATCCAGGGCTCCACTCCTCTCGTGAATTACCCCATCTGAACCTATCAAACTTCATCCGAATTTTCTCAAATCAGGTATTATATTATTCATACAGATAAAATATTTAAGTTCTACCTTGTGTTTATTGTTATTCATCTCATATTTTAGTTTTTAGTTTTGATTTTGAAGTGTATATCATTTTTTTGTGTTTTGATTTAATCTAGACTTTATCCATTCCAATCCATTTAATTAATTAAATCCTTAAACCTCCATCAAAGAAGAAGCATCTCAAATTCATTACGGTTGGATTCTAGATTTTCTAAGTATGTGTTTTTATGATTTTTTTTCATCTTGTAATTAATTGTTACTTGGAAATTTATTTATATGTGTTTATTAATTTTTAGCAGAGTTTTTATGAATGTTTTCCTTAAAATTCCTTGAGGAAAGTGTTTTATTAAAATGAAATTTTTTTTAATATGGCTTGTGTGATGTAATTTGTTATAGTAAACGATGTGACTATGTTTGGTATTTAGTAACACATGAGATAACTGATGTGTGAGAATGTGTTGTGAAAGAGATTCCATGGTTGGTTCAAGATTATATTTACGTTTTGAGCCTATTAATGAGTTGTTTTAAAGATATTTTGAGATATTTTCCTTATGTTTATTGGTGAAAACTAGGAGCTGTAGAGGTGGTTCATGATTAAGACATATAATTACTGCTAAACATGTGGATAAAACATGCATATTAGTGAATTCTTGAAATGTTTGATGTTTTTAGTCCTTTTTTGTTTGGAGTTTCTTTTGATGGTGATGTTTCTAATTGATACCTATGATGGGAATTTATTTTAGTTTCGAAATCAGTTGAGACTCCTCCACCATGCACAGTGTATGCAACCTCTAACCTTATTTAATCATTCTGTTTACACAGCTTATAAAACCTCTACCCTCATTTAATCAGTGAACTCAAGTCATTAATTCAAGCCTTCATTATCACTAGCATGTAAGAAATTGAATGATGTAAACCCATCCTCACATGATTTCTTACCTTAGATAGTGTCCAACATATGGAATACGAGCTTTTGAATTCATCAGTTAACCAGGATCATATATTCCATTTCCCCCAAGATGATTGTACTAATATAACTTTAGGGTCAATTAAATATGGTTCTCATTGTACGTTGTATATTATGTGTCCTTCTTGGACAATACTCACTTTTATGAGGGTGGGGTGCTTTTTACTACCCAAGATGGCATGTGTAGACATCCATAAAAATGTTAGATAAGTCACAAGTTTAATTCAGTAATGTTGTTATCATTGACATACTTTATTACTAATCTAAAATTTAAAAATAAATGTTTTTGTCTCTACTTAATGAAATTAAATATTTTTACAAGCCATGAACAACCTATTAGTGTAGAATCCTAAAATTTATTCACCCATAGGGTGCGCTTGACTTGGTGAAGTAATTGGGTAATGAAAGGTATGGCCATAGAGGTTCCAATAATGATTTATTGAACATGAGTGAATGATTTGGGATGCCTATAACACATAATGGGACTTGAGGCATGTTCCTCTTATATACCTAATCAAAATGAATATAAATAAATTTTAATTCAATTTATGAGTACTTGTTCTTTACATTATTTTAATAGTTCACTACATCGACTAGAAACTTCTTCCTTTATTGTTTACTTAAATGTATTTTCTATTAAAGTTTAATCCTATTGAATTGTTTATGACAAAATGACTTATATAAATTCTTTTTATAGAATGTACATAAGTTGGATGTATGAAACCGATCGGATCTCAAGCAATTTTCAAAACAATTTGGATAGCTTTATAGATTTTTCATTTCACAATGCTTTAGATAGCGGTCGCATACACTGCCCATGTTCTAATTATGTTGGTAGACCTTGGTTGAGCCGTGAAGAATTCAGATACCACATAACTAAAAAAAATTTCAAGAAAACTAATTTTTGTGGTATCACAATGGGGAGAAAATGAAATCTCAAATTGGTGATGATCGAAATGAAAGGACTGGAATGGAGAATTTGTTAGATGATCGGTTTCCGTTTATTCGTCATCATGAAAAAGAAAGGATTTTGACTCAAGAAGACTTCGATATGAGGACAGATGATGCATCTAGTGAAAATGATGAATTGATAGGGTGAAAAAATTGAATGATGTTGCCACGACTCCAGTATATCGAAAATGCGATAAAATGAAAAAGCTGGAATTTTTAATCCGATTGTTTCATGGGAAAACTATGTATGTGATTTCTAATATAGAAATCGATTACATTCTTACCCTCTTGAAGGATTTACTTCCAGATGATGCAGATATTCCCTCAAACCACTATATGGCATGGAAGTTAGTTAAGGAACTTGGATTTTCAAGAAACAAAATTCATGCTTGCCCGAAAGATTGTAGTCTATTCTGGGAGGAAACTGTTGAACGAAATGATTGTATAAAATGTGGCACATCTCTCTGGAAGTCAAAAATTGATGGAACACCATCTCACATTCCACAGAAATTAATTTTTCACTTTCCATTGATCCCCAGACTCTAGGATGTTTTTATGTTTGATGACATATCAATAAAATTAAGATGGCATGATACCGAGAGAAAGAAGACTAATGATGAGTCGGTTCATCCTGCAGATGGATTTTCATGGCAGAGATTTGATGCTTGACATCCTGATTTTGCAGCTGACGTGCGTAATGTGAGGTTGGGTCTTTCATGCGACGGTTTTAATCAATTTGTGTAGATGCTTACTTCCCACAGCACATGGCCAGTTTTTATACACATTTATAATCTTTCCCCATGGTTGTGTATGAAAAAACCTTTCACTTTCATGAGTATAATCATATCTGTTCCTTCTGATCCTGGCATTGATATTTATGTATACATGCAACCTTTAATAAAAGAGTTAAAACTTCTTTGGGATGTCGGTGTGCGCACATACGATGCATGTTCGAAAAACATATTTCAGATGCGTGATGTGCTTATGTGGGCAATCAATGATTTTACAGCTTATGCAATGATGTATGGATGGATCATAAAGGGAAAATTGTCATGCCCAGTTTGTATAAAGAATACACATTCCAGAAGATTGAAACATCGCTGTAGTTTCAGTTTTATGGGACATCGACAATTCTTTCCAAATGATCATCCATATAGAATGAATCGTCAAATATTTGATAATACCATTGAGACCGATGATCCACCTCAGCGTATGTCTAGAACTAATGTGCTTAATGAATTGAAAGATTTCAGTTTTTCATTCGGGAAGGGTCAAATGAAATTTGGAAAGAGAAAGAATGTTTCCACTGAAACCTGTTACAATTGGAGGAAGAGGGGTATCTTTTTTGATTTTCCTTATTGGTCAACCAATTTGTTACTTCATTGCTTAGATGTAATGCATATTGCAAAGAATATATGCGAAATGTTGCTTTCGGTTCTTCTAAATGTCAAGGTGAAGACAAAAGATGATTTACGATCACAGCGTGACTTGGTGGATTGGGGAATCAGACCAGAATTGCATCCTGTGTGTATCAGTGAAAATAAATGGCAACTTCCATGTGCTTATTATGTGATGACACCTATGAAAAAAACAATTTCTGGAAGTATTAGAGACTATTATAGTTATTAATGTCTATTCAAGCAACATATCTAAACGGGCCAATAGAAGAGAGTTGAAGCTAAAATCTTTGAAGACTCATGATTATCACGTTCTACTACATGAGTTGCTTCAAATAGCAATCTTTCATCTTTTGTCCAATAATGTAAGGGTGATTGTTATTTGTTTGTGTCATTTGTTTAGAGATCTTTGTTCTATGAAGTTTTCCAAGTCTTTCTTGCAAAAAATGTTGACAGATTCCCCATTAATTTTGTGTGAGTTGGAGAAAATACTTCCTCCATCATTTTTCACATGCATGCTGCATCTGACTGTCCATATTCCCACTGAAATAATTCTCGGAGGACTTGTTTATTTTCATTGGATGTATCCAATTGAAATAAATATGTTCACATTAAAGTCTTATGTCCGAAACAGAAATCATCCCAAAGGTTCTATCATGAACAGTTACTTGGCTCAAGAATGTATGGATTTCTGCTCAATGTATTTGTCTGATCTTACTACAAGAATGAATAGACCAATGAGAAATGAAGAAGAATTGTATGAGAAAATTGAACCCAGTTTTCCATCACTTCCTCAAATGGGAGGAATTCCTGGATCATATACATTAAATACATTAAGCCATAAAGAGCAGTAGATGGCACATCACACAGTTTTGTTCAACTGTGATTTGTTCAATGGGTACAAATTTATTGTCATTGAACGAGAAAAGAACATGAAAAAACAACATGATGTTGTTATGCTTACTACCACAACATATTGTTATGCCAGTGCATCAGATAGTAGACCGCGATTTGAAAATTTGGGTTATTGTAGAGTTGTTGAGAAAATAATAATATTGGATTATTACTCTCATGGATGAGTCACAATGATGAAATGTCATTTGTTTGATTCAATGATGAGATAGGGAACATTTATTGATGATTGTGGATTTTGAGTAATTAATATGACTCGCACTCTTGCTACCGAAGAACCATATATGTTGGCATCAATGGCTAAACAAGTTTTTTATGTCAAAGACCAACTTCGACCTGAATTTGGTGTCATAGTTGAAGTAATTCCAATACATATTTTTGATGATGGTGATGATGGAATTGACACTGTCCCTGGTTCCATTGGAACCAATCCATTTATTTCTTTTGATGACTTCAATAGCTCAACTTTCAGAGTTGATTGTGAACCTGAAGTTGTGGTTTAAAATATATAGAATCATTAATCCATGTTCTCAATTCTTTTGTTTTACCTCAAGTTGGGTTGTTAAGGTTGGTAATATTCAAATTGATTTAGTATTGATCACAAATATGTTTTATCTGACTTGACAGTTATGTGAATTTTCAATGTTTATTGGTTGCAATTTTATTTGAATTGCATTTTCTAATTTGGAATTGAACTATATTCAAACCTAGTCAAATAATATTTCTAACTTGGTGAACATTACAACTTGTATGATTTATTAAATCTATTCAAGATCTTCTAAAACAATTGATAGCTAAATTACCAATGAATCCCCCTATTCCCTCATATATTTAGTTTTTTGGTTTACACATTAGTTTCCTTTTTCTAATTAATTACATATTTGTTTTCAAAAGCAGGAAATGCAGCCAATTGAAGAGAGACGAAGGAAAAAAATGATGGAGAACAATCATCAAATGGTGGAGATAGGAGTTCCACCATTAGTGCCTACAGTGAGTACTTTATTTCAAATATATATATTTAAAGAATATATAATGTCATGTGATTAATTTTTTTGTTAACATTTTTGTAGTATCCACCTATACGTCAATAGTTATTCAACGAGGAGCCTAGTACTGGTCCTAGTACTCAGGCCGGTGGTATGAGGAGGGTTCTTACCAGAGGTGGAAGAGCAGTTGCGCGTACCCGACTAGACCCTGCCCCTCCCACTGACATGTCATCCTTCCCACATTCTGATCTCGGTGTGTCGTTAGGGACACATGGGATATTTAGGCCTCCCATGTTTTCGCTACCTTTTGCATCTTTTGGCCCATTATTTTCACATCCCATGATGATTCCCACTCCCCAGTCAGAATCTGGTCATACAGTTATCCCATCTTCTTTTCCTTCTACTTCTGTTCTCTCCGAGCTTATATATTCCATCGTCTTCGACTCCTGTTCCACCACAGGGTGTTCCATCAGTTTCTATGGATCCAGCGGCGCTCAACGATCATACTGGCACAGGTATATTTATAGAACCCTAAAAAATTTTATAGCAATATTTATTTTCATTATAACATGTTTTGATAAAATATTTGTTTTTCTTTCATGACGGATACATCTACTGACAGGAGGCGGTGGTGGGGGCGTACATGCATGCGATCGGTGTGGAACCACCGCACATAGGTTATGGTGGATTACAATGAAGACAACCAAATGGTTGAGAAAACGGGGTAGTAATGTCGGAGTTTTTTGGCGACGCTTTCCAAATACTCTGACATCATTCCCGTCAACCCGCTATCATAGAGACATTTTCCACATGAGGTCAAGGATAGAGCTTGGGCAGAGATATGGGTAAAATAATCTGTTGTATTTAATGCCATGAATTATTTTTGTATTTATATGAATTAATATTTTGATGTTAGCTTCGATTTAATTTTCCCGATGATGAGGGTGCATGACCGGAACGTCTAAAGGATTTAGGTGAGATTTGGAGAGCCTACAAGCATGATTTGTATATTGGCTGGAATGCTAGATTTGGAACAGAGTTAGAGGTGGTACTAGTCATGGATGATTATCCTATAGATCAGTATCGTCAGATGATTACTCATTGGACAAGTACCCAGTTTAAGGTATGAATTACATTTGAGGTATTTAAACAATAACTTTCATGTTTTGCATTAATATTATACTTTGAATTATCAAATTTTATTTAGGAATCATCTGGAAAAAATAAAAAAACATTGATGCAAAAAAATACCTCCACACACTAGGACGTACTACGATGTCGGATCATGAGAGGAAACAGGTATGACAATTGTTTATAAGTTTTCTTTACGACTTAAATTTTCTTTTATTTTTTAAATTATTTAATATTTTTCTAAAGTTTTCATATAACTTTAGTTTTCAATGTCATTGTAGAGGAAAATAAAGAATATTGAAGGACGTGTGCCTCGAGAAAAACTGTTTTTCTCGAGTAGACAGAAAAAGTATGTAAGTGTCGTCAAAGAAGTGACTCAGCAGTAGATTTTAAGTTTTAATATGTTGATTTTATATTTTAATATCTATTTTGTAACTTAATAATATATTTATATTTGTAATAGGCTGTTTTAGAGGCCCTCTATGCCCAAGAACCAAACAATTTTGGGTCAACTGATCACTTACATCAGGTGTTGAGAGAGGATCATCCTGGCAGAGTACGCTGCCGACCTAGGATAGCCTCGACAAGGTATTGGCCCTCCTCAGGTATGAGTTGTAGTGCCACCAAGCTACATAAAGTTAGGGCACAAGAAGAACAGGCTGAGAAAAGGGTCACATAGATGGCCGAATAGTCTGCTAGGACAAATAGTGCATTTATGAAATTTATTGAAGTTTTACGTCCAACACTTCCAGCAGAGGCCAGCCCAGCTTTTGATGAATACATGTCATCAATACGTTCTATATATGGTGCACCAGGTGGTAGTTATAGTGGTGTTCAAGATGATTTCCAGCTTGACGATGATGATGGCGAGGAGTCTGATGCGGAATAGGAGGGAGAGTAGGAGGGCGAGGCGGATGGCGAGGGTGAGGAGGAGGGAGAGGGCGAGGAGGAGGGTGAGGGTGAGTAAGAGGGAACTGAGGATGGCGAGGAAGATGATGGGGATGAGGAAGAGGGTGATGATGATGGTGGTGGTGGTGGTGGTGGTGATGTGGGACAAATTGATCCATTACATTTTTGACTAATATTACTAAGATTTGATGTTTAATCTATTCTAGTTGTTGGTTTTATCTAGACCCATAATATAGTATTGAACTTGAGTTATTTTTATATATTGTCTGTTTTTATGGATGTTGTTGTCTTTTAGTGGTTGTGTGTTTGTGAACTCCCTAGACATCCCCCCTCCTTCCTGGACCCTGGACAACCCCCCACCATCCTTCTTGGACCCCAGACAGTCCCCTGGACAGCCCCCCGGACAGCCCCCCCACCATCTTCCTTGGTCCCCGGACAGCCCCCCAGACACCCCCCAGACAGCCCCCTGGACAGCCCCTCAGACAACCCCCCGGACAGCCCCCCACCCTCCTCCTTGGACCCCTAACAACCCCCCGAACACCCCCTGGACAGCCACCCGCACAGCCCCCCCACCCTCCTCCTTGGTCCCCGGACAGCCCCCCGGACACCCACCGGACAGCCCCCCCGGACAGCCCCCCCACCCTCCTTGATTTCATTTAATACTATAAAATCTATAATATATATTTTATTTATTTTCATCATGATAATCAATGTAAAACACATTTACACATCTAATCAATATCATAGATTCTTGGTATGTTATAAAATGGATCTATTCATTGGGCAAGGCATTGTTAGCTCTGAAATGTTTCATAGCATGATAAACTAAAATCTAATCCATACTAAGAATTATATAAAAATATTCTATATGAATTTCCATAAGATTTTAAGTAAATACCATTCCACTAATAGAAACATGAGGATTCTCATAAATCATGTTTACCTTAATATTTCCACAAGGATTTTTAGTAAAAGTTTTATCTTCTATTAATTTCTTGATATTCTCATTTTAAATGTAAATTTTTCATAAATAAATTAATTTAAAGACTCATAGTCCAATGGTGTATTTGAATAATGTGAATAAACAACTAATATACCACTATAATTGTGTCTCTTTTGTTTAAAATGGACAGGACTATAAGTGAAAAGAACAACTGGCATACGGAAAACCGACCAAACGCATTCAGAATCTATTGATAATTTATCACAACAATCCATGGGTCATATGTGATGTGTATGAGCCAACCCGGGCTCAATCCGAGTCACGGTGTGGCCGAGATTAGTCTAAGTGTCTCTCTTTTGTTTAAAATGGACAACATTTTAAGTACATACGGAAAACCGACCAAACGCATTCGGTTTCCATTGAAACTTTAGGAAAACGATCCATGGGTCATATTTGACGTGTACGAGTCAACCACACCTCAATATGAGTCGCTTTGTGGCTGACACCACTCAAAGTTTCTAGATTTTGTTTCAAAAGGACATCATTTTAAGTGAAAACATCAACTGGCATACGGAAAACCGACCAAACGCATTCGGATTATGTTGATACTTTAGGGAAATAATTTATGGGTCATTTGAGATGTATACAAGTTAACCCTGTCTAAACTCGAGACGTGGTGTAGCCGGTACCACTCTAACTATGTCTCTTTT
Organism: Viscum album; assembly: GCA_963277665.1. Taxonomy (NCBI): domain Eukaryota; kingdom Viridiplantae; phylum Streptophyta; class Magnoliopsida; order Santalales; family Viscaceae; genus Viscum; species Viscum album. The sequence continues at coordinate 270,119,595 of OY728166.1, forward strand.
GTTTAAAATGGACAAGATTATAAGTGAAAAGAACAACTGGCATACGAAAAACCGACCAAACGCATTCGGAATCTGTTGAAATTTTAGGAAAAATATCCATGGGTCATATGTTACGTTTATGAGTCAATCGTACCTCAATCCAAGTCATAGTGTGGCCAAGACCACTCTAAGTGTCTCTCTTTTGTTTAAAATGGACAACATTTTAATTACATGCGGAAAACCGACTAAACGCATTCGGTTTCCATTGAAACTTTAGGTGAACAATCCATGGGTCATATGTGATGTGTACGAGTCAACCTCATCTCAATCTAAGGCGCGGTGTGGCTGAAACCACTCAAAGTGTCTCTCTTTTGTTTAAAATGGACATCATTTTAAGTGAAAACAACAACTAACATATGAAAAACCAACCAAACAGATTTTTATTATGTCGATACTTTAGAACAATGATCCATGGGTAATATGTGACGTGTAAGAGTCAACCCCGCCTCAATATGAGGTGCGGTGTGGCCGACACCACTCATAGTGTCTCTCTTTTGTTTAAAATGGACTTCATTTTAAGTGAAAACAACAACTGACATACGAAAAACTAACCAAACATATTTGAAATGTGTTGATGCTTTAGTAAAATGATACATGGGTCATATGTGACGTGTACGAGTCAACCCCGCCTTAATCTGAGGCACAGTGTTGCCGATATCACTCTAAGTGGATCTCTTTTGTTTAAAATGGACAACATTTTAAGTACAAACAAAAAACTGACCAAATGGATTCTGATTGTGTTGATACTTTATCACAACGATCCATAGGTCATATGTGATGTGTATGAATCAACCCCGCCTCAATCTAAGACTCGGTGTGGCTAGAACCACTCAATGTGTCTATCTTTTGTTTCAAAAGGACATCATTTTAAGTGAAAAACATCAACTAGCATACGGAAAACTGACCAACGCATTCAGATTGTGTTTATACTTTAGGAAAATGATCCATGGGTCATTTGAGATGTGTAACAGTCAACCCCAGCTAAATCTGAGATGCGGTGTGGCCGGTACCACTCTAATTGTGTCTCTTTTGTTTAAAATGGACAAGATTATAAGTGAAAAGAACAAATGGCATACGAAAAACCAACCAAACTCATTCATAATCTTTTGAAATTTTAGGACAATTATCCATGGGTTAAATTTTACATGTACAAGTCAACTGCGCCTCAATGAAAGTCGTGATGTGGCCAAGACCACTCTAAGTGTCTCTCATTTTTTTAAAATGGACAACATTTTAAGTACATAAAGAAAACCAACCAAACGCATTCAGTTTCCATTGAAACTTTCATAGAACGATCCATGGGTCATATGTGACATGTACGAGTCAACCTCACCTCAATCTGAGCTGTGGTGTGGCTGACACCACTCAAAGTGTCTCTCTTTTGTTTAAAATGGACTTCATTTTAAGTGAAAACAACAACTAGCATATGGAAAACCGAAAAAATGGATTCTGATTGTGTCAATACATTAGCACGATGATCCATGGGTCATATGTGATGTTTATAAGTCAACCCCACCTCAATTCAAGGCGTGGTGTGGACAACACCACTCAAAGTGTCTCTCTTTTGTTTAAAATGGACTTCATTTTAAGTGAAAACAACAAGTGACATATGAAAAACTGACCAAACGTATTCGAAATGTGTTTATGATTTAGAAAAACGATCCATGGGTCATATGTGACATGTAAGAGTCAACCCTGCCTCAATCCAAGGTGTGGTGTAGCCGGCACCACTCTAAGTGTCTCTCTTTTGTTTAAAATGGACAACATTTTAAGTGAAAATGTCAATTGGCATATGAAAAACCAACCAAATACATTCGGATTCTATTGATATATTAGGAAAATGATCCATGGGTCATTTGAGATGTGTACGAGTCAACCCCGTCTAAACCTGAGATGTAGTGTGGTCAGTACCACTCTAACTGTGTCTCTTTTGTTTAAAATGGACAAGATTATAAGTGAAAAGAAAAACTGGCATACGAAAACCTGACCAAGCGCATTCAGAATCTGTTGAAATTTTAGGACAATGATCCATGGGTCTTATGTTACGCGTACGAGTCAACTTCACCTCAATCCAAGTCACAGTGTGGCCGAGACCACTCTAAGTGTCTCTCTTTTGTTTAAAATGGACAACATTTTAAGTACATACGGAAAACCAACCAAACGCATTCGGTTTCCATTGAAACTTTAGGAGAACGATCCATGGGTCATATGTGATGTGTATGAGCCAACCTCACCTCAATCCGAGGCACAGTGTGGCCGACACCACTCAAAGTGTCTCTCTTTTGTTTAAAATGGACTTCATTTTAAGTGAAAACAACAACTAGCATACGGAAAACTGACCAAACGGATTCTGATTGTGTTGATACTTTATAAAAACAATCCATAGGTCATATGTGACGTGTAAGAATCCACTTCTCCTCAATATGAGATGCGTTTTGGTCGTCACCACTCAAAGTGACTGTCTTTTGTTTCAAAAGGACATCATTATAAGTGAAAAACATCAACCGGCATACAGAAAACTGACCATACGCATTCGGATTGTGTTGATACTTTAGAAAAATTATCCATGGGTCATTTGAGAGGTGTAAGAGTCAACCCCATCTAAATCCGAGATGTGGTGTGGCCGGTACTACTCTAATTGTGTCTCTTTTGTTTAAAATGGACAAGATTATAAGTGAAAAGAACAACTAGCATATGAAAAACCGACCAAACGCATTCATAATCTATTTGAATTTTAGGAAAATGATCCATGGGTCATATTTTATGTGTACGAGTCAACTGTTCCTCAATCCAAGTCGTGGTGTGGCTGGTACCACTCTAAGTGTCTCTCTTTTGTTTAAAATGCACAACATTTTAAGTACATATAGAAAACTGACCAAATGCATTTGGTTTCTGTTGAAACTTTAGGAGAATTATCCATGGGTTATATTTGATGTTTACAAGTCAACCTTGGCTCAATTTTAGGTGCGGTGTGGCTGACACCACTCAAAGTTTCTCTCTTTTGTTTAAAATGGACTTCATTTTAAGTGAAAACAACAACTAGCATACGTAAAACCAACCAAACGGATTCTGATTGTGTCGATACTTTAGAAAAATAATCCATGGGTCATATGTGACTTGTACGAGTCAACCTCGCCTCAATCCTAGGTGCGGTGTGGCCGACACCACTCAAAGTGTCTCTCTTTTGTTTAAAATGGACTTCATTTTAATTGAAAACAACAAGTGACATACGAAAAACTAACCAAACGCATTCGAAATGTGTTGATGCTTTAGTAAAATGATCCATGGGTCATATGTGATTTGTAAGAGTCAACCCCGCCTCAATCCAAGGCGTGGTGTGGCCGGCACCACTCTAAGTGTCTCTATTTTGTTTAAAATGGACAACATTTTAAGTGAAAACATCAACTAGCATACAAAAAATTGACCAAATGCATTTGGATTGTGTTGATACTTTATTAAAATGATACATGGGTCATTTAAGACATGTAAGAGTCAACCTTGTCTAAACCCGAGACGCGGTGTGGTTCGTACCACTCTAACTGTGTCTCTTTTGTTTAAAATGGACAAGATTATAAGTGAAAAGAACAACTGGCATAAGAAAAACCAAACAAACACATTCTGAATCTATTGAAATTTTATGACAATGATCCATGGGTCATATTTTACATGTAAGAGTCAACCACGCCTCAATACAAGTCGCGGTGTGGCTGGGACAACTCTAAGTGTCTCTCTTTTGTTTAAAATGGACAACATTTTAAATACATACGGAAAACCGATCAAACACATTCAGTTTCCATTTAAACATTAGGAGAACGATCCATGGGTCATATGTGATGTGTAAGAGTCAACCTCGCCTCAATCCGAGGTGCGGTGTGGCTGACACCACTCAAAGTTTCTCTCTTTTGTTTAAAATGGACTTCATTTTAAGTGAAAACAACAACTAGCATACGGAAAACTGACCAAACGGATTCTGATTGTGTCGATACTTTAGCACAATGATCCATGGGTCATATGTGATGTGTAAGATTCAACCCTGACTTAATATGAGTTGCGGTGTGGCTGACACCACTCATAGTGTCTCTCTTTTGTTTAAAATGGACTTCATTTTAAGTGAAAACAACAAGTGACATACGAAAAACTGACCAAACGCATTCGAAATGTGTTTATACTTTAGGACAACGATCCATGGGTCATATGTGACATGTATGATTCAACCCCGCCTCAATCTGAGGCATGGTGTGGCCGTCACCACTCTAAGTTCTCTCTTTTATTTAAAATGGACAACATTTTAAGTGAAACCATCAACTGGAATACGAAAAACCGACCAAACACATTAGGATTGTGTTGATACTTTAGGACAATGATCCATGGGTCATTTGAGATGTGTACAATTCAACCCCATCTAAACCCGAGATGCGGTGCGGTCAGTACCACTCTAACTGTGTCTCTTTTGTTTAAAATGGACAAGATTATAAGTGAAAAGAACAACTGGCATACGGAAAACCAACCAAATGCATTCGGAATCTATTGAAATTTTAGGAAAACGATCCATGGGTCATATGTTATGTGTACGAGTCAACCGTTCCTCAATCCAAGTCGCAGTGTGGCCATGACTACCCAAAATGTCTCTCTTATGTTTAAAATGGACAACATTTTAAGTACATATGGAAAACCAACCAAATAGATTCTGATTGTGTTGATATTTTAGCACAACGATCCATGGGTCATTTTTGATGTGTACGATTCAACTCTGCCTCAATCTGAGGTGCACTGTGGCCAGAACCATTCAAAGTGTCTCTCTTTTATTTAAAAAGCACTTCATTTTAAGTGAAAATAACAACTGACATACGGAAAACCGAACAAACTCTTTCGGAATATGTTGATACTTTAGGACAACGATCCATGGGTCATTTGTGATGTGTATGAGTAAAGATCACCTCAATATGAGGCATGGTGTGGTCGGTATCACTCCAAGTGTATGTATTTTTTTTAAAATGGACATCATTTCTAGTAAAAATATATGGTATATGAAAAACCGATCAAATTATGAATTGAATTTTGGATTCCACATATAATTTTTATCTAAATTTTAAATTGAATTCTAAATGAATTATGTGTATTTATAATTACGTTATGAATTCTGATTTAATTATGGATGTGTATAGTTTCAGGATGCATTATATGTTAAATGTGTATGAATTTGTTTTCTATATGTATGTGTTAGTTGGTTATTTAAGGTACAATAATTGTATATGTATGTGTTAGTTTATTGCAGGTACAATAATTGGAAATGATTGAAAATGAGAGGGAATGATGTTGTGCAAATTTCACAAAATGAGAGTTGTTGTGCAAATTGCAGGCTGCTGTGCAATTTGCACAGCATAGGCTATGCCAACAGTTTCAAACTGTTGGCATAGCCTCTCTGAGTATTTTTTTTACCAACGGTTCTATGAACCATTGGTAAAACTCCTTTCCCAATGGTTTAGAAACCGTTGGGAAAGAATCCCTCTACTTGGTTTTCCCAACGGTTTAAGCCAAACCGTTGGGAAAAACTATCCCAACGGTTTGGCACAACCATTGGGATAGGTTAATTTTTTTCCAACCTATCCCAATGGTTCACTGTAAACCATTGGGAAAAGCTTTCCCAATGGCTCACTTCCCTATGGTTTGCAGAACCGTTGGTATAACATATACCAATGGTTCTACAGCCTTTCCCAATGGTTCAGAACCATTGGGAAAACCTGTATTTCCAGTGGTGTCTACCAATCCATGTTAAAATTATTATTTTTAAATTCACCACACATATACCATACCAAAACTAAACATAACCAATTCCAATATCAATAACAATCCATAATAACCAACATGGGAACTAACATTATTCCATAACCCATTAACACATTTACCATTTACATTACATAGTCATTTGTCCCAATTACCATTTCTTATTCCTAACTCAATATAAATATCCACTAATTTTTCCTACATTATCCCAATTAACATATCCAACCCTTTCCATATGTTAATTCATTTAACTCATTTAGTATTTCCCGTGTATTAGTCCACTTATGAATTTTAAGAACAAATCACACTTTATTTGAATCATTACCATTAACCTTATTTAACCATTTTCATGTCAAGCCAAACGACCCCTTTTCCATTACCCACATCTAGGAATGACTACCCATTTCCCTTATTATTCATAAAAAAATAAATTTGACATGTTTACCTTGGGATCTACTTAACCATAATCTATTTCACACTTAACATTTCCATTAACATTATTTGGGGAGGTCAGCACACCCAATGGGTGGCCCTAAATTGGTCATGTCATCCTCTATGAATTACATGGGGATTATGAGAGGTTATATTTTTCATTTGGACACCCATTTTATCAAATATCATTAATGGTACCAAGAACACAACAAAGGGAAAACAAGAACACAACTTTTCATGCACAAATCCATATAAAACACATGGGATATAACTTGTAGGCCACCTACCTCGAATCGATTGAAAAACGCACTCCCAATCGAAGCCTTAGATCCCTATTCAACTACCCTTTGAATTATTCACCTATAAATCATCAGAAAAAAAGAGGTTTTTAGAGATTCTTATGAAGATAATATAAAGATGCAAACCCTAAACCAAAAAGATGAACAAGAGAGGGATTTGACTCACCTGGAGCTTTGATCTGCAACCCAAAGTGATTTAAATGGCTTAGGATAGAAGTATAGTAACCCCTTTGAAGCTTGAGATACTAGGGTTCATCACTAGGGACTATAGGAGGAAAAATGGGAAGAAAATTAGGTGAGGTTCTTAAATCTTGTAATGGTAATTTTGTAATTTTGCCAACTTTTATAGGGGTGCACGGTTTACCTGCACTGTTTTCCAAACCATGTGAAAGCCACTATACAAGGAAATTTGGGTCACATGGTTACTTGGGAAGACTTTTATGGTTTAAAAACCATGTTTTAACCATTCTATATTCCATTTTCCAAAATTTCACAAATTGACCTCCCACCCTGCACGGTTTTCTTAATTGTGTGCCTTGCACAGGTTGGCCTGGTTTCCCTTTCTTTCATGATCTTAACCCCCAAAACACCCCCAAGGCCTGTAAAACTCTTGATAAACACTTCATTAATCAAAATAAAATATTTAAACCTAAAAATTAAAAAAAATTACATACCTCCACGAATTCTGGTATCTTACAACTGATTTCGCATCCTTAACTTAATGAGTGAACCTCTATATATTTATAAATGTTCATAGTATTATAATATTATATTTTTTACATATTCCTAAGGCTGAGTTATCCTCTCATAGATCATGTTATTTTATTCTTTTATGATTCATGCCTTATAACTATCAATATTTATTCCATAAATCAGGATAATGATATATGATACGTAGGATATGGTTTTCCAATGTTAAGCTCATGTTCTCATACCATTATGCTCTTGTTATGTATAAGTGGTCATTTATATCTCTCTTTTTTACCCTTACTGAGTGCCTATTATCTCCCTTTATTATTTTTCCTTTACCTAGGTTATAAATAAATTTTTTAAGTAGACTATGTCTAAGAAGAGTACTTTGTGGGGAGATCTTTATGGGAGATGTTGAAGATCTTTCAATAATTAAGAAGATTGTTTATTTTGTCTCGAAAGAATCTAAACCTTTACATTCCTAATGTGTGTATTTGTAAAATATATTATATATTCATCTATTAATATGTAATATCTATGTATGAAAATATTGGGTCACTATAGTTGGTATCAGAGGATAGGTTCAATCAATCTTTAGAGATTAGGATTAGATAACTTTGGTGAAAACCCTAGGGATAAGTCTAATTATAGGATAACATCCAATAGTTTTGGGCCCTAGAAATATATCTAAGTATAGGTACTATAAGTGGACATGTTTTTAGCAAAAATTTATCTAGAGATAATAGCCTTAAAAAGAGTTGTTTGAGTATATCTCGAACAACATTATGGTGCATGGTGAGTGTGCCTTTACTGTGAACCTAGTTTGACACTCATGGGGGATACACTTGGGTTAACTCACATTTTCCTTATAGAAAATTATGAAATATTTCAATAGATGATAACCAAGGATGGACTAGGTTAAACCTAAGGCTTAATAATTTGAAAATAATGTGTCATAATTTAAACATCCTATGAATAATTTTTCATGATTATATGATTTATCACTATAACTATTTTTACTCATGCTATAAATTTAGGTTTTAGACAATGGATAAAACCCAAATTAATCATGTGAAAAATTAATGTGATTTCCAATGAAATGACCATACTCATGAGAAAACAAATTTATTAAGATATTGGATGTAGTATTTTGTGAATATTCTCACTCATCTCTCTCAAGTTATGAGTGGTAACATAGATCTTGTTGAACTTTAGAATGCACCAATGAGGGAGAAACATTCCATTGAATATTTTATGTGACAATGTCTAACCCCCTTTTATGGGTCCTCTAATCCAATGGTTATTGAGAAATGGGTCAATGTGATGGAAAAGATATTTTTTTCTTTAGTACTTGAACCATGAAAAAGTTATCATAGTAGTTTATCATTTGGAAGGTGAAGTAAATAAATGGTGGGATCTTATTAAGAATACAAAGGAAGAGGAAGAAATTTATTCTATAGAATGGGATTAGTTTAAGAGGATATTTTTCAGTAAGTAATTCCCCTGTATACCATATAAAAAAATGTAGAAGGGATTCCTTGAGATTTAGAATAAGGATGGTGAATCCATTGGTACCTATGAGGTAAATTTTACAAGACCTATAAAGTATAATTCTGGTTTAATCATCATCCTTAAAAGAAAAATTAATCAATTCCTTAGTGTTTTGAAAACAATTATTTGAAAGGAATTGTCCATAAGGGACTTTGGGAGGTATAAAGAAATCATTTTATTTGCACTCAAAGTGGAAATGGGAGCGAGAAACTCTCATGGTTCTGGTCATAAGAAAATGAAGATAGAGTTTCATGGAATCTTCAGTGGTATGTCACATATAGGAAAGAAAAAGTTTCAATGTCCTACTTGATAAATATTTAGGAAGTAGCGCTCAGGTGAATTCATGAAAGGAACAAGATGTTGTTTCAAGTGTGGGGATCCTAAACATTGAGAAAAATAATGTTGAAGTGATATGAAGAGTCTAGTCAATGAAATTAATGGGAATAGATATATATAGGATAAACCACTCACACTTCAATGTTATAAATTCAAGGATTTTGGAAATTATGTGAATCAATTCCATAATATAAGGGCTAATGAAGATAATAATCCACAACAACCACTGAAGTCAAAGTAAAAAGGTAAATATTACACTATCACAACAACTTAAGTGAATCAGGATAATTAGAGAATACTTATCCTCCACTCAAAAGTTGGGGATTCTATGATGAATTTTGTCTGAATGAGCCCTATTAAAATCTTATTGTTCATACTTTAGTGAAAAAAATTTCAATTTTAAGCGTTGATTAGCTCTGTATACATATATTCCATATGAATTTATAAAATAAGGAGATCATATTTAATATCCTAAATCAATCTATGATCATATATCGGTGAAAGGATGAAATCAAACCTCAAATAGAGTATTTTTTCAATATAAGAGCTTATTTAAGGAATAAAGGTTGAATTATCTTTTGTAATAATATATTATTTTATTATAACATTATTTTTTGGAAATTATTAGTATATTTTGGAGAATATATTATCAAGGTATATATATTTTGGTATGAGACTTTATGAGTGATTAAAATTATACTTCTTAAGTTTTCCATGGAAGGATATGGGATTAAAACATTATAATATTTGGGTTTCAATCTTGTTCAAACATATTTTTCATGATCCTTGAGGTTAACTATTTTTTGGAATGGGTTAAGTTGAACTTTGGATGTTATTGTTGAGGTTTTAGAGATTGATGTATTGTATTTATCTATATTAGATAACTTGTTCTCACCATTTTGGTTTTGATGATAACTAGATATAGAAGAAATTATTTTAATTATTTTATAGATCTTATGATCTATTAAAAGTTAATTTTTTTGCTTTAGGCATGAAAAAATCATCTTGAATTTTCATTTCTTAGAGTATGAGATGAAGTATAAATTCATCAAATCACAACCAAAGGATTAAATTGTTCTTATGAAATAGATTTAAATCAAGTGAGTAAATTTTATTATTTTATCTATATTGATAGTAAAACAATCACTCAACTTTAGGGAAATTATCTTGAAATAAAAAAGTGATTCTTTTACCTTCATTTTTGATGAATTTATGGTCTTTTCACCCATCACAGATTTATGGTTTTGTGTTCATTAACTTTTTCATGACCATGTTCTTTATCTCTCTATATTAGTTAATTGATGAAAGTTTTCTCCTCTATGCTTATAATTTATCTCCATGCCAATGTTCTGCTTATATGGGAATATGATTATGTTCTATTTCAGTTAACCTTTATGTTTCTCACTTTCCCTTTTTTTAAAATAAGTTTTATTATCCCTCTATACAGTGTGGATTTTCAATAAATATATTTTCAAATATATAACCCTTGATGACCAAGATAATATTGTGAGGGTGTAATTTATTTAATGGGGGAATGTAACACTCCAAAAATTGAGTTTAAATTAATAATATTCTTCATATATTTATTAACACGCAACATCGAGATTTAAGTGAATTGAGATATATTATAAAAATAATGTTATTTAAATGTGACCATTATAACTTAGTCATTGAATTGGTAGGTATGAATATGATTAACCACATTATTTAATATATGTATAATGGTCCTACTCAATACAAATGTATAGACTAATTCTTATGAAATAAACACTTAATTTTTAGTAGTCATTTTATGCTTCAAAAAGAAATTTTATTAAAAAATGGTTTTTATTTTATTTTTTGAATAGAAATTATAATTAATTTTTTAAACATTGAGAATTTTTATCTTATATAATAAAAAAATTAAAACATAATATCATAATTAATTGAAGGTGAAATTTTTTAATTTTCCTGAAATGATTGATTTTTCAGTGAATAGTAAGAAATATCAATTTTTCAAATATTATCATTTCTTTTCATTAAATAAATAATTTAAAAGTCCCATTATATTTTGGATTCAATACTAAAGTGAAATATGATCCATTTTATTCTTAATAATCTAATTAATTACATTTTAATTATCAATATTCGAGATTTTGATATAAGCTAATTTTTATGCTTAAAAACACATTTTTCTAAAAATTGTCTTTGGTTGCGTTTTACACATTTATATTAAAATAGATGTATTCCACTTCTATAGATTGAATATTTAAAAATTGAAACCATATTTAGAATCTGGAGGTCCAAATTTGTTAAATAGGTCCCTTTTTTCATTATGAATAGTAATCATGGTAAATATTCACCACCTCAGTAAGGGTAAAATGAGTAAAATATGATTAAAACCATGAGATAAGCTCTCAAAATCAACCAAAAACTTGACTTTATTCTATTTTATGGGTTTAATTCATCCATTTTCATCCAAGTCTCAAATATATGGCCACTTGGTTCCATTTTTTCTTTATTTGTGGTCTTTATTTTAATTTAAGAAAAAAATAAATACAAAACACCACTCTCTTAACTTTCATATCAATAAAATTTTTTACATAAGGATAAAAAAAAGGATATGTTTGGATCTAAATTTTTGTTTGAAATATAAATTATTATTTTTTATTATAGTAATTTATTTTTAATTTTTAGTGATTGAATAATTACCTTAAATACTTACGCAATGCTAATATAGTATTTATTATATTAATAAAAAATAAAATAAATGGTTTTAAAAATATTAAATGTAAAAAAAAATTGATGAGTTGTTGTGTTTCATGTCATGACCCAACCCGTTGGGGCCCACATATCTAGCGGCAATCCAAGTGTGACGCCTCAAGCCTACCTCCAATAGGCTAGGGGTTGGCTACAAGTACTGAGAAGGCATAAACTAAAATGGGAGGCTTTGCATAATGTATGTGCATGAATGCACACAACCATCTCCATGAAAAAGTGAAGAGGAATAATAAAAGACCGTAACATCTAGAGTATACCCATGTAAGCAATAACCTCTAGGGAATATATCAGAGTGTGATAAAATAAATCCAAAGTATAAAGGGGTAAAATACATGTCCAACCTGAAATGATGTCACAAACTAACAAAAAATGGAGAAAGGGAAAGTTGAAGATAGTCCAACTCTTATCTCCAAATTTGAACACCAAAACTAGTCAATGAACCAATGTACCTCTATCCTCCACCAAAGTCACTACTGACCTTCTTGTCATCTGCATAATACATGACATGTGTGGGAAAATATCATGCATGGGTGAGTATAAACATACCCAGTATGACATCCTGGAATCACCAAACATGGAGGGAGTAATATATAGATACAACAGTCATATCATCATAATGAAGGCATCCCCATTAAAATATGTGACTAAAACCATAACAATAACCTAGATATTCTCAAAAAGAATCCTAAATGAAGAGAGAAAAGGGATCTTTATCTCCACATCCTATATAAGAACGATGATCCAAACTATAGCTCCAAAAGTCCTTATTTAATGTATAGAATCACATGTAACCACACAAGAATCTGTGTGGAGGGCTCGCACCTTGCCACTATGCTCTGCATCCAAGGTGCACTATCTCCTAACCAAGAATCTCACATAACCTCACAAGAATCTGTGTGGAGGACTCACACCTCGACACTACACTTCACAATCGAGGATGCATAATCTCTAGTGGAGGACTCACACCCGAGTGCATCAGTGGGGTGCCACTTGGTAGGTAGAGGACTCGTTCCCTAGTGAGTCAGGGTGGTTCCACATGGTAAATTGAGTACTCATTCCCTAGTGTTTCAAGGTTTTCCACTCAGTAGATAAAGGAACCACACCCAATGTAGTATGGGGGTTTCAACCCTACCAATATAGAGAGTATAGGAAACTATGCCCTGATGTGATAGGGGTTTCCAACCTTGGAGCCTCTCTATAGATCACACTCGATCACTTCCATCAGCTAAGCATCACTTAGAGAATCATCATGCTTGTAATACCTCATGTCATATCTTTGATTTCAAAATGAAGTTCACCATCATGTGCTACATGGAAAACTACTCAGGCTGGACTACTTGTGTGCTTGAATCTAAGTCTATAAAAATCCTGACAAACGCACAAGGCACATTGTTGGTCTGAAGGTAGCTTCATGGTTTTGAGACAAGATTCCAAATTAGGTACCTAAAATTGGTCTTGAATTATCCACCTCAATGTCAGGGCCATAATGCTGATGATGGCTTGTCAATCTGATACCTCATAAAGAAGTTACAACAAGAATTAGATTCCATAATAATAATAATAATATTATTATTATTATTATTATTATTATTCAATAATATTCTCTCTCCACCAACCTTAATTCTCCAACACACATAGAGAGGACGTTTTCATGGTGGGAACTGATCAAAAGTGAGGAGATCACCATTGTGGGTCACCTCATCATCGCCATGCACCACTACCACCACAGTCTTCTGCCATAGCTCGTCATTGCCACCTCCAGTGTAGTTGGAGACATAAAAAGTTGCCTCTATTTAGAGTTTGTTGATTCTACCATGAAATATTCCAAGGAACCCAGATCTATGGTTGAACACACTTGATCTATCGTCGGTGGCTAGATTTTGGCCACCTGATCCACTTGTGAAACGATCCTATTGCAATGCTCCACTGAATACCTAAATCCATGAACAAAGACCCTCAATCTGACCTCCAATACATGTATGATCATCCATCACACTGCATCACACCTATATTTCACCATCAATCCCAAATATGATCATGTGGTATCGATCAATTACGATAAAGAGGGATTACTCAATTATTGTATACTGAGTATTTATTGAATCATCATTCAAATAAACCACTGATAACAAACATGCGATGAATGGTGGGAGAAAAGAATAGAACATGATAAGAGGAACGAACCTCATCTATTGTTCTGGTTAGCCTTAATTTTATACTATTAGAATGAAAAATGGAGAGAAAAAAATAAACAAACAATAATCAAATATCATAAATCCTAAAATACTAGGAAAATAAACCCAAACAAATAGATCAACAGTCATCCAACAAATAAAATTGTTAAGAGGTTTGATTCGTATTTGAAAAGGGATAAACAAACAGGGATAAATCCACATAAAAAAATTTCCTACAATGGGTTTGGGTAAGTTGTTAATGAATAACATTTTTGTATCATTTTCGTTGGTGATATCCAAGAACTCCATCGATGAAAACGATCTTCACAGTACTCCAAATCCTCCACGATCACGCGACCATCCACCAATGTAATCATCATTTGAGCTCTCTCTCTCCATCTATTCCATCCTCTAGGATTAAGAATCTAACCCTAGGGAAGTCTCCATAGTCTGGTTTATATAGGGGAAGAAGCTAGGTCCTATAAAATAATAACTAATAAATGAATTTATTTATTTATTTCAGTATCATTCACCCATGACCATTTTTAAGACAAAACCCAATGCACATAAAAGTTATGTCACGCCTAGGGTAAAACCCACATTTTAGATTAAATGGAGGGTATATATTTCTAATCTAATAATCCATTTGAGTGTTATTCTATTATTTATGAAAAAATGTGGATGAGTGATATAATATTTTTAATATTTTTAATATCACTACACCAAATCTCTCCAAACCCTGAAATTTCATGTTAACTCAGTACCTAGCTTTGGATTTATTCCTTAAAATATTACAAAGTCTTACAATAAAAAAACAAAGTTATTACACTCTCCCAACCTTCAATGATTTTTTTCCCAAAAAGAAAAAACCTACTCATACGAGTGAGGATACTAAGATTGCAACTGGGTTTCCCACTCCCATGAGATCTCTTGAATATTCTCATGCTATTAATGAACATTAACCCAAGGGAAGAACATACCCATGCAGGGTATTCTCCTGGTGGTTCTTAAACACCACTAGGCTCCTCGAACTCCTTGAAAGGTAACTATTCCCCCAATGTCCATCTCATCCTGGTCAAAATCATGCAATGAGTTGTGAATGTGCCTCCTCAGCTACGACATGTGGAAAACACCAAGCGCCTGGTCTAGTTGCATTCATAGGGTCAAGTGGTACCCCACCCCTCTAACCCATTGTAGTAATTAAAAAAAATATGATCCTCAGAGATAGCCTGTCATCTCTATCAAATACCTATGATCCTCAATGATGTGATATCTCTTGAAACACAAGATCTCCTCACCGAACTCCAAAGGTCACCATCATCAGCACACATAGGACCCCAACGTCTCTGGGCATTTTTCATCTTCCCCTAGATAAACTCTACCTTTCACAACCATCACCGACACCAACTCTAGGACAATAAGTGTTGTCTCCCACTAGCTCTAACTAGTATAATGGTGACCTGCAAAGCCCCTCGCACATGGACTCAAATGGTGATACAACAATGCTGGATGATCCTCCTAACTATGGATCATAAAAATTATGTAAACCCAAATCATTTCCACTAAAACCCAAGCGGTCAGTTTTACCTAGCCATCTAACTAGGTAGAAACACTATGATCACCTAAAAGTGAGTCCCAAATTCCACCTAAATCCTCTCCATAATCATAATGTGAAGTAAGAATCACTTTTGAAAATGATCATCGAGGGAATTCCATGAAGTCGGACTACCACTTTCATGAAATGGCATCCCAAACTCTCCACTAATCTCTACTCTCAGATGGTTTTGAAGTGGGCCAACTTGGAAATCCATCCTATGATCACTCAAATAGTGTTGTGACCTCTCACTGGTCATGGAATCCCCTATCATAAAAATTGAAAAGATACCATCCCATTTTCACTTTTATTTGGTCACATCAACCTCCAACTATAGGTAGGTGAGATAACAAGAATTAAACTCAACAAATCGCTACAATATCCTTGGTAACTAAACTCAATGCCAAAGGATCTGGTTACATCCTCACCTCTCCTAGATGCAATTCTAATGGAAAACATCCTCCTAGTCACCTTTTATTGCTACATGAAAAGTTTCATTGTCTACCCTAAAACAAGTATTACATGATCCCCACCTTTATAAAATACATCAGGAACATTTCTAGTGGATGTATTTTCATGAAATATCTCATGATCGATACCCCCAAGTTGTGCCTCCTTGACTCACTGAATAAGCGGAGGAGTAAAAACCATTGATCGGAGGTATATTGCACTATCCTCAACCTCAAGGGTCAACTATATATATTCTAACTACTCCTTCACCTTTCTCAATAATAAAAGATGAAAAAATTCACTATGAACATGTTTGAAAGCATTCTTGAGTGTCTCACATGCGCCACCACTAATGCCAAGTACATGAGGGTTTCATGAATAAGACTACCATGAATCAATACAAGAAGAGTTTAAGGATATATAACACAAGTATAACAATATTGTTGGGTTTTTCAACACATTTAAATGTATCACCATGATCTCAAAGCAACCATAGTGGCTCAAGGAATCTACCCTTGGTACACTCTCCTCTTGAACTCGAAGCTAGTGATAACCAGTCCTAAGGTTAAAACTCTGAGAGACACTTAGCCCGAATCCAAAGGTCGAAGAAGTCATTAATTCCTAGGTATGGATACTCCTCCCTAACCATCATCTGGTTCAAGTGGTGTTAATATATTCCTAACCTCAAGATCTCATTCTCCTACTAGGAAAACAACACAGGATTTTCAGGTGAACACACTGGGTTTAACAAATTCCATACTCTATAGATTTCTCCAACTATACCTTCAACTCTCACAGCTACAGAGGGTCATCCAACATGCTAGTGTAGATATCGGGCCATCACTGGGTGCAGTTCCATATAGAAAAAAAATACCCAATAGAGTTAATCCTGGTCCATCCTTAGAAAATACACCTTCATGACTCTCCAATGTTGTAGGAAACCAAAATTTCATAGCATCCAATGATCCAAGGGTAATTCTAGTCAAATTATAAGAAAATGGTTATATCCTCCTACACATGATATCATCCTATTTTTCCAAGTATTACTTCTCATCAAAGAAGTAAAAATCTATCCCATAACTCAGAATCACTACAAACCTCACTAGTAATAGTCAAATGAGCTTGAATGGTAGGTAACCAGACCATACTAAGGAAAAAATCATAGTGTCTCTTAATCACTACATAAAAATTCCACGTGAGGCTCTCTCTCCTTCGAGTAATAGGTTACACTTTCAGCGGAACTGTGTGATCATTGATCCTCTCTATAGGAGCCTTATAATGAAAGGGTGGAGCTAAAATTGATCCACTGGCATCGTTATGTCTCGAATAGGGGTCATGTTTAAGGAAAATATGGCTTATGACTCTATGATAAAATTTTAGCTGGAGAAGTTAGGGCACATGTCATACCTCTAACCACACTCCATGATTCCAGTAACATGATTCTACCAGATAAAGTGTTATTTTCCCTTTACCACTTGTTCACCACAAATAGGGATCACTATAAAACTTTATCACATTAGGATGACCTCAAATGTACAAGTTAAAAGAACTCATCTACCACACCTCAACACTATCCCCTTTTGGATAAATTGACTGACCTATATGGTTTTAAATCATTTCATAAGTATGTGTCATGATGAGAGAAGCTCTCCTCTTCCTTAAATTCCCTATGTTACATCAAAAATCTATAACATAGTCCTCTATTGATTCCTTTAGTCACCCTAGAGAATTATCTTTGTCTGTATCACCATAAAAAGGGGTCCTAACCAAGTGGGATACTCGCACCATAGGATTGTGCCAGTCCTCTACCACCTGAGAAAAGGGTCTGGGTCACCACAAAGATTGGGAAATCTCTAACACTAAAACCCATGATGTGTAATCAATATAGGTTGGTAATATGTCAGTATCATCAGAACAAACTACTTATCTACATAAAAGAATAGTTGTTAGAACAACCATATGATTGGTCAGGTTCTATACAAGTCAGAAAACCTAAACCACCACTACAATCCAATCCACTACTACCTGAGGGTATGGCCTACCATGAAACCTCATCAGCATCTTTTTTTGTAACTTTCATAACACTATAATCTTGTATACACCATATATCTATCCTACTAGATCCATTGGATACTTATCATGTTTAAAATCATCCACCTAGATCATTAGATGTGGTTCCATGCACTTCTCAATAGGTGGTAGCACTACATGATGCCCTCCTAGAGGAAACACCTCATGAATGGGTCCCAAAACTAAGGTCTCATCACTCAAACGATCGTCATCATGACACTATTTTGAAATCCTAGTTGGTTTTTATTGTGGAGGCATATTGAAAATTATCAAGACACAACATATTCAAAGATAATGTCTAAGGAACTGGCTCAAAAACGATATGGAAGCCACAACTCATTATTATATGATACATGTAACATTTTTTCTTATAAACAATTTCTCATCATGTTGAGTCAAAAAATAGGTAGTCAGAGTCTTGGAGAATTGATATTTTGTTTGTTTCATCAACATTGGGTTCCCTAGCTTGAAATTCACACTCAATACCTCATCATGGGTCCAACCCAACCATCGACCCGAGGATAAACTACTATAATACCACTCTATCAAGACCTAACCTATCGAGGTCTTCCTGGTCAGTGGTAAGCCAATTTAGACACCCCAAGACCACAACCAATAGGCTAGGGGCTGAAAACAAGCATTGAAAAAAAATAAACTGAAATGGGAGGCCTTAGAATAATACTCCTACATGCATGCACATAACCATGCATGAAATAACCTCTAGGGAATACATCAAAGTATGATGAAATAAATACAAAGTATAAAGGGGGAAAATAAACTCCCAACCATAAATGATTGCCCAACCAAACAATAACTGGAAGAAGGGAAATTTGAAGAGATCTGAAATCCCATCTCTAAATCAGACCACTGAATGTAGTCAATGCACCCAAATACCTCTATTCTCTACTAAAGTTTCCAATTATTTGTCTGTCATATGCAGAAGACATGACATGTGTGGGAAAATCCCATTCAAGGTTGAGTATAAACATACCCATTAGGACACCTCAAAATCACCTAACATAAAGGGAGAAATAAATAAACACAATAGTCAAATCATCACATTGAAGGAATGTCTATATAAATATGAGACAACAACCATAAAAATAACCCAGATATTCTCAAAAAAAATCCCAAACGAACATAGAATTTAGATCTACATCTCTAAATCCTAGCTAATAATAACGAGTCAAACTGCATCTCCAAAGATCCCTCTATAATGCCCAGCATCACGTTCAACCACACAAGAATCTGTATGGAGGGACCTCACATCATCTCTATTATCTACACCCAAGGGGAACTATCTCCTAACCATTCATCATGTGTACCCACATAAGAATCTGTGTGGAGGACCTAAACCTTGACACTACACACCACAACTTAGGGGAATTAATCCCTAGTAGAGGTCTTACACTCTGGTGTATTAGGGGGTGTCACTCGGTAGGTAGAGGACCCATGACCTAGTGCATCAAGGGGGTGACACTCGTTAGATATAGGAACCATGAACAAAGTATTATGGGGTTTTCCAAACCTACCTATGTAGAGAGTATGTGGGACCCGTTCCCTAATGTGATAGGGGTTTCCAACCTCTCACCCTCTCTATGGATCATACCCGATCACTGTCAATACCTAAGCATCACAAAGAGAATAATCATGGTTATAATACCATGTGTGGTATCTATAATGTCAAATCTAATTCCACCATCACATTCCACATGGAAAACTTCTTAAGATGGACTACTCATGTGCCTGAATCTGATTTTGGAAAAATCCTGAGGAACGCATGAGGCTCATCGTTGGTATGATAGGATAAAACATAAATCCACTATCATGTCACCAAAAATGGTCATGAATGTCCAAACAGATCATTTTTTTGAGATCATCATGGAAAATCACTTAGGATAGGCTATTTAATTTCCCAAAATAGACATTTAGTGAAAAAAACACATTTTATGGTATCACGAATGAAGGGCGCATCATGGGTCTGAGTCATGAGTCTGAATTAGGTACCCAACATTATTCTTGAATCATCTGCCTCAATGTCAGGGTCATGATGCATATGATGGCTCATCAATTTGATACCACATGAAGAAGTTGTGGCAGGAATTATATTCCATAATAATAATATTATTATTATTATTATTATTATTATTATTATTATTATTATTATGGGTTCGAGCTTTCTCGACACTTGAACCCATTTTATTATTATTATTATTATTATTTAATAATATCCCCCCCCCCTTCCTTCTCCAACATGCACATGGGATGGGGGGGCTCGCCGCCACCACTAGTCATTGTTCACCCTACATCGTAACTGCCACGAGCTGCTATTTTCACCCTACACCGCTACTGCCACAGGCCATTGCATAATCACCCTACACAATTGTCATCGTAGGTCACCGTCATATCTCACTATCACCACCTCCACCATGATCTAGGTCATTATAATCAACCTCAATTCACAGGATGGAAATTCTTCCATGAAATGTACTGAGAAACCCAAATCTATGTTTGACCACACCTGATCCATCACTGGTGGCCAGGTTCCAGCCACCTGATCCAATTGAAAAATGATCATGTCTTGTGGATCCACTAAATATTGAAACCTGCGAATGAATACCCTCAATATGTTCTTTGATCTGTGAATGATCATCCATCACACAATGTCATTCCTAGATCATTCCATTTATCCTGAATCTGAACCTTTGGTATCGATCTGTCATGACAAAGAGTGATTTTAAAAAGATTGTCTATCAAGGTTTTGTTGAATCTCCATCCAAAGAAACTACTGATAATAAACTCATGATGAATAGTGGGATAAAATCACAAAACATGATAATAGGAACAAACCTCATCCATTGTTTAGGTTTTCCTCAATCTAATTTGGTTAGAACGATGAATGAAGAAAAAAATTAAATAAAAAATAATCAAATATCATCGATCACAAATTCCTAGGAAGGTAAACCTAAACATGTAGATCAATGGTCAACCCACGAATCAAATTTTTGGGAGGTTTGATTTGTGTTCAATGGGGGATAAGAAAAAGGGGATAAATCCACATAAAACAACACCCTGCCTTAGATTTGGATCAATCATTGACGAAGAACATTTCTGAATTATTTTTTTTGGTGAGATCCAAGAACTCCATCGATGACAATGATCCTTGCGGTACTCTGGTCCTTGATCTGGCATCATGTAACCATTTTCCAACATACTCACCAATAGTTTTCTCTCTCTCCATCTCTTCTACCATCTAGGATTAAGCGGATAACCCTAGGGAAATCATCATAATGGGGTTTATATAGGGGAAGGATCTAGTTCATGAAAAATAATAACTAATGAATTTATTTATTTATTGATTTATTTGTCATTCTCTCATGGATATTATTAAGCCAAAACCCTGATATACACAAAATTTATGTCGCGCCTAGGGTAAAACCCGTGTTCTGGGTTTAATGGTGGGATCATATTTCTGATCCAAGACACTATTTGAGATTTAATACATTATTTATGAAAAACTATGTGCATGTGATATAATATTTTTAATATTTTTAATATCATCACACCAAGGCTCTCCATGCCCCATAATTCTGCACTTACTCAGTTTCTAGCTTCAAAAATATTCCTTAAAATATTTCAAATTTTTACATAGAAAAAACTGATTCATTAAATTACATGAATAGATTAGATGAATATAATATATTAGGTATATATTAAAGGTTTATATTTTAATTACATTACTGTAATATTGTTTTCAAAGTCAAATTATGTGAATAGTTCTTAAAATGACATTAATAGTATTTTATGATAAAAATATGTTATTAAATTATTTAAAAATCATAAAAATATTGAAATAGTGCAAGTTGTATTATGAATGGTAGAAAATTTTATATCTTTGAAATTTATGATCCAATTATTACCTTATAATTAAAATTATAACTGTTTAATATTAAAAAGGCCATAACATTAGTTAAGATTAAAATTGGTTGACCAAGGGGTTAAATAAAAATATAAGGTTTAAAATGACAACAAAACCAATATAAATTTCATTATATGATTATATATAGATCTTATCATCTTTTTATTCGAATATCTATACATTTAGAATATTTTTTATTGATTATGAATTAGTTATATTTTAATCTTTTTAGTATTTATAAGTGTGTCATTTCCCTCTGATTAAGCTCATATTTTCATATATTTTATAATGTAAAACATTGTTTATAATCCCAAAAAGTGTTATTGAATGGGTAATTATCATGTTTTTAGGTTTTAGTGCTATTTTGAACCCAAATGTGAAAAACGACTAATTCTGGATTTTTGACAGAATTTTACATCAGGGGTATTTTGTTCATTTCAGGAAAAATAAAATTCCAACTTTTCTGATTAAAATTTTTTTAGAATACTTATTTTATTTCCTTAATTTTTGTCTTCTGGACTAGGAGCTGATTAGGTCATCTAAAATGTCTAAAAAATCATTGAAGATTAGAATTTTTCCGGGCGGATAGCATGGACCCACCCAAATTAACGGACATCAAATGCGGCCTAAACATATCCAAATGATGTGTTTCCACCTGGGATACCTCGAGGACAGATATGGTTATCTGTACAATAAATTTGGAGGATGTTGTAGGTCATTAAGGAGGCTATTGAATGACATTACTTTGGAGGAACCTTCCTGGATGCTTCATCCAGAAACAGCAACCGAGAATAAAAACTTCATACCTCCTACATACGGTTTCCAAATAAGCTGAAATTTGGAGAGGAGACGTACAGGATATTTATGAACATCATTCATGAAGGGTGTAATGCGTGAAGAGGTCATTAATGGGGTATAAAACGCTCAAACTTTCGGGGGTCGAATTCTGCCTATAAAAGGAGGTCATCACCTCCTCCTCAAAGCATCCCATTTATCCATCCATTCCTTCAAGGCACCAAGGAGGAGATCTCCACCGAGGGAGGCCGGCCGCAAATCTTCCACCATTATTTTTATTTTATTTCTTTTCTTTATTTTTATTTTTTAATTGTAATTTAGATTTCTAATAAATTCATGCATTGTTTTTTTTATTTTTGTGTCCACCGATTCACCCTCTTTTCTTCCTATCATCTTACCATCGTGAACTATAATACTCATGATCATGAGTAACTAATAAGATGAATATCCCAATGGAGTAATCAGGTTCTTTACCCCAAGACCATCTTCTTAATATTCTTTGAGTTAATTCTAAGGATAATTTATAGTGGGTGTAATCCTCACTGTGGTTGTCTAAAGGTTAACTTCTTAATCTACAACCATTTTCCCTCGATTGAGAAGGTGGATGGAGGGTGTGCTTGGAGATCGCTAAGTAGGATTTTCATTCACAACTGGGGTAGAATAAGGTGTGCACACATACGATGGAGTGTGTACACTAAGAATATTTGAAGTTGGCCAATGAAGGTGCTCCCTGAATATTCTCTCGGGAGAACTTCCTTTCTTCCCTAATTACATTCTGTTTATCATTGCATTGTAATTTATAATTAAATTTTAGTTTCTTATGATTTATGAATTTCATTTATTTTATTAAATTAAATTTATTTCATAAAATATTAAACAACAAAAAAGAATTATATTAGGTGGAATAGAAGTAGTGATTTATTAACCACAAAATCTCCTCAAGAGAACGACCTAGGTCAGCCCATGTGCTGCACTTAGCTATAAATATTTTTGAGAGCGTGCATGACAACGCTTCGTCAAATTGGCGTCGTTGCCGGGGAGCCAAGTGGTTTTAATTCACTATTTTTTATTCACATTGTGTAAATAATTTTCCTTTCATTTAAAAAAAACAACAACAAAAATCATAAATTTCAAAAACTAAAAAAAATCTTCTTTGTTCATGATGTCTTTCAATTCAAATTTTTATTCATGGACTGAACAATCTCATATGCTAGAAAATGTTTGCAATGAACTTGATGCTCAATTTCATAGGATTAGTGATAAAGTTCAAAAACTGGAGAGCCAAATAGAATGGATTGCTGAATATGTACGCACATCCCAAGAGCAATCCGAACATGAGCCAGAACCTGAACCAGAACGAGTGGTGGAATTGATTTCACCAATAATTTTTTATGTTAAAGAACCTGAGGCGGGTGAGAAAGAACTTCTAAAGGAACTTATCACATCATCCCGCACTCAACCATTGCTGGAGGGGGTCCCAGAAGTACACATTACAACTGATGCACTAATGGGAGGTCAACATTTTTTGGAAGAATCTTGGAATAACTTTGTCGAAGATAACTTGAAACATGATCCTCCCATGATTGATATTGAACAATATGTACCTTTTGACCTCAATCTTGATTTGGAAGATGAAGAAGAAGATTCACTTACTGAGATGAAGTTGCCAATGGTCCTATCAGAAGAAATCAATTTCCAAGCTGACTTACTTGAAAGGGAAGATTCCTTTATTGATTCGTCATGTTTTAATTTTATTCAAACTGAATTGTTTTCTGACTTCTCCTTTCCTGAAATTTCAGATATAGCACAAATGGATCGGGCCTTGGATGTTGATGATGAGACCACCCAAGTGGTGGTAATAAAGGAAGAAGATCCAGAGAAGCTGGTGGTGGTGCGACTACCACCTATACATCAACTTTTATATCACATGGAGGAGGACACCACAGAAGTTAACAGGGATCACCCTTATCTTTTATTCCCTCCCACTTCGAAAATCAAATTTCCTCTTTATTCTTTCTCTGGGGTTGGGAACATTAAAATCTTATTTGGGGTTATCTACTTTCAGGTTTTAATCATGGACATCGGGAAAACTCACATGTGGTGGTTCATCTCAAAGAAACCACACCCACCTTTTGATTGGGGATAATCCACTGAAACTGCCTGACTAGGGGCAGTAAAAACCTAGCACTCGCTTGGGGGTCTAAACCAAGCATTATCTCTTTTCTTTTCCTTTTCTCATTATTTTTATTTATTTTTTTCTTATTTATTTTTATTACTTTCTTGTAGTCATAAAGTGGTTGCTTCTAGGAGCTTAACTCAAGGCATCCACTTCTAAAATAATGTCAGATGTATCTTTCCTTCCCTTTGATTTTTTTACCTTTATATTTATATTTTGTTGAGTTGAAATAAGGGTTAGTTAAATTTAAGTGTAGGGGAGTGTCAACCTGCTTAGTTCTTCTTGTGTGATTTTCATTTTTTTAGGATTTTTGAGCTTTAATGAATATTCTTATCACTTTTCACACATCAATTGATTATAAAGAGTTGAAATGATTTTTGAAATAATGGATTTTAAATGATTGTTGATGTGAAAACATTTTTCTTGAATTGGATTGTCAATCATTTGTATGAGTTTGACTGATTTTTGAAATCCATGACCATGAAACAACTGACTCAAAATATTTTTTCCAATCCTGTGAGGTATTCTAAACCACTTTTACATATTCTTCTTAATACCCACACTTTCTTGAGGGAAACATGAATATTGTGTGAGAACCAGAATTTGTGAATATTCTCTTTCGAAGCTTTGGATTTCATGGAATGTATTTGAAATGATTGAGGCATCTCTTTGGCTAGCCACATTTTATCTTGAGACCACCCTTTACATTTATCATTCGTAAGCCCTTAGATGCCATGAATTTCCTTATAGGTTTAAGCCACATTACAAGCCACTTTTTCCTTACCTACCCGCACTTTTAGTATTTTTGCATGGATATTTCAAGTTTGAGTGTGGGGGAAGGGAATTTTGTGTGCGTTCATTGGGATTTGTATCATTTATGGGTGATGCGAGGTGTGTGTCAATACTTTGGGCAGTGGATAACAAGAGAATTGGGCATGTGTCGTCATTTCATTGTGCTTTATTTGTTTCATCCATTTCTCCTAAAAAAACAAAAAAATGGAGATAAGCTTGAATTCCTCATTGTACATTCTTTTATTACTCATGTCCCTCCCAAAAAAATAAAGGGAATGAATTTTCATTCATTCATTGTATTCAATTTTCAGCTCATCCTCCATAAAAAAAGAAAAAAAATAAAGCTGTGCCTTTCTGGAGATTTGAAAAAAAAGGAGGAGAACATAGATGATATCATCACTTATTGGCTCATGTAACATGTCATAAAGAGGGGTGGGGTTGTTTTTCACATTTAAAAGTAGTATTGAGTGAGGAATTTCCTGTGTTTTCACTTGATTTAATCATGCATTGTACTTAGAAGTTCAACCTCCTCTTTCTAGCTTGGAACATTTTTCAATCATTTTACCACCGACCCTAAGACACATAATCATTTGAACCATTAATTAAATCCCTCATGATTAAATTAATTTTCATGTTTCATGCTGTGGAGAAATGATAATTTTCACAAACCTATGGTGATACATGCGATTTTCAAGTATGAGTATAACTCTAGATTCAATTTCTCTTGAGTGAAGAGTGACATAAAATTCAATGTGAGGTAGGTTGTGATTGGTCCTTGGATTGATTTATGAGGTTGAACAAATTTTAATGATTGAAATGAAAATTAGAGAATTATTATTCATAAATGAGACATGATGGAATTCTATTTTGGATAAAATCATTGATATTTTCTCATTTTTTATTGTTGTGTGGATTTTGATTTGGATGTAAGATGATTGCCCAGGAGTGCAATGTTTAAGTGTGGGGGAGTGATGAAGCTCACATTTTCATATATTTTATACTGTAAAACATTGTTTATAATCCCACAAAAGTGTTATTGAATGGGTAATTATCATGTTTTTAGGTTTCAGTGCTATTTTGAACCCAAATGTGAAAAACGACTAATTTTGGATTTTTGACAGAATTTTACGTCAGGGGTATTTTGGTCATTTGAGGAAAAATAAAATTTCAAATTTTCTGATTAAAATTTTTTAAGAATCCTTATTTTATTTCCTTAATTTTTATCTTCTAGACCAGGAGCTGATTAGGTCATCTAAAATGTATAAAAAATCATTGAAGATTGGAATTTTTCCGGGCGGACAGCATGGACCCACCCAACTTAACGGACATCAAATGCGGCCTAAACATATCCAAATGATGTGTTTCCACCTGGGATACCCAGAGAACAGAGAGGGTCATCTCTAAAATAAATTTGGAGGATGTTGGAGGTCATTAAGGAGGATATTGAATGACATTACTTTGGAGGAACCTTCCTGGATGCTTCATCCAGAAACAGAAACCGAGAATGAAAAATTCATACCTCCTACATACGGTTTCCAAATAAGCTGAAATTTGGAGAGGAGACGGACAGGATATTTAGGAACATAATTCATGAAGTTTGAAACGCGTGAAGAGGTCATTAATGGGGTCTAAAATGCTCAAACTTTCGGGGGTCAAATTCTGCCTATAAAAGGAGGCCATCACCTCCTCCTCAAAGCATCCCATTTTTTCATCCATTCCTTCAAGGAACCAAGGAGGAGATCTCCACTGAGGGAGGCCGGCCTCAAATCTTACACCATTCTTTTTATTTTATTTCTTTTCTTTATTTTTAGTTTTTAATTGTAATTTAGATTTCTAATAAATTCATGCATTGTTTTTTTTATTTTTGTGTCCACCGATTCACCCTCTTTTCTTCCTATCATCTTACCATCGTGAACTATAATACTCATGATCATGAGTAACTAATAAGAAGAATATCCCAAGGGAGTAATCAGGTTCTTGAACCCAAGACCATCTTCTTAATATTCTTTGAGTTAATTCTAAGGATAATTTATAGTGGGTGTAATCCTCACTGTGGTTGTCTAAAGGTTAACTTCTTAATCTACAACCATTTTCCCTCGATTGAGAAGGTGGATGGAGGGTGTGCTTGGAGATCTCTAAGTAGGTTTTTCATTCACAACTGGGGTAGAATAAGGTGTGCACACATACGATGGAGTGTGTATACTAAGAATATTTGAATCTGGCCAATGAAGGTGCTCCCTGAATATTCTCTCGGGAGAACTTCCTTTCTTCCCTAATTACATTCTGTTTAGCATTGCATTGTAATTTATAATTAAATTTTAGTTTCTTATGATTTATGAATTTCATTTATTTTACTAAATTACATTTATTTCATAAAATATTAAACAACAAAAAAGAATTAGATTAGGTGGAATAGAAGTAGTGATTTATTAACCACAAAAGCTCCTCAAGAGAACGACCTAGGTCAGCCCCTGTGCTGCACTTAGCTATAAATATTTTTGAGAGCGTGCACGACAACGCTTCGTCAAATTGGCGTCGTTGCTGGGGAGCCAAGTGGTTTTAATTCACTATTTTTTATTTACATTGTGTAAATAATTTTCCTTTCATTTAAAAAAACAACAAAAAAAATCATAAATTTCAAAAACTAAAAAAAATCTTCTTTGTTCATGATGTCTTTCAATTCAAATTTTTATTCATGGACTGAACAATCTCATATGCCAGAAAATGTTTGCAATGAACTTGATACTCAATTTCATAGGATTAGTGATAAAGTTAAAAAACTGGAGAGCCAAATAGAATGGATTGCTGAATATGTACGCACATCCTAAGAGAAATCCGAACATGAGCCAGAACCAGAACCAGAACGAGTGGTGGAATTGATTTCACCAATAATTTTTTATGTTAAAGAACCTGAGGTGGGTGAGAAAGAACTTCTAAATGAACTTATCACATCATCCCGCACTCAACCATTGCTCGAGGGGGTCTCAGAAGTACACATTACAACTGATGCACTAATGGGAGGTCAACATTTTTTGGAAGAATCTTTGAATAACTTTGTCGAAGATAACTTGAAACATGATCCTCCCATGATTGATATTGAACAATGTGTACCTTTTGACCCCAATCTTGCTTTGGAAGATGAAGAAGAAGATGCACTTACTGAGATGAAGTTGCCAATGGTCCTGTCAGAAGAAATCAATTTCCAAGCTGACTTACTTGAAAGGGAAGATTTCTTTATTGATTCGTCATGTTTTAATTTTATTCAAACTGAATTGTTTTCTGACTTCTCCTTTCCTGAAATTTCAGATATAGCACAAATGGATCGGGCCTTGGATGTTGATGATGAGACCACCCAAGTGGTGGTAATCAAGGAAGAAGATCCGGAGAAGCTGGTGGTGGTGCGACTACCTCCTATACATAAACTTTTATATCACATGGAGGAGGACACCACCGAAGTTAACAGGGAGCACCCTTATATTTTATTCCCTCCCACTTCGAAAATCAAATTTCTTCTTTATTCTTTCTCTGGGGTTGGGAACATTCAAATCTTATTTGGGGTTATCTACTTTCAGGTTTTAATCATGGACATCGGGAAAACTCACATGTGGTGGTTCATCTCAAAGAAACCACACCCACCTTTTGATTGGGGATAATCCACTGAAACTGCCTGACTAGGGACAGTAAAAACCTAGCACCTGCTTGGGGGTCTAAACCAAGCATTATCTCTTTTCTTTTCCTTTTCTCATTCTTTTTATTTATTTTTTTTCTTATTTATTTTTATTACTTTCTTGTAGTCTTAAAGTGGTTGCTTCTAGGAGCTTAACTCAAGGCATCCACTTCTAAAATAATTTCAGGTTGTATCCTTCCTTCCCTTTGATTTTTTTACCTTTATATTTATATTTTGTTGAGTTGAAATAAGGGGTAGTTAAATTTAAGTGTGGGGGAGTGTCAACCTGCTTAGTTCTTCTTGTGTTCTTTTCATTTTTTTTAGGATTTTTGAGCTTTAATGAATATTCTTATCACTTTTCACACATCAATTGATTATAAAGAGTTGAAATGATTTTTGAAATAATGGATTTTAAATGATTGTTGATGTGAAAACATTTTTCTTGAATTGGATTGTCAATCATTTGTATGAGTTTGACTGATTTTTGAAATCCAGGACCACGAAACAACTAACTCAAAATATTTTTTCCAATCCTGTGAGGTATTCTAAACCACTTTTACATATTATTCCTAATACCCACACTTTTTTGAGGGAAACATGAATATTCTGTGAGAACCAGAATTTGTGAATATTCTCTTTCGAAGCTTTGGATTTCATGGAATGTATTTGAAATTATTGAGGCATCTCTTTGGCTAGACACATTTTATCTTGATACCACCCTTTACATTTATCCTTCGTAAGCCCTTAGATGCCATGAATTTCCTTATAGGTTTAAGCCACATTACAAGCCACTTTTTCCTTACCTACCCGCACTTTTAGTATTTTTGCATGGATATTTCAAGTTTGAGTGCGGGGGAAGGGACTTTTGTGTGCGTTCATTGGGATGTGTATCATTTATGGGTGATGCGAGGTGTGTGTCAATACTTTGGGCAGTGGATAACAAGAGAATTGGTCTTGTGTCGTCATTTCATTTTTCTTTATTTGTTTCATCCATTTCTCCTAAAAAAAGAAAACAAAAAAATGGAGATAAGCTTGAATTCCTCATTGTACATTCTTTTATGACTCATGTCCCTCCCAAAAAAATCAAGGGCATGAATTTTCATTCATTCATTGTATTCAATTTTCAGCTCATCCTCCATAAAAAAAAAAGAAAAAATAATAAAGTTGTGCCTTTCTGGAGATTTGAAAAAAAGGAGGAGAACATAGATGATATCATCACTTATTGGCTCATGTACCATGTCATAAAGAGGGGTGGGGTTGTTTTTCACATTTAAAAGCAGTATTGAGTGAGGAATTTCCTGTGTTTTCACTTGATTTAATCATGCATTGTACTTAAAAGTTCAACCTCCTCTTTCTAGCTTGGAACATTTTTCAATCATTTTACCACCGACCCTAAGCCACAGAATCATTTGAACCATTAATTAAATCCATCATGATTAAATTAATTTTCATGTTTCACGCTGTGGAGAAATGATAATTTTCACAAACCTATGGTGATACATGCGATTTTCAAGTATGAGTATAACTCTAGATTCAATTTCTCTTGAGTGAAGAGTGACACAAAATTCAATGTGAGGTAGGTTGTGATTGGTCCGTGGATTGATTTATGAGGTTGAACAAATTTTAATGATTGAAATGAAAATGAGAGAATTATTATTCATAAATGAGACATGATGGAATTCTATTTTGGATAAAATCATTGATATTTCCTCATTTTTTATTGTTGTGTGGATTTTGATTTGGATGTAAGATGATTGCCCAGGAGTGCAATGTTTAAGTGTGGGGGAGTGATGAAGCTCACATTTTCATATATTTTATACTGTAAAATATTGTTTATAATCCCACAAAAGTGTTATTGAATGGGTAATTATCATGTTTTTAGGTTTTAGTGCTATTTTGAACCCAAATGTGAAAAACGACTAATTCTGGATTTTTGACAGAATTTTACATCAGGGGTATTTTGGTCATTTCAGGAAAAATAAAATTCCAAATTTTATGATTAAAATTTTTTTAGAATCCTTATTTTATTTCCTTCATTTTTGTCTTCTGGACCCGGAGCTGATTAGGTCATCTAAAATGTCTAAAAAATCATTGAAGATTGGAATTGTTCCGGGCGGACAGCATGGACCCACCCAACTTAACAGACATCAAATGCAGCCTAAAAATATCCAAATGATGTGTTTCCACCTGGGATACCTCGAGGACAGATAGGGTCTTCTATAAAATAAATTTGGAGGATGTTGGAGGTCATTAAGGAGGCTATTGAATGACATTACTTTGGAGGAACCTTCCTGGATGCTTCATCCAGAAACAGCAACCAAGAATGAAAAATTCATACCTCATACATACGGTTTCCAAATAAGATGAAATTTGGAGAGGAGACGGAAAGGATATTTATGAACATCATTCATGAAGTGTGGAATGCGTGAAGAGGTAATTAATGGGGTCTAAAATGCTCAAAATTTCGGGGATCGAATTCTGCCTATAAAAGGAGGTCATCACCTCCTCCTCAAAGCATCCCATTTTTCCATCCATTCCTTCAAGGCACCAAGGAGAAGATCTCCACCAAGGGAGGTCGGCCGATAATCTTCCACCATTATTTTTATTTTATTTATTTTCTTTATTTTTATTTTTTAATTGTAATTTAGATTTCTAATAAATTCATGCATTGTTTTTTTATTTTTGTGTCCACCGATTCACCCTCTTTTCTTCCTATCATCTTACCATCGTGAACTATAATACTCATGATCATGAGTGACTAATATGAGGAATATCCCAAGGGATTAATCAGGTTCTTTAACCCAAGACCATCTTCTTAATATTCTTTGAGTTAATTCTATGGATAATTTATAGTGGGTGTAATCCTCACTGTGGTTGTCTAAAGGTTAACTTCTTAATCTATGACCATTTTCCCTCGATTGAGAAGGTGGATGGAGGGTGTGCTTGGAGATCACTAAGTAGGATTTTCATTCACAACTGGGGTAGAATAAGGTGTGCACACATACGATGGAGTGTGTACACTAAGAATATTTGAAGCTGGCCAATGAAGGTGCTCCCTAAATATTCTCTCGGGAGCACTTCCTTTCTTCCCTAATTACATTCTGTTTAGCATTGCATTGTAATTTATAATTAAATTTTAGTTTCTTATGATTTATGAATTTAATTTATTTTATTAAATTACATTTATTTCATAAAATATTAAACAACAAAAAAGAATTAGATTAGGTGGAATAGAAGTAGTGATTTATTAACCACAATAGCTCCTCAAGAGAACGACCTAGGTCAGCCCCTGTGCTGCACTTAGCTATAAATATTTTTGAGAGCATGCACGACAACGCTTCGTCACCCTCCCTTAGAAAAGGACACCCCTTATCTATTTTCTTTACACAAATTTGAGTCATATATCTTGAAAAACCCAACCAAATTATCTTCTAAACTTACTCATGCATATATTAGAGGCTTTTTTCATCTTAAAATACTATACCAAGGGTCCTTAGTAAAGGATCTAAAGAAGGCCTACCAAATAAAAGGTAATCATCATTACTTGACCTCTTATAATTTATTTATTTTTATACCACCTATAAATATATATTATTCATAATAAAATAATAAATTAAGTATACTAAATATAA
Organism: Viscum album; assembly: GCA_963277665.1. Classification (NCBI taxonomy): domain Eukaryota; kingdom Viridiplantae; phylum Streptophyta; class Magnoliopsida; order Santalales; family Viscaceae; genus Viscum; species Viscum album. The sequence goes on from OY728166.1 coordinate 270,152,755, forward strand.
TTAAATGTTATTACTATTATTTAACCACCAATATCCACCCTCTATTCATTCAAATGGGAAGTGAAAGTATCGCTTGTGTGCACGTGTGGACTACCGCCTCCACATAGAGATACAATTCATTTTCCATCACCATATTTAATGGATGGTTATTATGATGGGTTTAATGTTTATATTTATGATATAATTATTATTATTTAATTAAAATATCAAATCTACCTTTCTTCCCATATGTTAGAAAATGATAATGTCGCTCGTGCGTGCGTAAAGACTACCACCTCCACGAAGCGATGTGATTCATTTTTTCATTTGAAATTTTCATGGATGGTAATAAGGATATATTAGTGAATATATATTATATATATTATATAATAATTATTCTAAAAATGTGAATTAATTTTTACCATTCTTTCATTATTCCCTCTGAAAATTGAAAATAGTATTCATGCGTACGTACAACCTACTGTCTCAATAAACAATGTAATTCATTTTTCTATATCTATATTTTATGGATGACTATAAATATGTATATAATGAATATATATGATATTTATATCATTTTTAAAATTATATATATTATTTAACCATGATCTATGTTTAAGTACCAGAACTACCAAACCAAAATTCTCATGAAAAATGAAACAATGAACACCCAAAAACAGTGATTTTAATAAGGACTTATTAATAAATTGGTGTTAAAATTTTATAATTAGATAATATATGATATTATAAGTATTTAAATGAATTTTTAATATATTTATAATAAATTTAAATTTATTATAAACTATTTTAAATCACTTTCTATGAAATTTAAACCCAAGGTAATGGATTTTTGTCTCACTTTTATTTTTGTGACACACGTGTCATATTGACCACTTGTTTATTTTATGTGGTGAATATACTATAAATGAATTTATTTTATTATTTTTATCATGAAAATTATGGGGATATACATATACAAATAAGTTTCTCCCTTTCATGAGGTTTTGATTCGAAAAATACCAAAGTAGAAAGGGTTTTATGTTACAATCTAATTGTTAACTGGGATTATTTATGATTAAATTTCAGGTGATGGAATTTCAAGATATACCTCTCAAGAATCTAATAAAATTTCTTATACTATGGTTATTTATTGATAATACATGTTTTCCTTTTATTTTTCTCACTTTAAGTACTCAAGAGATAAAAAGAACATTATTAAGGAAAACTGACTTTATTTCTATTTTCAGTCAAAAATAATTTTTCTTCCATGTCCATGTTTTATAAAAAGAAATTATAGAATTTTTTTAATATAATCCAATTATTTTTAATTTTTACCTATTTTTTACATTTTGCAAAAAAAAATAAAAGGAATCCCTCGTCGTTTTTCAAACAAGGCACTCTTGGATTTTTACTGAAAATATAAAAGGAATATTTGTTTTAACATACACTATAAGAACATAATTTTATTTCATTGTGAAAAATATATGATTTGAAGATTACTTGAAAATTTCCCAATGTTTTTCTCAAATATAATTTTTTCTTCAATATTTGTGAAATTTTTAGATTTTAAATAAGTGATTTTAAAGTTAAAAGGGTATTTTCCTCTAGAAATGCTCCAAGTGATATTTTAAATCCATTTTAATCTAAGATTATATCCTTTGATGTTACTTATGATTTATTAGGGATATAATCCAATGATTACATCTTTATTCTTTCTCTAGATAGTTTTTTATTGTGATGATGATATATTTATGAAACATGTTTCCTTTATATAGGTTGTGATATATAAAAAATGATTTATGATATTATGAAACTCATATGAATGGATTGTGATTATATGATGAGTGGGACTAGAATTATATGGCCCACTAATTCATTGGGTAAATATAGATAACTCATGAGATAAATCTGTTATGCATGAACCTGATTTTATATCCACAATTTTATGAATGAACCTAGTTTTCATATCAATAAGATTATATATTTACCTAGTTTTCATGTCCATAAGTTTATGAATGGACATAGATTTCATGTCCATAATTTTATTCATAGATCTATATTTCATGTCCATAATATTATACATGGGCCTAGTTTCATGTCCATAAGTTTATTTGAGGGCCTTATTTCATGTCCTTAACATAAAGATTGAACATTTCTATACTTATACATGTTCATAATTTTATAAGCTTATATTTCTTCTACATTACTAAGTCTATGTTATTATATCATGTCTCAGGTTCTTTGATTCCTTTTGGATTCATGTCCTATTAACTACCAAGATTTATTCCGTAACTTAGGATTATGTGTTATGATGCATCGGGTATAGTTTTCAAATATTAAGATTATGTTCTCATACCCTTATAATCATGTTATTCTTAAGTGGATGATATCTCCCTTAATTTCACTTAATGATCACCTGATATCACCCTTTATTATGTGTCATTTCTCTAGGTCATGAAGAAATGTTATAAGTAGGGTTTATCTAGTAAGATTCTTATATGGGAATATCTTTGTTGGAGATTCTGAAGATCTTGCAAGAATTAAGAAAATTGTGTATCTAGTCTCCAAATATATTAAACCTTTATGGTGCTTAGGTGTGTATTAGTAAAATATATTGGATATTCATCTATTAAGATGTAATATTTATTTATTAAAATATTGGGATGATATATTGAGAAAATGTAATGAGCATGAGATTTATATACACACATACAGGTGTGTGTACAGGATATGAGCTAAACAGTCCTAGTAGGATTTTACCAAAAAAACTATGATATTCCTTTCATATTACATTTCATAAATTTTAGTTTGAAATATAATTCAAATATAGGTTTTCCATATAAGTAATCATAAATAAAACCAAGTATCGTGCTCTTTATCCATAAGGAAAATATCACTTTTTTTAATATAACACAATTGTAAACATCATTTAGTAAATATATGGTTTGAACCTGTAAATGAGGATTATTGATTTTTTGAAAATATAATAGTCATTTTCCTCATTTAAAAACCTTTCTCAAAATATTGTATATGAAATAACATTTTTCCTTTGAAAAAACACTTTAGATTCTACATTTCAAAACCATTTAAAAAATAAAACCAACAATGAAAGAATTAAAATATAACACAAGCATGAACAATAACATCATGGAAGCATGAAAAGAAAAAACAAACCATAACCACATAATAGTTCCATATAATCCAATGAACTAGGAGATGAAATAAAGTATATGACGTGAATCCCCTATATGGAATCATTAACAAGAATTGGGTGCTATGGGGAATTAACTAGGTCCTAAGGTAATATTATCCTAGACAACACTTACACATAACAAATAGTTGGCCTATGTAGCATTCTTAAACACATAACCACCCAACTTACTCTTTTTAGCCTCATTGGGGGAACTACCCTATAAAATGTATAAAATACTACTAGGGTACACTGGCCAATGCGTAATATAACAAGTGTAACATAAACTAGGATCTCTCACTTAGCTATTTGGGTTTATATGACATGTTAAAGTAGAGGTGAGTCAATAAACAAGTGCATGATCATCATATAAATTGTCAATATATAAAAAATCTCAACTCACCTCTAGAACCCTCACACAAAATATCCCCTTTCACATTCATACAAGTATCATATAACAATTCAATTCTTCCCTTAAGAGGCAATAAGTATTTAAAAAATAACCAATGGGATAAACTGAGACTATCATGATTATCATGAAAAACTCCTTTATAAAATGCTAAAAGGGCTTTTAAAATCAACTTTGAAAGCCAAGTATTTTTAGTATCCTTTGAGAACTCATACTTAAGAACACTCCTTTAAAAATATAATTTAAAAATCCATACTTCTCTTTAAAAACCATTGAAACACAAAATAATCTTTCCAAACCATGGTTTTTCCTTTTTAGAAATCAAAATGATGTCAAACACCCCTTTCAACTTTGAATTCAATTAAATAGATTCTCCAAGGCCTTTTTAAAAAATCTTGGCATAAATAAATAATTGATTTAGAAAACCAGGAGCAAGAAACCCATAAAATCCATTTATGATGAGTGTGAAGAACATTAAACCCATTTATAACCCCAAAAAGGCATCACGTATATGTATTTCTTGGTAAAAACACATTTTTTGAAATCTTAAGCATTTCATAGCATGTAAAATAAAGGAATTACATAAAAACACCTGCATAAATCAAGTGGAAATAAGTACCTTTCAATTTTGGAAGTGAAACCAAGAAAAATTATGACCTCTACAACCCTTAAACAACCAAAACCCAAAATTATAACCACCCCAAAACCTAAATCCACACACTAAGGGAATTAGAGTTCATGGGAAAAAGTAAAAATGAGAGGAATAGAAGAGGGATAATATGAGAGGAAGAAAATTGGACTTTACCTAAAAATAATAATTTAAAATCAAAGTAGTGGGGGCTTAAAAATAAGGGGGGGAAGGGAGGAAGCTCCAAGAGACCTCTAGTGCATCAGTCGAGTGATAAGGGTAGTAAAAGATCCCCAAAACACTTAAACTAAAGTAGGGGAAATTATGTTTGACATTTTAAAAACCATGGAAAATCATGTTGTGAAGTGACCTTCCCTCATCTGGATGTGATGCACCACTCCTAAACAAATATCACATCCTTCTAGTCTCATCATAGTGCAGCCTTCCCTAGTCACAATGGGACATGCCTCCCCAGAAAAATGGCCCCTCTTCCTATGAATCTTCATTGTACAACCTACCTTCATCATGGTGTGACACTCCACACTAAAAAAATAAATGGTTATCAGTAGTTTATTCATGGATATTCTAGTAACCACCATGAAATAAATCTGACTAAATATATATATAATATATAGTGGCAGTTTCATAAAATCATCATGATATTTTTTTATGTTTTCAATTAGTGGTGGTTTGAATTAAACTCCCACTAAACATTTTAAAAAACCATAACCCATCCCCCTCCCCCACTCCCTCTATAAAACCCCAACCCCTCCCCACCCCCACCTCTCTTGACCTCCTCTTCTCCCTAGAAGTTACCCTGATCCCCCAACCCCCTTTCCCCCACCCCTCATCTTCTCCTCTCCCAGGAAGAAACCCTAAGCCCACGACCCTGAGACTGCAACCCCCGACACCTGCGACCCCCCACCCTCTCTGACGGCGACCCCCGAAATCCCCCCTCCCTCCGACCCTAACCCTCACAACCCCCCCCCCCCCCAACCTCCTCTCTAGCTGTCTCTATAGGTTCTGGGTGCAATGGAAGTGTAGAAAGAGCGGTGCCCAACTTTTCTTTTTTCATGATTGATGACCCATCCATGATCTACATGATTATAAACATCATGATCTATAGAATGGATCAATGAGATTAGACAAGGGTAATTACATAGGAACCGAGAGAAAGGGGATAAACACATATTTTTTATAATTAATTTAATTAAATGAAGAATTACCTATAAGGAATTCTTTCTTCATTGATGAGTTTGGTGATAGATATGTGGTGCATCATCGTTTCATTTTAGAAAAAAAGTGTAGATTTCTTTAAGCAGTGATCCAAACATGTTCTAGGAATCTCCAGATGTCACCGAAGGAGTCTTCAGGTGCTATTATAAAAGATCCTTCTATTTACGTCATATACCTTGATCACCTCAAGAATCACTTCCAAAGAGTTCTCCTTGATCCAGTGGAGGAGGGTTTCTCACCGTTCTTGAGAGTATTCTTGGAGAAGGGGCTCTCTAGGCTTCAGAGGATTCTCTGAGACTCGTTGTGCACAACTGAATTGGTTAATGAGAAAAATGACATGATTGGGTTTTTATATTGTTAGGATTAAAATAAAATATTTTCACAAGTTCCCTTAATTTTTTATTTAATCCTATAAATACCCCATGTCAAATAATAATACTAATATTATTATTTCTCAACTTGCGCTTAACTTTAGAATTATAATTAAATATTATTTAATTAAATAATATTTAATATTATCATTTCTCACCGAACCATTAAACTTAATCCGCCATTCCTCCACAATATTTATCAAGCCTTGAATAATGTCTATTTATTTATTAAATAAATATCACTACATAATTCACTAATAAATAAATAAATATTATATTCACTATAAAGAAAATAAATATTTATTAAATATTACGCTCACAATATATTCTCTCGAATAACTAGTGAAGAAATAAATGTGATCAAGAATACATGAATAGTTATTAAACAATATACAAGAATAATATTTATTTAACCTATTAAATAATGAATAATAATATATTATTTAACTGAGAACTCAGATACACTTAGTGTGTGACCCTCTAGGCCTCTTTCTTAGTGGCATTAGGCAAAGCATCCTAAAGTCCAATGTTAGCGTCTAGAAACACGCCAAGGCACCCATAGAGAAAGAAATTAATGCTAAAATGAAATGTCACCTAATATAGATGCATACCATTTAATATAATCCCTTTATCACAATATCTTTAATCGAGTAGGTTTCATGTCAGTGCCATCAACCTATGCGCTCGATATCTCTTTCTTTGACTTTCTAGAAATAGAAATTGCCTATAGAACACCATGTTCATAGATTTATTTAGGCTATATCATTTCCATAAAAGGGCCTGATATATTAACTTTCATTAATGAATATAAGGTATAAATCCTTTATCTCATTATTTATTAATGAAATATTACTCGTGATGCACCCAACATATCCTACCTTTATGTGAACATCTGTCATCATGGTTTTCATAAATATATAAAAGTACATGACCCATAATATTCATTAATAATAATCTTAAAGTCTAAGGACCAATACACACATTTGTAGATAGGAATATCCAATGACACATATAAATGTGGATTTCGTACTGGCTGGTCCCATTCTCATAATATCCTACTAGATTTTACCAAGGGAGAACACATTGAGAAGGTGCCTAAGAGTCCTATGAGTCTCCACCCCTGATAGTCTATATAATTTTTGTCCCTCAAATGATATCATCTAGATATAGAACATATATTCAACAATAATGTCGTAGCACTTCTAGGTTCTCATCATAGCGGGGAACTACTATGACCTTTTAGTTTGATAACTACTCTTAGGATGTTATCACATACTATGTCACGTATAAGAATAATCATGATGTGATAAGTAGTTTATTAATATTCAAAATAATGAATACATTTTTATAATGAAGTATATATAAGTTGGTTCTAGGCCACCAACTCCAACAGACTCCCACTTTCACTAGAGACAATTGTTAACAACCTTCAGTATGCTAGCTCTCACATGATAATCATGCTTCTGCTGAGATAGGAATTCAGTAAAGGGGTCCACCATGTTCCTTTCTATGGGTACTCTTCTCACTATAAGTTCACCCCTTTGATAAAAATACCTCAAGAGGTAATACTTCCAGAGTATATTCGTTGTTTTTTGGTGTGACCTTAGCTCTTTTTCAAGATCCACTAATACAATATTATCACAATACAATGTGATAGGTTCTTTACTATTAGGTACCACATTAAGCTCCTAGAGGTACCAAATCAAGCTCCTGGACAATGTTCTAAATCCAAACGGATTTCTTAGCTGCATCAAAAGCTACTATATACTCATAATCCGCTGTAGAATCAGCGATAACTGGATACTTTGAACTCTTCCATCTCACAAATCCTCTGTTGATATAGAAAACATATCCTGATTGAGTCTTTAGGTCATTCTGATCTATCTGAAAAATAGCATCAGTATAACCCCTGATAACCAGCTCCTTGTCTTCTCTATACACTAGGAACATATCCTTAATTCTTATCAGATACTTAAGTATATCCTTAACATCGGTCCAATGTTTTTCTTTTGGATCTGATTGATATCTACCTACCATGCTTAATACATAGGAAACATCAAGTCTAGTACATAATATGGCATACATGATTGATCCTATCACTGAAGCATATGGGATCTTACTCGTTCTCTCTTTATCTTGTTGTTTATGTTGTCACATTTTCTTAGAAAGATGTAAACCATGTGACACTAGAACCAATACCCTCTTAGATTTTTCCATACTAAATCTCTTTAATGTCTAGTTAATTTATGTAATTTGACTTATTCCAATAATACTCTTGGATTTATCACGAATGATCTTAATCCCTATAATATAGGCTTCTTCACCTATGTCCTTAATGGATAAGAAATTGTTTAACCGGTCCTTAATAGATTGTAAGACCAATATGTCATTTCCAATAAGTAATATGTCATCAAGATATACTACTAGGATAACAACTGCATTCCCATTAAATCTTTTTTAAACACATGGATCGCATTCATTCTTAATGAAAACAAATTATTTTATGGCTTCATCAAATTGAATATTACATTACCTGGATGATTGCTTCAATACATAAATAGATCTCTGTAACTTGAAAATCATTTTCGAATCACCTGGAGTCACAAACCCTTCTATTTGTGTCATATAGACATATTCCTGAAGGTTAGCATTAAGGAATATAGTTTTTACATCCATCTAAAAAATATCATAGTCATGATAAGTTGTTATATAAAGTATGATTCTGATGGATTTAAACATGGAAACTGGTGAAAATGTTTCATCGTAGTCAATTACTTGACACTGTTTAAAACTTTTAGCCACTATCCTTGATTTATAGTTACATACTTTAACTTTTATGTCCAGTTTCCTCTTGAATACACATTTTCATTCGACGGGATTTACATCAACTGGTGCATCGACTAGAACCCAAACTTGGTTCTGATACATGGAATCCATCTCAAAATTTATATCTTCTACCCATCTTGCGGATTTTTAGATCTCTACTAACTCCTTGTAGGAGAGAGTTTCATTATCATCAACCAATAATGAGTTACCATCCTTGATGAATAGAAAACCATATATCTCTGGTTCTCTTAAATCTCTTGAGCTATTACGCAGTACTTGTGTTTTAGGAACTACTTCTTCCATGGGGACATGTGGAACCTATTCCTATTCCAACTCTTGTGTATCTTGAGAATCAACTATGTCAAAGTCAATCTTTATACCACTTTCCTTTTTGATTATGTGCTCCCTCTTAAGAAATAAGGATTTTCTAGTGATAGTAACTTTCTTGTCTGATGGTTTTTATAGGTAGTATCCCTTTTTTTCCTTAGGATACCCTATAAAGATACACCTTATTCCCCAAGGTGCTTCTTTGTTTCCTGAGAAAGCCTTAACAAATTCCTTACAACCCCATACATGTGTATGTGATAAAATGGGTTTATTTCCACTCCATAACTCTAAGGTAATTCGCTTCAATATGAAAAAATAAGTGAGGTAACCCTTGACCTTCAGATGCTCCTTACCTACCGGTGATGACGACGGCTCTTACCATGAACCCTCCCCCCTTGGTGGGGGAGGGGGAATCGTCATCTCATGGAAGAGCGAGATCCTTCAAGCCTTTCTCCAACCCGTATTTCTTTCCTGCATTTACAAAAATTTCTATTAGGCCTAAAGTGCCAGATATAGTCGATGGTCTACTGAATCTCCCTCTTTAATTATCTGAGTTTACGGAATCCTCAGATTTTCTAAATCTTACCTTGGTGGAACAGTTCAAGCACAGAAGGCCTTCAGTCGACGATTTCGACCGATTTGTCTTCAGCGCTTGGGATCTTCAGGAACGTGCAGTGGTGGGGTTGCTGGACAATAAGCAATTCCTGATTAGGTTTAAATCAGAGGCAGATTTTATTAAAGCTTGGGAAAGGGCTCCACTCAACTTCAATGGATCTCGCTTCATGCTCCTGCATTGGTCCTTCGATCTCCATATGAACTGTGATCCGCCTTACATAGAAGTTTGGGTAAGATTCCCTAAACTCGCCTTAATGTTTCAAAATCCGTTAATTATACACATGTTGGGTAATATGGTTGGTAGATATCTTTGTTCTGATTGTCGTACCGAGGCTGTTTTCCATCCGGTTAATCCTCGGGTGTGTGTCAAAATGGATGCATCCCGCATTCCCTTTGATTTCATTTGGATCATGGTTGGCGAGGAGTACCGTTGCAAACAGAGGGTTGTGTATGAGAACTGGACTGACTTCTGTGGTTCTTGAAAGCAGATGGGTCACACAGATGAGTCATGTCAAGGCAAATCTCATTTCCAATCAAGGATTGTTCATAGTAGTGGGAAGGATACTATTGTGAGCGTTGTGGAGGGTTCAGAGAGTAAGGCGCTAGACAAGTGTGTGAAGGGGGGTCTGGCTCAGAATTCTGGAGGACCTGTTGTTGAAGGGAGAGGCTCTCGGATGGCTGCATCAGATGGGGAGGCCTCTGCACCTGGACCTCAGAAGGTCTCTTTTGATGAGGGTGTAATTTCTGGATCTTCTTGCACTAGAAGTTCTCAGGAGAAGGAGAAGAATGTTGGGCCTGCTGTTGCATTGGAAACAGAACAAGTGGGAGATGTTCAAGGATCTAACTTTGTGGAGGTGTCTAACAAGGACGGGGATAAGGCTTCTAATCATCTTGATTCTCTGGCTAGACCTTTTGTACCCATAAGTAATAGGTTTAAAGGGCTTGTTGAGGACCGATTAATTGTGGGTCGGGAGGAGGAGAACTGTGCAGGAGATTATGGGGAGGCAGAGGCCTTGGGAGATCTACAGGTCATTTTCCTGGAGCAGGATCCTGTTTCATGCTATGGGGATGACACAAATAATGTTGTAAAACCTCGTCTATTGTTGGAATATACTAACTAGAGGCTTGGAGATGGACGCAGTTAGAATGTCTATGTTCCTTTGGTTCAATCCGATCAAGTGCAGAAAGGCATTGGTAGCGGTAATGACTTGGAGGGTTCTGTATCTGAGGGTAAGGGGATGGATCCAAATTCTATGGTTGGGGAAGATGATATCTCTACTAATTAGGGGTCGAGGCATATTTCAGAGGGCATCGGGTCTCCTTTAAGAGAGCAGGCCGGGGAAGGAAGGGGGATGTTTGGGGGAGGAAAGGAAAACTTGAGTCCTTATTTCAATCATTCATTTAGTGAAATTGTTCAAAGTGGGACTCATAAGATGTCTGCTAGCGGAAAATCATTATCTGGAACGCTGGGAAGGAGGCCAAGGAAGGATTATTCCTATATTCCGTGGCCGAGTCAGACTAGGCCTGCCTCCAAACGGAATGGTGGAGTGGTTCTTGCGGTCAAGAAGGTCAGCGGAGTTAATAAGGCACCCCTGGATATGCGTGTTCTTGATCATCTTAGGAATAGAGTACAAAGTGCAGGTTTTTTGAGACATCCAGAGTGGGAATTGGCTACTGGGGAAGAAAAATCATGCTTGGGATGCAGGGATGACTATGGGTACTATGATATGTAACTCTTTGTTTTCTTATTTTGTTGTTTCTGTTTGCTTGAATTTGTTTTGCGTTGGATGTGGGGCACCGGGCACCCTTAAACCAGCTTTATAAAATAAAAAAATGATTTTTTATCAGTCATAACTCTAAGGTAATTCCATTTTCTACTTTATCTGGTACTCAGTTTAATGTGTATTCCGCAGTTTTTAATGAATATACCTAAAAGGATAATAGAATATCTGCATGCCTCATCATCGACCTTACCATTTCTAACAAGGTATGGTTCTTCCTTTCACTAACACCATTCCATTATGGTTTATAAGGTGGAGTGAGTTGAGATAGAGTCCCAAACTCCCATATAAAGTTGATGAATTCTTAGTTAAGATATTTACCACCTCAATCTAACTGAAACTTCTTTATCTTATTACCAATATGATTATCTAATTTATTCTTGAATTATTTGAATTTATCAAATTATTTAGACTTATAATTTATTAAGTAGACATATCCGTATCTACTCAATTCATTAGTAAAAGTTATGAAGTAAGAATATCTACCTATAGATTCTACTAGAAATGGTCTGCACACATCAATGTGTACCAATCCAAGAAGCTCTATGGCCCTTTCACCCTATCCATCGAATGGTTGTTTGTTCATTTTTTCTTGCAAACAATTGTGACATCTTTCAAATGGTTTTAGCTCAGAAGAGTCTAAATAACCATCTTGACAGAGATTTTTCAAATTCTTCTCATTTACATGACTAAGATGGTGATGCCCCAAATGGGTGTTATATGAGTCGTGTGAACATGATTTTTTATCGATTTTCAACACTTGGTTTTCATAATTTAATACATAAATACCATTATTTAAATATTTCATACCATAACATATTTTACCCTTATAAAAGAAACAAATTTTATTTCAAAATTTTAAAATAAACCCATCTGTATCTAAACATTATGTTCTTGGTAACTATAGGTACATAGTAACAATCTCTTAAAACCAAAATAATTCTCACTAGAAATGAAATATGGTAGTCACTAATGGCTATGGAAGCTAGCCTTGCTCCATTGGTATCTCTCATATTCACCTCTCCTCTATAAATATTTCAAAATATACTTTGTTCCTGTATTTAGATATAGATGTGAGCACCACAAGTTTTATCTAATACCCAATGTGTAGAAATGGAATTATTTCACTCGATAACAAAAGTTTCCTTAGCTTCCCCTTGCCTCTAGGTGCAGTTCCTCTTCCAATGGCCAGACTTTCCACAAGCAAAACATACCCCATCCTTTTCCTTTCCCTACCTCTCGATCTTTTTCCTTTTGGTAGGACAGTTCTTGGGAGATTTAGATTGTTAATAATTCTTGGGTCCCTTTTCCTTATCTTTCCTTTTCTTATTCACCATAAGGAATGCAGGTTTGTAATTCCATGTGTCCTTATTCCCTTGGTTAATTAAGGTCAGAAGTTCTGAAAGAATCTTCTCACTATTTATCATATTGTAATTAATAATAAAGTTGGAGAAGGTCTTGGGTAGTGATGGAAGTATGATATCTGTATGCAATTCATATGGGAATTTAATCCCTAAGACGTTTAGGTGTTCAATGTAGCTAATAATCTTGACAACATGAGCCCCCGCTGGCACAGACTCTCCAAAATTAGTTGTGAACAAATAATTGGAGATCTCATACCTCTCTTGTCTTACCTTCTCTTGATATAGATCCCAAAGATGATACATCATGATATAGGCATCCATATCCACATATTGATTTAAAATATCATTGCACATGGATGATATCATGGAGCACTAAAAATCTTTAGCATCACTCAGATGTTTCTCATAGAGATATATCTCTTCATCACTTTCCTCATTGCCAGGTGCAACTGTTAAAGGTTCTTCCAGTACATACAATTTCCTTTCCTAGCGAAGGATAAACCGTAGGTTCCTTTACCACTCTTGGAAATTAGAGTCAGTGAGAAGGTTTTCCTTCTCAAGTATGGATCAAAATGATATGTTTGATTTCATTTTATTTTTGTTTCTTCAAAATAAGATGATTATAATTTTAGTACTTTATCTGATAAATTTAGAAAAATAAATAAATATTATATTTATTAGTCTCCCACTATTTTATCAAAACCCAATATCCCTCACTATTGGCTTCAGAATATCATATTGCTTGGATATTCTAGTGATAAGGATCAATATTCCCTTTCTTATTACCCCAACTTTGGTTGGTCAAGCAACTTGAATGGTTTTAGGTATGCATTCCAAATACCAATTGCATTAACTCGTAGTTCCTTGATCTATTGAGTGGACTCCCCAATCCTAAAATCATTAATTTAGATTTTCTCAACCTTTGCATCTCAGTTACACCAAGTCCTGCTTTGGAAATAAACCCTTGATGTGAACCAAGTTAGGTCAACCTAAAACCTCATGATATAATTCCTCGATAATTAAAATCACCCAAACTTTTCTTGGTAAAGCACTTTGAACTGTGGTTCGATTCTAACCAAATTAATGGAAGGATATACCGACTTAATATTTTATTGAGTGATTTTATCCTTTTTGTTTAAATTTATAATTATTATCTTTATCATATGATTTTAAATATTAAGTGGTATTACTTAAGTGATTAATCATGTCTTAGATAATATTTACGCATAAGTTGGTTTATTTTAGTTCTATCTTGCATACTTGTTAATTTATTAATTATGTGATCATGACAAGAAATCCATAATGAAATAAATAAGAAAATGTTAGAAATAAAATAAGGGATATGATCATGAGATTATATTAATGGTTAATTTTTCTAGTATTTGATAAAATAACCGTTAACCTAGGGGAGAAACACCTTGAACCAATTGAGGTAAATGTTTATAGCTTTCCACCTTTCTACCATTGTATCTCCTTGGATTAGTTTTACCTTAGCTTCTAACTTGAACTGCCTCTATTATCTTGGGAGCTCCATCCATTACATGTGCCTTTTACTCACATGCAAGTGAGGGGAAAGGGGGGATACATAAAAGAAACTATGGGAATGCAGGCTAAAACGCACGGCCGATTTTCGTCTATCGACCGGTCAAAATTCCGGTGCTCTACTAATGTGTATAGCAGCACTCGGGTCGAATCTTCGGCGATGATACTTTGTAATAGTCTTTTGTTTTTAGTTTATTGTATTTTGATTAGGGGGTTTGTTTGCAGAGCTTAATTGAAATTATTTATGGATGATGTTTGATTTACCAAATTGATAAATATTGGGGTGATTTCATTATTGGGGAGTTAAGCATGTGATATCCTTGAGCCTTACTTTGTATTGCATTAAATTAACACCCATGTCATAAGTTGACGTTGATTGCAATTCCTAAGTGTGAAGGCTTTAATCCAAGCCTTAACTTAACATAGGGTTCTAATCTCAATCAAAACTTATTTATGGTAGTGTATTTATTGTTCCAATAATCCATGGAAACCACTCGTTAAACAAAACATATCATTAATCCATGACATATTAAGTTTAACATACACAATATTAATTTAAAGAATACTCATCGAGCAAAACTCTCAATCACTTAACATCCCCGAATTATAACTCACCCCAATGAGTGATTTACTCATCCATTTGGATGTTTAATATTCTGGTTAAAATAATTATGATGATAAATTAAGAATAGAAGAAAAATAAAGGGATTAGAAAAGAGTGGTACGTTGACACACACACACGAACGATGATGATAATTAAAAACGGATTTTCGATTGAATGAGGAAGAAAAAGAAGGGAAGGTGATTCAACTGAATTTAAAATATTTTAAGAACATAAATATTAAACTACAGAAGGTGGATGATAATAAGAGATATTGAAGAAGTAACTTGCATTAAAACAGAATTACAAAGGAAGAGAATTACAAGATTACAAAAATGAAGAACACAAAAGTAAGTGAAAACAAAGAGAGGAGGAAAGGTCTCTCAAGTGAAAACTTGAGTATGGCAGGTCCTCCCAAGCCTTTTCCAAGGCTTTGGTCGTGCCAATATGATATCCTCTCTTCTGAAATGCCAACCCCTCTCAAGGAGAGAAGGGGAGAGTATTTATAGCCCAAGGAGTGGACTGTTTGCATTCCCAATCTGTCCCTCCACTTGCATCGACAATTTGGCTATTCAGACAGCTGAATATTCATATATCTCCTTATTAAAAGTTGGATACAATAATGTTTCCCGACTACTCTCAAAATTTGGAGTCATTTGGACTTAAGGATCAAACGTTATGTCCGGTTTATTAAACAATGTTAAACTGTCCATTTCAATCCAGTCTTTTTGATGTTCATAATGTAAAAGAGTTTTTTAATATGAATATTCCTTCAAATCCGAATGGTTTCTTCAACAAAGTCGGTCACCTATATCTCCTATTTCACACTACAAAATATCAGCTCGATTTGATGCTTACATAATGAGATATTTCATGCATACTATACTGATTTTAATTCTCGGCCAGAATGGTGGGCTGGGATTCAAAGCTCTATTTGGGCCCCTTGTACTTGGATTTGGGCCTTGAAATTTTTATCCAAGATGACATGTAGTGTACCACAAATTATGGTGGAGAGTTAATGATTTTGGACTTTTTTATTGATCCCAGTAAATCAATCTTCAAGGCTGTTCCAGTTTGTTCACAGATTCTTTGGTCTTGTTTGTGAGGACCATATGACCCTTCAAATGGCATAATTGGATCATGGTTCCTTCTAATGAAATGTTTTATATTGAAAGGAGAATCATACAAAACAAGAACTACATAATTTGGATCAGTATAGTGACAGATAGTATTAAAACATTAAACTGACTCAATTGGACTACTTCTAAAAATGCTCAAAAATTATACTTAATATTAAAACATTAATATTTCACACAAATTATGCACATTTCATATAAAATCAGTAAAGGGGGAATATAATAAGTCATGAAAATATTAATAACATCAACTACCCCACACTTAGTTTTGTGCATGTCCTCATGTGCAACAAATATAAAAACATGACAAAATCATTTTTACTCACCAACAGATATTAAAATTTTGTTTTCTCCAATCAGGGAAGGTTTAGACTATTTTACTCATCCATTTTGAAATCCACCACAAGTTGTTACAGAAAAAATGTTACAAAACTAACTCATTGTTTTCATGCTCAAATTTAGAAATGGAAAATGTGGACACTCAAAACTCACACCTCTCAAGATGATAAAATTCATTTGTGGAGGTTCACTCTTTCACCAATCAAAAGTGAAAATCTTAGAGTTTGAAAAGAGCTCTCAGCTTACAATCCCTATCCAAAGTGCCCAAAAATCAAGAGGTCTTTTTAAGGGGGTTTTCTGTGGCTATGGGACGGTAGGAATATAATGTCCAAGAGAGAGAGTAAGGGGTTAAAATACCAACATAGAAAAAGCAATGCACATTTTTTTTGAAATAAAACATGGAAGGAAATGAACACACATATTTAAAATGGAATGATTATGTGAAGAAATACACAATAGAGGAAGAAAATATGAATTTAATGAGATTATGGAATATTTACAAGACACAAAACTTCTCCCAATGATATAAGAATATAATGCAAGTGTTCTTTTTTTTCTTTTTTTTCTTTGTTTTTTCGAAAGTTGACCTTAAAAAAGATCTCACACTCATATCCCAACCCATGTTTTATCTCCTCACGACACTAATTGTAATAGTTATAACAAGATCAAAGGTTGAGAAAGAGTGATTTTTGACCCATCCAAGACACAACCCATTCTTATATTCATTTTTTTTGAATTTTTTTTTCTTGAATTTTTTTTTGATTTTTTTTTTGAACACTTTTCAATATCATTTGTACAATAAATTCCCAAATCCCACTGAATGACAACCTCCCCCCCACACTAAAATGGATGCTTTCCCTCAAGCATATGATAACACACCAGAAATTAAGGAAATGATACCCAAAAATGAAATCCATTCCCCCCCACACTTAAATTTCAAAAACATATGCAATGAAAATCCATGTTGAAATTGGGTGGGATAAGGTATTGGGCTTGTAATGTGGATATCAAAGAAAAGGTTTTCATAGGCTTGAAGGGGCTTTCAAAAGGAGGATTAATGTAAGGTAAATGGGAGGATATTTGGCTATTGTGATTCTCATGTGGTTCAGAAAATGCCTCTATCATATTAATGCACACTAAGGTAGGAAATTCAGCTCGAATGTCCACAAACTCAAGACTCAAAAATGGGGGTGAAAACACACATTTTGAAAAGATGGCCATAGGTGTCCTTGGCATGAAAGAAAATGTTTGTTCTCACGGTTGGGGAAAATCATTTTCCAAATCAAAAATTGAGCATTCAAAATGTGTTGGTTTTGACACAAAATTATTTATCCAAAGTCATAATGAAAATACAAAATTTTTGAGATGAAAACATGTCTATTAAATCCCCAAAATGGTTGGACAAAATTTCAAAACTCAATGGTGAGTAAGAATGACTCTTTTTTTTGTATTTTTTTAAGTGATTGTGTTTTTTGGTTTTTTTTAGTTTTTAAGGTTTTTTTTAAAATACACACCCACACAATAAAGAAAAAAAGTGTTTGATGAATAAAGTGGTAAAAAATTAAAGAGAGAGTAAGAAGAAGAAACGGGTAGAGAGTGGAAGAGATAGAGAGAGTTAAAGGGAATGAGGTGCCCCCTGGTTTGGATTTGGCGGGTCGCCTTCTCCATCTAGTGGTAGGTCAGCTAGAGAGGTTGGGGAGCCAGTGGAAGTCGATGTTGATCTAGGATTGTGCATCCTCTCATGATGATGCTTTAACCGATGTCCATTAACCGTGAATGTCCTTTTGGAAGAAGGGTCTTGGACTTGCACTGCACCAAATGGGTAAACGTTAGTAATAACAAAAGGACCTTCCCAATGAGAATTAAGCTTACCTGGGTGAAGTCGGAATCGATAATTGAAGAGCATTACCTTTTCACCTTCATGAAATACATTTCTTAGGATGTGTTTGTCATGGAGTACCTTAGCCTTCTCTTTGTACATATTGGAATTCTCATAGGATTCAAGTCGAAGCTCCTCCAGTTCATCCAATTGCAACAATCTTTCTTCACCAGATTTTTCAAGATCAAAATTACATGTTTTCACTGCCCAAAATGACTTATGTTGTATTTCAACTGGTAAGTGACATGCTTTACCAAAAACAAGCCAAAAAGGAGACATCCCAAGGGGTGTTTTATAGGCAGTTCGATAATCCCAAAGGGCTTCACCAAGTCTCTTAGGCCAGTCTTTTCTGGTGGGCTTAACAATTCTCTCAAGTACCCTTTTCACTTCTCTATTAGAGAGTTCAGCCATACCATTTGTTTGGGGGTGATATACAGTTGAAGTTTTATGAACAACCCCATTCTTTTTCAGAAGAGCTTCCATGGTTCTATTACAAAAATGGGTTCCTAAGTCACTGATCAAGGAACGTGGTGTGCCAAATCGTTGGAAGATGTGGGTCTTTAGGAACCCACTAACAGTATGAGAATCATCCTTCCTAGTGGGTTTGTCCTCAACCCACCTTGAAACATAATCGACCGCAAGAATAATGTATGAGAATCCATTGGAAGGGGAAAATGGTACCATGAAATCGATGCCCCAAACATTGAAGATTTCACAAAAAATTAAAGTCTTTTGGGGAATTTCATTTCTCTTTGAAATTGTGCAAAACTTTTGGAAAGTGGGACATGATTGACAAAACTCATGTGAGTCCTTGAAGAGTGAAGGCCAGAAGAATCCAGAGTCTAGGACCTTTCGGGAGGTCCTTTGTGGTCCAAAGTGGCCACCTCTGGGAAGTGAGTGACAGAATTCTAATATGGAAGAATATTCATCTTCATCAACACATCTCCTAATGACCATGTCTTCCCCAGTTTTCCAAAGTTTATTTTCTTCCCAAAAATAGTATTTTGAATCACTTTTCAACTTCATTTTTTGTTCTTTTGAAAAAATTTCAGGAAAAACACCAGAAACCAAGTAATTTACAATTGGGGCATACCATGGTAGTTTTGGAGTGAGAGATGAAAGGTGCTCAATTGGAAATTCAGGATCAATGATTTCAGAATGAGGAGAATTAGGAATTCTACTCAAGTGATCATCCACAGGGTTTTCTTTTCAAGGTCTATCTTTGATTTCAAGGTCAAACTCTTGGAGCATTAGAATCCATCTTATTAGCCTTGGTTTGGAATCACTTTTCTTGAGTAAGAACTTAATAGCAGAATGGTCTGTGAGGATGATGATTTGGGCACCTAAGAGATAGGTCCGAAATTTATCTAAGGCATAAACCACAGCTAAAAGTTCCTTTTCAGTCATAGTGTAGTGATATTGAGTTTCATCGAATGTTTTTGAGGCATAATAGATGACATGAGGAATTTTTTCTCTTCTTTGACCAAGAACAGCCCCAACAGCTCTATCAGAAGAATCACACATCAATTCAAAGGGTAAGGACCAATCTGGGGGTTGGATTATCGGGGTAGATGTAAGAGCAGTTTTGAGTTCAATGAAGGCTCTTTTGCAAACCTCATCAAAATGAAAGGTGACATCATTTTGGAGCAACCAAGTGAGTGGGAGGGAAATCCTACTGAAGTTATGGATGAATCTCCAATAGAAACAGGCATGACCGAGGAATGAACGAATGTCTCGAACAGAAGTGGGTGGAGGAAGTGATTGGATCAATTTAATTTTGGCAGGATCGACTTCAATACCATCTTTTGAAACTATGTGCCCTAAAACAATCCCATTTGAAACCATGAAGTGACATTTTTCAAAATTTAACACAAGGTTTCACTTGACACACTTTTGGAGGACAATAAAGAGTGAATTCAAACAAGATTCAAATGACTCACCATAAATGGTGAAGTCATCCATGAAGACTTCCATGCAGTGTTCAATGAATTCGGAGAAGATACTCATCATACACCTCTGGAATGTTGCAGGAGAATTGCAAAGCCCAAAAGGCATTCTTCTATATGCATATGTTCCAAAGGGGCATGTGAAAGTAGTCTTTTCTTGGTCCTGAGGTGAGATTGGGATTTGAAAATAGTCATTGTATCCATCAAGGAAGCAATAGTGTGAATTTCTGGCTAATCTTTCTATCATTTGATCAAGGAATGGAAGAGGGTAGTGATCTTTTCGTGTTTCAGCGTTCAATTTTCGATAATCGATGCATACACGCCATTTGTTCTTCACTCGAGTTGTGACTACCTCCCCATGTTCATTTGTGACAACAGTTATCCCACCCTTCTTAGGTAAAACTTGAATTGGACTAACCCATTCACTATCAGAAATTGGGTAGATAATACCAGCTTGAAGAATCTTGGTGATCTCTTCCCTAACTACCTCAAGGATGAGTGGATTGAGTCTTCTTTGTGGTTGTCTAATTGGTTTGGATGATTCCTCAAGATGGATGTGATGCATGCAAAGAGCAGGGTTGATTCCTGGTATGTCATCTAGGGTCCACCCTAAGGCCTTTTTGTTTTCCTCTAACACCTGAACAAGTTTTGACTCCTCGGTTTCAGTAAGGGTGGCAGAGATAATGACAGATATGAGTGATCATGGAAGAGGAATGCATATTTCAGGTGTGCAGGAAGAGGTTTCAGATCAGTCTCATCATTAATTTTTGGGTTAGGAAACTCAGAAATGGAGGATGGGACTTCAGTTTCTTCAGATTCATTTTTCTCAATATAGTCCAAGGTGGAGCAGTTTTGATCAGAGTTGAGATGGGATTCAAGAGAGTTTTCAAGATCCTCTAAATTGATGGAGTCTATGAATGAAAGGTCCACATCAACTTCACCATTTATGACTTGGTTAATCCTAGTGCAGATTTCACAAGATCCTATCTCTTCATAACAGGATGAACATGATGGAATGGGGTTCAATTGACTCTTAGAGGTGTCCTCAGAAGCATTGATTGAGAATGCAGAGTGATCCTCAGATGGGTATAGCATGGCTTGGAAAATGTTGAACTTGACCAGTTGGTCACCGAATTCCATGGATAGGATGCCTGAATGGACATCAATCTTGGTTCTCGCAGTCATGAGGAATGGTATTCCTAGAATTAGGGGAGATCGAGAAGAGTTTGTCTCACCTTCCATGTCAAGGACATAGAAATCAGCAGGGAAGATAAGATCATTGACTCGGACAAGAACATCCTCAATTATTCCCTCAGGACTGGCTGTGCTTCGATTGGCTAATTGAATGACAACACCCGTTGGGTGCAAGGGACCTAGACCAAGGTTAGGGAAGATGGATTTGGGCATGACATTAATTGAGGCTCCTAGGTCTATGAGTGCATCATCAAAGTTGGAACTTCCAATTTGGCATGGGACTGTAAAGGTCCCTGGATCTTTGCACTTTATGGGAATTTACTGCTGGGTGGAAACATTTTCAAAGGTCCTAAGTTGCCTCTTATAGGTACACAACTCCTTGAGAAACTTGGCATACTTAGTAATTTGTTTTATGGCATCTAATAGGGGAATGTTGACTTCAACACGTCTAAACATGTCGAGCATTTCAGGATCAGGTTCAAAGGACTTCCTTGGTTTAGAAACAGCTTGTGGAAAAGGAATTGGATTCCTAAGTGTAATGGAAGGAGGTGAGGGAATGGATTCAGGTTCTTTTTCAAGTTTCTTTTTCTTTTAGTTTTCTAGGTCAACATTCAAAGGAGGGTTTGAGGATTTATCTTGAGGCATAGCAAGTTGCTTTCCTGATCTAAGTGCAATTGCACTTACATTACCCTTGGGGTTGGGTAATGGTTGAGCTGGGAGTTGGGAAGAATTTGATTGTTGTTGCTGGATCAGGTGGGATGCAAGTTGACCTATTTGAGTTTCAATGTTTTTAAGGCTAGAACGGGTGAAGGGGGAAAGATATTCCATTGCACTTTCCCATGGTTGCTTGGAATAAGAGGCTTGTCCCGGATTGGGATTACCTTGATTTTGGTTCTTGGGAAAGCGATTGTATTGGTTTTGGAATTGGGAAGGCTCAATAGGATAATGGAATCCAGGAGAAGGATTGTTCCTTTGAGGTTTAGGAACAAAAGGATAAGGTTGATGGAAGTTACCACCACCTTGACTATATTGAAATTGGTTTGGATTTTGAGGAGGGAATTGAGGGGGATGAGAGATGGTATTACCATACCTCAAGCCTGGGTTAAAGGTAGAAGAGAAAGGCTCAGAGTGAGGTTGGTTGAAGTTTCTAACAAACTGACCTGATTGTTGAGGGTTGGGGTTCCGCTGAGCATATGCTACATTGAGCTCCATTGGTCTAGATGAATTGGATTTATCCTCTTGAATTTGTGGACAAGTGTCAGTTGGATGAGATGGAGAGTTTCAGATTCCATAGTTTTTGATTGGTCCAGGAAACATTGATTGCGGAGAAGACGAGGTTGGGGATTTGGTAGCCATAGCTAGTTGTCTCACAAGACCTGTAAGTTCACTCATCCACTCGGTCATTTTTTTCGGCTCAATTGATTGATTATCTTGGGCTTGTTTGACTTGAGCATGTGCTCAAGTATGGAATTGTTGTGTGTTTCCAGCCATGTTACTTATGAGATCTCTTACTGCTGCAGGAGTTTTATCAACAAGAGCACCGCCACTTGCGGCATCAATGAGGGTTCTTTCCATAGCCAATAACCCATCATAGAAGTATTGGATCAAGAGTTGGTCAGGGATTTGATGGTGTGGGCAGGTTGCCACAAGATTTTTTAACCTCTCCCAGTACTCATGGAGTGATTCATTTGGTAATTGACAGATACCACTTATTTCCTTTCGGATGGAAGCGGTACGAGAAGCAGGAAAGAATTTTTCTAGAAAGAGACGCTTCATGTCATTCCATGTAGTTATGGAACCAGGAGGGAGGTAGTAGAGCCATGACTTGGCAGAGTCAGCTAGGGAGAAAGGGAAGGCTCGAAGTTTGATTTGTTCTTCAGAAACCCCTTGAGGCTTCATGGTAGAGCACACTACTTGGAACTCTTTAAGGTGGAGATGTGGATCCTCACCGGCTAGCCCGTGGAAATGAGGAAGAAGATGAATCAAACCCGATTTGAGTTTGAAGTCAGCCTCTATGTTTGGATATTGAATACCAATGGGTTGGTAATTCATATCAGGGGCAGAAAGTTCTTTCAATGTTTGTTCCCTAGGATATGCCATATCTAATTCAATTGGTTGGACAAGGACTGGTTCTTGAATTATTTGATTATCTCTTATGTTCCTCCTAACTTGGAGAAGTGTTCTCTCAATTTCAGGGTCAAACAAATCTAAGGGATTGTTTGGGAGGCTATGGGGCATTCAGATATATTTTGGAAGAAAGAGGAAGATGGGTTTTCCTTTGTGTTTTTTTCAGTTTTTTTTTTAAATTTTGTTTTTTTTTTTGGGATTTTTTTTTTACAATAACCAGAAACTAATGACTACATAAAGAACCATCCCCAGTAACGATGCCATTTGAAACGCACGGCCGATTTTCGCCTATAGACCGGTCAAAATTCTGGTGCTCTGCTAATGTGTATAGCAGCACTCGGGTCGAATCCTCGGCGATGATACTTTGTAATAGTTGTTTGTTTTTAGTTTATTGTATTTTGATTAGGGGGGTTTGTTTGCAGAGCTTAATTGAAATGATTTATGGATGATGATTGATTTAACAAATTGATAAATATTTGGGTGAGTTCATTATTGTGGAGTTAAGAATGTGATATCCTTGAGCCTTACTTTGTATTGCATTAAATTAACACCCATGTCATAAGTTGATGTTGATTGGAATTCCAAAGTGTGAAGGCTTTAATCCAAGCCTTAACTTAACATAGGGTTCTAATCTCAATCAAAACTTATTTATGGTAGTGTATTTATGGTTCCAATAATCCATGGAAACCACTCGTTAAACAAAACATATCATTAATCCATGACATATTAAGTTTAACATACACAATATTAATTTAAAGAATACTCATCGAGCAAAACTCTCAATCACTTAACATCCCCGAATTATAACTCACCCCAATGAGAGATTTACTCATCCATTTGGATGTTTAATATTCTGGTTAAAATAATTATGATGATAAATTAAGAATAGAAGAAAAAGAAAGGGATTAGAAAAGAGTGGTACGTTGACACACACACGCGAACGATGATGATAATTAAAAACGGATTTTTGATTGAATGAGGAAGAAAAATAAGGGAAGGGGATTCAACTGAATTTAAACTATTTTAAGAACATAAATATTAAACTACAGAAGGTGGATTATAATAAGAGATATTGAATAAGTAACTTGCATTCAAACAGAATTACAAAGAAAGAGAATTACAAGATTACAAAAATGAAGAACACAAAAGTAAGTGAAAACAAAGAGAGGAGGAAAGGTCTCTCAAGTGAAAACTTGAGTATGGAAGGTCCTCCCAAGTCTTTTTCAAGGATTTTTTCATGCCAATATGATATCCTCTCTTCTTAAATGCCAACCCCTCTCAAGGAGATAAGGGGAGAGTATTTATAGCCCAAGGAGTGGACTGTTTGCATTCCCAATATGTCCCTCCAATTTCATCGCCAATTTGGATATTCAGATTGCCGAATATTCAAATATCTCCTTATTCAAAGTTGTAGACAATAATGTTTCCTGACTACTCTCAAAATTTGGAGTCATTTGGACTTAAGGATCAAACATTATGTCCAGTTTATTAAACAATGTTAAACTGTCCATTTCAATCCAGTCTTTTTTATGTCCATAATGTGAAAGGGTTTTTTAATATGAAGATGTCTTCAAATCCGAATGGTTTATTCAACAAAGTCGGCCTCCTATATCTCCTATTTCACACTACAAAATATCAGCTCGATTTGATGCTTACATCATGAGATATTTCATGCATACTATACTGATTTTAATTCTCGGCCAGAATGCTGGGCTGGGCTTCAAAGCTTTATTTGGGCCCCTTGTACTTGGATTTGGGCCTTGAAATTTTTATCCAAGATGACATGTAGTGTCCCCAGAATTATGGTGGAGATTTAATATTTTTTTACTTCTGTATTGAGCCCAGTAAATCAATCTTCAAGGCTGATCCAGTTTGTTCACAGATTCTTTGGTCTTGTTTGTGAGGACCATATGACCCTTCAAATGGCAGAATTGGATCATGGTTCCTTCTAATGAAATGTTTTATATTGAAAGGAGAATCCTAAAAAACAAGAAACACATAATTTGGATTAGTATAGTGACAGTTATTATTAAAAAATTAAACTGACTCAATTGGACTACTTCTAAAAATGCTCAAAAATTATACTTAATATTAAAACATTAATATTTCACACAAATTATGCACATTTCATATAAAATCAGTAAAGGGGGAATATAATAAGTCATGAAAATATTAATAACATCACAGGCCCTACATAATAATGAGGAGATAAGGCATGAAGGACAATAATTTAATTTAATAGTAAATTAAATGAAACCAATCAAATAAAAAAGGTATAGTCTGGCTCATGAGATGCCACTACCATGCAACGAATTATGCATTTAATAAAAATAGTATTCAGTTCAAAATCATTATTATTTAAGATAAATTTCACTAGAATCGATTAATTATTATATTTAATTAATTAATATTTTTATCTAAATCCTTATCTGAATTTCCTTGAGATTCTTATCCATTATAATTCTAAAAAAAAAATCATTTAAAATTAACCTTGTACATAAAGGTACCTTGGAGGAAACCCGGTGAATACCCATCCAAATCTAACCAACATGTATTATACTCATATATTATTTTACTCTTGTGACATATGGAATACACAACTTATCACATACTTTCACAACATGTACTTCATGGATGATTACACAAATTACATGATTTTTCAATCACATTTTATGATTCAATGTATGTAGAGTAACAACTTCTAATATGACTCATATATGATATGTAGATCTAAAAATTACATGGATATTAATTAAAATTTTAAATATTTATGTATATTAAAACCTATCACATGGTGTGTCCTATCTTTACAACCACACGCAAGTACAGGTCTCAAGGTTTTTATAGTAAAATAAATAAATTTTAAATCTACATAACTTGGTATAAGTACATGGCGTGTAGATCTGATAAAAATGGTGTGTACATATTTTACCATCTATCTGAGGTACACGCCTATGGACTCAGCATGTGAAGCGTACCTCATAAATTTTTTAGTACACAACATTTCTAATGGATCACATGTCGTGTTGTATCTATGTTACATGGTCACTGGTTAGGTAGGCCTTGTATGTAATTCACAGCCCATCTCTAACCCAAAGGGATTACACGCCATGTCCAATGGGACACACGGCATGTATTCTGGCTAACCATGCGCCATTTAATTCTCATCAATACATGGTGAATTAATTGTGTAATTAATGTGGTAATTTACGCATAATCATGAATCGATTTCTGAATCAATTTTGATGCGTTGAATGTGACTACATGATGTGTAACTCTGGTTACATGGTATGTAGTCTGGTGTTGTCTGACCAAAAACCTTGGAACCTCAATATAAATTCCCCGGTTTTATTTTAATCATAAAATTAATCATTTACATTATATCTGTGAGAAACAATGGAGGAATAAGTATATCTCACAATTCATATTAAAATAATAATTAAACTTTAAATGAAAAACTAAATTAAAAATGCATAAATCACCAATGATTTTTAAATAATTTTAAAAAATCATATATTTGGCCCTGATACCACTTTTAGGTTCTGAGCATAGTAGAATCATGGAAAGGGCGGTACCCAAATTTGATTTTTTCATGATTGATGAAAAATCTAAGATATACACGATGATAAATGTTGTGATCAATGAAATGGATCAATAAGATCAGATAAGGGTAATCACGATGGAACTAAGAGTGATGAGATCAATACATATTGTTTATAATTAATTTAATTAGATAAATAATTACCTCTATAGAATTATTTCTTTGACGAGTCTGGAAATAGATCTTTGGTGCATCATCAATGCGTTGTAGAAACCAAGTGTAGATTTCCTGATCCACACGTGTTCTAGAAATCTCTAGATGTCACTGAAGGAGTCTCTAGGTGCTAACACATAAGATCCTTATGCTTGCATCATCCGCCTTGATCACCTCGAGATTCGCTTCCAAAGCATTCTCCTTAATCTGGTTGAGGAAGGTTGCTCTCCGTTCTTGAGAGTGTTCTTGGATAAGGGGATCTCTAGGCTTGAGAGGATTCTCCAAGACTCATTGTACACAACTAAATTGGCTAATGAGAAAAATGACATAATTGGGTTTTTATATTTCTAGGGTTAAAATAAAATAATTGCACAAGTGACCTTAATTATTTATTTAATCCTGGTAATACCCCATGTCAAATAATAATACTAATATTATTATTTCTCGACATGCAATTAACTTGAAAATTTTATTTAAATGATATTCAATATTATCATTTCTCATCGAACCATTAAAATCGTCCATCCATTCCTCCATAATATTTATGAAGCCCTTAATATTGTCTATTTATTTATTAAATAAATATCACTACATTATTCTCCAATAAATAAATATTATATTCACTAAATAGAAAAAAAATATTTATTAAATATTATGCTCACAATATATTCTCTCATATAACTAGTGAATAAATAAATGAGATCAATAATACATGAATAATTATTAAACCATGTATAGGAATAATATTTATTCAACCTATTAAATAATAAATAATAATATATTATTTAACTAAGATCCTGAATATACTTAGTGTGTGACCCTTTAGGCCTCTTTCTCAATGGCATTAGGTGAAGTAGCCTAAAGTCCAAGGTTAGCATCTAGAAACACACCAAGGCACCCATAGACAAATAAATTAATGCTGAAATGAAATGTCACCTCATATGGATTCTTACCATATAATATAATCCATTTATCACAATATCTCTAATCAAGCAGTTTGCATGTTAGTTTCATCAATCTATGCGCTCGATATCTCTTTCTTTGAATTTTCAGAAATAGAACTTACTTATAGAACACCATGTCCATGGATTTATTTAGTCTATATCATTCCCATAAAATAGCCTAAGATATTAACTTATGTTAATTAATATAAGGGATAAATCCTTTCTTGCATTATTCATTAATGAAATATTACTCGTGACGCACCCAACATATCCAACCTCGCTGTGAACATTTGTCATCACAATTTTCATCAATACATCAAAGTGCATGACTCAAAATATTCATTAATAATAATCTTAAATTCTAATGACCAGTACACACATCTGTAGATAAGAATATCAAATGACATGTATAAATGTGGATTTCCTACTAGTGGGTCTCATTCTCATAATATCTTACTAGATATTACCAAGGGAGAACACTATGAGAAGGTGCCTAAAAGTTCTATGAATCTCCACCCATGATAGCCTATATAATTTGTGTCCGTCAAATGATATAATCTGTCTATAGAACATATATTTAATAATAGTGTCTTAGTACTTTTAGGTTCTCATCATAGTGGGGAACTGTTATGACCTTTTAGTGTGAGAGCTACTCTTAGGACATTATCACATACTATGTCACGCAGAATAATAATCATGATGTGACAAGTAGTTTATTAATATTAAAAATAATGAATACATGTTTATCATAAAGTATATGGAATTTAGTTCTAGGGAACCAAGTCCAATAGGCTCACCAGCAACACAACCCCCCCCCCCCCCCCGACCTCCCTCACCCTAGCTCGGTTCCCCTCTTCAAAGGTGACGTAGACCCCCCCCCCCCAAAGGTTGCATCATCCTCACCCTAAATTTATTATTGATTAGAATTATATGGATAATCATGGGTGATAAAAATAGTATATAATTTGTATTTATTCATTGGACAGAAATTATATATGTAATTTTGGTTTATAATGTGCTATTTGGATTTTTCAGTTAGTTGATTGGAGTTATGATAATCATCAATTTTGGTTATGTTGTATTAAATTTAAAAAATAATTCTGTTTATGATATATGTCGGTTATAGAATCTGGATCGTTCATAATTTCATGGTTTGAATTTGATATTAAATAATTACACTTTGATCTATATATTTTAATGCCTCCAATTTTTAACAGATGCATAATTGAGGCTAGTTTCCAACTCATGACCCATTGGTGTAGGGTTTGGGGTCTCACATGGTTTAATCACCAACCTTGGAAAGGTATTTAATGATAAAGGCCTTGAAAATTAGATATTATACCCTTTTTAAATTTATTAAAATGCTTCATGTTTAATATACATGTGAGGAATCATTTAGTTTAATAAAATCTATTGAATAATGATAGAGTAGTTAGGGTTAAGTTTTATATGCATGATAATCAATTATTGATTATGGTAAATGGAACAACCAAAATAGTTTCTTTAATTTGAAAATCACAATAGACAATATTCAAATTTATGTTAACATCATGTTTTTTATGTTCATCACAAATTGAAGGAACATCTAATCTGATGTTATGTGAACAGAGTTAATTTATATAATTCATGGAACAACATGAAGTCACACTAAACCAGTTCAATATAATATATACATATAGGGTTGAATATTTTTGGTATTCATGACATATAGTGATATCAAAATAAAGTTTACTTTGCATTAATATTTTTAATGGGGTGCTTTTGATCTTATTTAGATCATGAGAAATGGTTCATACATGATCAACCTTGCTAATTTTTCAATGGAATGAACTCTCCTTAGTTACAACACTAGGATATAATACACCATTATCTTTTATTCGATTCATCCCATTCATCTATTTTTTGTAGAAATAATAATTTATTTGATTTTTATTCTCATATTGGAAGTTTAGTAATAAAATTTTCATTATTTTATTCATCCCATTTTCCTTTATAGTTGTTATGGAAGAGTTAATGGTGAAGTTGGATGATATTTAATTTTGATTTTACTTGTTTGATTAAACATTTATATCTTTATATCTAAATGTATAGGGAGAATAAAATCCAATACTTATAGATAAAAGTTGGATTAATTTACCTAGAAACACACCTCTATATGCCAATGGTTAGGAAGAATTTTTAGATTATGCAATTGAAAACTGATTGGTGGATGGTAGAATAAAATTTTTGTGTTCTGATTGTAAATTCAAGTGATGGTTGAATAGAAATGAAGTATATGAGAATTTGATATTGAAACAGTTTCCTTCTTGATATGTATATTGGATTTGGAATAATGAATCAAATTTTATTTAAATTCAAAACAATGACAATACTGTCAATGAAATACAAAGTGAACTAGAAGAGGATAATTTGGTTTGAAATTTGTTAAATGACGCATTTGGTTTTACAGAATACAATGTACAAGATTACAATAGATCAACAGAACCTTCAGTTGATCCTGAGAAAGTTAATCTTTCTCAAAACTTTAGTGACCAAAAAAAATATTTTTATGAATTAGTTAAAGATGGACAATTGGAACTATATGAATGGTGTGCCAGGTATTCGAAGCTATCTTTTCTACTTAATTTATATCATATTAAGTGTCACTGTGGAATTACTGAAAAATAAATGTCCATGATTTTAGAGTTACTTCATGATGCATTTAGTGAAGATAATATCATTTCATAATTCTATGAGATGAAGAAATTCATCAACAAACTTGGACTTGATTATACAAAGATACATGCATGCCCTAATGATTGCATGATTTACTAGGAAGAATATTCTAATAAAGAAGAATGTGCAATGTGTCATACAAGAAGATGGAATCCAATGAAGAACAGTGAGATTGTAAGTTAATGAAACCCCAAAAATAAATAGAAGAAGAAAACTCTAGCAAAGGTATTACATTACTTTCCACTAAAACCACAAAAGATTATTCATATGTCATCTAAGACTGTAAATGACATGAAGTGGCATGCTCAGAATAGTAACAATGACTAGATGAGACATCTGAAAGATTCAACATCATGGAAGATGTTTGATTCTCTGTATCCAAATTTTCATTTGAATCCTAGGAATGTATTGGTATTATCTTTTGATGGTTTTAACCCTTTTGGTGCTTTGAGTACTAATTATAGAATTTGTCCAGTTGTTTTAATCCCCTATAATATACCACCATGGATTTGTATGAAGAATAATTATTTCATTATTTTGATGATTATTCTTGGAAATAAAATTACAAGAAATGAAATTGATGTCTACCTTCAACATCTAATCAAATAATTACAATAATTATGGGATGATGGTGTAGAAACATATAATGCTTCAATGCGACAATTATTCAAAATGTATGCTGATTTAATGTGGACAATTAGTGACTTTCCTGGACTAGAAAATTTATCTGGTTGGAACACTCAAACTAGTTGGGATTTTCCAGTTTGTAATTTTGATTTTGAACCTCAAAGATTACCTCATAAAATAAAATTGTGTTGTATGTATCATAACCAATTTCTTTATGCTTCTCATAAATTAAGGTTTAACAAGATATGATTCAATGGAAATATTGAAATGAGAAAGTCACTGAAGGTATATACGGTTCAGAAATCTTGAGATAATTAATGAATTTTTGATAAAAAACAATTTTATTGAATATTTTATTGATAATAAATGATATAATTTCCTCACATTATGCTAAATATGATCAATTATGAAATATTTGGGATTAGATCATTCATTTTCAAATTTGATGAAAATCTCAGTTTTACCCTTTTAAAATTCTCTGTAGTATTTCGGGTATAAATAATGTTATTTAAAATATTTTGACATAAAATTTTGTAGTTGTGTTTCTGAATTAATGGGCTACAAATTATATTTATTACATGGGAGTTGGATTGTGCATTTAGGTGGAGTAAATGGTCCATGAAGACAAAGTTGGACAGAACTATCCAGATTGGACACCACATCAATATTTGGGCCGTATCTTTTTCATCAGAACTTGTATTGATCCCAAATTTGGAGGAAAGCTATAGGACATAATAAGGAACAAATTATCCTTATATAAGGCCGGCCAATTCACTCTTTTTAGAGATCAAATATGCAGTGAAACCTGGAATAAAATCTTTGGCTGAGTTTTCATTTCACACTTAAACAAATTATGTAACCCTATCCCTCAAAAACTTTATTTAAATGGGGATTTAACTCTTTTGAAGGGCTGGTAGAGGCTTTGGGAAGGTGTGTACGAAATGGTGTCACTTTGTAACACCTCAAAAACCTTATAAGAAGTAAGGCCTTGTGCAAAGTTCTCTTCCAAGAAGGCTCTCCTCTCCCACCTCATCTTTGTTTTTCCTTGTTTTTATGCTTGTAACGTGAATTTTCTTCAATGAATATTCTTTGTTATTCTATTTTAATCTTATTATTTTTCTTATTTGGATGTAATCTAAGAGTGGAGAAGAGATTGGGTATTCCCCTTTCAATCCATTGCTTATGAAAAACGTCTCCACGATGAAAACTCCACCCATGGAAGAGTGATTTCTTTCGTAGTTGATCTAATCCCCACTCCATTAATTTATTTATTTTGAATCCATAAACATAATTTAATTAATAAATTTTGATCAATTAATTGAGTTTTAATTTCTAAGTGACTTAATCGACTTGCACTTGACCGCGTGGTCAGACTTGTGTAAACCGTGTGAGTGAAACTTCAATCGCAAAATCTAATCACTTTGGGATATAATTGTAGGGTTTAAGTCTCATCCCTAAACACAATTAATTCTAAAATCCAGGGATAATATTCTTCCCTAATTGACCACTGACCACAAGTTGGATTTTGGATCATAATTAAAGCAGGGTGTTGCGATTGAAAGTCCCGAAGTTAACCTAGGGATCATTTTCACAAATATTTGTGGTTGTGTTAATTTCCATAGGGTTCAGAGGTTAACAAGGTTAGGGGATAATAAATGAATGAATTATAATTATATGGGATAATGATAAATGAATGGTGAAGGGTTTTGATTAGATCAACTATGTCTTCTCATATAAGTGTTTTTTTATTGTTTCTAAGAAATTGTCTCTTGACTGTTGCTTCTCATTTTCTTGTTTAATTTACTATTTTAAAAGTCACAAAACAAACGCCCCCCCCCCCCATATTTATTTTCCTTTATTTATAACTATTTAAGTACTTACTTAAAGCCCAATAATAGTTGTTTAATTCACTTCATCCTTGAGAGAACGACCTAGGTCAGCCACTGTGCTGCACTTAACAAAATCACAAATAAATATTATTGAGAGCGTGTGTGACAACATCCTTTCAAATTGGCATTGTTTCCAGGGAGGCAAGTGTTTTATTCAACTAATTAGAGGTACTTTTTTTCTTATTTCATTTTATCCATTTGTTTTCTCTTCTTATTTTAGCTTTCCCCTTTCTCTCAATTTTTTTCTCTTGTTTTTATTTCTTTCTTTCCTCTCTCTTGTATTATCTTTCGGACCATCAATTGAAACCACATTTAATGATATCGGTGTACACTTATTTTTTATTTCTCTATTTTATATGATTTATGACACGATCCCATCATGAGGATCTCCTTGGTCTAGACCTAGAGATTGACCACAGCCTTAGGGCTCAAATCAGACAATCTCGGTCTACGGGAAGTGTCAACATTTACCCAACTGAGGAATTCCTCCACTCGAGGAATTTTGAAATTGGAAACTCTTTAAAAACAAATATTAAACAAGATAAAATGGCTTAAAATAACAACAATGAACTCAATAGGACTATTCAAGAGTTGGTTGCACCTAATATTAATTATCAACCTATATGCATTGCATATCCAAATCTCGAATCAGACATTGAGTTGAAATCTGGGTTAATTCACCTTCTTACAAAATTTCATAGATTATCTAGTAAGGATCCAAACAATCATTTAAAAGAATTCAATGTGGTTTTCTCAACCCTTAAACCCAGAAATATTTCTGAAGATCAAATCAAACTAAGAGCATTCCCATTCTCACTTGATGAAGTTGCGAAATATTGGATGTATTATTTACAACCTGAAGATGTAACATGTTGGAATTATTTGAAACATATTTTCTTGAAAATATTTTTTCAAGAATCAAAGACCAAATCCATCCAAAAGAAGATCTCATGGATCAATCAGGAACATGGGGAGTTGATTTATGAGTACTGGGAGTGATTCAAGAAGTTGTGCGCAAGCTGCCCACATCACCAAATTAGTGAGAAACTTCTTATCCAATACTTTTATGAATAACTCATGCCTATGGAGAGGAGCATGGTGGATGTTGCATCTAGAGGAGCATTAGTGGACAAGACACCAGTATCTGTACATGCGTTGATCGACAAAATGGCCCAAAACTACCAACAATTTGGCAATCGAGGTACACCATATGTTAGGGGAGTACATCAGGTAAGTCCTTATTCTCTTGAGAGTCAGTTAATTGATACCAAGTTGGATGAATTTACCACTATGGTGAGGCAGATTTATTTGGCTTAAAATATATCCCAACCCCCTCCTTTAAGGCCTTGTGGAATTTTCACTGAGACAAGCCACCCAATTGACTATTGCCCACAACTATAAGAGACAGAAGATTGTGCAGCAGTGTTTCTTGGGAGACCATATCAGCAACAAAAAAAGACACATCCCCAAAAGAAGTTTGATTCCTTTGAACCAGTATGCAAACAAGGGTGGAAGGATCAATCAGACATGAGGTATGGATCTGGACAACAACAAAGGCCCCCTTTTCAACAAAACTTCTAGCAGTCTCCACCTTACCAAAAAGGTTTCCAACAACCCCAAAGGATATTTGAATCTCAAGCATCAACAAGACAACAGCAAGGAAATCCCCCAACCAAATTATATTCTAACACTGTTGAACTTTTGAAAAAAATTGTTCTTAATCAACAGAATCATTTGAAGAGTCAAGGTTTGGAGCTGAGGGAGTTGAAGACTCAAATGAGCCAGACTGCCATTTCCCTCCATGAACTGGTAAGTAATAATTCTATAAATCTACCTTCCCAACCTACTCCAAATCCCAAGGATAATGTTAGTGACATCACATTGAGAAGTGGAAAGAAAATAAATGATACATCTATACCTACCATTCCACTGGGATTCACCTCAAATCCGAAGAATCCCCATTCAAGACCAGCTAAAGAGAAACCAAAATAGAAAGATAAAGGTAAGAAAAATATTGATGATGTTCCTCCTAAATCCCTTACATTTCCAAATAGGGTTATACAAACCAAGAAGATGGTTGAGGAGGTGATGGAAAAATATTTTTTGGACACATTAAAGTGTGTGGAGATAAACACCCCTTTACTTTAATCCATTAAAAAAATACCAAGGTATGCCAAATTCTTAAAAGAACTTTGTACCAATAGAAGAGGGATCAAGGGAAATGAGAGGATCAATATTGGAAGGATTGTGCCAATACTCATTACACCAACTCTAGCAATGCCAAAAAAGTGTAAGGATCCAGGGACATTCACTATCCCATACACCATAGGGGAGTAGCACTTTTTTGATGCTCTTTGTGATTTGGGAGCTTCCATAAATGTGATGCCTCACTCTGTATTCTCTTATTTGAAGGTTGGTGAGTTGAAACCGATGAGAGTAGTGGTGGAGTTGGCGAATAGAGCTACATCATATCCAGTGGTAATCCTTGAGGATGTACTTTTCCGGGTAAGAGACACGATCTTTACAGCAAATTTCTATGTGCTTAACATGGAGGATGATCATATAAGTTCTCATGCTCCCATTATCTTAGGTAGACCCTTCTCAAAACTGAAAAAACTATCATAAATGTAAATGAGGGTACACTTTTCATGGAGTTTGGAGATGAAGTTGTTATATTTAATGTTATGGACTCCATGAAGTACCCCTCTGAGGACTATTATGATTTTTTTATCTCTCATTTTGAACCACCAAATAAAAACCCCATGGAATTTGATTGTCCTATGCTTAGGGAGATCATGATTATTGGTTCTAGTTTGATGTCTAAGAGTACTTAAACACTTATTTCTAATGCACAAGACTCTCTTAGATTTGATTTTGAAATGGAATCATATTCTGATCATTTGAACTCTGATTATGACATGGATATTGAGTATGATGATGGATTTTATGCTTTATTTTCTGATTGTGATTATTTCTATTTTGATATTGATTTTCTTTGTGTACATATTCCAGTTCCTTCAATGTCTCCATCTATACACCACTCCCCTTCATTGGAGCTCAATCCATTACCACCAAATCTCAAATACTCATACTTATTGAGTGGCGAGAGATTACCTATTATAATTGATAATAATATTCCCTTTTGAACATGAAGAAAAACTTTTGAATATTTTGAGGGGGAACATTTGGGCAATCGGGTGGAACTTGGCTGACATATCAGGTATTACCCCCTCCATTTTCATGCATATGATTATTTTGTAGGATGGGTCTAAACCAATGAGGCAGCCACAAAGGAGACTCAATCCAACCCTTCTAGAAGTTGTTAAAAAGGAAGTTGAGAAATTTCTCGAGGTAGGTATAATCTTTCCCATTTCAGATTCTCAGTGGGTAAGTTCTATTTAGGTTGTGCCTAAGAAAAGTGGTGTTACTATTGTTAAAAATGAGAAAAATGAGTTAGTTCCAATGAGGGTGCAAAATAGTTGGCGTGTGTGTATTGATTATAGGAAACTAAATCAGTCCACTTGCAAAGACCATTTCCCCCTCCCATTTATTGATCATATGCATGAGAGACTAGTTGGGAAAACACACTACTATTTCTTGGATGGATTTATGGATATTTTCAGGTTCATATTGCTCTGGAGGATCGGGAGAAGACTACATTCACCTGTCCCTTTGGCAAATTTTCCTACCAAAGGATTCAATTTGGACTTTGTAATGCCCCAAGACTTCATTTAATGATCTAAAGAAGTGTATGACCACTCCACTGATCATACAGCCCCCACGGTGGGAGATTCCTTTTGAGCTTATGTGTGATGCCTCCAACTTCATAGTTGGAGCTGTATTATCTCAAAGGGTGGATGGACGTTCACATTTGATTGCCTATGAATCGAGGACACTAGATTCAGCCTAATAAAACTACACAACCATGGAAAAGGAGTTTCTTTCTGTCATATTTACTTTAGATGAATTTCATTCATATTTATTGGGCTCTAAAGTAGTTGTTTTTTCTGACCATGCAGTTATGAGGTTCCTCTTGAAGAAGTCAGATGCAAAGCCTAGGCTAATCTGATGGATTCTTCTTCTTTAAGAATTTTATATTGAGATAAAGGACAAGAAGGGGTCGGAAAACTTGGTGGCTTACCACATGAGTAGGCTTACTCACACACTAGAGGATGATACCTTGGACCAGGTACCACATTGGGACACTTTCCCTGATGAGCATCTTTATTCCATCTTAGGTACACATCCTTGGTATGGAGATTTAGTTAACTACCATGTTTCCTCTGAATTCCCTGAAAATTTAAAGAAACATCAAGTCCCAAAATTAATGAGTGAATCAATATTTTATGTTTGGGATGATCCATACTTATGGCGCATGTGTAGTGACCAAGTTATTTGGAGGTGTGTTCTTGATCATGAGTTTGAGCCTGTTCTACAATTATGTCATACACTTGTTTGTGGTGGATACTTTAGACCCCAACGGATATCTAGGAAAGTTTTAGACTCTAGATTATATTGGCCTAGATTATTGCATGATTCTCATGTGTATTGTAAGTCATGCTCATGTTGCCAACGCATGGGAAACATTTCTATGAGACATGAGATGCCTCAAAAACCCATATTATTCTGTGAGATTTTTGATGTGTGGGGCATCTATTTTATGGGTCCTTTTCCTAGTTCATTTGGTTTTTTGTATATTTTGGTTTCTATTGATTATGTGAGTAAATGGGTGGAGGCTAAGGCCACCAGGACTGATTATTCTCATGTTTTTGTGGACTTTGTCAAAGTGTAGATTTTTTGTAGGTTTAGAGTGTCGAAGGCCATCATCAGTGACCAAGGGACATACTTCTTCAATTAGAATTTTGATTACCTTCTTCAGAAGTATGGGGTGACACACAAAACATCAACACCATACCACCCCCAAACAAATGGCCAAGCTGAGGTTTCAAATCGTGAGTTAAAATAAATTTTGGAGTAAACTATGCAGCCAAATAGGAAGGATCAGATCAAGTGCTTGGATGAAACATTGTGGTCTTATAGGGCAGCATACATGACTCCCACTGGTATGTCCCCATTTTAAATTGTCTTTGTGAAGGCATGTCATCTCCCCATGGAAGTTGAGCATCAGGATTATTGGGATATAAAGAAATGCAACATGGATTGGCCCAATCTAGAATCCAAATGAAGCTACAAATTCAAGAGATTGAGGAGATTAGATTGTCTTCATATGAGAATACAAGGCTCTATAAGGAAATATCAAAAGAATATCATGACAAAATGATCTAACAAAGGGATTTTCATGTTAGAGAGAAAGTCTTTTTCTACAGTTCACGACTGAAGTTGATGCATGGTAAGTTGTTTTCCAGATGGTTAGGTCCTTATGTTGTGACTAATGTTTTTTCTTATAGTGCAGTGGAGATCACACAAGAGGACACATGAATGAGCTTTATAGTCAATGAGAAACGTTTGAAGAAATACATTGAGGGACTTCCTACTGATGCAGTGGATTTCATCACACTGCATGACCCCATCATCACTTGAGCATAGCAGGCTGTTCCTAACCTTTTCACTTTTATATTATTTTTCCTATTTAAAATTATACACTTCATGTGCATATATCATCTCATGGGTTCACATTGAGAATAATGAAATATTTTAAGTTTGGGTGAGGTAACCTTTTAGTTTAGTAATTTCAATTGTTTTCCTGTTTTAAAAAAATAAAAAAAATGTGTGTTTTTCAAGTTTTGTGTGTTTATTTTTCAATTTTTTGTGTGTTTTTGAAATTTTTGAGCTAAAATGATTCTCATCACCATTTTGAAATCCATTTCAATAAGTGAAACAATTTATCCCTTGAAATTGAGCTTAAATGAATGCTGAAATGACTTTGTTTCAAGTTAAAATATTTAGTAATTTCATGAAAAGTACACTGAATCTTGAATCCCATGACACATCTCACTATCTTTATATTTGAAATCGCTTTCCTGTGAGCATTCTAAACCATTATTTTCATATTCCTTACATTTACCTCACTTATTGAGAGAACCAAACCATGCTTGATTTAACCATAATTTGATTTATTCCTGTCAAAACTTGAGGGTTTGAGGTACTTATGTTTAAATGATTGAGGCATTTGTTTGGTATTAAAGCCTCTATTTCAAGAATATTTTTTTAATGGCCTACCTTGAACACTTAATCCTTATATCCTTTATAATCCATGAACAGACTGTTAGGTTAGCCAAATTACAATCCAATTTTCTCTATCCAACTAACTCTTGAAGTGAAATTGCATAATCTAGTTGAACTTAAGTGTGGGGGAAGCTGTCTTGTGTTGTGCTACCACATTCTGTGATAATTTGGGTGGAAAATTAAATTATATTTGCTACTGATGAAAATCATCATATTTAAAGATATGAATTTTCTGGAACTTTCATGATAAGTGAAGCTGTGCCTTTCTGGATCTTCTAAAAGAGATATAAAGTTGTGCCTATATAGAGCTTTCAAGAAAATCATGTTTGAGAAGATTGACATTTTTATTGCTGAAATGTTGAATGGTGTGCACATTCCTTTATTTTTCATGATGATTAACATGAATTGATTCTATGGGGATTGAGGAGGAGACCATATTAAAGTGAAAATTGGATTAATTCAATTTTTCTTCAAAACGAGTCAAGCCCTCCTCATTCAGCCTCAGAATTTTTCACATCTAAATCCTAGCAACCGAAAACCACAGAATAACCCTGAAAAGTCCTCATGATAAACATATATCCTTGAATCACATCAGGTGTAAATGTATGAATTTATCAAGCCTTTGGTGACCCTTGTATGAGTTTGGATGAGAAATACATTGTTGAAAAATTAGCATTTTTGTGATGAGAGAAAATGAAAGCGAGGTAAGTGTTTTGTGAGCATGGGAGGATAAATGAAGTGGAAATATATTGAATGATATAAATGGAGAACTTAAAATAATAGTTTTTTTATGAGGCATGATATATTTTGTTTCTTGTTGCGGAATTTTTTGATCTCAAGGATAGGTGTTTTAAAAAAAATGATTTTATATTGATGTTTACTTATTACAATTTTTTGAAATATGTGATATAAGGTTTTTCCCAGGAGTGAAAAAGGGTAATTGTGGAGGAGTTGATAAAACACAATTTTATTGAATATTTTATTGATAATAAATGATTTAATTTCCTCAAATTATGCTAAATATGATCAATTATGAAATATTTGGGATTAGGTCATTCATTTGCAAATTTGATGAAAATTCCAGTTTTACCCTTTTAAAATTCACTATAGTATTTCAGAAATAAATAATGTTATTTAAAATATTTTGAATTAAAATTTTTTAACTATGTTTCTGAATTAATGGGATACAAATTCTATTTATGACATGGGAGCTGGATCGTGCATTTAGGTGGAGTAAATGGGCCATGAAGACAAAGTTGGATAGTACCATCTAGATTGGACACCACATCACTATTTGGATTGTATCTTCTTCATATAGACTTTTATTGAGCCCAACTTTGGAGGGAAGATCTGGGACATAATAAGGAACAAATCATCTTTCTATAATGCCGGCCAATTCACGTGTTTTAGAGATAAAATATGAGGTGAAACTTGGAATAAAATATTTGGCCGATTTTTCATTTCACACTTAAAAAAGATACATAACCCTAGACCTCAAAAACTATATTTAAATGTGTTTTTCACTATTTGTAAGGGATTTTAGAGGCTTTGGTAAGGTTTTTACGAAAGGTAGTCTCTTGGTAATACCTCATAACCCTTGTAAGAAGTGAGACCTTGTGCAAAGTTCTCTTCCAAGAAGGCTCTACTCTCCCACCTCCTCTTTGTTTTTCCTTGTTTTTATGATTGTAAT
Source organism: Viscum album (assembly GCA_963277665.1). Classification (NCBI taxonomy): domain Eukaryota; kingdom Viridiplantae; phylum Streptophyta; class Magnoliopsida; order Santalales; family Viscaceae; genus Viscum; species Viscum album. Next base: position 270,194,050 of record OY728166.1, read on the forward strand.
GTGGATTTTATTCGATAAATCTTTTGTGTTATTAGATTTTCATCTTCTTATTTTTCTTCTTGGTCTGTAATCTAATATTGGAGATGATATTGGGTATTCCACTTCCAATCCATTGCTTATGAAAAACGTCTCCACGATGACAACTTCGCTCATGGAAGAGTGATTTATTTCGTAGTTAATCTAATCCCCACTCCCTTAATTTATTTATTATGAATCCATAAACATACTGTAATTCAAAAATTGTGATAAATTAATTGAGTTTTAATTTCTAAGTGTCTCAATCAACTTGAACTTGACCGCGTGGTCGGGCTTGTGTAAACTGTGTGAGTGAAACCTCAATCGCAAAATCTAATCACTTTGGGATAGAATTGTGAGGTTTAAATATCATCCCTAAACACAATTAATTCTCAAATATATGGAGGACATTATAACCTAATTGAACACTGGACACAAGTTGGATTTTGGATCACAATCAAAGCAGGATGCTGCAATTGAAGGTCCCGAAGTTAACCTAGGGCTCATTTTCACAAATATTTGTGGTTGTGTTAATTTCCATAGGGTTGGGAGGTTAACAAGGTTAGGGGATTGTAATTAAATTATTATAATTATATGGGATAATGATAAATGAATGGTGAATAGGTTTTATTAGATCAACTATGTCTTCTTATATAAGTGTTTTTTTAGTGTTTCTAAGAAATTGTCTCTTGACTGTTGCTTCTCATTTTCTTGTTTAATTTACTATTTGAAAAGTCAAAAAATCTCATCTTTCTTTTCCTTTGTTTTGAACTATTTATGTACTTAATTAAAGCCCATTAATATTTTTTTAATTCACTTCCTCCTTGAGAGAATTACATAGGTCATCCACTGTGCTGCACTTAGTAAAATCACAAATAAATATTTTTGAGAGCGTGTACGATAATGTCCTTTAAATGTCGCTGAAGAATTTGGAAAATGTCATCAGTTTAAATAAGGGAGAAAGGGTATGAGTTGCAGTATCCAAATAATCTAGAACACAACAATGTAATAAAATGAGTATATTTTTCAAACTTACTTATTGGGATTTTAATTTGATATGTCATAATCTTGATATAGTGCATATTCAAAATAATTTATGTGATAATGTAATTTTTACAGTGCTTAATGAGCAGGGTAAATCGAAGGATAACCTTAATGCTCGTAAGGATTTGGAGTTAATGAATATAAATCATGGTTTGTGGGAAAATGATAATGTAAAGTATCCTTTGGCTATTTTTATAATTAAAAATCATGATAAAGACATATTCCTTCCAACTTTAATGAATATAAAAGTGTCAGATGGATATTCAAGTAACATATCAAGGTATATTAACTTAAAACATCAAAAGTCATATGGATTGAAAATTCATGACTCACATATTTTGATAGAGAAGTTGTTGTTGTTGGATTTGTGTAATACTTTACATGAAAAAGTAACTATGGTTCTAGTTGAGTTTTTACCTTTTTCAGAGAGCTTTGTGGAAAAATTCTAAATCCAACTGATCTTGATAAATTTCAAGAAAGAATTGTTTTGGCACTATGTCATTTGAAGATGTTATTTCCCCCTTCATTCTTTACAATAATAATTCATTTGACTATTCATTTTGTTGAAGAAGCTAGACTTGGTGGACCAGTACACTATCGATGGATGTATCCAATTGATAGGTACGTTGATATTTTTTTTATTTTCATTGGTGAATTTCATTTTATCAAATCATTGTGTCAGTTTTTTTAATATTTTTCTTATTTTTTTAGTCAAGTACTTAGGTTATTTGAAATCATATGTGAGAAATAAATCTTAATTAGAAGGCTTTATTGCTTAAGGTTACATATATAAAGGGTGATTGACCTCCTGTTCTAGGCATTTGGATGGGATTAAAACTAGATTAAATCGTGTTGTATATGCTGATGACATCTCCACTAATTCTAGTTCTGAAAATCAGTCATCGATATTTCAAATTATTGATGACCAATTAGAAAGGGGTAAAATTTTACACTGACTAAATTGGATTTTCTACAAGCACATAGATATGTTCTACTCAATAGTTTTATTGAAAATCCATTTATTGAATAATTATGACTAAAAAAAGGAAAATAAGTGGTTAAGCTCGAGATGAGCTGGAATTAAAAAAATATATATTAATAAGGAGCTTGTAGAATGGTTCAACCATTATGTAAGTATATACTCATATTTATAGTATTTAAGTTTAGTAATTTTATTTGTGTTAAAAGTAACAACTTATATATTTTTTTCTAGATAATGAATGTTGACAATCGAGCTAAAATATTGAATGATTTAAAGTTTTTTTCTCAAGGTCCTCTAAGTCAGGCTAAGAGATTGGATCCCTATAATATTCATGGCTTCAATTTTTGTACAATTTATCATCAAGAAGACTTGAAAACTCAAAATATTGGTGTATTTACATTTTTAGGGGTGGGATACTATGGGAAGCTAGTTTATATAATTGAATTAAACTGTCATGTCCAATTTTTAGTTGTCTTATTCAAATTCAAGTGAGTCAACATTGATAGGGGTATAATGAAATATTTTTTATATTTTACTTATGTCAACTTCTCTCGCTTGATGGATACCGGTGAGAGTACATAGCATGATCCATTTATCTTGGATTCACAAGAAAAGATAGTTTATTATGTGGATGATGAAATACATGAAGGTTGGTGTGTTTTTGTACACTTAAAGTAGAGTGAATTATATGATATGGGTGATAGAGATCAATTGGTGCTTTGTGATAGTGAACCTCATCAACCAAAAAATATTGAACAGTCCTTTCTTAATAATATCGAAGTGGTAGAAATTGTAAGAAAGGGTGAAAATGAAGGACTCATCGCAATGAAGGTTGGTAACAATGAAGATAATAAAGATGAAGATAATTTAATGTATAAATTTGTAATTAAATTATATTAAAAAAAATAATTGATAAGTGTTTCATACATATATACGTTGTTTTAGTATTTCTTTTTTTGTAAAAAGATTATAGTTTTTCATTTTTTATATATTTAATATACTTTAACCATTTGAAATGTAGGAATGCTGAGAACAAAAAAATTAGGATTCTAGCCGATCAGCATCTCAGAGCATTCCACCAATACCATCATCTTCTATGGATCCTATTGATTCTATTTTCCTCGATACTACTAGAGAGCCAACAATTTCCCCAGATGTCATTAGTAGCCCACTTCCTGATTCACCTCCTGTGATAGAGTAGTTGGTCACCCCTCCATCTAAGGGATATTGGAGAGCTACCATTAATGGTATGTATGTCATTTTTAAAAAATAAATATATTATAAATTTTTTAATGAATTTATCAAATATATAAATAGAACAATAGAAGGGATACAAATATGAACACATTAGATGTATTAAACCCTAAGGAATTCAATATTATCATTCTATTTGATGTTTTCAGGGTACCTACTGGTGACACTATCGGAATATATGGGCAAATTCTTGGGAATATTACTTATGAGACAGTGATATTTCCCATTAATTATAAGGATTATAGGTATATTCCTATAATTTGGAAAATGAGGTCTTTGATACTCAAGTAAAGGTAATATTAATTTAATATTCCTTGATAACAAATTTAAAATGCAAGAGTAAAATTTTGTAATATGCTTATAAAGTGTTGTGTTTTTTATTTCTAGATGTTTTTTTATTTTGATGTCCCTGACTCCATTCCACGCCCATGTAAGTTTCAAATAACACATACAACATCAATAAAAAAACAAAAATGACACTTTTATATAGAAAATGTTAATTTTAAGTTATACCAACCACATATTGTTCCAGATTGATCTGTGGTTTATTCCTACATGTCAAAAATGAATTATAGATCATTATCCATAAGTTTAAAAACAATTCGAGCTTGTTTTCTCGATTTTGACTCGGTAAACACTTATGAAAGGAAAAAAATCCTTTAAAAACAAGTTTTGGGGGGTCAAAACTAGGAAAATGACATCAAATTTCCCTGAAATCAGGTTATAATGACCATAGATTTAATTGTGAAATGTAAGAACTGATGGCATGTCATTCTGAATGATGGGTTTCCTGTTATGGCTATAAACACATTTTTAGTGATTTAAAACATTAAAACATGTGTGGAATGGACAAAACTAGGAAAACGACATTATATTGTCCTAAAATCATGGGATAATGACCGTAGATTTAATTATAAAATTTAAGAACTGACAACACATCATTATAAATGGCAGATTTCTTATTATAGATGTAAATGCATTTTTAGTATTTTAAAACACTAAAACATGTGTGGAATAGTCAAAACTAGATAAACAACAACATATTTCCCTAAAATCATGGTACAATGACCATTGATTTAATTTTAAAATGTAGGAACTGGCGGCATGTTATTCTGAATGACGGCTTTCCTGTTATGGCCGTAAACGCATTTTTAGTGTTTTAAAACACTAAAACATGTGTGGAATGGTCAAAACTAGGAAAATGATGTCCTATTTCCATGAAATCAATAAAAAACCATTGCTTATTTTTTTATGTATATGCACAGACAACACATCAATCCGACATGTAGTATGGTTTGAATTACTTGGTAAACACTTATAAAAGGTATAATCCCCTTTAAAAACAAGTGTTATGGGGTCAAAACCATGTAAACAATGTTTTATTTCCATGAAATTAGGGGAAAATGATTTTATATTTAATTATTAAATGTATGGATTGAAAAAACAAAATTTCAAATTATGGTTTATCTTTTATGGTCGTAAACATGTTTTTAGTGTTTTAAAACACTAAAACATGCATGGAATGGTCAAAACTAGGAAAACAAAGTAGGGTTGGACTAATATTAGGGGAAAACCACTATTTAGTTGTTTTTTATGTTTTCATGTAGACAACATGTAAATATGACATGCGGTGTAGTTGGAATTACTCAGTAAACACTTATGAAAGGAACCGAAGCCTTTAAAAACAAGTATCGGGGGGTCAAAACTAGGAAAATGATGTCAGATTACCCTAAAATTATGGAGAAACAATTGTAGATTTAATTGTGAAATTTAATAATGAACATAACATTATTATGAATGATGGTTTTTTCATTATGGCTATAAACATGTTCTTAGTGTTTTAAAACACTAAAACATGCGTGGAATGGTCAAACCTAAGAAAACATAATCGGATTGAACTAAAATCAAGGGTACAACCACCAATTAGTTATTATTAAAATTTAATCATAGACAACACATCAATTCGACATGCGGTGTGATCAAAATTACTTGGGAAACACTTATGAAAGGTACAAAATATTTTAAAAACAAGTGTCGAGGCTCAAAACCAAGAAAACGACGACAGATTACCCTAAAATCAGGGGGAAATAACTATAGATTTAATTTTGAAATATAGGAACTAACAACATGCCATTTCAAATGATGGTCTTCTCGTTATGGATATAAATTCTTTTTTAGTGTTTTAAGACACTAAAACATGCATGGAACGGTCAAAACTAAGAAAATTATGTCATATTGTCTTGAAATTAAGGGAAACAGACCATATATTTAATTGTGAAATATAGGAACTGATGTCACGTTATTTTGAATGATGGTTTTCACATTATGGTTGTAAATGCATTTTTACTGTTTTAAAATAATAATAAAAATTGAAATAGTAAAAACTAGAAAAATTATGTATTATTTTCCAAAAATCAGGGTATAACCATCACAGATTTAATTTTGAAATATAGGAACTAATGTCACATCATTCTGAATAATATTTTTTATGTTATTGTCGTAAATATGTTTTTAGTGTTTTAAAACACTAAAACATGTGTGGAATGACCAAAACTAGACAAATGAAATCGGATTGTCCTGGAATTAGGGGGAAACCACTATAGTTTTTTTTTTGAAATGTAGGAACTGATAGCACATCATTCCAAATGACGGTTTTTCTGTTATGGTCATAAACATGTTTTTAGTGTTCAAAAACACTAAAACATGCATGGAACAATCAGAAGAAAGAAAATTACATCATATTTTCCTAAAATTAGGGGAAACGGCTGTATATTTAATTGTTAAATGTAGTAACTAGTGACATTTTATTTCGGATAACAGTTTTCCCATTATGGTCGTAAACGTATTTTTAGTGTTATAACACTAAAACCTATGTGGAGCGGCCAAAACCAGAAAAATGAAATCAGATTGTCCTAAAATCAAGGGGAAACCACTATAGATTTTATTTTGAAATATAGGAACCTAAAACACATCATTCTGAATAAAATTTTTCCTGTTATGGCTATAAATGTGTTTTTATTGTTTTAAAACACTAAAACATGCATGGAACGGTCAAAACCAGACAAAAAATGTCGGATTTTCCTAAAATATGGGGAAAACCTCCATAGAATTAATTGTGATATGTAGGAACTAACGACACGTCATTTTGAATGATGGTTTTCTCATTATGGATGTAAACACATTTTTAGTATTTTAAAACACTAAAACATGCATGAAACAGAAAAAACTAGTAAAACAATGTTATATTGTCCTAAAATCAAGGTAAAATGACCATAGATTTAGTTATGAAATGTAGTAACTAAAATCACATCATTCCAAATGATAGTTTTCTCATTATGGTTGTAAATGTATCATTAGTGTTTTAAAACACTAAAACATGTGTGGAATGGTCACAACCATAGAAAATGACCTCATATTGATGTGAAATCATGGGTAAACCACTACTTAGTTGTTTTTATTACATCTTTTGATATCAAAATCTTTAAAAAATATATTAAATAAATTTCAAGAACACCGCACGTCGCTTTAAAAATAAATTAGAATATTTACTTATCCCTTATCAGTTTCAAGTGTTGAATCTTATCATAAATAGGTATGTTTCTATTTTCATAGTGTTTTGAATTATATATTATCTATTTTATGTTAAAATTACTTCTACTTGATTAAAAAAATTACAAATTTTATGTGTAGCATTCTAAATATATTCTATGTCTTTTTACTTTCACATTTATTTTCCTAAATGTTCTAGTTTTCATTATAAGTGGAAGATGCCGGCAGTTGGTAGGAGTTTGACCATTCTGATCCACAACATCTTTCAAAGGGTAGTCATTATGGTTCTTATTTTTCATGGTATGTTAAAATTTTATCAATTATTTTACTGTAATTCTGATTTTTATGTTTTTTTTAATTTTTTTTTAATTTTTTGTTACAGCTGATGAGATGACGTGGTCAGTTTCAGTTGATGAGATGATATGGAGGAATAAAAATGTAGTGGAGGTCATGACATGGATGTATAGTGGGCATGGGTTATTTTTGGATATATTTTATATGTATATATTGATGATCAAGGTATTGTTTGATGTATGGGGTGAATGAGATTTAGGTTATTATGAATGTGGTTGTTTGTATATGACTATGGATGTGTGATGTATGAATGATGGGTTTATCATATATTTATGTTTTAGTTTATAGCATGTCAGTTTTTTATATTTAAAGTTTTTTATTAGATATTTTAAAAAAATCAAAACAGATTTAGCGACAGTTTTTAGTAACCATTGCTAAACATATTATATTGAATGTATTTAGCAGTGGTTCATTTTAACCACCACTAAAAATAACCACCGTAAAATTATTTATGGTGGTTTATTTTATTTTATTTATACTCCTAGTGGATATTTTTTTTATTAAAGAACTACCACTAATTAAACAAAAACCGATGCTAAATTCTCCAAAAATAACACTTAAAAACCCACTGTGGAATAAAATAAATTGTTGTTAATTTTCCATCGATCATGAAATACGTGGAAGTTTTAAGAACCACCACTAAAATATTAAACGGTGGTTTAAACTACTGCTTTATCACAAAATAATTGCCGCTAATGACCCTTTGTTTTTTAGTTCCAGTGATAGCCCTTAAGTCATGACCTCTCTTGGTCATGACATGACTTACCATAATCTAGAACTAAAATGTGTATAGAAACACTCCAAACTCACCAAACTCCTAATTACACCAAAAAAAATAAAAATAGACCATAATTATACAATATTAAACAAAAAAATGGCATGTGGGTGTCATAATGTAATCCATTCCCAATACAAGTATACACTACTTCATGGTGAGCCATGGCTAGTGGTTGTTTCTATTCCTAAAAGTGACACCTAAAATGGGTGCACACTAGGGCATGATGGGACTCTACCTAGTGGAACTTTCACATAAATTTTGTAAGTCTTCTATGGAACCTCTAGCATTTCCCAACACTGGTTCACTATTTATTCTCTTATGTTTAGGGTTGGGTCCTTAACTTTTAAATATTTATTTTATATATCTATATTCTTTTACATGACTTATATGTATGTGTTGTTTCCTTTAATGTTACTTTTACTAGAACATAAAGTGTTTTCATGATATGCTTTATTTTACCTAGTTTTTCATAATGGTAATCCTTGATTACATTCTTGAATTTCACCACTATCTAATATTGCATTGATTCCCTTACATTATTCATTATTTCTTGATATTTGGAATGTGATTATTATTATCTCTAATTATATTATAGTATTTATTATCTTTTTTTACATCATATTATTAATTTTTATTTAAATGTTAAATTTTATTTTTTACTCATTTATATCCTTGTGTTTTCTTATTTATATCTAAGTTTTAATCTTGGTTCTCCCTTTGTTTTCATTGAATCTATTTTTAATTAAATTTTCAAATGATTATATAAATAAAATATTAAATAAAACCATTAATATCTTTTGAAGCAGAGGAATTTATTTCACTTTTCATGAACATTTTTATAATATGTTTTAAAAAAATATTAGTTTCCTTCTAAAGGTTTCATGATTTTATAAAAAGGGGTGGTATGAGATAATTTAATATTATTTGATCTTCTTTAAATGAAAGAAAATTTTATTTTCATATATTGTATTTTAAACTAGCATAAAATTGATTAATTTCTCAAGGTTATGCATGTAGTACTTGGTGAAATCCTATTGGGAATCCTTAATCAAACTGTACATATGCCTTCAGGGGTATGTAGACCTTCCATGTTTGATATAGATAGAATCTTGTCACCTCTTTTAGTAATATGATATTAATAGATTTTGATTGGGTATATTTGTGTTGGAAAGTTGATTTGGCTTTCTTATCATGAGGAGGTGGGTTATCTTCATTCTGTCTTATGCTTCTAGTTATGTCTTGGGATGTATCTTATGTATCAAGCCACATATATATTTTAATTTTGTGTTTTCTTGTTACCTTCTTTGGTTTGTTATTGGTTTATTTTTGAAGTTAAATCATACCAAACTCAATATGTATTGGATATATTCTTGATTGAGTATAATTGTCTTTTTGAGTGGTATGGTTTTTCATTATACCACATTTGGTTCTACCTTGTTTCATAACTATTTATTTTGTATTCATGACTTCTCATGCCTACAGAATGGTCATGTCAAATTCCTAATCAGGATTCTTCTTTTTGTTTTATATTTAATCAAGTGAAATTGTTCTCGATGGTGTTATTTGATGCACCAAAACTAGTTTCTAATCTATGTAAATCGAGAAAGTGTGTTTGGACTTGTCATGGGCCATCTCAAGTATCATGTTAAGGTATCTTAGGTTGTTTCATGACACTTTCCAATAGAATTATGTATTTCTTATAGGTATAGGTCAATGACATCAAGAAACCATATAATCATTTTGAGGTTGTTTTTATTGAAAAATAAAAAGGCGAGTTCATCTAAAATAATAAGTTTATCATTAGAAATTCATTATATAGATTGATGGAAATATTGTAGGAAGATTGGAGGTGCCTAATTTAAATTTTGGTTTAATAACCAAAACCATGCCATGTTAAATGTGCATTACATCATGGTGATAACCATAGTTAATAAAAATGGATGGAGTTTAAAAAAATTCATCATGGTTTTATTTCAAAATATGTAAATAGGGATATGAATTTCATTATATTATAGTGGATTTGGTGGATATTTTCCAAGTGTTATGTTTTTTGAAGGAAAGTGGGATACTAATGTGGAAAACATGTGTGGTGCATAACATGTTATAGGAATTGTAAAACAAAAGTCATGGTCTATGGAATTTAACTCAATTTGTTGTGGAGAAGATTTGGAAAGATCCAAGTATTCCATAGGGAGGCCAAAATGGACAATGATTTTATCATCATCTCGAGGGAAAATAGATTGTGGTTGTAGACCTTGGGAATTTCACAAGTGTTTTTTTAGTCATGGGAATAGATTTAATTGAATTATAGTTTAGGTAATACCATGTCATAGACTTGTCTAGATAAGATGATTCGGATTTAAAAGTGGATATATATTTTAGGTGTTTAAGATATTAATGATGTGGTTTACATGTTAAAAGGTCTAACCAATAAAGACAAACTGTGTTGAATGATCCTATACCATGGTGTTTCAAGTAATGGAAAATATCAGAATCTAAATTCCTATCTTTTGGGGGGTGTTTTTGATATTTGAATGAGGATTTTTTAAATCAGTTTGTAAAGTCATGGATTGATGATCTTTTACATGAAATTCAAAGTAAAATTAATTCTTTAATAAAGGTAAATGTGTATATTTTCTCTTATTATTAGTGAAACATATACTCATATAGAAAAGATTAAGGAATGATTTTTCTATAAGATAGGTTATTGAAATAAAAGAGAGAGATTATTTTTAAATAGGTAATTCTAAGAGAATTTTCTCAATAGAAATTCATTTAAATCATTGATTTAATGAATTTAGAGTATATTTTTTCACCAATTATGGTGTAATCTCCTTTTTTCTGTGAAAAGATCAAAATTTGTTCACTTAACGTAGTATTGTTTTCTTCATGAGTGATGGAGTAATGAGATCTCATTTTTACAATGGGGTATGAACTCCATGGGATAAAAAAAAATTCTCTAAATTATAAAATAAATGAGTATTAGTGCTTGGATATAGTCTAGTGAGGGTGAACCATGTAAAATAAATTGTGTCTATTTTTTATTTATTACTTCTTTTTTTAGTGAGATGGATTTGATTTTAAACTAATGGGAAGGGATGTTTTTTATTAGTCATGCCCTGATTCACCCCCCCCCCCATATTAGGGTATATTTCCTTATATAAAACTAACAAGTGTTATTAGAGTGGAAGGTTTGGTTTGAAGGATTTTTATATCTTAGGATTCCATGGTTGTGGCATTGAATCAAAAATTTATTCCAATCTTTAACATATATACCTTTCAACTATAGAATAAATGGATGAAACTACCTATGATATTTATGTATAGATGTGAACATGATAGTATTTCATGGAATTACAATCAATGAGAAAATTATAGATCTATTAGAATGAAATCGTAAGAATTTGGATGTTTATTCCAATATAATAAATGCATTATGGGAGATTTATCTAATATAGTCTACAGAAAAATATTATCTGATAAATATTTAAATATTAATTGAGAAATATTACTTAATATCTCTTTAAGAGATATAATGGTACGATAAAATAAAATATAGGTTTTATGGAACAACTTTTCGGATTTTTAGATTCACCCAAATGAATTCATTTTTTGTATTATTTTATAGGGAGAATGTTGTTATATATTACATGCATTGACTCATAGAAACCCTTAGTGATATAAAAATTATGAATCAAATATTGAGAATATTTTATCACATTTCAATACAAATGTATTATTGATTGGGGAAAATGATCTAAAGAACATTTCATTCAATATTCATCAAGTAATTATTGTTTTATATGTGATGAGGACCAATGGGGATGATTCAGTGTTAAAGGATAACTCTTGATAAGTATAATTGAATGTAATAAAGAAGATTTTGATTGATGAAAATAAAAAATAAATGGGGTTTGATAACATGATGGTAAGGTAAGAAGAATATGCATCGGAATTTCATTAAGAATAAGATATTACATTCATAAAAAATTTAATAGCATAGAATAAATGGAAGTGAAGTAAATTGAGGATTTCAAAAACCTCAATAATAATATTATTGGGGCTATCATTGATAGACCAAAAATTACTAGGAAAATTAATGGATAATAAGTTAAAGTTTAGGGTGTTTCAAATATTAAGTTAGAGTTGGAGGAAAAACCATAAAAAGAGATGTTTGGGGATCTAAATAATGAAATATAACTCTATGATACCAGAATCCATGATCTATATATCGAAAAAAACAATTTTAAAAATATTTTTTTAAGTCCAAAATCAACATTTTTAAATTTTAGAAGCTAAAAAGTTCATAGAATGTTTTATATTGTAAGTTTAAATTGTAGAAACATACCCAAATTATAGATGATTTTAACCACATGATGAAATATATGGATAAATGAATCTAGTATCTTGAAGTATAAATTATCAAGATAAGGTAAAATCTCGATGATCATGAATGATCCATGACTCCAAGTATGTCATCAGGAAGATAGGTCACATGTTATGTTAAAAATTTCAAGGAGAGGCTTATGGATCTTATAAATAAATTAAATTATTTCATATAATAATAAATATCTTATCATAGAGAAAAAATTGGTGTGGTGCTTGATCATAAAAAATGGATGTCATGGTTGATTCAAAGCCTCAAACACCCACACCTGTGAAGAAAATTGATTTGGGAGAGACCTAAATGACAATTGAAATAGTAATGAAAACAAAAAAGTGTACTCCTGATACTTAGTGATATTTTTATGGAAAGATATGGTATACAAAAAACTTGTGTTCCATAGTAAATTGGTACTTCAGTGCACATTAGAAATAGAGACAAGTGAGAAAAAATCAATATTTTTAGTATGTTTTTTATGGTTACTATTTTTTGTGTAATGGTTATAGACATAAAGACGCATATTTTTCATTATGTATGTAGATTAATGTGACATGGGATACTTCTTGTGGTATTAACTGACAACTTAATGAGACCTAAAGTAATCTTAAAATGAAAAATAGGTTTGTATAATCACAATATGAAGAATATGCATCACATCTAAATGAGGAGCATGTATATAAACCACCAATATATACGCAGTAACAATCATAGGGTAAGAATAATTTAATTAAGAATGTTATTTTTTATTAAATATGTATTTGAAAGAAATATATTAATCCATTATGTAAGTTTTTATGGTGGATTTACTTTTTATATGATGGGAAACATGGATCTTATCAAAGGCATTAAATACAACAAATAAGGTGTCATGGGGTTCATATTAATGATGGTTTAAATATAATTGACCTAAAAAGGCTAAAATTTATGGAAAGAACATGAGTAGAATGAATGTATTAGTTTTTTAAGTACTTTTCTAGAATTTACTATGTGTAAGTCCGTTATATGATTGGGGGAATGTAGTATTTTTTAATATGAATGTAAGAACTCATTTTTTGCTGCAAAAGACTATGGAATATACTAAAAATTTAATTTTGTCCACTCTGGGGCTTGGAATATTTCTTGATTTTATTCCAGAGCAGTGCCTTCAGACGGCGTGCGATTCCGAGCCCCGGAGTGGACGGAATTAAATTTTCAGTGCGTTCACACTGGAAACGCCAAATAAATGGGGTAACTCCTAAACGGTGCGTCAGATCAGAAATCTGAGTGCACGGATGGGTTCGGAATGGGTTTTTTATCCTAGGAACGACATAAAACATGTCGGCGCAGGACGTTTGGATCCCTCGCTCGCTTCCGGAACGTTAAACGGATAAATTAAATAATTAATTTATGCGTTTAATGGTTAAACTCAAGTATCTCTTAAACGGTGGCTCGGATTAGAAAACTGAGGGCACAGTTGAGTTCGGATCGTGTCGTTTACCCTAGGAGGGGTGTAAGTTTTGCGGGCGTGGGCCGTCAGTGAAAAATGGCCCCAAGGGCATTTTCGTAATTTGGAAGCCTCAGGCGTTGAGCTTTATAACTTTTGAACGGGGCCTCGGATTAAAATTCTGAGCCCTCCATTGTGCTCGGGAGGTGGTTTTTACCCTATGGGAGGTTTAACCTCGACCCCGTCGAGAGTTTCAGGCGCAGGATAAATTGGGGGTTAAATTAATTAAAATTTTAATTTAATTTCTTCTTTATTTAAACCTTAACCCCACCCCTCTCCTTCCCCATTTCCCCTTCCCCCTGGAAGAAGATCTCAACCAAGAAGAAGAATCTCCTCCTCTCCTCCTCCCCTCCGACAAGGCAACGGCGCGGCGGCGTACCCTCCGTGAAGTGTCGGGCAATGCCCTCGTAGGTAGGATCGTTGCGGTTTCAGTTTTTATTCCCACACCTAATTTGAGTTCGACTAAATGCATCAAATTGTTGTTTTATCTTCGAACAAATCCCATAATAGTGTAGTATATTTTATGATCTTTCCATCTCCCTTTTCGGTTTGTAAATCGGAGTTCGGAGGAGGCCGCGGTCGTCCGGCGAAAGTTGCGGGTTTTTGAGTTGTTTCTGGCCGGTTTGGGGGTTCGGCAGCGGAGGCCGGCGCGGGCCAAGGCGGCGGCGCATAGGTGGCTTCAGCGACGGCGGATTCATGCGGATGGTGCAGCGGTGGGGCATTCTGATCCAGGACGGCGGCGCGGCACGGAACCGCCAGGCGAAGGCGGTCGGCCGGGGCTCGCGGACGGCGAGCGCGGCGCGCAGCGGGTCGTCGGCAGCAGGCTGCGACCCCGGGGGAGCAAGACCCGCGAGACACGGGTCTTCTTGACGCGGTGGGCGACAAGGGGAGACTAGCCAGGGCGGCTGGTCCGTTTGGAAAACCGGACCCAAGGAGGGGTCCGGTGCTTTGGAGGCGAGCCGCGGCCAGTGGGCCGCGGCGAACCAGACCGGGCCCACGGCTGGGCCGCGGGCTGGTGGTCTGAAGTTGGTCGGCTGAGGTGGACCGGCCCAGTTAGGCCCCCTGCGTTCGGGGGGCCGTAACTTCTAAACAGCACGTCCGTTTGACGCGCTGTCTGTGGTAGTGGAACCATATCGACGAGACGGACGTTTTGAGATGGTTTCGGGAATTTTTAATTCCCGAAACAAGGGGCCTCGGAGGCGCGACATGTCTTTAAGTAAATTGATGTTTTCTTCAGGGGATCTTGTTTTGGACGGAACGGACGCGTCCGACGTCCGTTTCGAGCGCCATCAGTGGCGTTGGGACCCTGGTGCTGAGGAAAAGTTTTCCAGGGTGGTTTCGGGTGCCGAAACCGGAGTTAAGGCGTAGGCCCCATGGCCCATCTTTTGAGTTGCGAGCAGCGTTTAGTGACTTTCTCATCAGGCGTCCATTCGGGGCGTGCGAGCAGTCGATTATGAATGTTTTTCCGAGGGGATTGCAATAGTGCAATCCGCCTGCTCTAATTCGGAAGGATGGTTCAGGCCCCACGAGGGTCGTTTGGGTGTTGACGGTGATTTTCCATCTCTATCATCAGGAGACCGTTTTGGACAAGTGAATAGTCCATCATGTGTACTTTTTCAAGATAATTTCAACGGTATGATCTGTTCGTTGTGTTTTGGGACCAGGATGTTGGCCCCATGTAGCACTGCTCATGTACGGTGCGCCGGAATGCATCTTTTTCTCTGGATATCCGTTTCACTCAAGTGAGCAGTCCTTTTGACGTGTTTTCCCAAGGGGATCGCAATGGTGCGATGCGCCCGACTGTTTTTGGGGCCGAGGCTCGGGATCACGGGAAGTCGTTTGGTCATGAGGCGGTGTTGGTGACTTTTCCGTTGGATATCCGTTGGAGGCGAGTAAGTTGTCGATCTCGCATGTTTTTTCGCGAGGATTACAATGGTACGATCCGTTTGGTTGTGCGGAGCCTCTTATGTGATCTAATTAAATGTGGAAATGTGAAGGTGCCCTGATGGCAGTTCTTCTACCATGTTTGTAGCGGACCCTTGGCGTGTGATCGCGTACACTCCCATGTGATTGATGTAAATACTTAAAGAGATGTGGTTGGTTGTGCCTCAGTCATTGAGGTGGAAGGTTGGAGTTACTACGTTACGCCTTCGCATTGACATTGGGTGTCGTGTGCACGATATCCTTTGGGCTGAAAACGAGGAATACTCTGGGAGTATATGGGAGCGCTTGGAGGTACATGTGGTTTGTACCTGAGAATGTTTGTGCGCTTGGTTGGGGTTGACGTGGGGCCACATGTCGTGTGTGCCCCATGTGTGTGTCATGTTCTGCTTTACGTACTTTGACCTCTCGCGCAATGTAGAGTGTCCCTCTGTGCTCGTTCGTTTGACCAGCAGGGTGGAGTTTCCCCCTGGCCCGGTGCTCTTTTTCTTGACCAGCAGAGTTGAGTGGTCTCCCCCTGGTTTCGTTCTCGATGGTTTGGCCGATAGAGATGGTTTGTTCCTCTGTTTCTTCAGTTGTGAGGGGTTTCATTACCGTGCCCTTTCACCGGACTGCGGCACTATTTAAGACTACGGGTGTTTTTATAGTGTGTTTGTTTTCCCCACTTTCTGTGATGAGTTGACTCGGTCTGCTTTGACAGTGACTCAGTGGATTGGAGTTTGATCTCCCTGAGAGGCCTGGGGAGTTTCTCCCGACCCTTCATGTTCCCTGGTAGAGTTATTGTGGATTCAGTGTGACCAACACTTTACGCGGGCACTGATCCTCTACCTAGGAGGTTGTTTCCAGCAGGGATGAGGTTGTTTCTAGCAGGGCTGAGGATGTTTCCTGCAGGGCTGAGGTTGTTTCGAGAAGGGCTCACCAGTTGTACCATCTAGCATTGATGGCCAGTGGGTTACCATCCAGCAGGGATAGCCAGTACAGCGGTGTTCACCGAGCAGTACCATCCAGCATGGATGGCCCGAGCAGTTCTGGGTTTACCTACAGCGGGGTTGGGTAGTGGTCCCCGATGTCAGGCTTACCTTCAGCTAGGCTGGGAAGTGGTCCCCAATGTCGGGCTTACCTCCAACTAGGCTGGGAAGTGGTCCCCGATGTCGGGCTTACCTCCAGCTAGGCTGGGTAGTGGTCCTCAATGCCAGGCTTACCTCCAGCTGGGCTGGGCAGTGGTCCCCGATGCCGGGCTTACCTCCAGCTGGGATGGGCAGTGGTCTCTGATGTCGGGTTACCTCCAGCTGGGCTGGGCAGTGGTCCCGTCGACGACTTTAGCCAGGTCACCCTCCATTGGATTACCCTGTTACGAGACTGGGCAGTGTGGCACCCGTCAACTCTTGTCGGGTCTCCCTATAGTGGGAACCCGTTGACTTCCAGGGACCCTCCAGTGGGGTTGGGCAGGGGGTCGCCTGTCGACTTTGAGTAGACCTCTCGACTGCGGGGCAGTGACGAGTTGTGGTTTGACGTACCCCCAGAACTCTCAAGTACGAGGGGCGCTTTCCCCACCGAGACGTGTCCTTACGACGTGACCTAAAACCGTGCGGGTGAGTCAGTGTCTCCCAAAGCGGATAGTGTCAAGGTGCGGTGATTTGAGCCCCTTGATTTGCAGTTCGGGGCAGACGTACGGGATGATGGGAATCGATGGTGTTTACTTCTGGGATTTTTGGCTACTCACTTTCTTGGGTTGAGCTATGGGATGGAGATCCCCTTACGATATTGTTCGGGATTCTTGATTGAGCATATGGATATGTATATACCTTGTTCCAGTACCCCCTTATTGGGTTTGGTTACTCTCCTTCCAAGAGAGGCGAAGATGCGCGGGGTATGCCATGTGCTTTCTGTGTCTAGCTTCTCGTGGTTGGACGAGTCTACTCTCCTGCTATAGGTAGCGAAGACTCGACGAGAATTTCATCTTCTCACCGTTTCCAACTCCTTGTGTTTGGATGAGTCTACTTCCTTTCTCTTTTTGGGTTGAGCTGGACTCTTTACTGTACTCTTTACTGCACTTTCAGTTGTACTCCTTTACTTTTCCTTGTTCTATCTACTTCTCACCCTTTGGTACCTCCTTTGTTGCTCCCTCGAGCCTTCGGGGTATCTTACTGAGTATTTTTATACTCACCCCTGCTTGGGCTTTGCCCGCACTTGGTGTGCCCTTGCAGACGACGGACAGGTTGGTTGTGACTTCAGCGGAGCTTAGTGGATTGGGAGCTTGGATCGC
Source organism: Viscum album (assembly GCA_963277665.1). Lineage (NCBI taxonomy): Eukaryota > Viridiplantae > Streptophyta > Magnoliopsida > Santalales > Viscaceae > Viscum > Viscum album. The sequence goes on from OY728166.1 coordinate 270,212,100, forward strand.
GTGCGGTGGTCGGAGTCGGGTTCCAGGTGGGGGACCCTTCCAGCTGTTTTTATTTTGTTTACCTGTTGTCGGGTTGTGGAACTTTTTTGGTTGGGTGTGTGTTTTGCCCCTTTTCTTTTCAGTTTACCTCAGCACTTTTTTTGTACTTTTTAGAGGTCTATGCACTCTTTTGGTTTATTTATAACAGTTTCTCTTTTCTTTACTTGTCTTTTCTCTTTTACTCTGTATTTCTGCATTGAGTGTGCAGCGTGTGTGTGTACAGGTACTTAGGAAAAGGGCTCCCCGGGTTATTGTGCCTTCGGCGCTGGTCGCCAGCCCCTGGCCTATGGAGGTGGGGTTGGGGTAGTTGCGGCTTGAGCCTGGGTAGGGTTGGGTCGTGACAATGAATGCTTGTAAACTTAAGGGAAATTGTGGTGTAATTGTGAATGAGGGAAACTATACAAAGGGGAATTTTATATCATTATTGGATAAAAATTCATGTAAATTCTATCCAAGGAAGATAAAAATAAGTTATAGTGTAAAAAGGGTTTCCATTTAAGCTAGAAATGCATTAAGGAACTAGTGAATCATGATGGTTCATATAATATATGTAAATACACATGTTATTGTACTCATATGTGTGATTTTTTATAAAATAAATCTATCATTCAAGAGATATACATGTTAAAGGATAATAAATCAATGAGGTTATTATAATTAACGAATTTTTATGTTTTTGGGTCAATATCATGAAGGGTTGTTGATGTAAAGTGGTTATAAAAAATATTTATTTATAACTATAGAAAAAATTAATAGTTGATTGTGATTAGTCACAAATTCGAGGTGTTAAAATGGATAATTTTTTATTATATATTGACTAAAAAGATTATTTGATTGAAAATCATGATATTTTTTATTGAAAATGTAATGAATATAGTTAATTGACATGTGGGGGGTTATCTTGAGAATCGTGTGATAAGTCATCAAGTCTATATGGTGAGAAATCCTCATAAAAATGGTGTAGTTGAGAGGAATAATTACATAATAATAAAATATGGATCAAATAAATATTATTTAAGATACCCACTAGAGAAGTTTTGTATTGAAGTGGTCTTGAAATTAATCCATATCTCAAATTGTGCTTTGTTATATCTAGCTGAGGAAAAGACACCATACGAGATACAATATGGGAAGAAGTCACCATTAAAGTACATTTATATCTTTGGAAGTATTCATTTTAATCTCAAAAAAGAGAAGAATAACTAGAGGTTTAAATCTTTTATAAATAAAGTAATATTTATTAGCTTCTCATCAAATAATATGATATACAAATTCTCAGAAAAAAGTATTCAAGTAGTAGTTAAAATCCAATATGTCATTGTGGTGTAAAATAAGAAGAATTTACAATAATGTTTAATTTTTTAGAGAAAGTGTTTATCAATTGATCATATTAGGAGGATAAAATAGAATATTGTAGATTCAGATAAAGATAATACTAATTAAGGGATTGAAATAAGTTCTTTAGCTATAAGGATATTGAGAATCAAGACTGAAATTGAAGAATAAAACATTTTTAGTGATATGATAGCTCTGATTCAAATGGAGAGAGTAAAGTCTCTACATTAAACATCACACTTATCACAACCAAAACCATAATTTTTTTACCATGATGGTATGTATGAACATTTGATAAAGCTAAAAATGAAGATCTTGTTAAAATTAAGAGGAATCAGATTTGGGAGGTTGTTTCCTATTCGGAGGACAAGAATGTAATCAGAACCAAGTAGGTTTTCTATAACAAGATGAATAAATAAGGAAAAGTGACTAAAAAATACATTACATGTGTGTGAAGGCTACTTATAAATCAAAGGAATCGATGTGGATGTGATGTTTTCTCTAATGAATGGGATGGATATGATAGATTTATTCATGGACATAATTATGAAATGGAAATTCAAGGTTTTTAAAATGGATATAAATTTTTTTTTAGAAAAAAATTGAATAACATGTTTACATCAACCAACTCTATGGATTTCACATTCATAAATATAAGGAAAAGTGTATTTCTTGAATAAGGAACTTTATGGGATAAAACAATCACCAATGGATTTTTGCACTAGGCTTGATCAATACATGATAAATCATAGATACTAGTAAACCAGGGTAGATCATAACATCTATATCAAGAAGAATAATTTTCAATGGATGAGGGTGATTATATATGTGGATTATATAATAATTATAGGATTTAATAAAGCTTAATGTAAGAAGTTTTTTGAATTCATAAGGAGAGAGTTTTATATTTCAATGATTGGTGAATTAATATTTCTTTTTACATCAATCAGGGGGGAATAAAAACCCTGGATAATTGCGTATGGTGAGACTCAAAATTGAGACCTCCTGAAAGACCATTACAGGATGCAACCACTAGGATGCACCTATGGGGATTTGTGAATTAATGTTTCTTCCTTGGTTTTCTAGTGATACAAGGAAGGCATGTAAATTTTATTTATAAATCCAAATATACCAATAAAGTGATAAAAATATTTGGAATAAAGAATATAAAGGTTATTAAAACACTTATTACTACCCAAATCAAGGTATTAAGAGATGACATCAACAAAGAGGTCGATGTTATGAAGTATAGGATAATCATCAGAATAACATTTAATGTAAAAAAAATAAGAACTCACATTGTGTTTGATTCTTATTAATATATAAGGTACTAATGTTTAACCAATGAAAAAACATATGCTAGTGATAAAAAATAATACCTTAGTATATAAAAGGAAAAAATATATTTTTAACTATTTTACAATGCTACATTATAGTAGTCTTTTTTGGTATATATATATTTATATATTGGGAAGCTTTAGTAGAGGATAGAAATTATATATTGGGATGTAAATTTTATCATATAGATTTTTTTATTTCATGTTTCTATGATATAGAATATTATATCCCATTGATAACTATAGAATTTTAAAACATCATGACTACTCATAATTCTACACAACTCTTATGTGTGAAGTAATAACTTGAAGATATTGGAGTTGAATTAAATACCCCAATTTCAAAAAAAAATAGTAACTTGAGTGTTATAAATATTATAAAACATCATATTCATCATTAAATGATTAATCATATTGAGATAAAATATCACTATATTAAAGAAAATGTCTAGAAAGGTTTGGTGAAAGTAGAATTTATTTCTAAAAAAATTAAAACCATCAACATCATAACAATGGGAATTTATAAAGATGTGTTTGAGAAGTCTGGATTAGCCTTTATAGTTCAACTATCTCTATCCACTTGATTGGTTTGGAGAAATAACCCCTACTATGATAAGGTTATTTTTATTCTATTTCTATTACTCAATATATGATCTCAACAAGTGGTTTATGTCAATGTATATTTTCTCGTATGAATCATGTGACTAAGTTAATGTTTATTAATTTTAACCTAAAAATTTATGCTCTTGGGATTTATTGAAAAGGGGGAGATATAGACTCATTTTTCATTGATTGGTAGATATATTCAGGGAGGAATGATAGGTATGCCTTAAATTTTTTAACAAAGGTGTAGAATCCCAAGAGTGTTAATAAATACTGGAGTGTTATTTAGGAATGATTATGGGAGAGCACATAAATGATTTTTCTAGGGGTATTCTTGAAGTTTTTTGAAGTGAATGTCAGTAATAATTCAACAAGGTTTAGTTTCATAAGTTTTTTTATTTCAATATGATTACAAGTGGCTTCTAGATAAAAATTGATGTGATATGTGGTGCTAAAAATGTGGTTAATGTAATGTTTCATTAATAAACATTTCATTTAACTCTTATCACTCATGATGAACATAAATTAGGTGGGATTTAGTGAATTTTAAATGAATCATTTATTACAATATCTAAATAATTCTAGTGGTAGCTTAAAGATGGTGGTTTAAGAAGAGTGTTGAAGTATCGGGGTATTGTTGAAAAAACTCAAAGTGGAATATTATTAGAAAAAATACCTATAAAAATTTTTGGGTTGTTTTTATGGATAAATGCATGTTAATTTATATTAAAATACTTGTTTTATCAATAAAAATTCATCATAGGTTGTGGTTGGATTCTTAGAGAAATATTAGAGGAGCATTGTTTGAAGATTGGATGAATGATCAAAACCACACTATAGTGTATGTTCATTATGTCACAATTGTAATGACCCCAACCCCAGTAGCTCGGAGTCATTGTCTTACTTTAACACATTTCCATAAGATATAAGGAATCACATTCTAAGGGACCTAATAGTTTAGTAGTCTTGGTAAACTAGATACATACTTGTAATATACATTACATTTTAAAACATAAAATACACAAACAATTTCATTAAGTCTTCCATTATTCCCCCTCTGTGTAACCTTGCATATCAATCATAACATACTTCTTGGAAATCTTGGGGAAAATGTAAAATATGAAAGGGGTGATATCAAATTCTCAGTAAGGGTAAGAGTATAATAGAATCTATGAGTAAATATGGCATAAAAAATATGGAAAGGAAAATAATTGAAACACGTTCCATTTAAATAATCAAATGAGTTAGGAAACATAACCATGGATATTCTAACTAATCAAATAATCACATGGAATAATAATGATGATTGAATGTATAATTTTGAACATCTGAACTATCAATATCGATCCTCAAGATAGTTACTGTCAAGATCTATCTTCAAGATAGTTTAATCTTGTGGGTAGAAATCAATCTAATTTGTGTCAAGATCAATCCTCCTGACAATTTAAAACTACTTTAAAATAAACATAAAGGGTTTGTCGCCAATTGATTATATCTCATGAGACCTACTGATGCATTGAGGGGTAATAGTAGGCTCCTCCTATCACTTATTAAGTCCAATGTGTTCCTCATATTAATGGGGTGAAACATAAAAACATAAAAATATGAAATGTAAATAAATTTCCCCATTCAGTAAACATAATCACAAACCATTTTGAGTAATATGGTGAATGGTATCCAAATAACACATGCATAGTAAAACTGATCATAACCATTTAATAAAATATGGAAAATAATATCATAATATATCACCCTCAATTAATCATAATATTCAACATAGGATGTTGAAATAGATGAAAATACTCTAATAAAATAATTGAAATATTTTGAGAGAAATACCCTTTTATCATTGAAATTGTTTATTTAAAAAGTTGTGCAATTATAAATGAAAACATGTTATTTTAAAATAACCTTTAAAAATTAATGTAAGCTTCAAAATTTTATGGCATCATGATGGTGTAAAAAACTTCCCATGCCATATAAGTTAAAAAACATTCCTTCTATTGAAAAAGTCATAAAGTACCTTGTTTAGAAAATGAAAAAAAAGATTCCTTTCAAATCATTTTATAAAAAGTAAAACATGGGTTAAAAGACTTAAAAAATTTATAGGATAATATTAAAATCATTTTTGAAAACATATTTAGAAAATATTAACATATAAGAGAAATATTCCCCAGTGGAGACTTAAGAAAAAGCAATTTCGATTAATGATTAGATTGTGAATTAAACCCTCACCTTAGGTCTCATTTCATCCATACATGTCTGAAACTCCTGTATATTAAATATAGGTTTATTATAAATCTATCACATAACCATATTAATTTATATAATACCATATATTAACTTTTTATAATTTATCATTACATGTTTGTTAACAATATTCCATTATTTTCACTATTTTGGGTGTTGATTGCCTAATTTTTTGAGAATGTTATGACTTGTTACTTGTTCTTACTATTAATTATATCATGATTTAATTATCTCAAGAATGTAAAACATTATTTAAATATCATATATATTCAGTACATATGTATTTATAATAATCTAAAAAAATGGAGATAAGAAATGAAATGTATCGTTCATCGAGACGGTAGGTCGTACGTACGCATGAACGCTACTTCCATTTATTTATCATATTTAAAAGAATGATAAGTAAATGATATATATGTATATTAAAATTCTAGTATAATATTTATGTGATTTATTTTACATATTTTTATTTAAAACCATCCCTAATACATTCCATGTATAGCATGAATGAATCACATCGCTTTAAGGAGGCAGTAGTCCACACGTCCATAAGCGATGTTATCATATTCCCAAAAATGGGGTGAATAAAGGTATATATTATATAAAAAAAATATAATCATAAAGACATTATAAATACTATATATATCTTATTAAAATATATTTTACATCATAATTCTCAACCATGAGAGATGGTAAAGGAAAAACAAGCAACATCATTTCGTGAGGCGATAGTTTGTCGTACACAAAAACGATAAGTTCGTTACCCATTAGATGGAAACATGTGTAAGTGTATGTAGAAACATTAATATAAAAACATATAAATATATCAATTATTCTTATTTTATTATATAAAAATGAATTAAAAATAATTTAATGGGGTTTAAGGAAGTAATAAAACAAAAATGTTTGTTGATGAACGTTTCCTCTTCTTTGGGTATCTCCTTTTGATTTTATAAAAGGACTTTTTTTTTGGCTTTATTCCAAAATTAAGTCTTATAGAATGAAGTTAGGGATGTTTTGAGAATATTTTTAAAAGATTTGGTCGAACCAAATAAGTTTTTAAGTGTGAATAAAAGAGAAGGAGAGGTTCCCTTTTATAAGAGAGGGGAGAGCACTTTTGGAATTTCTCAAAAGATTAATTTATAATAAAATAAATCTTAAATAAAAATACCTCCAAAATTAAATTTATTCTAAGAAAAGATATTATAAGGATTTAATCTCATAAAAAATATATTTTAGACATGTTTTGATGTAATTTTAACCTTATCATTTTGATTAACCCTTAGTTAAGCCATTTTAATTTTAATTATGTTAACAATATTTTTAATATTAAAAGGGTGTAATTTTTACATATAAAGTTTCAATTGGACTTTAAATTGATAATTTAAGATATTTTAAACCATATATCATCCCCTTGTCCTTATTAATATTCTATTATTTTAAAAAAAATTGATAAAATAATTTTTTCCTAAAATATCATAAGTGTCAATTTTGACACTATTCATAACATTAACTTTAAGAAAATCAATCTAGCAAGATTACTTCAAAATAATTAACTTAATACACCCTTAAAATGTCATATTCACCCATAAAATTATTGTATCACCTTAATTGTTTCAATTTAAATTTATTTTAATATTTATTATATTATTTAAGTGATTGTTTCATTAATTGAATCATTATTACATCACCATTGTGTAAGCCTTTAATTTAATTATTTATTCCCTAAAAATTAAAAATAAATTATCTTGATATAGAAAAAAATTATATTTCAAATTAATATTTATAATTTAAGATATATTTTGTAAAACCAAGTATAATAAAATGTAATACTTATTAAAAACATGAGTGTGACATATTGGACCTCGCTTAGAATAAAATACTAAAAATGATTAAAGTCATTCAAGTTACTCCAAGAGGACATAAAATCGGCCCAATGATGATTTTTGTTGACACTAACTTATCCAATAAAATTAGGAAAAGTGTTATGGTTATTTTATAATACTTATAATATTATTTTTAACCTTAATTACATGATTTACCCTTAACCGTGGTAATTTAAAAAGATACTAAAGTTAATATTCATATTATCAAAAAATAAAAGGAAACTATTAAAATAATTTGTACCCACTAATTCTAAATATGGAATCCATTTTTCAAAATTTTAAACATATAATTTTTAGTAATTAATTTAAAATTAATCTTGTTGATGAAATAAGAAAACAGGTTTTTAAAGTAAAAACGTTTAAAAGTTCACAAAGTTTTTATATCAAATTTTAATATGAAATTGATTACAATGACCTAAATTGTATTAAATTAAAAATAATTATCTTATTATACTTTAAAACCATTCAAAAATATAATTTAACACTATTAATAATTTTGATGAAAATTTATTTTTCAATTAAAATACATTATTTTTTTACTATTCATCAAAATATGAAACTTATTAGAAAAATACCAAAAAACCAACCAAATAAAATTTTGGTAATCCTATTTCAAATAAGAAGTTTATTTTTTCAAATAGAACTTATAAAAGTATCAAAAACTAGATTTAAAAAAATTGCACCATCAAAATATGGTAAAACTGTCTTTAGAAAAATATAGTATTTTAATGCATAAAATTGGATTTATTCTTATCTTATTCCTGTAAAATAATTTGGATGAATATAAAAAATGATTAAATATATAATATTTAAATTTCATAATTTATTTAATTATATTCATTCTTGCTGATGTAACGACTAGGTTATAACATTCGTGTTAAAATAATGATATTTAATTTTATATCATTGTCTCTTTAAAATTGGTGTTGTATAAAACATAATCTATAAAAGAGATTAAATTTAAAAAAAGACATGCCATAAAATATTTGGGTGTTAAATTCTCCCCTCCTTCAAAAAATTATTTCCACACAATTTGAAATTGTACTTAAAAAATCAAAAGTTGATACTTGAAAATTCCTTTGTGGGAAACCCACATCAGAGAAAGGATTAATAAAACATCATCTTAATAAGAGGGAAAAGGAAATGTGAAGGTCACAAAAAAAATAGGTTTTAGAATATGATAACATTAGTGAAAAGTGAAAACTGGGAAATGGGAGAGAAATATATCCATCATGTTCTGATAGAGAGTGATAGAGAACATGGTCATCAGAAATTCTACCATCACAAAACCATAAATCTATAATGGCTTACATGACCATTAATTTATCAAAAATAAGATTAAACATATAAAATTTTTGTTCCAAAATCCTTTTCCTAAAGTTGATGTATTTTTTTACTATATAGATAAATCACTCAAGAAAACTCACTTTATTTCTTTCCATGTCATAATGTCTTCCTTTGGTTGTGCTTTGATATATTTTCATGATATTTTATACACCTAGAGATGGATATTCAAGATGAATTTTTATTCCTGAAGAACTTCTGATGAATCAAAAGGTCCGAAAGTATTTCCTTCATATAAATGTTTATTAAAACATAAAAGGTTATCACAAAGTATCCAATAAATCATACTTTAACCTCAAATAATAATATCCAAAGTTTAATTTAATCCATTAAATAAGTGTTTACCTTAAGACTCATTCAAAATACTTATATACAAATTAAAAGTCTAAACATTTAGTAAAAATATCACTAAATTTCAAAATTATATTCCCCAAATAGTATAATGTAACTCTTAATATCACATACCAAAAATATGAATACCTTGATCTCTTTAAAACCTTAATAAAAACATACATGCTTCCAAATCCTTAAATAAGAAGTACTATAGTAAAATCCTTATATATATCGTGATTCTTATAACTAGAGTATCATTGATAAAATACTTTTACAACATAAATATTGAATTTAAGAACACAAATACTTTAATTATCCCACTTTGAATATAGTAATACCATAATCATAACCTCGATCCCTTTGCTTCTTATGAGTTATATTTCTTTGACGCTTAGGATATTTATTTTCATAGTGTCCCATTTCACTATATTTGAAACACTGAATATCAGTTTTTTCTCTCTTCCCTTTTCATTCTTTTTCATAGTGACTCTTTTCTCCACACTTATAACAAACTCGCAATCCTTTCAAGCACTTACCGGGGTGATTCTTTCCAAAATTATCACATGTGAGAAAATACTTTTTTCCCTTCTTCCCTTTATCCATCTTTTACTTTATTGTCATATTCTTCCCTTGATTCCCTTTGAATTCATAAAACTTTTATAATTATTTATCTTTCCTGATAACACATGTTACTATATCCTCATATAATGATAAAATTTGAGAGACTAGTGCCCTTCGGAGTAATGGAATTAACCCATCAAAGAAACGATCAATATTACTCCTTGGGTTACGTATGTAGTCCACAAAATTCCTTTCTAACCTTGTAAAGTTGGCTTTATACTTAGCAACATTATCATCCTTCTTTTTCTTCAGACTCAAGAATTACCTCTCCATATCCACTCATTGTTCACGAGGAAGTATTTTTTAAAGAAAAGTTCCTTAAATTATTCTCATTCCATGTTTTCTATTTATTCCTCCACCTTTATGTTTTGATTAAATGACAACCATTGATCTAAATCTTCCAAAATACGATAAAATTCCATGATAACCTTATCCCTTTCATTACTTCCCAAAGAGATAAATATCTTTTCTAAAGAAATTATCCATTTTTTAGAAAAAAAATGGATTTTTAATCCCATTTAATGATAGAGTTTATTGTCTTATGAAGTGGTGTAATATTATTTCTCTATATTGTGGATCAAACTTCTCCATACGGGTAAGGTTATTACTCATAACTTGAGTCATCTATCCCAGTGTAGTTATAAATTTTTCAACACTAGTTAAAAATCTAACTCCAATATCATTATCTTATATAGGATGAAATTACCTATATGTATTATGTGTGTTGAAATGGTTTCCATTATTTATACTATATGTCATTTCTAAAAAATTAAATACACTATATTATATCATAACATTATGAAACAAAATGTATCATCTCATAATAAGTGAATCACATAACCTAAATTAAAATTTCAGGTATAACTAATCTATAAATCATAATCTATGTTTATTTGAATATATTTACAAATTCCATCATAGGGTTTCATTCTATAACCTATATTTTTCTAAATCTAGTTCCTAAGGTTTCTACAAAACATGCTCTGATACCAACTGTAACAACCCCAACCCTAGTAGCTTGAAGCCAATGTTTTACTTTAATACATTAGAATAAGATACAAGGTATCACATCTCAATGGAACTAATAGTTTAGTAGTCTTGGTAAACTAGATAGATACTTGTAATCCACATTACATTTTAAAACATAAAATATACAGACAATTTCATTGAGCCTTCCATTATTCCCCCTTTGTGTAACCCTACATATCAGTCATAATATATACTTCTTGTAAATACTAAGAAAAATGTAAAATGTGAAAGGTGTGGGATCAAATGATTGGTAAGGGTAAGTGTATTGTGGAAGATATGAGTAAACATGGAATAAAAAATATGGCAAGGTAAATAACTGAAACACATTCCATTTAAATGATCACATGATCTAGGAAACATAACCATGAATTTTATAACTAATCAAATAATTGCATGGAATAATAATAATGACAGAATTCATAATTTGGGATGTATGTTCTATCAAGATCTATCCTCGAGATAGTTGCTATCAAGATCTAACCTCAAGATAGTTTAAGTTTGGGGGTAGAATTCTGTCTAATTTGTGTCAAGATCTATCCTCCTGATAATTTAAAACTACTTGGAAACAAACATGAAGGGTTTTTCTCCAACTAATTCTATATCATGATACTTACTGATTCATAGAGGGGCTATAGTGGGCCCCTCCTATCACTTACTAAGTACAATGCATTCCTTATATGAATGGGTTGAAACATAAACAACATATATATATGAAATTTAAATAACTTTCCCCAATCAGTAAACATAATCACAAGACATTCTGAGTGATATGATGAATGGTATCAAAATAGCACATCCAAAGTCAAACTAATCATAAACCATTTAATAAAATATGTAAAATTATATCATAATAGATCATACTCAATTAATAATAATATTCAATAGAGTATGTTTACATAGATGGAAATACTTTAATAAAATCATTGAAATATTTTGAGAAAAAATACCATTTTATCTTTGAAATTATTTTTTAAAAAAGTCACACAATTGTAAATGAAAACATTTTATTTTAAAATAACCTTGTAAACTTTTAAAGTAATCATCAAAATGTTAAGGTGTCATAATGAAAGAAAAAAAATTTCATGCTATATAAGTTAAAAAAACATTCCTTTTGTCGAAAAAGTCATAAAGTACCTTGTTTAGAAAATTGTAAAAATATTATTTTTAAACCATTTTATAAAATTTTAAATAGGGGTAAAAAGACTTAAAATTTTATAGTATAATAGTAAAATCATTTTTGAAAACATTTTTAGAAAACATTGGTATATGATATAAATATTCCCCAGTGGAGACTTAAACAGAAGTAATCTCGATTAATGATTAGATTATGAATTAAACCCTTAATTTAGGTCTGATTTCCTTCATATGTGTCCAAAACTCCTATATATTAAATATATATTATTATACAACTATCAAAGAAACATATTCATTTCTATAATACCATATATTAACTTTTTATAATTTCTTATTACCTGTATAATAATATTACTTGTTACTTATTGTTCCTATTAATTAGATCATGATTTAAATATCTATATAATGTAAAACATTATTTAAATAACATATATATTCATTACATATTTATTTATAATAATCCATAAAATTTGGGGATAAGAAATGAAATGCATTGTTCATGAAGACGGTAGGTTGTACGTACGCATGAATGCTACTTCCATTTCATTGTTGTATTTAAAAGAATGAAAATTAAATGATATATATTTATATTAGAATTATATTATCATATTTATTTCATATATTTCATATATTTTTGTTTAAAACTATCCCTAACACATTCTATGTATTGTGTGAGTAAATCGCATCACTTTGAGGAGGCGGTAGTCCACACGTCCAAAAACGATGTTATCGTATTCCCACAAATGGAGTGCATAAAGGTATGTGTTATATAAAAATTACATAAGCATAAAGACATTATAAATAATATATGTATCATATAAAATCATATTTTCAATCGTAATTTCCAACTGTAAGAGACGGTAAAGTAAAAATAAATAATATCGTTTTGTGAGGCGATGGTTTGTCATACATAGAAACAGTAAGTTCGTTACCCATTAGATGGAGATGTGTATAATTTTTGGTCAAAACCTTAATAAAAATGATCTATTATATTTAGGATACTGTTTTTATTATATAAACATGAATAAAAAATAATTTAATGGTATTTAAGGAAGAAATAAAACAAAAATGTTTATTGATGAACGTTACCTCTTCTTTGGGTATCTATTTTTGATTTGCACAAAAGGATTTATTTGGTTGGATTTATACCCAATGTAAGGATTATAGAATGAATTTAGGGATTTTGAAAGAATATTTGGACATGTTTTATCTGAAAAAAATAGGTTCTTAAGTGTTGATAAAAGAGAAGTACATGTTCCCTTTTATAAGAGAGGGGAGGGACACTTTTGAAATTTCTAAAAAGATTAATTTATAATAAAATAAATCTCAATAAAAATACTTAAAAAATATTGATTATAAGAAAATATATTATAAGTTTTTAATCTCATCAACAAATATATTTTAGACAAGTTTTTATGTAATTTTAAACCTTGTCATTTTGATTAACTCTTAATTAAGCCATTCAAATTTTAATTATGGTAAAAAAAATTAATATTAAAAGGATCTAATTTTTATATATAAAGTGTCAATTAGAGCATAAATGACCAATTTAAGATATTTTATACCATAATTTATTTATTTATCCTTATTTAATATTTTTATGATTTTTAAATAATTTGATAAAGTTTTATTTTCTTGAAATATCATAAGTGTCAATTTTGACATTATTCATACCATTAGCTTTAAGAAAAAACAATACAACAAGACCACTTTGAAAAAATTCACCTAATACACCCCTAACATGTCATATGGACCCAAAAAATTCATGTATCACCTTAATAAAGTCAAATTAAATTTATTTTAATATTCCTAATTTCATTTAATTGATTGTTTCATTAATTGAATCATTACTGCATCATCATTGTACAAACCTTTAATTTAATTATTTATTTCATGAAAATTAAAAATAAATTATAATGATAAATATAATAATTTCAGATTTAAAATGAATATTTATAGTTGGATATATATTCTATATAACCATGTATAAAAAAATTAATACGTATTAAAAGCATGAGTGTGACATATTGGACTTCTCTTAGAATAAAATGCTAAAAATTGCTTAAAGCCATCCAAATGGCTCCAAGAGGCCATAAAATCATCCCAAGGAGGATTTTGGTATACTATAACTCATAAAATAAAATTAGGAAAAGTTTTAGGGTAATTTTATAATACTTATAATATTGTTTTTAACCTTAATTACCTGATTTACCCTTAACCGTGGTAATTTAAAAAAATACTAAAGTTATTGTTCATATTGTCCAAAAGTAAAAGGAACATATTAAAATAATTTGGACCCAATGATTCCAAATATGAAATCTATTTTTAAAAATTCTAAATATAGAAGTCTCAATAATTAATTTAAAATTAATCTCATTGGCGGAATGAGAAAACATGTTTTTAAAGTAAAAATGTTCAAAAGTTATCAAAGTTTTTATATTAAATTTCAATGTGAAATTGATTACAATGACCTAAATTGGATTAAATAATAAAAATAGGATCTAATTATACTTTAAAATCATTAAAAAATATAATCTAACACTGTAAATAAATTTGACTAAAAATTAGTTTTCAATTAAAATACATTATTTTTTACTATTCATTAAAACTTGAAACTTATTAGAAAAATACCAAAACTTAAAAAAAAAATTGATACTCAACTTTCAAAAAATAATTTTATTTTGTTAAATAGAACTTATAAAAGTGTTAAAAACTATATTTAAAAAAAGTTTTGTAAAGACCCGCAAATTTCAAGGAAATTTTTTTTTTCTTAATTTTCTTTGGAATTTTACAAGAGCACAGCTTCAGACGGCACCTGATTCCGAGGCCCGGTGTGCCCGGAATCAATTTCCGAAGTTTGGCTCGGGTACGTTAAGTGAACGGACGAGCGGGTTTTTCTATCTTTTGAACCGGTGCCCGGAATCGAATTCTGAGGGCACCGATGAAATCGCAGCGCCGGTATTTGCTTGGAAACGCCTCTTCCGGAGTTGCGTTTGCTCAGACGTGGTTTTTAAATTTTGGGGCTTTAAGACAGAAATAAAATAAAATTTGTGCGACAACTTTATTTTATTTCACTTAAGCTGCTTGGAAGTCACTTGGAAGCCACTTGAACTGAGTTAAAGCGGATAGGGTGCTATCCGGAAATATCCTACCCTCTTGGTAGGATATTTGTGAGGCAGGGCCCGCACGAGCCCCGCCGTTTCTTTCGCTAAGTAACGCACCCGCGAAAACCCGTCAAAGTAACTGAAAAGTCAACCGACGCGTTTTCTTTATTTCTTAACAGACCATTTAATTGGGCGGTTTATTTCGTGAATTAAATGGGGTGTTTCATTCGTTGAATTAATTCAACGAATTTAATGGGTCGTTACTTACGCGTTTTGCGTTTGTTGGAAAAATAATAAAATAGACAAACTTGTCTATTTTGGAGGATCCTCCTGTTGTGCGAGATCCTCTAAACCTCCACCCTCCCCGCGAAGAACGCGAAGAACGCGAAGAACGCCGGAACTGGAATTCGACGACGCACGATCCGCGACGTCAACAAACTTTTCCGCGACCTTCTCCTTCTTCTTCTACGGCGCCTCTTCCTCCGCGGCGGACCTACGATCAGCGGTTAAAGGTGATAATCGAATCTTCTAATTCTCCCCTTTTTATAATTCGATATCAACGGATTTAAATTAATTAAATCCGTTTGATCTTGATCCGGAGATCGTCGGCGCGACGTTTTTCCCGCGGTGCGACGAACGTCTCCTCCGCAACGACGCGACGATCCCCTCCTTCCGCGACGAGCGATTCCGCGACGACCTCACGTCCGACGACGACAAGGTAAGGGTTGTTGGAGTATTTTATTCCCCGTGTTTATTCTTTTAAAATAAAGAACATGATCTCCGAACAATTTTAATTTAATTAAAATTGTTGTTGATTATTTTCTTTTCCTCCCGTTGTTTATAACTAACGCGGAGGGTGCGGATCTAACGAACAAGACCCGGCAACCCTCCGCCGATCTTTTTGTTGTGCGGATTTGGCGGACGACGACGAACCGTGCGGCAAGGGCGATCCGTTGATCCCGCAGTGAAGATCGGCCCCCGGGAGGAGCAATGGCGCAGACGGGAGGCAAAACGGGCCACCGGAGCAGCTCCGGCGGCCCGCGGAAGGCGGCGGCGGCGCCCGGCGTGCCTTCGGAAATTCCGCTGCGGCCGAGCCGCGGCGGCGGCGAACCGCCGGACCGCGTCCGCGGTCCGGCCACCCAGCACGCGGCCCGCGCGGGCCGCGTTCCTCCAAGCCGCGGGTCAAACCCGCGGCGGTTTCTTCGGCCGCTCGGCCGAAGCCGATCCGGCCGGTCCGGTCGGCCGGGTCGGGCCGACCCGGTTCGGGTCGACCCGGTTCGGCCGACCCAGGGGTGGTTAGGGGCGGGTTGCCCCGGACCCAGAACCCCCGTTTCCGGGCCTTCTTCGGTCTTTTGCCCATATCTTGGGCCTGAGACCTCCGATTGACGAACCGTCAGCGGCTACGCGATCCTTGGATCGATACGGTCGTTTCGGTATATTATACTCAAGGTTTCGGAAGACTTTGTGTTCGTCCGGGTTGGTTCGTACACGAAACCAACCGGGCCCTCGGAGCGGAAACGCTCATAACTTGAGCTACGGACGTCCGATCGACGTACCGTCAGCTGTGGTAGTTTCCTCTAAGTGAGACGGAACTTTTGGCATACTCCACCCGAGGATCGGATACAGGCGGAGTACGGTCGGGTTGGTTTTTCCCTAAAAACCAACCGGGCCCCTGGGGCGAAAATGCCAATAACTCTCAGACCGGGCGTCCGATTGACGCGCCGTCTGTTTCGTTGAGATCCTGTTGTCGATACGGAACTTTTGGATACATCAACTTCGGACTACGTGTCAGTTGATGTATCAGCCTCTCGGCTCATGGAGCGGACCCCCCTAAACGAGCTCGCTGTGTGCGGGAACCCTAGCGCTGGCTGTGACTTCGACGACAGAGCAAAGATCCTCCGTGGACTGCGACGACGGCAGAGCAGAGATCCTCAGTGGACTGCGACGACGGCAGAGCAGAGATCCTTCGTGGACTGCGGCGACGACTGTGCAGAGATCCTCAGTGGACTGCGTCGACTACTGCACTCAGCGATCCTACGTGGATCAGTGCTACAGGTTCTGTGTGAGCCCGATCCTATGTGGGTCCTTACTACCGGTTCTGTGTGAGCCACTGCCTACAGGTTCTGTGTGAGCCCGATCCTGTGTGGGTCTTTTGCGAGGGTTAGTACCTATCGATCCTTCGTGGGTCCGACGACTTAGATGGATCAGTGATCATCTTTGACGTCGTCTGAAAAAGTATACCTGGTTGAGCTGAATCTTATGTTACTCTCCTTTGTGGTTTGTGTTGAACTATCCTTTGTGGATTTACTGTTTACTCTCCTTGTGGATTTGAGTCTTGCTTTCCTGCGTGGATTGAGTTGTTCTTGAGCTCGTGAGTAGAGCTAGAATTGGGGACTTAGGTATATGTATGGGCATATACCTAAGTCGAGTCAGATGTTACTTCGTGATTGCATCTTTCTTTTGTGCTATATCCTTTGTGGATTTCGGGAGACCTTCGGGGGTCTCGGGGTCCTTACTGAGTAGCTTATACTCACCCCTGCACGGGCTATGCCCGCACCTTGTTGTGTTGGATGCAGACGACGGACAGCGCTGATCTCGGTTGGGGCGTGGAGCAGGACGGTACCTGGAGGTGGACCACTGGGCGGGACGTGCTCGGAGCGGACGTGGGACCCGAGGAGCCTGGAGGCTATCTGTACCCACCCTTCAGGTGGGATTTCCAGTGGACGACACGAGGCCGCCGTCTTTTCTTCAGTTGTTGTTCTTTACTTTTTCAGTTGTACTTTCAGTTGGGCTTGTATTCCGGCCCCCTTTACTTTTATGCACTTGTAGTTACTTTCCGCTTGCTGACTCTGTGGTGGTTGTTACTTATAAAGGCAATGCCTTCCCTGTTTACCGGGATTTTACGCCTTGGTGCTAGTCGCCAGCCCCTGGCCTATAGAAGGCGGGCTTGGGGTAGTCACGGCACGGGCCCCGAGGTCGGGTCGTGACAAATTGGTATCAGAGCTGGTCGGTTCTACCGCAGACTCTGATCGTCTTTTCCTTCTATATGAAGCAATAGTGTTTAGTGTATTGAGTGTGGTTATCAGTTCAGGGAGCCCAGTGTTGGTGCGGCGGCCGACGTATCCGTACACCAGGACCCTGACTCCTGATTTCCGACTTAATGCATGAAAACATTGATTGCGTGTGTGTTTCAAGTTTTCTTCGTGATTACTTGTGTCAGCTCACCGGGTATACTGATCTGCTTTATGAAAGTCTCAGGTTTTCCTTGTGATTACTTGTGACAGCTCACCAGGTATACTGTTCTGACTGTGGTTCTCTTGTTCTCCTTTTCAGGATAGCCCCGCGACGACAGCCAGCTAGGGTTCCGAGTGTAGGGCGCGACGGTAGCCCACCGAGCGACGAGGCCTCGGTGCAGGGCCCTTTGCCAGCAGTGGCACCGGCGGTAGCTTTACCCGCCGAGCCACCGATGCTACCAGTACCAGACGCTGACGATGCACGTCGCCTCAGGGAACTGCATGAGTTTCAGAGCCAGCGACCGCCCAGGTTTCGCGGTGAGGCGGACCCCCAGGCCGCCGAGGACTGGCTAGAGGCGGTGGTACGGATCTTTAGGCTAGTGAGGACACCAGCGGATCTCATGGTGATTCTCGCGGCGAGCCTCCTGCAGGCGGCGGCAGGACGATGGTGGAGCTTGATGCTCCAGGTTCACGATGAGGCATCCTTGCTCTGGACGGACTTCGAGAGCCTCTTCCGCTCTGAGTTCGTCCCGGCCACCCTCCGAGCGGTGCGCATCCAGGAGCTTCTCCAGCTGCGCCAGGGCAGCATGACGGTCGCTCAGTACGCGGCGAGGTTCACTGACCTATCTCGCTACTCGACCGACATGGTACGGGACCCCTTCTTTCGGGCCCGGACCTTCGAGCAGGGCTTGCGACAGGAGATTCGGGCGTCGCTAATCTCCCTCAGCATTCCGACCCAGGCGGGAGTGCTGGAGTGAGCCCTCCTGATCGAGAGCTTCCTGGCAGAGCCTTCTTCAGCGGCGAGACCTAGCGCAGGGTGGCAGGTAGCTGAGTCTTCGGCAGCAGGTAGCCGACGGATGACTCTCGGGTCCAGGCAGACCAGACCCCCACGCAGACGGCCTCAGGACACCGGCTCAGCAGTGCGGGGCACACAGCGGAGTGCCAGACTTCCGAGAGGCAGGCTGTGCTACTCCTGCGGCGGGCAGGGTCACATGGCTCGTGATTGCCCGACTCGCCGATCAGAGGAGCAGCAGTCGGTGGAGGGGCCACCCAGGTAGAGGCAGAGGGTCGACCGTGGCGGTCCGCAGGGAGGAGGCGGACGAGGCAGAGGAGCTGGCCGAGCAGCGGGTGGTGGGCGACGCTTCCAGGCTCTACCCCCACCACCACCAGGAGGGCCACCTCGACCACAGGGAGCTGGCGGGCAGGGACAGGCCCAGCTCCAGGCAGTGGAGGCCTACGACCCCGACATGCCAGAGATGATTCGAGGTACGATCTGTGTCTATTCCACCCTTGCTGCAGTACTTATAGACACAGGAGCGAGTCACTCTTTCATAGCCTCTGCCCTTGTTCGGAGCTCGGAGATTCCGACTGAGCCGTTGGCTCGATCCTTACGGCTAGAGACTCCTACGGGAGCAGACTCGACGATTACGCACTGGTGCCGGCAGTGTGAGCTTACTCTAGGAGGCGAGAGCTTCGGCTGGGATCTCCTTGTAGCGGCGTCGAGGCCTTACGACGTCATCTTGGGCATGGATTGGCTATCCACAGTTCATGCCCAGATCGACTGTTTTAGGCGCAAGGTGCGATGTGTTCGCACCGACGGGAGCAGGTTTACCTTCACCGGCGAGAAGGGAACCTTTGCAGCACGGGATGGACTTCCGCGGAGGAGAGTGCAGCCCATCTCTCATCAGTTGGCTAGCCTCATCCTAGGAGCAGTGGACGTGCGGAGTCCAGATTTTCCTGCAGTGGTGGACCAGTACGTGGACGTCTTTCCCGACGACGTTCCAGGGCTACCTCCTCGTAGAGAGGTAGACTTTTACATCGACTTGTACCCCGGGACAGCCCCGATATCTACTCCAGCATATCGGATGGCCCCCGCCGAGCTTCGGGAGCTGCGGGTACAGTTGGAGGACTTGCAGAGCAAGGGGTTTATCCGACCCAGTGTTTCACCCTGGGCTTCCCCGATTTTGTTCGCCAAGAAGGCGGACGGGAGCTTGCGACTGTGTGTCGACTATCGTCGCCTGAACCAGGTGACAGTGAGGAACAAGTATCCGCTGCCACGGATTGATGACCTCTTCGATCAGCTCAAGGGAGCGCGGTGGTTCTCGAAGATAGACCTCAGGTCATGCTATCATCAGCTCAGAGTTCGAGACGAGGACATGCAGAAGACGGCCTTCAGGTGTCGGTATGGCCATTATGAGTTCTTGGTTATGCCGTTCGGCGTAACCAATGCTCCAGCAGTGTTCATGAGCCTCATGAACAGGATCTTCCAGCCATACCTCGACCGATTTTTCGTGGTCTTCATTGACGACATTTTGGTATACTCGACGACTGAGGAGGAGCAAGCCTACCACCTGCGAGTTGTGCTAGACACACTCCGAGAGCACCAGCTTTATGGCAAGCTCTCAAAGTGCCAGTTCTGGTTACGTGAGGTCCACTTCTTGGGGCATGTCATCTCTGAGACGGGAGTTGCAGTGGATCCCGCGAAGATCGAGGCAGTGCTAGCTTGGGAGCCACCCAGGAGCGTGACGGAGGTGCAGAGCTTCTTGGGCCTAGCCGGATACTATCGGAGATTCGTGCCAGACTTCTCCAGAGTTGCGGCACCACTCTCAGCGTTGACGAAGAAGGGGAAACCCTTCGTGTGGTCAGACAGATGTCAGTAGAGCTTCCAGGAGCTGAGACAGAGGTTGACCAGCGCACCTATCTTGAGGTTGCCTGAGGAGGGAGTTGGATACGTAGTTTACTGCGATGCGTCAGGGACTGGACTCGGGTGCGTCCTGATGCAGGAGCGGGCCGTGATCGCCTACGGATCACGTCAGTTGAGGCTGCATGAGCAGAACTACGCCACTCATGACCTGGAGTTAGCAGCAGTGGTCTTCGCTCTGAAGACTTGGCGGCACTATCTGATGGGCGAACGCTTCACAGTCTTTTCTGACCACCAGAGTCTCAGGTATATCTTCTCTCAGAAGGACCTGAACCTGAGATAGCGGAGATGGCTTGAGTTCCTCCAGGACTATGACTTTGAGATAGTCTATACTCCTGGGAAGGGGAACGTGGTAGCCGATGCCCTTAGCAGGAGGACGGGCATTCAGCTACTTGAGGAGGTGACAGAGCAGCTAGCCTCCTTACAGATATCCTTCGTGGATAGAGACGGAGCAGCCTTTCTTCAGTCTCTCACAGTCTCTCCTCCACTTCTACAGCGGGTCAGAGAGGCTCAGCGTGGGGACGCTGACTGTGAGACCCGGCGTGCACTGATATCCTCAGGTCAGGCGCCTGATGGTTTCTCCCTTGGAGCAGAGCACGACATCCTTTTCAGAGGACGTACCTTCGTACCAGTCTCTTTACGAGAGGAGGTGCTGAGAGAGTTTCACACTTCTCCCTTGGCGGTGCATCCCGGAGTGGCGAAGATGTACCAGGATCTCAGACGACAGCACTGGTGGCCGGGCATGAAGAAAGCTGTGGCAGAGTTTGTTTCACGATGCCTCACCTGCCAGCAGGTGAAGGCAGAGCATCAGGTACCAGCAGGCTTGGTACAGCCCTTGGAGGTCCCGGAGTGGAAGTGGGATGGCATATCTATGGACTTCATGACTGGACTTCCACGCACTTCCAGAGGTCACGACTCCATTTGGGTGATTGTCGACCGACTCACCAAGTCGGCACACTTCTTACCCATCAGAGAGCAGGGCTCAGTGGAGAGCTTGGGACGTCTTTACGTCCAGGAGATCGTACGGCTTCACGGTGTGCCATCGTCTATCGTCTCCGATCGAGATGCTCGTTTCACTTCCCGGCTTTGGAAGGGGTTGCAGGAGGCGTTCGGGACGCGGCTCCATCTGAGCACAGCCTTCCACCCTCAGACGGATGGTCAGAAGGAGAGGACCATACAGACACTCGAGGACATGCTCCGTGCATGTGTTCTCGACTTTGGTCGCAGCTGGGAGGACCACCTACCCTTGGTGGAGTTCGCGTACAACAACAGCTACCACTCCACCATCGGGATGGCACCATACGAGGCGTTGTACGGCAGACCCTGCAGATCACCATTGTGCTGGACAGACCCTGGGGAGTCAGCACTCGTGGGACCAGAGATGGTCCGAGCCACGACAGAGAAGGTCCAGATCATCCAGGAGAGGATGAGGACAGCTCAGAGCCGGAAGAAGTCATATGCTGACAGGAGGCGGAGGCCACTAGAGTTCGAGGATGGCGACCACGTCTTTTTGCGTGTCTCACCTCGACGTGGTTTACGGAGATTTGGCCGAGGCGGCAAGTTGTCTCCACGCTTCATCGGGCCTTTCCAGGTCCTCAGCAGGATAGGAGAGGTGGCTTATCGCCTAGCTCTACCACCTCAGTTGCACCGGGTGCACGACGTCTTCCACGTGTCTCAGCTGAGGAGATACGTGCACGACCCGACGCACATCATCGACTTTGGGGAGCTGGACGTGGACGATGGGGCGACTTTTGCGGAGGTCCCAGTGGAGATCGAGGATCGACAGGAGCGGGTCCTACGTGGGCGGTCGATTCCTCTTGTGCGCGTCAGATGGCAGCACGGGAACCTCCAGGAGAGCACTTGGGAGCGGGAGGCTCAGATGCGTGCTCAGTACCCCCATTTGTTCCCCTAGTTTTTGATGTATCTTTACGGGGACGTAAATCCCTGAGGTGGGAGTAATGTAAAGACCCGCAAATTTCAAGGAAATTTTTTTTTTCTTAATTTTCTTTGGAATTTTACAAGAGCGCAGCTTCAGACGGCACCTGATTCCGAGGCCCGGTGTGCCCGGAATCAATTTCCGAAGTTTGGCTCGGGTACGTTAAGTGAACGGACGAGCGGGTTTTTCTATCTTTTGAACCGGTGCCCGGAATCGAATTCTGAGGGCACCGATGAAATCGCAGCGCCAGTATTTGCTTGGAAACGCCTCTTCCGGAGTTGCGTTTGCTCAGACGTGGTTTTTAAATTTTGGGGCTTTAAGACAGAAATAAAATAAAATTTGTGCGACAACTTTATTTTATTTCACTTAAGCTGCTTGGAAGTCACTTGGAAGCCACTTGAACTGAGTTAAAGCGGATAGGGTGCTATCCGGAAATATCCTACCCTCTTGGTAGGATATTTGTGAGGCAGGGCCCGCACGAGCCCCGCCGTTTCTTTCGCTAAGTAACGCACCCGCGAAAACCCGTCAAAGTAACTGAAAAGTCAACCGACGCGTTTTCTTTATTTCTTAACAGACCATTTAATTGGGCGGTTTATTTCGTGAATTAAATGGGCTGTTTCATTCGTTGAATTAATTCAACGAATTTAATGGGTCGTTACTTACGCGTTTTGCGTTTGTTGGCAAAATAATAAAATAGACAAACTTGTCTATTTTGGAGGATCCTCCTGTTGTGCGAGATCCTCTAAACCTCCACCCTCCCCGCGAAGAACGCGAAGAACGCGAAGAACGCCGGAACCGGAATTCGACGACGCACGATCTGCGACGTCAACAAACTTTTCCGCGACCTTCTCCTTCTTCTTCTACGGCGCCTCTTCCTCCGCGGCGGACCTACGATCAGCGGTTAAAGGTGAGAATCGAATCTTCTAATTCTCCCCTTTTTATAATTCGATATCAACGGATTTAAATTAATTAAATCCGTTTGATCTTGATCCGGAGATCGTCGGCGCGACGTTTTTCCCGCTGTGCGACGAACGTCTCCTCCGCAACGACGCGACGATCCCCTCCTTCCGCGACGAGCGATTCCGCGATGACCTCACGTCCGACGACGACAAGGTAAGGGTTGTTGGAGTATTTTATTCCCCGTGTTTATTCTTTTAAAATAAAGAACCTGATCTCCGAACAATTTTAATTTAATTAAAATTGTTGTTGATTATTTTCTTTTCCTCCTGTTGTTTATGACTAACGCGGAGGGTGCGGATCTAACGAACAAGACCCGGCAACCCTCCGCCGATCTTTTTGTTGTGCGGATTTGGAGGACGACGACGAACCGTGCGGCAAGGGCGATCCGTTGATCCCGCAGTGAAGATCGGCCCCCGGGAGGAGCAATGGCGCAGACGGGAGGCAAAACGGGCCACCGGAGCAGCTCCGGCGGCCCGCGGAAGGCGGCGGCGGCGCGGGTCGCCATCGCGGCGGCGCCGGCGACCGGAGGCGGCGGCGCCCGGCGCGCCGCCGGAAATTCCGCCGCGGCCGAGCCGCGGCGGCGGCGAACCGCCGGACCGCGTCCGCGGTCCGGCCACCCAGCACGCGGCCCGCGCGGGCCGCGTTCCTCCAAGCCGCGGGTCAAACCCGCGGCGGTTTCTTCGGCCGCTCGGCCGAAGCCGAGCCGGCCGGTCCGGTCGGCCGGGCCGCGCCCAGGCCGACCCGGTTCGGGTCGCCCGGTTCGGCCGACCCAGGGGTGGTTCGGGGCGGGTCGCCCCGGACCCAGAACCCCCGTTTCCGGGCTTTTTCGGTCTTTTGCCCATATCTTGGGCCTGAGACCTCCGATTGACGAACCGTCAGCGGCTACGCGATCCTTGGATCGATACGGTCGTTTCGGTATATTATACTCAAGGTTTCTGAAGACTTTGGGTTCGGCCGGGTTGGTTCGTACACGAAACCAACCGGGCCCTCGGAGCGGAAACGCTCATAACTTGAGCTACGGACGTCCGATCGACGTACCGTCAGCTGTGGTAGTTTCCTCTAAGTGAGACGGAACTTTTGGCATACTCCGCCCGAGGATCGGATACAGGCGGAGTACGGTCGGGTTGGTTTTGCCCTAAAAACCAACCGGGCCCCTGGGGCGAAAATGCCAATAACTCTCAGACCGGGCGTCCGATTGACGCGCCGTCTGTTGCGTTGAGATCCTGTTGTCGATACGGAACTTTTGGATACATCAACTTCGGACTACGTGTCAGTTGATGTATCAGCCTCTCGGCTCGTGGAGCGGACCCCCCTAAACGAGCTCGCTGTGTGCGGGAACCCTAGCGCTGGCTGTGACTTCGACGACAGAGCAAAGATCCTCCGTGGACTGCGACGACGGCAGAGCAGAGATCCTCAGTGGACTGCGACGACGGCAGAGCAGAGATCCTTCGTGGACTGCGGCGACGACTGTGCAGAGATCCTCAGTGGACTGCATCGACTACTGCACTCAGCGATCCTACGTGGATCAGTGCTACAGGTTCTGTGTGAGCCCGATCCTATGTGGGTCCTTACTACCGGTTCTGTGTGAGCCACTGCCTACAGGTTCTGTGTGAGCCCGATCCTGTGTGGGTCTTTTGCGGGGGTTAGTACCTATCGATCCTTTGTGGGTCCGACGACTTAGATGGATCAGTGATCATCTTTGACGTCGTCTGAAAAAGTATACCTGGTTGAGCTGAATCTTATGTTACTCTCCTTTGTGGTTTGTGTTGAACTATCCTTTGTGGATTTACTGTTTACTCTCCTTGTGGATTTGAGTCTTGCTTTCCTGCATGGATTGAGTTGTTCTTGAGCTCGTGAGCAGAGCTAGAATTGGGGACTTAGGTATATGTATGGGCATATACCTAAGTCGAGTCAGATGTTACTTCGTGATTGCATCTTTCTTTTGTGCTATATCCTTTGTGGATTTCGGGAGACCTTCGGGGGTCTCGGGGTCCTTACTGAGTAGCTTATACTCACCCCTGCACGGGCTATGCCCGCACCTTGTTGTGTTGGATGCAGACGACGGACAGCACTGATCTCGGTTGGGGCGTGGAGCAGGACGGTACCTGGAGGTGGACCACTGGGCGGGACGTGCTCGGAGCGGACGTGGGACCCGAGGAGCCTGGAGGCTATCTGTACCCACCCTTCAGGTGGGATTGCCAGTGGACAACACGAGGCCGCCGTCTTTTCTTCAGTTGCTGTTCTTTACTTTTTCAGTTGTACTTTCAGTTGGGCTTGTATTCCGGCCCCCTTTACTTTTCTGCACTTGTAGTTACTTTCCGCTTGCTGACTCTGTGGTGGTTGTTACTTATAAAGGCAATGTCTTCCCTGTTTACCGGGATTTTACGCCTTGGTGCTAGTCGCCAGCCCCTGGCCTATGGAAGGCGGGCTTGGGGTAGTCACGGCACGGGCCCCGAGGTCGGGTCGTGACAAGTTTGTCATCAAAAGGTGGTAAAACTACCTTTAGAAAAATATAGTCTTTTAATACTTAAAATATTATGTATTCTTATCTTATGCCTATAAAATAATTTGCATGAATGTAAAAAAAATTGATTAACAATATAATATATAAATTTTATAATTTAGTTAATTTTATTCATTCCTGCTGATGTAATGGCTAGGTTATAACGAGCATGTTAAAATAATGATATTTAATTGTATATCATTGTTCATTTAAAATTGGTGTCGTGTGAAACATAAGATATCGAAGAGGTAAATTTTAAAAAGATACACGTCATAAAATATTGTGGTGTTATAATAGTGATCACCATGGATGAATAAAATAGATGTAGTGTTGGTTATTTCTTCATGGATCTTGCATAGAATATTAAAATGGGGAGATGAATTACATTATTATATAGTGGTTCTAGTGGATAGATATTAAGTGTTATACATTATGAAGTAAAAAGTGATGTTGGGAAGAAAAATAGTCATGGTCCATGATGTGGTATAGTAAATAGTAAAATAAGTCAAGTACCATGGTCTTTATGTCATCATGGTGTTGAGGATAATTTGTATAAATCCCTATGATCCATGGGAGGCCAAAAATGGACATGGAGGTCATCGTGGTCTGGAGTACATATGGCTAGAGTTTTGAGATCAAGGGAATTTCAATGGGAATTTTTTATAGATGAGACTAGAGTTAATTACATCATGCTTTACACAACACCATGTCATAGACATGTCTAGATAAGCATATTTGGAATTGAAAATGTATTGTTTTTTCAGATTTTGAGGTACTAAAATTATGGTTTGTGGAGTCAAATGGAAAACTAAATAAGTCCATTCCATGGTGAAATTTCATTATTACATAGCATGTCATGTAATGAAAATATTATTTTTTGAAATTACTATTTTTAAGGTGTGTATTGAGATTCAAATGTTGAGTTTTTGACTCATTTTTTGATGGTATGGATTGATAAAATTTTCTGTGAAATTAGAAGAGAAAGGAAGGATGTAATGAGGGTAAATTGAAATATTTTCTCTTGTATTTAGATAAAAATATACTGGAAAGTATGGGAATAAGGGGAAATTTTTATATAAGATATATTACTATAATATAATAGAGATATTTTTTGATAGATATCATTCTAGGGAACATTATTGTTGGAAATTCATGGATATCATCGAGTTAATGATGGTATAGGATATTGCTGCACAAATTTTGGTTTAATCTCTCTTTTTTATGTATAGATATCAAATTTTGTTTACTTAGGGGATTATTTTGTTCTTTATGAGTGAAATAGCAGTGAATTATGATTTTTGTGAGGGTTTTAAACCTATAAGTATAGTGATACTACTCTAATTTTTTAAAAAAAAATTGTTTATTTATAGTGGTTTTTTTACACTATTGCAACACAGAGTGTATTCTATTTTGACGTAGCCTTGTGAGGGTGAACCAAGTAAAATAATTTTACACATTTGTGCTTTATTTCTTTTATATTTGGTGATAAAGCATTGAGTATCAATTTCCTATAAAAAATAATGTTGGGAAGGGCTGATTTAATTTGACATACTCTGATACACCTCCCCCCTCCTATGGTATCATTCCATGTGGGGGGCTAGCAGAAGAAGTTAAAAAATTTATTTTCTCTTATATAATACTAAAAACTAAAAGGGATTAGTATAACAAAATTCCAAGGTTGATCCACTGAAGAATATTTATATATAAAGGACTTTCTTTCATTGATATATAGAACTTTTTAGGGATTAAACAAGCCCAATAACACATTTTAGATCATGTAGAAATTTATAAAATCTCTTATATAAGGATCTCAGTTAAAGATATATAAAAACTACATATATATATTTACACAAAAATGAAGAACGCTGTAAAAATGTGTATAGTTTACCGAAGAAGCTGTTGCAGTGTGTTGATCTTCATTTGATGAGTTTGATGAAGATTACAAAGTGGAAAAACAAAAGATTCCCGCCTATATAGGTATCCATGGATTAATCTAAATATCTCGTCGTGCAAGAGAGATACTTCTTCACCCATAGTGTGCTAGCACCTGATAGTGCAAAGAATGAAGAATATGAGAAGTACAGGTTTTAGAGAGGTTCGACCAAGTATAAAGAATCACACACGCAACACTACCATTGCATGATAGTGATATATATAATCACTTGAGGATGATCCTTGGGAGTTGTCTCATTTATAAATGTTTTCTAACATGTGAATAAATGTTATGTTCAATAGATTCATTAAATATATGAATGATTCTCCTCCCACATGTTTCATAAAAAGGTACAATCTCGTAGATTTATAAATCCATAAATTTAATTTCTTATAAGGTTAGCTTTGATAATTTACTTCAATGACATCAAATCCATCAATATTACTCAAGTCAGTTCAATTTCATTACACAAATAATCAAATCATTGAGTGTGCATTAATGTTTAAACATTTTTAGAAAAATATAAATCCAAATTTATTTTAATAATATAGTTTAATCTTTCATCTTGGGTATCCTCTCTTATTAACTCTCCTTTCTAAATATTCACTAAGGAATAGGATATTAATTAATTCCAAGGAAATACTCAATCTATACCACTTCCTTATGAATGAATTGGGTAAAAAAATAGGTACATATACTTATAAACTTGACTCCCTACTCTTTAAGAGGCTTAGGTAATCATAAACAATTTTTTTATCATCAATGGATTCATCATATTAATAAAAAAAATTAATTAATGGTTGTTATGATTAAAAAAAGTGACCGAAAAAACAAGGAAAATTCAAATCTTACTGAAACTATAGAATAAAATATTTAATAATTTTTAAGGGATGGTAGGAGTGTAACAATTTCTAAAATAAAAAATTTGACTAAAAATAAATAAACTAAACTTATTTATAAAATCTAATAAACCATGACATGATAATTTGAACCCAAAAATTATAAATCCATTTAAAAATGACTTTTTTAGGGCCATAAGACATTATTTTTATTGAAATTTGATTAATTTAAATTTATATCCATTAGTTGTTATGTAACATCATGTTGTGTTTATGTGTATGTTAACCATTTTACTCAAAATATTATATATTTTTTCCCATGTTTGAGAGTAAAACAACCAATCATTCCATCTTGATATCCCTATATATCCTTTAATAATGAGGTAAATAGGTTAACTTCATTAGATAAAAAATGATGTATTTTTTTCATATTTATTTCATCAATGGTTTGTTACTTATACATAAACATTTCTACAATGGTTGGTTGATCATGGTATTTATTGTCTCTTATACTCATAAACCATGATGTAATTTCCACTCTTCTATGTTTTGTTTTTACATCATTACATCATTATTTTCTAAGATATTCTAGAGTGTATAATTAGCTCAAACTACCTTCAAAACATTAAAAAGTAATAATTTGGGAGTGTGAAACTCCATTTATATTAAAATTACTCTAGAAGAATATGTATAAATTTTATATTTTAAATCCCCACATACATGAACATTTTCTTGCTCATGTGAAAATATCTCAATAATAATATCAAAGAAAACATATTTTGATTGGAAAAATTATAATCAATCGTTAAAAGAAACAAATCTATATAATTTAATGGTTTTTAAATCCATACATGCATATCATTATTACTCATAAATTCCCAAATAACCAAGAAAATAATGAAACATGCTGATGACTTATCCAATTCTTATTATGACACTTGATAATAACAACCATGAATGTCATTTGAGTTATTTTATTATAAATATCCTTCATAGTTCATTATTTGGAATGTACTTATATTTTTTTTCATTTTTCATTTTTCATTTTTCTCTTCAAATATTCATTTTTAATTAAATTCATGTTGGGATTTAGTTTCTCATTCACTTAATTTTCATTATTTAATCACCTTCTAACAAAAATTTAAAATTATATAACATGATTTTATTGGATCAGTGTATATTTATAGTACTTATTAGGATTATAAGAATATTATTATAATGGATAACTTGAAATTGGGGGTGAATTGTAGTTTAAAAACTTAGTTTAAAAGAATTAAACATAACAAATCAAAAACCTCTTTAAGTAGAAATATCAGACTTGGACTCAGTCCAATTAGCAAAGTTACAGAATTAGAACCTTGCTATAGTCTGATTAAATCAGTGTAACAGATCAGAATCATGATGGATCCAATTAATCATAGTATGTATTATAATTAGAGTAATTATGATAAAAACAGAATAGAAAGATGAATACGATGAATCACTTTTTATTAAATGTGCAGCAGAAATAAAACTTGTAAAGAAACAAGTAATAAAAAGAAATAGTAAGAATGACTTATAAACTATTTAAAAATTTGACTCTTTTAACCTTAAGAGAAAGGTAGTACATAACCCAAACTAAATGTATCCACTATTTTTATACTCACGGTTAAGTATGACTTTCCTTACTAAGAAAATCCCTCAATACAATAATCAGAATGGATCTATTTTCCTATCCTCGAAATCCCTCAATATGTTGATAAGACTCTCTTTCTTACTATCCCCATAAGCCCTCAATCTAATGGATCAGATTATCTATATTCCTATCCCTATAATCCCTTTATCTTTATGATGATAGAATGTAGATTACAGTGCAAAAGTTCTTAAGGAGACAACCTGACAAGGTTTCCTTAAAACTACAAAACTCTAAACAATTACAAAGACTAAGAATAATATATTCACGCTAATAAATCTCCAGAGATCACACAAAATGAGAGAATAAAAATGAATCATTCTGCTCCAAACTCTTTGAATGGATTGGTATTTATAGGCATCCTCCCAATGGTCATCTTGATCTCCTAATGATCATATTTCTTTGAGTTTGTCACAAAGACCTTAGGCACCTGAAACTCAAAGGCTCTATTGTAACTGAATGTCTAACATTGTATTAGTGAACACCATCACAATGTTAAATATGTTCCTTACATTAAAAAAAGTCTTTATTATTCCAAGTATAAACTTAGTCAGTCCAATGGACTTCCTTACAAATGTCTATATGATAATATTTATGAGTTTTTAGTCCGGTGTTTATTGGTTCCAGTATCAGTTCGATGTTAATACATTTTCAGTATAAATACATGACCAAAAGTCTAACTTCCGATCTGATATTTTTAACATACATAGTCTCATTCTGATAATCATAATGAATAAAGTAAATTTTATATTCATAATACTTAAGAACTTATTCTAAGTGTGGTAAAAGGTAATGTTTTCTACAAAAACATAATAAAACACTTTGGACATAAAAACTTAGTAAAATATATTTTCAAGAAATAGTTTGTGATTTCAAAAAAAGAAGGGATGGAAAAGTAATAAGTGTAAATTTTGAGTCAAAAATCCCCCCCTTTTTAGAAATAACAAACCCAAAACTTAAAGGAAAAAAATAACTTTGAAAAACATACAATTCATATTCTTTTAAGAACTTCATATTCTGAGTTAAACCTTAAACCTTAACTCCCACCAAGTTTATAACCCTTATAAATACGATGGAGAATATTGTGCTAAATACTATGAACTCCCCCTTAGGTTAATATTTCCCCTTAAGGATCATATTCTCCCCTTTAAATAAAAAATATCCCCCTTTATCAAATCTTATCCCCCTTTATTAAGAAATCTCCCTTTGATAAAACTTGCCCTTATATAATAATTTCATCACATTTAAGAATACTTCTCCCCCTTTTTATAGAATTTTCCCCCTTTGTGATTTTAAAAAAGGAATGGGAAATGAATATGAAGTTTCATAATACATGAAACAATATTGAACTACCTAGTCATCCATAGAAGTATGAAATAATATAAAAATAATTGAAATTGAAAAAAAAAATCAATCATATTAGAATTTAGATGAAAATATTGTTTGCTAATCAACAAAGAAAAAGTTTTACAAAAAAATACAACAATAGTTCAAAAAGAAAATTAGTCTTTCTTCATTAATGTTTTCACAAAAGACTTTATCTACTTTAATTCTTATTTTTCTTTCTCCGGCTTCTCCACACTTTCTTCTTGAGACCTAACTTTCTCAAAAAAAAAATTTGTTCTGGTCTTTAAGTGCGATAACTTCATCTTCAACCAGCTCCATCCTTCTCAAATCTAGCTCCATATCGTTAATCATTTTTTCATAGAAAAAACTTCTTTAGTTCTTTCATATGTATCATCTATGAAATTTTCCACAAACTTCACATTTTTTCATATATTTAGATAACTGACTAAAGGAATTAGTTGATTCATTCATGAGATTATTTACACCATCAAAATTCTCATCATGCAATTTGAGATTGGTATATACTTGATGATACCATTTCACCATTTGATTATAAGATCTCTTATGATTTTGGGAGCTTTATTTAAGAGTTTTCAATTCTTCCTCAATATGAATCATTGACTCATTTAAATGTTTTTTTTATTTTGACCACTAAATGAGGTTATATTGAATTAGATAACCTCTTTCTTCAAGCCTAGGAAAATATGGAATTATTCCTTCAAGCCTTCTTAAGTCATGGAAAACATAGTCAAAACATTTCTAAGCAATAGTTCCTATTGAATCCGATTGATTGGGGTCAACCTAGGGAGGTTTTTTCAGCTTGTTCCTACATCAGCTTCTTTTCCTTTCCCTTTATCAACTTTATCAACTGTTGAGTCAATAAGGTTTTCCTTATGACTTTTCCATTCCTTCTTGTTTTGAAAATCACAAACACCTTATCTTTAAGAAAATCTCTTTTATAATGAAAATCGCTTTTATAAGGAAAATCGCTTTTATAAGAAAAATTTCTTTTATAAGGAAAATTTCTTTTATAAGAAAAATTATCCTTATTATATTTTCATCTAGATTTTTCTTAAGTATGATATTCGGATTCATTTCTATTTTCTCGGAATTGCTTGAAACTTTGATATGAAGTATTCTATTTTAGGATCCGAATTCTGGATAAGAACTGTGATAAAGTTTCACTCCGAAATCTAGAATGAGAACTGTGATAAAGCTTCATTCCAAATTCCGGATATAGTTTTACTCCAGATTCAGGATACGAATCCTTATGAAGTTCGACAACGAATTCTCATTACGAATTCTAATGATGAATTCTCATTACGAATTCTGATGATGAATTCTCATTATGAATTCTGATAAGGAATTCTCATTACGAATTTTGATGATGAATTCTCATTCCAAATTCTCATTCCGAATTCAACTATTAAACAGAATATGATCATCTTTGTTTTATACACTCTGAATTTATTCAGACTCCGAAAATTATTTTTTGTTTGACTCCGAACTTTCATCTTGCTTACGTTGTTATAATCTGTCTACTCTTTAATATTTTTTTTCTCACTGCAAACATTTACTCCGAATTTTTCATTCCGAACTTTTGAGTTAGATTTCAAAACGATGTCGTACATTCTGCTTCACTTGTTTTGTTATAAAACGATGTCGTCTATTCTATTATAAAACTAACCATTGGATAAGTGACACGTGTACAGGTCCCTCCGATTTTTAAGGAAAATATGACCGTTGGGAAGGAGGCTAACCTTACCTATAAATAGGAGCTCATTTGAAAGAGCTCGATAATGATGAACAACTTGTTTTGACATTGTGCATACATGCTGTTGAAGTGATTTCTAGAGATAGGGGCTCTTATAAACTCTCAAAGCTTCGTGCGACTCCGAATGTTGGTGATTACATTGGAGGACTTCCGGGGATAGGAAGACAAAGGTGCCGACTACCTTGAAGTTGAGGGCTTCCTTGCTGAGGAAGACAGAGGTGCTGACTACCTTGAAGTTGAGGGATTACTTGCTAAGGAAGACAGAGGTTTCCAACTACCTTGAAGTTGAGGGCTTCCTTGCTGAGGAAGACAG
Organism: Viscum album; assembly: GCA_963277665.1. Lineage (NCBI taxonomy): Eukaryota > Viridiplantae > Streptophyta > Magnoliopsida > Santalales > Viscaceae > Viscum > Viscum album. The sequence goes on from OY728166.1 coordinate 270,246,326, forward strand.
AGGTTTCCAACTACCTTGAAGTTGAGGGCTTGCGGGGATAGCAAGACAGAGACTCCGATCTTCATATCGAGGGCTTACCCTGGTGTGGGTAAGACAGACTTTCTTGAAAGTATAAATCAAGGGACCTTTATCCAAGGTTGTTGGATACCCTTCTCTTTGGGTTAAAAGACTTATATCTTTTTACTTGTAGTTTTACTACTTGTTTATTTCCGCTGCACTTTGTATTATAAGGAAAGTATAAATTTCTTATACTTCCTTGTACTCTGTTTCATTTAGATTCTATACGCTTTAAGGTAGAATCTCATATTGTAATCTTTTGTTAAGTTTCAATTTCCAGAACCATATTTCTGGAACCCACTTTCGGAATCTCTTTCCAAGTTCTTATTTGGTATTAGAGGTGTTGTGAATTTTTTTAAGTTTAACTTTGTTAAACTTAGCCCTTTCCTTTGCTTAAGGAAAACACAGTTATTCATAACTAACTTTAAAGGTTCCAAAGGAATTTTTAAAGTATACAATTCACCCCCCCTCTTGTATATTGAGCATCTACATCATTATTTCGATCCTACAATTGGTATCAGAGGAGGTCTCTGAAATACTTATACTCACGTATAAGTTTTTCTTGCTCATTTTATCATTCTGAACTTTATCATTCCGTACTTTCCCATTCCGAACTTTCTCATTCCGAACTTTGTTATTACGAACTTTTTATACTAACAAGTTTGTGTCCCGAAGGTATTTCTTAAGTATGGCAGGAATTAATGTTGGTTCTATTGATAATCTAAATCCTACAAGACCACCGATCTTTGATGGTAATGACTATGAGTACTGGAGAGATCGAATGAAGACTTTTGTTATCAATACTGGAGTGGAAAACTTTGTTATTCTTACTGGTGATTATAAAATTCCTGATAAGGAAGTCAGAACTTTCACTAACCAGGAAAAGCAAGAGTATCAACTCAATTATAAGGTATGCAATACTTTACTTTGTTCAATGACTAGAAATATATATAGCCAAATTTCTTCTTGTGAAGCAGCTAATTGTATCTGGAAGAAGTTAGAGGTTACACACTTTAGAACTTCTAAAGTGATTGAGACTAGGAGAGCTATGCTTAGAGCTGAATATCATGGATTCAACTTTCCTTATAGAGAACCAATATATAAAGTTCAACAGAGATTTATGACTATTGTCAACAGTTTACAATCTATGGGAGAGAAAGGTTTAGATGATGAAGCACTTGTGGATAAGATAATTGATATTATGACCAATGAGTGGGAATCCAAAAGAACTGCAATAGATGAGAACAGGAAGGTCACTCAAATTTCTCTTGATGAGTTATTTGGAACTCTTCTACAACATGAGACAAGAATGAAGAGAGATGCTGACAACATCAAAAAGAAAAATGGAAATGGTACCATTGCTTTTACAACAACATCAAATCAGATGAAAGCTAAGACTCCTGAGAGAGTAACCAGATCCAAGTCTAAGAAGATGGTTGTTCAATCTGAATCTAGTGAGAGTGAAATATCAGAAAATGAATTAGCAAATCTTGCTTGAAGGATGAACAAGATAGTTGGCCAGAGAAATTTCCAATCTAAGTATAAGAAAAAGGAAAGGAAAGATAAGAAAGATGTAGAAGTTACTTGTTATGAATGCAAGAGAGCTGGACACATTAGACCAGATCGCCCTTTGATCAAAAAGAAAGAAAGAAAAGAAAGGAATTCAGACAGGAACAGAAAGAAATATTATAAATACAAATCTAAGAAATTTCTGAAATCTAATAACACCTGGAGTGCCAGTGGTGGTGACTCTTCAGATGAATCTTCTGATTATGAATCTTCAGGACAGAAGAATCTTGGTCTTATATCCAGATTACCTATTGATAATAATTTTTTTATGGATAAGGTACGAAATGATGAATCATTGACCAATGTTTCTTTAAATTCTAATGATAGTAAATATTATAACTCTTCTGATGAAGAATCCTCTTCTGATGAAGAAAATACTTTACCTACTTATAAAGAAGTCTCTAGGTTTGCTGAACTTCTTGAAATTGAGAATTCCAAACTCAATAAAAAACTTGATAAGGCAAACTCTAGGAATTATATTCTTACAAAAGAGATATCAGATCTTTCTAAATATCTTGATAAGAAAAATGCTGATTTTGAAAGTATTTCAAAAAATCTTGAGGAAGTAAGTTCTGAGAAGAACAAACTTTCTAAAGAATTAGAAAAAGTAATTTCTAGGAAAAATATTTTCGAGCCTAGCTCTAGTTCTAAAACTAATGATTTTGAGGATAAAAACTTGGTTGTAAAACTAAAGTCTGAAATTTTTTCCTTAAAGAAGTGTTTATCAAACTTTACCCATGGTAAATAAAATTTTGATAAAATGTATTCACAAATACGACCTTTAAGAAATAAATCTGGATTTGGTTATACCCATGCAAAACCAACTTTTAGTAACAATTATTTTGTTCCTCAAAGTGCCCCATTTTGTACCAAGTGTCAATGTGGTGGTCACTGGGCAAAGAATTGTTCCTTAAACAAAACCCAATCTCTAGGATTTCATAAAGCTTATTTCTCTAAGAAGATGTGGGTAACTAAAATTTTATTGTTTGGAAATCTCGGATCCAAACAAGTTTGGATTCCGAAAGTCTAATTATCTTCTTGATTTCAGGAAAATAAAGAGAGTACCAGCAACAATACATGGTACATGGATAGTGGATGTTCCCGGCACATGACTGGTAACAAAATCTATTTTGAAAAGATTATCGAAACAAAAGGAGGAAAGGTAACTTTCGGAGATAATGTTAAGAGTGAGATTGTTGGTATTGGTAATATTGTTCTTTTAGGTAAAACTTTGATTTCAAATGTTCTTTTTGTTAAGGGTCTTAAGCACAACCTCATTAGCATAAGTCAATTATGTGATGAAGGTTACCTTGTGAATTTTAGGAATGATATGTGCTTAGTTCACAATTCCAAGGAAGAATTTATTCTCTCAGCCAATAGGCAAGAGAATGTTTACACCTTGAACCTAGAAGACCTCAGGAGTCAATATTTACCTTACCTAAGTGCAATGGAAGATCATTCCTGGTTATGGCATAGAAGACTAGGTCACTGTAATCTTAGAAACATTTGTAAACTCTCTAAGAAGAAACTAGTTAAGGATCTACCAGAGCTTAGATTTGATTCTTCTAAAGTTTGTGATCCTTGTCAATATGGAAAGCAACATAAATCTAGCTTTAAATCAATCGGTGAAGTCTCAACAACCGATGCATTACAGTTAGTGCATATAGATCTTTTTGGTCCAACACAAACTGGAAGTATTAGAGGCAAATACTATGTGTTTGTTCTAGTTGATGATTACACTAGATTTACCTGGGTATATTTTCTAACAAAGAAGTCTGAATCTTTTTCATATTTCAAAAGTTTTAGAGCTCAAGTTAAAAATGAGAAAAACCTTCCATTGAAAACTATTCATAGTGATCATGGAGGAGAATTTCAAAATTCTGTTTTTGAAACTTTTTGTAGTAGAAAAGGTATTACTCACAATTTCTCAGCACCTAGAACTCCTCAGCAGAATGGTGTAGTTGAAAGAAGAAATAGAATTCTTCAAGAAATAACTAGAACCATGTTGATTGAATATTCTATTTCTAGACATTTCTGGGTTGAATCTGTAAGTACTGCTTGTTATACTATAAATCGAGTTTTGATTAGACCTTTTCTTAATAAAACTCCTTATGATTTATGGAATGGTAGAAAACCAAGACTATCCTACTTCAAGGTTTTTGGTTGCAAAGTATTTATTCTAAATAACAAAGATAATCTACATAAATTCACACCAAAATCTGATGAAGGGATTTTCTTAGGCTATTCCACAACCTCTAAGGCTTATAGAGTTTTTAATAAAAATACTCGTACTGTTGAAGAAACAGTAAATGTAAAATTTGATGAGTCAGATCCTTTTGTTTTTAAACCAACTCAACCAACATCCTCGGATGTGTTTTCAAAAACTGATTTTCAACCTTTGATAGAAGAACCTTCTGATAAGGAAATTGTTCAAGAAGATACTTCTGAAACATTTACCCCAGAAGATTTTCTACCCTATGTTGATGAACAGGTTTTACAAAACCCAAATCAGGTGTTTCTTAAGAATCATCCCAGTGATAGTATCATTGGTGATGTAAATAAACCTGTAAGGACTAGAATTTCCTTAATAAATGAAGTAGAACATCTAGCATTTATTTCCCAATTAGAACCAAAAATCACTGATGGAGCTTTAGGTGATGATGATTGGATCAAAGCAATGCAAGATGAACTAAATGAATTCGAAAGGAATAAAGTCTGGACCTCGGTTGAAAGACCTAAGGAAACTTCTGTTATTGGACTAAAATGGGTTTTTAGAAATAAATGTGATGAAAATGGATTCATAGTAAGAAATAAAGCTAGAATTTTTGCTAAAGGTTATAATCAGCAAGAGGGAATATACTATGAAGAAACCTATGCTCCAGTAGCTAGACTTGAATTTATCCGTATTCTACTTGCCTTTGTAGCATTATTTAATTTTAAACTTTTTCAAATGGATGTGAAATGTGATTTTCTTAACGTTTATGTTCAAGAGGAAGTTTTTGTTGAACAACCTCCTGGCTTTGAAGATACAAAACATCCTGATCATGTTTTTAGACTTACCAAAGCCCTGTACGGCCTTAAACAAGCCCCACGAGCATGGTATGATAGACTCACTGGATTTTTGCTTCAAAATAACTATGTTAAGGGAAATGCATATCCAACCCTTTTTATAAAGAAAGATAATAAAAATGTTTTGATTGTTCAAATTTATGTTGATGACATCATATTTGGTTCAACTCAGCAATCTTTGACCGACTCTTTTGCAAGTCTAATGAAATCTGAGTTTGAAATGAGTATGATGGGTGAGTTAACTTTTTTCCTTGGTTTTCAAATTTTCTCAAAAACCAGAAGGAACCTACATATCTCAACATAAGTATATTAAAGATCTTCTTAAAAATTATGGTTATGACAAAACTAAGAGTATAAGTACTCCTATTGGTACCTCAAACTCTTTAGATCTTGATGAAGCTGGGAAACCAGTAGATCAAACATCTTTTAGAGGTATGATAGGAAGTTTACTTTACTTGACAGCTAGTCAACCAGACTTAATGTTCTCAGTATGATTATGTGCAAGATATCAATCTAATCCTAAGGAATCTCACTTAAAGGTAGTAAAAAGAATTTTTTTCTACCTTAAGGGAACCATGGATCTAGGATTATTTTATACTTCTGGAAATGATTTTGTTCTAAAAAGCTTTTCTGATACTGACTTTGGTGGATGTAGAATGGATAGAAAGAGTACATCCAGAACTTGTCATTTCTTAGGAGATTCATTAGTTTCTTGGTCCTGCAAGAAGCAACATTCTGTAGCACTCTCCACTACTGAAGCTGAATATGTAGCAGCTGGAAGTTATTGTGCTCAAGTGTTGTGGATGTAACACACACTCACAGACTATGGCTTGAGTTTTACTAAAACTCAAATTTTTTGTGATAACACAAGTGCCATTGCCCTTAGTAAGAACCCTGCACAACACTCCCATGCAAAACACATAGATATTAGGCATCACTTTCTTAGGGATCACACACTTAAAGGAGATATTATTCTTCAATTTATCGGAACACAAGATCAACTTGCTAATATTTTCACAAAATCTTTGCCTTCTGATAGATTTGAATATATTAAACATAAGTTAGGAATGATAACCGTAAGGTAATCCTTCTTAATTAACTTTCTGTTGAAAAAGTCTCCTTAAAGCAATAAACTCATTTTCATAGGGGGGTACATTTGATTGTTAGAGTAACTAAATTTTTCTTCAAAGATAGTTTTTCAAACTTTTTGGAACTAAAATTCCGGAATGGAATTTCCGGAACTACAATTTTCCAGAATGGATATTTTCATATAAAAAACTTCTGAAATAGAAATTTTTGTATTGAAAACTTCCGGAATAGAAAATTTCATACTGGTATTTTCATAACGGGATTTTCGTATCGAATCTTTCATAAAGAGTTTTTCATTTTCAAATTTTATAATGAATTTTTTTTTTCGTACTGAGTTTTCCATACTGAGTTTGTTTTTGGTAGTGAGTTTTGTGAACTATGTCTTTTCATAATAAAGACTTTTCGTAGTCATTTTTATATTACCCATTACGAATAATCCTCCTAAGCCAATCCGAAAGGTATGATTTCATTACTCAAGTTTTTGTAGTCATACTTTACTTGATGGCATTTTCTTACATTTTGTTTTCGGTTTATAGTTTTCTTAATTCTTTGTTTTAATAAAAACCTCAAAAGATCGGATTCAAGTTTTCTTGAGAATTGGTTTTTGACCGTCAGATCTGATCTCAGCTTATCACAACCGTTCGATCAACCGTGGAAGTTGAACCGTTTTTTCGTTGCCTATATAAAGGGGACCCCAAACGATTGTCCCACATCGGTTTTCAAGCTCCAACATCCCGAAGCTCTGCCTCTCTGTTTTAAGGACATTCTGAACTTCAGTTTTCTCAGTTCCAAACTTCTCAGAGGTCTTTAGATCCGAATATCTGTAGAAGCAGCTTCTCAAGACATGTCTTCATCTAAGCCAATCTCGAAGTGGTTAGTATATAGAGAGAGGTTGGTCCATCTGTATTTCTTCAACAAGTATGACTCTATTATTTCCAAGAATATTAAGCTTAATGGTTGGGAAGATGTTGCGGTGTCAAAACCCGGGAATCAAGATGAAGTGTATTCAGATTTGCCTATAGAGTTCTATGAGACAGTTTCTTTTCTCAAGGAAGATGGAAGGGAAAAGTTGTCTTTTAAGTCTTATGGTAAGACTTATAAGCTTTCATATGCCAAGGTAGCCAGCTTGGTAGGGATGAATAATGAAGGTGAAGCTGAATTCATATCTCATGTGTTGTCGGATTCTAAGGGTAGCTTTGACAAGGAAAAATATTTAGAAACTCTCGGACTGGCTGATGACAAGGCTCCAAATATTTCTAGTTTATCTACAAATTTCCGGATTCTAGAGTTATGGGTACAAGGCCTTATCGTACCAAGGAAGGGTGAAAAAGATAGATTAAAGAAGAGTGAGATCTACATCCTAGATTTTCTGATAAATCTGAGGAAGTTTAATTTGATGAAGCACATTCTTATTACTCTTGAGAATGTGAAGAAAGGGAATCTGAGAGCTCAGATTATAATGTATCCAGCAATTCTCTCGAAGTTGATAGTTTGGTGCCTTGAGTCTTTCAAGGAGACTTGAAAGTATAAGCCAAGAGTTTGCAAGATTATGTTGGTGAGTGATGGTACACTTAAAAGAATGGATGTAGCTTTTGACAAGAAGACTGGTCAGTTTGTTGATTCACCTTCTCAAGAAGAAACAGTTCCGAAAGTTGCTGATCCGGAATCCTCTAAACCGGTAAGGAAGAGAAAGTTGAAAGAAGTTGAAGTAGAAGCAGATAATCCCAAGTCTAAGGAAGTTCATTCCGCACCTCCAAAACCAAAGAAGAAGAAAGCTTAACCTGATGAGGTAGTTGCTAAATGGAGGGAGATCAAAGAGAAGAGAGTGCAAGGGGATCCTCAGTTTGGCTTAGACCCTGCGGAGGCTAAGGCCTTGAAGGAAAGAACTGTGGATGAGCTCGAAAAACAAGTGAAAGAAAAGAATCTCAAGAAGAAGGTGTCTGGGGCTGAGGTAGCTCAGGCTTTATTGAAGTTCAATGAGATGGTTTCTGCAAAAATTCCTATTCCGAGATCTTTTTCTTTGGAATCTCTACCTGAGACTCCAGGAAGAGACTTTGTTGCTCCGGAAGAGGCAGTAGCTAAGTCTGTTGAGGAAATAGATAAAGTTGAGCAAGTGGAAGAAGAAGAAGATGTTGCTGAAGGAAGTGGTGAAACCGGAGATGTGTTGAAGCAAGTAGATCATTATAAGGGGACACCTTCGGAACATTTATCGCTCCGAACTTCAGAAGCTGAATCATCGAAGCTAGTTACTCCAGTAATGGAAGAAGATAAAGGAGAAGAAGAAGTAGCTTATCATGGAGAGGAAGAACAACTTCTACAAGATATTTCTCAAATGGAAAACGTAGAGGTTGGTGCTTAAGAAGTTGCTGATGAGGAAGACAATGTTGTGCAAGTTTTTGATAGTGAAAAGAGAACTCCGGAACAGGATTCTATTCCGAAAAAAGACAAGGGAAAGAAAATTATTGCTGATACTCCGAGCTCAGTAGTGGTGAAGAGAAAGGAAGTTGGTAGTTCTTCAAAGAGAAAGCTTGACCAAGTTGAAGAAGAAAATTCTCCAAGCAGAGTCTCAGATTTGGAGTCATCTTCGTTGGGGCATGACTTTGTTGTTCAATCTTTAAAAAAGCTGGTAGGTTCTATTTCGACCTTCTCAAGCATTGACTAAAGATGTCAGATGCTCCAACATGCTTTAAATCAGAAAACAGACTCTGTATCTATGGTTATGGACAAGTGCATTGAGATTGAGGCTCAGTTCAAAACTTTTTTTGTTGGCTACGAAGCCCATAGAAGATCTTGCAAGAGGATGACAAATTGGTCGAGGAAAACTGTAGAAGATATGAGACTCTTTGATGAATTCCAAGACAATGTGAAGGATGCCTTTGAGACAGAAGACAGGAAGATAAATGAGATGACTTCTTCCTTTGAAGAGAAGCTGATAGATGAAAAGAACTTCCGGATTCAAGAAGTCAGATATCTGAATGGGAAGCTGAATTCCGTTTCTCAAAACTGGAAGTTTGAAAGGGATCATCGGATTGAGTTTGAAGAGAAATTGAAGGCTCAGGAAGAAAAGATTAAAGCTCAGGAAGAAAAGCTTCAAGCTCAGGAATAAAATATTGAAGCTCAAAGTGCAAGAATTGTGGTCCTAGAGAAGCAAGCTAAAGAAGACCATAAAGACTTGAAGAAGATCAAGACTATTCTTAAGAGTCTCATGGGGAAGGAAAAAGATCCAAAATAGACAGATCCGATATTTTGTTGTATCTAAATTTCTTTGTTGTTGAGCTTTTCAAAATTAATGAAAAATTTGTGCTTGCTCATTTCTTTTTGTTGTTATTACTAATCTTTCAGGTACATTGTTATATTTTCCATTCCCTTGTATTCTTTTTGAAAATCACAAAGGGGGAGAAGGAAAAGAACTCTAATGAAAGGGATAAAGAATCCTAACAAAGGGTAAGAAAGAAAACAAACTCTAATAAGAGTTTATCTAAGGGGGAGTTTTTTTTCATTAAAGAATACTTTCTTATTCGTAATGAAATGTCACTCCGGAAACTTAGAATATGATCCTTAGAGTTTCAAAGCCTAAGGGGGAGTTAGTCGTATTCATCAATATCCTTAAAGCAAAGGGAGATAAGCCTTAATGTTTTTTCTTTCTTCTTAGAATTTCTTTTTCATAAGGATGTTTGCGCTTTCCAAAAAGGGGTAGATTGTTGAGTCAATAAGGTTTTCCTTATGAATTTTCCATTCCTTATTGTTTTGAAAATCACAAACACCTTATCTTTAATAAAATCGCTTTTATAAGGAAAATCTCTTTTATAAGGAAAATTGATTTTATAAGAAAAATTTCTTTTATAAGGAAAATCGCTTTTATAAGAAAAATTATCCTTATTATATTTTCATCCAGATTTTTCTTAAGTATGAGATTCGGATTCATTTCTATTTTCTCGGAATTGCTTGAAAATTTGATATGAAGTATTCTGTTTTAGGATCCGAATTCTGGATAAGAAATGTGATAAAGTTTCATTCCGAAATCCAGAATGAGAACTGTGATAAAGCTTCATTCCGAATTTCGGAAACAGTTTTACTCTAGATTCAGGATATGAATCCTTATGAAGTTCGACAACGAATTCTCATTATGAATTCTAATGATGAATTCTCATTACGAATTCTGATGACGAATTCTCATTAAGAATTCTGATGAGGAATTCTCATTATGAATTCTGATGACGAATTCTCATTCCAAATTCAACTATTAAACAGAATCTGATCATCTTTGTTTTATACACTCTGAATTTATTCAGACTCCGAAAATTATTTTTGGTTTGACTCCGAACTTTCATCTTTCTTACGTTGTTATAATTTTTCTACTCTTTAATATATTTTTTCTCACTCTGAACATTTACTCCGAATTTTTCATTCTGAACTTTTGAGTTAGATTTTAAAACGATGTCGTACATTCTGCTTCACTTGTTTTGTTATAAAACGATGTCCTCTATTCTGTTATAAAACTAACCGTTGGCTAGGTGACACGTGTACAGGTCCCTCCGATTTTTAAGGAAAATATGACCATTGGGAAGGAGGCCGACCTTACCTATAAATAGGAGCTCATTTGAAAGAGCTCGATACTGATGAACAACTTGTTTTGATATTGTTCATACATGCTGTTGAAGTGATTTCTAGAGAGAGAGGCTCTTATAAACTCTCAAATCTTTGTGCGACTCTGAATGTTGGTGATTACATTCGAGGACTTCCGGGGATAGGAAGACAGAGGTGCCGACTACCTTGAAGTTGAGGGCTTCCTTGCTGAGGAAGACAGAGGTGTCGACTACCTTGAAGTTGATGGCTTCCTTGCTGAGGAAGATAGAGGTTGCCAACTACCTTGAAGTTGAGGGCTTCCTTACTGAGGAAGACAGGGGTTTCCAACTACCTTGAAGTTGAGGGCTTGTGGGGATAGCAAGACAGAGACTCCGATCTTCGTATCGAGGGCTTACCCTGGTGTGGGTAAGACAGACTTGCTTGAAAGTATAAATCAAGGGACCTTTATCCAAGGTTGTTGGATACCCTTCTCTTTGGGTTAAAAGACTTATATCTTGTTACTTGTAGTTTTACTACTTGTTTATTTCCGCTGCACTTTGTATTATGAGGAAAGTATAACTTTCTTATACTTCCTTACTTGTACTCTGTTTCATTTAGATTCTATACGCTTTAAGGTAGAATCTCATATTGTAATCTTTTGTTAAGTTTCAATTTTCGAAACCATATTTCTGGAACCCACTTTCAAAATCTCCTTCCAAGTTCTTATTTAGTATTAGAGGTGTTGTGAATTTGTTTAAGTTTAACTTTGTTAAACTTAGCCCTTTCCTTTTCTTAAGGAAAACACAGTTATTCATAACTAACTTTAAAGGTTCCAAAGGAATTTTTAAAGTATACAATTCACCCCCCCTCTTGTATATTGAGCATCTACATCATTATTTCGATCCTACATCAACTTCCTTGGATGGTTTCTTATCATATAATAATTCCATAATGTCAACATTTTTATTATTATTTACTTTATCACTATCTTTGGTCTTAGAATTTTGATCATATTTCTCTTTCTTATATGACGATTCAGCTTCCTCTTCATATGATGAGGCTTATTCCTCTTCTGAACATAAAAATTTATTTTCCTTATCAATTTTGGAAGTTAAATCCAATGAATATTCTTATGATGATTCTGATGAAGACTTATCATATTTTTTTTATTCCTTGTCATTCATTTCTTCATTTTCATCATCCTCTTCCTCTTCTTCATCATCCACCTCTTCTTAAAATTCTTATACAACTTATTCATATTCACCTTATTATTATTCTTCGTCTCCTTCTTTTTGTTATTTTTATCACCTTATTTACCTTCAAATTCTTCATTAATTTCCTGATCAAGTTATTCTTATAATTTTCTTTGAGTTCTCAAGTCTCTCTTTCCTACTGGTTTAGGTTCCGATGGATTTTCTTGGACTACTGGAACTGATTCTTGTTCAACAACCATTTTACCCTTTCCTTTATCAGTTATGGATATAAAAATGTCATGAACCACCATTTTTTCTTTAAAATATAATCCAGCATCAATATTTTCTTCATCATTATGAAATATCATAGGCATGATATTTCCTAAATCCCTCTCTACACCTTTCAAAATATTTTCACACAGGTGAGTTGTTATCAACTTTTTCTTTTGATTTTTTTTTTCTTTGTTTCTTCTTCCATCATATATGCAGTATAAGTTCTCAAATACTTGGATTATGTGGGATCAATTTTGATCTTTGGATTATCAGGTTTCTTTTCTGCTTTATTTTATATCCATTCTTCATAAACTTCATCAAGATATTTCTTTTGTTTCTTTTGTTTCTTTTATAGAGAGGTCTCAACCTTCCTCTTATTCTTCTTTTCAGCTTTCCTATCTTTCCTTGATGGTTCTTCTTCTGATCTGACACCTCCAAATTTCTCAAAAAAATTCTTTGATTTTCTATCAAAGAAAAACCTCATTCAATTCATCATATCACCACTAATAAAATATATTTTTTCTCTCATCAAAGTCGATTTTTTGGTAATTTTTAAAAACTCCATAAATTTTTCAAATAATTTACTTAAGAAGGCTGGAAACATAATGTTCTTTGACTTGATTATTCCTTAATTGATATTCTCCATGGTTAATAAAATGAACTTCACTAAGTCTATCTTTCTCATGTTGATAAGGAAATCCAAAACGAAAACATCTTACACTTTCGATGTGTCATGATCACCCTTCCTTGGTATCAAAAAGACTTGCATCCATAAGGCACCAAATCTATTATACAGAGTCAGGTGGGAAACCTTCTTGAATTTCTTGTAATGATCAAACAGCGAATCTTCAAATTTAGACTTATCAAAAGAACCAAGACTATCTGGCAGCTTATGAGATGGGAAATAAGCTTCCCCTTTTGAGGTTATTCCAACTAAAATTGTAGCTTTCTTGAAAGAAAACTTGTATCACTTCTCATATATATCAAAAGAAATTTTTTCTCTTCCATCTTATTTGAAAAACTTAATAGAGACATAAAAATTATGAACTAAATTGGGATAAAGCAAGTTGAAATCCTTATAGTCCTTTTCTACGAACACTGATTCCGATCCTTGGAATTATATAATATTCTTTAAAGTAGAATCATATTTTTCATAAAAATACATTTAACTAATCTTTCCATAAAAACATACCATTTTTTGTAGTTTTCAGCAGATTCCATCAGATTAAGACTTAGACCAGTGAATTGGATGTAAAGAAGATCTTTCGGAATGAGCAACTTGAAAGGGTAAAAAACATAAGAGATAAATTCTGGAACGACCTATGTGGGACATGGGGGGTCCCCCTTTATATAGTCACTCAGGTGTTAGTTCATATTCCATAAAAATATTAATAGTTGAGATTCAAATCATTTTGATCAGACAGTTGATATTGATCTGAAGAACGATTTAACAAATTTTAGAACTCTCAAGGTTTTAAAAACATTTATCAGATTGAGGATGAATTCGATTATGAAAACCTTTAAAATTTTGAAAACAAAGTTTTCATAAAAATATAAAATTAAAACAACAACAATTAAAATAACTAACATAATGATATAGTGTAAAAACTTAAAATAATAGAGAAATAACTTTTGGAGTGAAGAAATACATCGGTATGAATAACCTATTCTTATTGATTTTTGTAAACTAAATAGATTATGATAGTTTTGATTATGAAATACCAAGGTTTTTAACAAAAAAATTACAATAAATTCTAATTAAAACTAATTATGATACTTTCATTTAAGAAAACTAACTGTAATAGTTTAATTATAAAATATTATTGAGATATTTTTCGAATCCAAAAACTTTGTAATAAAACTTGAGTCTGGAAATTTTATAACATTTTTTGAGTCTGTAAATTTTATAACATTTTTTGAGTATGGAAATTCTTTTGATGATTCTAACTCTGAAAATGTTATAAATAAATATGAGTCTAAAAAACTCAATACATAAAATAATAGAAAACTAAAAGTTTTTAAGAAAAACTAAAGGTTTTGAAAAACATAAAACATATGTACTCCCCCTGTAAAAAGGAGTAACTTAATGTAAGGATATTAGTAAACACGAATTAGATATGAATGATTAATTTAAATTGATCATTAATAGATTATGTTTAATGTATTCAAATCTATCGAAAGGAAGAAGCTTTTTAAAAATGTCATCAAGTTGTTCTTGCATTCTGATGAATTATAAAATGATATCTCCTTTAAAAAAATAAAACATTTCAAATAAAGGCTTTACCAAGAAGGAAAATGTTACATATTCTGATAATATCTCCTTGAGCATTATCTATGAAAGTAAATTTTTTACCTTTCATCTTGATAATCTTTTTGAAAAATTCTGTATTACCAGTTATATGTATGGAACATCCACTATCTATGTACTGTGTATTCTTGTTGTTGGTACTGTCTTTGTTTTCCTAAAAATAAAAACATTAGACTTTTAACACCTAAACATTCTTGGGTCTGGTAATTTCAGAAAACAAAACTTTAAGAATCCATTTTTTTATAGAAAACAGGCTTTGTGAAAACCTAAAAATTGGACTTTTTTTAATGAACAATTCTTTTTCTAATGGACACCACTTTGAAACTTGGTGCAAAAAGGGCACTTTTTTGAACAAATAAATTGTTACTAAAAACAGGTTTTTCATATAAAAACCCCATTCTAGAACTATTCTCATGTGGATGAATTTGTTTGTAAATTTTATCAAAGTTTTCTTTACCAGTAGTAATGTTTGATAAAATTTTATTCAATGAAGAAATTTCAAATTTTAGTTTTATAACTAAATTCTTATCCTCTTTAGTATTAGTTTCGGAACTATGTTTATCAAAACTAGTTTGTAAAATTTATTTTTTAGAAGCTACTTTTTCTAAATATTTTGAAAAATAATCCTTATCAAGATCCTTAGAAAGATCTAATATTTCATTTGTTAAAAAATTTATTCTTGAATCATCCTTGACAAGTTTTTCCTTATCATTGTCAAGTTTTTTACAAATTTTACAATTCTCATTTTCAAAAAGTTTAGAAAAATGGGAAACTTCAACATAAGAAGGTAGAGAATTATCATCACTAGATGAGGAATATTCTTCATCTGAATATGTAAAATTTTCTCATCATAGTAGTTATCACTTAAAGACATGTTGGTATGGTTTTCAACTATTCATACCTTTTCCATAAAACAATGATTTTCAAGGGGTACATTAGAAAATAGACCTATATTCCTCTATCTGGAACTTTCATTATCTATAGAAATATCAGAAGAATCGCCAATGTTAACACTCCATGTGTTAGAATATTTTAAGAATTTCTTGCCTTTATATTTATAATAATTATTTGCATTCCCTTTTGTCTTCTTTTCCTTTCTATCTTTGCTCTTCATCTTTGGACAATCTGGCACTACTGGAAATGTAGGGTTTTCCAAAGGTTTAGAACCGTTGGGAAAGGCTGCAGAACCGTTGGTATATGTTATACCAATGGTTCTTCAACCCGTAGGGAAGTAATCCATTGGGAAAAGTTTTTCCCAACGGTTTATAGTGAACTGTTGGGATAGGGTGCTGAAAAATTACCCTATCCCAACGGTTCTTGAAAACCGTTGGGAAATCTTTTTCCCAACGGTTTAAAACCATTGGGAAATAGTGCCAAACATATCCTCTTTCCCAACAGTTATCCAAACCGTTGGGAAAAACCCAATATATTCTCTTTCCCAACGGTTTACAACCATTGGGAAATAGTGCCAAACATATCCTCTTTCCCAACAGTTATCCAAACCGTTGGAAAAAACCCAATATATTCTCTTTCCCAACGGTTTAAAATCGTTGGGAAAAGTGTTTTACCAACGGTTCTATGAACCGTTGGTAAAACAAGGCCTACACATTCTATGCCAACGGTTCAAAACTGTTGGCATAGCCTCTGCTAGGCAAATTGCACAGCAGCTCTGCAATTTACCCAGCAGATATCCAATTTGCCCACCAGGTCTCATTTTGTGGGTTCCCTCTCATTTTCAATCCAGTTATTGTACCTTCAATAAAATAACACATACATATACAATTATTGTACCTGCAATAACCAACTAACAATTACATATAGAGAACAAATTCATACACATTTAACATATAATGGTGGAACTATACACATCCATAATTAAATTAGAATTCATAACGTAATTATAATTTAGATGACAATTATATGTGGAATCTGGAAGTCAATTCATAATTGGATCGGTTTTTTTTATACCATATATTTTTACTTGAAATAATGTCAATTTTAAACATAATACATACACCTGGAGAGATACCGGACAAACCGCGCCTCGGATTGAGGCAGGGTTGACTTGTAAACATCACATATGACCCATGGATCATTGTGCTAATGTATCGACACAATCCGAATGCGTTTGGTAGGTAATCCGTATGTCAGTTGATGTTTTTCAATTAAAATGACGTACTTTTGAAACAAAAGGCAGACACTTTGAGTGGTTCCAGCCACACCGCACCTCAGATTGAGGCGGCGTTGACTCGTACACATCACATATGACCCATGTATCGTTCTCCTAAAGTTTCAATGGAAACCGAATGCGTTTGGTCGGTTTTCCATATGTACTTAAATTGTTGTCCATTTTAAGAAAAAGACAGACACTTTGAGTTGTGGAGGCCACACCGCACCTCGGATTGAGGCGGGGTTGACTCGTACACATCACATATGACCCATGGATCGTTGTGCTAAAGTATCGACACAATCTGAATGCGTTTGGTCGGTTTTCCGTATGTCAGTTGATGTTTTTCACTTCAAATGTCGTTCTTTTGAAACAGAAGACATACACTTTGAGTGGTGGTGGACACACCACACCTCGGATTGAGGCGGGGTTGACTCGTACACGTCACATATGACCCATGGATCGTTGTGCTAATGTATCGACACAATCCGAATGCGTTTGGTCCGTTTTCCGTATGCTAGTTGATGTCTTTCAATTAAAATGACGTACTTTTGAAACAAAAGGAAGATACTTTGAGTGGTGCCGGCCACACCGCGCCTCGTATTGAGGTGGGGTTGACTTTTACATGTCACATATGACCCATGGATCGTTGTGCTAAAGTATCAACACAATCCTAATGCGTTTGGTCAGTTTTCCGTATGTACTTAAATTGTTGTCCATTTTAAGCAAAAGACAGACACTTTGAGTGGTGGCGGCCACACCGTGCCTCAGATTGAGGCGGGGTTGACTCATACACGTCACATATGACCCATGGATCTTTGTGCTAAAGTATTGACACAATCCAAATGCGTTTGGTCAGTTTTCCGTATGCCAGTTGATGTATTTCACTTCAAATGACGTCCTTTTGAAATAGAAGATAGACACTTTGAGTGGTGGAGGCCACACCGCGCCTCTGATTGAGGTGGGTTTGACTCGTACACATCAAAACTGACCCATGGATCGTTCTCCTAAAGTTTCAATGGAAATCGAATGCGTTTGGTCGGTTTTCCGTATATACTTAAATTGTTGTCCATTTTAAGAAAAAGACAGACACTTTGAGTGGTGGAGGCCACACCGCGCCTCGGATTGAGGCGGTGTTGACTCGTACACGTCATATATGACCCATGGATCGTTGTTCTAAAGTATCGACACAATCTGAATGCGTTTGGTCGGTTTTCCGTATGTCAGTTGATGTATTTCACTTCAAATGACGTCCTTTTGAAACAGAAGACAGACACTTTGAGTGGTGGTGGCCACACAATGCCTCGGATTGAGGCGGGGTTGACTTTTACACGTTACATATGACCCATGGATCATTGTGCTGATGTATCGAAACAATCCGAATGTGTTTGGTAGGTTTTCCGTATGTCAGTTGATGTTTTTCAATTAAAATGACGTACTTTTGAAACAAAAGCTAGGCACTTTGAGTGGTGCCAGCCACACCGCACCTCGTATTGAGGCAGCGTTGACTTGTACACGTCACATATGACCCATGGATCGTTCTCCTAAAGTTTCAATGGAAACCAAATGCGTTTGGTCGGTTTTCCATATGTACTTAAATTGTTGTCCATTTTAAGAAAAATACAGACACTTTGAGTGGTGGCGGAAACACTGCGCCTCGGATTGAGGCAGGGTTGACTCGTACACATCACATATGACCCATGGATCGTTGTTCTAAAGTATCGACACAATTCGAATGCGTTTGGTCAGTTTTCCATATGCCAGTTGATGTTTTTCACTTCAAATGACGTCCTTTTGAAACAGAAG
Organism: Viscum album; assembly: GCA_963277665.1. NCBI lineage: Eukaryota > Viridiplantae > Streptophyta > Magnoliopsida > Santalales > Viscaceae > Viscum > Viscum album. The sequence continues at coordinate 270,264,423 of OY728166.1, forward strand.
ACATACACTTTGAGTGGTGGCGGCCACACCGCACCTCGGATTTAGGTGGGGTTGACTCTTACACGTCACATATGACCCATGGATCATTGTGATAATGTATCTACACAATCCGAATGCGTTTGTTCGGTTTTTCGTATGTCAGTTGATGTTTTTCAATTAAAATGACGTACTTTTGAAACAAAAGGCAGACACTTTGAGTGGTGTCGGCCACACCGCGCCTCGGATTGAGGCGGGGTTGACTTGTACACATCACATATGACCCATGGATCGTTGTGCTAAAGTATCGACACAATCCGAATGCGTTTGGTCAGTTTTCTATATGTACTTAAATTGTTGTCCATTTTAATAAAAAGACAGACACTTTGAGTGGTGGCGGCCACACCATGCCTCGGATTGAGATGGGGTTGACTCGTACACGTCACATATGACCCATGGATCGTTTTACTAAAGTATCGACACAATCCGAATGCGTTTGGTCGGTTTTTTGTATGCCAGTTGATGTATTTCACTTCAAATGACGTCCTTTTGAAACAGAAGACAGACACTTTGAGTGGTGGCGGCCACACCGCACCTCAGATTGAGGCGGGGTTGACTCGTACACATCACATATGACCCATGGATCGTTCTCCTAAAGTTTCAATGGAAACTGAATGCATTTGGTCAGTTTCCGTATGTACTTAAATTGTTGTCCATTTTAAGAAAAAGACAGACACTTTGAGTGGTGGCGGCCACACCGCACCTCGGATTGAGGTGGGGTTGACTTTTACACGTCACATATGACCCATGGATCGTTGTTCTAAAGTATCGACACAATCTGAATGTGTTTGGTCGGTTTTTCGTATGCCAGTTGATGTATTTCACTTCAAATGACGTCCTTTTGAAACAAAAGACAGACACTTTGAGTGGTGACGGCCGCACCGCGCCTCAGATTGAGGCGGGGTTGACTCGTACACATCACATATGACCCATGTATCGTTTTTCTAATGTATAGACACAATCCGAATGCGTTTGGTAGGTTTTACGTATGTCAGTTGATGTTTTTCAATTAAAATGACGTACTTTTGAAACAAAAGGCAGACACTTTGAGTGGTTCCGGCCACACCGCGCCTCGGATTGAGGCAGTGTTGACTCGTAGACGTCACATATGACCCATGGATCGTTATCCTAAAGTTTCAATGGAAACCGAATGCGTTTGGTTGGTTTTCCGTATGTACTTAAATTGTTATCCATTTTAAGAAAAAGACAGACACTTTGAGTGGTGGCGGCCACACCGCGCCTCGGATTGAGGCGGGGTTGACTCGTACACATCACATATTACCCATGGATCGTTGTGCTAAAGTATCGACACAATCCGAATGTGTTTGGTCGGTTTTCTGTATGCCAGTTGATGTTTTTCACTTCAAATGATGTCCTTTTGAAACAGAAGACATACACTTTGAGTGGTGGCAGCCACACCGTGCCTCGGATTGAGGCGGGGTTGACTCGTACACGTCACATATGACCCATGGATCGTTGTGCTAATGTATCGACACAATCCGAATGCGTTTGGTTGGTTTTCTGTATGCCAGTTGATGTTTTTCAATTAAAATGACCTACTTTTGAAACAAAAGGCAGACATTTTGAGTGGTGTCGGCCAAACCGCGCCTCGGATTGAGGTGGGGTTGACTCGTACACGTCACATATGACCCATGGATCGTTGTGCTAAAGTATCGACACAATATGAATGTGTTTGTTCGGTTTTCCGTATGTACTTAAATTGTTGTCCATTTTAAGCAAAAGACATACACTTTGAGTGGTGGAGGCCACACCGCGCCTCGGATTGAGGCGTAGGTGACTCGTACACGTCACATATGACCCATGGATCGTTGTGCTAACGTATCGACACAATACAAATGCGTTTGGTCGGTTTTCCGTATGCCAGTTGATGTATTTCACTTCAAATGACGTTCTTTTGAAACAGAAGACAGACACTTTGAGTGGTGGCGGCCACACCATGCCTCGGATTGAGGCGGGGTTTACTCTTACACGTCACATATGACCCATGGATCGTTCTCCTAAAGTTTCAATAGAAACCAAATGCATTTGGTCGGTTTTCCGTATGTACTTAAATTGTTGTCCATTTTAAGAAAAAGACAGACACTTTGAGTGGTGGCGGCCACACCGCGCCTTGGATTGAGGCAGGGTTGACTCGTACACGTCACATATGACCCATGGATCGTTGTGCTAAAGTATCGACACAATATGAATGTGTTTGGTCGGTTTTCCGTATGTACTTAAATTGTTGTCCATTTTAAGCAAAAGACAGACACTTTGAGTGGTGGAGGCCACACCGCACCTCAGATTGAGGCGAGGTTGACTCGTACACGTCACATATGACCCATGGATCGTTGTGCTAAAGTATCGACACAATCCAAATGCGTTTGGTTGGTTTTCCGTATGCCAGTTGATGTATCTCACTTCAAAGGACGTCCTTTTGAAACAGAAGATAGACACTTTGAGTGGTGGCGGCCACACCGCGCCTCAGATTGAAGCGGGGATGACTCGTGCACGTCACATATGACCCATGGATCGCTCTCCTAAAGTTTCAATGGAAACCGAATGTTTTTGGTCTGTTTTCCGTATGTACTTAAATTGTTGTCCATTTTAAGCAAAAGACAGACACTTTGAGTGGTGGCGGCCACACCGTGCCTCGTATTGAGTCGGGGTTGACTCGTACACATCACATATGACCCATGGATCGTTGTTCTAAAGTATCAACACAATCCTAATGTGTTTGGTCGGTTTTCCATATGTCAGTTGATGTATTTCACTTCAAATGATGTCCTTTTGAAACAGAAGACAGACACTTTGAGTGGTGGCGGCCACACTATGCCTCGGATTGAGGCAGGTTTGACTCTTACACGTCACGTATGACCCATGGATCGTTGTTCTAATGTATCGACACAATCCGAATGCGTTTGGTAGGTTTTCCGTATGTCAGTTGATGTTTTTCAATTAAAATGACGTACTTTTGAAACAAAAGGCAGACACTTTGAGTGGTTTCGGCCACACCGTGCCTCGGATTGAGGCGGCGTTGACTCATACACGTCACATATGACCCATGGATCGTTCTCCTAAAGTTTCAATAGAAACCAAATGCGTTTGGTCATTTTTCCGTATGTACTTAAATTGTTGTCCATTTTAAGCAAAAGACAGACACTTTGAGTGGTGTCGGCCACACCGCACCTCTGATTGAGGCGGGGTTGACTCGTACACATCACATATGACCCATGGATTGTTGTTCTAAAGTATCGACACAATCCGAATGTGTTTGGTCGTTTTCCGTATGCCAGTTGATGTTTTTCACTTCAAATGACGTCCTTTTGAAACAGAAGACATACACTTTGAGTGGTGGTGGCCACATCGTGCCTCGTATTGAGGTGGGGTTGACTCGTACATGTCACATATTACCCATGGATCGTTGTTCTAATGTATCGACATAATACGAATGCATTTGGTCAGTTTTCCGTATGCCAGTTTATGTTTTTCAATTAAAATGACATACTTTTAAAACAAAAGGCAGACACTTTGAGTGGTGTCAGCCACACCGTGCCTCAAATTGAGGCGGGGTTGACTCGTACACATCACATATGACCCCTGGATCGTTGTTCTAAAGTATCGACACAATCTGAATACGTTTGGTCGGTTTTCCATATGTACTTAAATTGTTGTCCATTTAAAGCAAAAGACAGACACTTTGAGTGGTGGCGGCCACACCGCGCCTCGTATTGAGGTGGGGTTGACTCGTTCATGTCACATATGACCCATGGATCTTTGTTCTAAAGTATCGACACAATCCGAATGCGTTTGGTCAGTTTTCCGTATGCCAGTTGATGTATTTCATTTCAAATGACGTCCTTTTGAAACAGAAGACAGACAGTTTGAGTGTTGGTGGCCACACCGCGCCTTGGATTGAGGTGGGGTTGACTCGTATACGTCACATATGACCCATGGATCGTTCTCCTAAAGTTTCAATGGAAACCTAATGCGTTTGGTTTGTTTTCCGTATATACTTAAATTGTTGTCCATTTTAAGCAAAAGACAGACACTTTGAGTGGTGGCGGCCACACCGTGCCTGGGATTGAGGCGGAGTTGACTCGTACATGTCACATTTGACCTATGGATCGTTTTTCTAAAGTATCGACACAATCTGAATGTGTTTGGTCGGTTTTCCGTATGCTAGTTGATGTATTTCACTTCAAATGACGTCCTTTTGAAACAGAAGACAGACACTTTGAGTGGTGGCGGCCACACCGCGCCTCAGATTGAGGTGGGGTTGACTCTTACATGTCAAATATGACCCATGGATCGTTGTGCTAATGTATTGACACAATCCGAATGCGTTTGGTAGGTTTTCCGTATGTCAGTTGATGTTTTTCAATTAAAATGACATACTTTTAAAACAAAAGGCAGACACTTTGAGTGGTGCCAGCCACACCGTGCCTCGGATTAAGGCGGCGTTAACTCGTACACGTCACATATGACCCATGGATCGTTCTCCTAAAGTTTCAATGGAAACCAAATGTGTTTGGTCAGTTTTCCATATGTACTTAAATTGTTGTCCATTTTAAGCAAAAGACAGACACTTTGAGTGGTGGCGGCCACACCGCACCTCGGATTGAGGCGGGGTTGACTCGTACACATCACATATGACCCATGGATCATTGTGCTAAAGTATTGACACAATCTGAATGTGTTTGGTCGGTTTTTCCGTATGTCAGTTGATGTTTTTCACTTCAAATGACGTCCTTTTGAAACAGAAGACATACACTTTGAGTGGTGGCGGCCACACCGCGCCTCGGATTGAGGCGGGGTTGACTCGTACACGTCACATATGACCCATGGATCATTGTGCTAATGTATCGACACAATCCGAATGTGTTTGGTCGGTTTTCCATATGCCAGTTGATGTTTTTCAATTAAAGTGACGTACTTTTGAAATAACCACCCTTACATTATTGGACAAAAGATGATGGATTGCTATTGGAAGCAACTCATGCAGTAGAACGTGATAATCATGATTCTTCAAAGATTTTAGCTTCAACTCTCTTCTGTTGACCCGTTTAGATATGTTGCTTGAATAGCCATCAGGAACTCTAATAGTCTCTAATACTTCCAGAAATTGTTTTTTTTTTCGCAGGTGTCATCACATAAGAAGCACATGGAAGTTTCCATTTATTTTCACTGATACGTACAGGATGCAATTCTGGTCTGATACCCCAATCGACCAAGTCACGCTGAGATCGTAAATCATCTTTTGTCTTCCCCTTGACATTTAGAAGAACTGAAAGCAACATTTCGCATATATTCTTTTCAATATGCATTACGTCTAAGCAATGACGTAACAAATTGGTTGACCAATAAGGCAAATCAAAAAAGATACTCTTCTTCCTCCAATTGTAACAGGTTTCAGTGGAAACATTCTTTCTCTTTCCAGATTTCATTTGACCCTTCCTGAATGAAAAACTGAAATCTTTCAATTCATTAAGCACGTCAGTTCCAGACATACACTGAGGTGGATCATCGGTCTCTATGGTATTATCAAATCTTCGACGATTCATTCTATATGGATGATCCTTTGGCAAGAATCGCTGATGTCCCATAAAACTGAAAATACAGCGATGTTTCAGTCTTCTAGATCGTCTATTCTTTATACAAACTGGACATGACAGTTTTCCCTTCATGCTCCATCCAGACATCATTGCATAAGCTGGAAAATCATTGATCGTTTACATAAGCGCATCACGCATCTGAAATATGTCTTTCGAACATGCATCGTATGTGTGCACACCCACATCCCAAAGAAGTTTCAACTCTTTTATTAAAGGTTGCATGTATACATCAATATCAATGCCAGGATCAAAAGGACCAGATATGAGTATACTCATGAAAGTGAAAGGTTTTTTCATACACAACCATGGGGGAAGATTCTAAATGTGTATAAAAACTGGCCATGTGCTGTGCGAAGTAAGCATCTGCCCAAACGGATTAAAACCGTCGCATGAAAGACCCAGCCTCACATTACACACGTCAGTTGCAAAATCAAGATGTCGAGCATCAAATCTCTACCATGCAAATCCATCTGCAGGATGAACCAACTCATCCTTAGTCTTCTTTCTCTCGGTATCATGCCATCTCATTTTTATTGATATGTCATCAGACATAAAAAGATTATGAAGTCTGGGGATCAATGGAAAGTGCCACATTACTTTTTTTGGAACGTGGGATGGTGTTCCATCAGATTTTTTCTTCCAGAGGGATGTGCCATATTTTATACAATCATTTCGTTCAGCGGTTTCCTCCCAGAATAAACTGCAATCTTTCGGGCAAGCATGAATTTTGTTTCTTGAAAATCCAAGTTCCTCAACTAACTTCCATGCCATATAGTGGTTTGAGGGAATATCTGCATCATCTGGAATTAAATCCTTCAAGAGGGTAAGAATGTAATCGATTGCTGTATTAGAAATTCCATACATAGTTTTCCCATGAAACAATTGGATTAAAAATTCCATCTTTTTCATTTTATCGCATTGTCGATATACTGGAGTCGTGGTAGCATCATTCAATTTTTTCACCCTATCAATATCATCATTTTCACTAGATGCATCAGCTGTCCTCATATCGAAGTCTTCTTGAGTCAAAATCCTTTCTTTTTCATGATGAAGAATAAACGAAAACCGATCTTCTAACAAATTCTCCATTCCAGTCCTTTCATTTCGATCATCACCAATTTGAGATTTCATTTTCTCCCCATTGTGATACCACACAAAGTAGTTTGCTTGAAAACCATTTTTGGTTATGTGGTAGCTGACTTCTTCATGGCTCAACCAAGGTCTACCAACACAATTGGAACATGGGCAGTGTATGCGACTACTATCTGAAGCATTGTGAAATGCAAAATCTATAAAGCTCTCCAAATTGTTTTGAAAATCGCTTGAGATCCGATCAGTTTCATACATCCAACTTCTGTCCATTCTGTAAAAAGAATTTTTATAAGTCATTTTGTCATAAACAATTCAATAGGATTTAACTTTAATAGAAATACATTTAAGTAAACGATAAAGGAAGAAAATAGTCGAGGTATCAACTACATATGTGAAAAAAACATACAAATGTGTTATTGAAAAAATATAAAACCAACAAGAAATTAATGTGTTATATCACATCACAGCATGCCTCATCCCATAACCATATTAGTAGGGTATCAAGAACATGAATAACATCAACCTTGTGCCATCCTCCTACCCTACATGACCCCAACCACATGCCACATCTTATTATAGCCTTATCACATCACACCTCACTGGAAAACACTAGGGAAATCATAGTACATATCACCTGAAGACACATGGACAATCACATCGCATCTTGCCTAAAAACACATGGTCAATCACTTTTGAAGGAAGATTAGGGAAGACATGGTAGCTATCCAAACATATAACCACCATCCTAGATATTAGAAAAAATACCCATAAATAAAAACCTCTGATCGTTGGTAAGTTTATCCAACTCTGGTTGGGAATGTGTATAAATAACATAAAAATACATGATATATAGATAGCACAAAATACTCAACCTATGGTTTCACATTAACTACATAATCACACACTTCACTACTACCATAAAACACATAAACCACACCACCACCACACAAGACGCATAGCATTTCTCACTTTCATTTATAAGCCACTTCATTCACACTTACATTGTCCATTCATTTAATGTTAAATTAATTAAATCCATTTACCACACATCCATTTCTATTCCATCTCATTTATTTAATATCTTGTTTTTTGTTTTTAACAGCATAATTTATTCCATAGATAACCAGGAAACTAATAAAACCACCACACAATAACTCACCATCTCACAATAACCATCGACGCTATATTACATCGACCAACCATCTCACCAAAACAACCACATATCACAACAAAAATATTGCACATCACAAACCACCGCACAACCAAAACCACCGCACAACCAAAACTATGAATCTTTAAAATTAGAACACAATAAAGAGACAGCGTGCCCTTATAAATGTAAATGTGTAATGAAAACATTAATTGGACATACACTGATATAGGGATTTGACTACACAATTCGTGGAACAATCATAAATTTTTACAGAAACCCTAAAATTTGGGAATTAGGAAATCATTCTTAGAAGTATATTCTTTATAACAGGTGGAACTAAAATATAGGAATCTAACCTAGTGGCTGGTGATCCGATGGAAGATGTGGGGATTGGGAAGTGATTCTGCCGAGGAATCGCTTCTGGAGAGCTTCTGGAGACGAGTGGAAGGCTCTGGATCCGCTTCTGAATCGTGGGGAGGCCGCTGCTAGCATTGGGTATTTGGGGGGGGGGGTTTTCCAACGGTTCATAAAAACCGTTGGAAAAAACTAGTCTTTCCCAACGGTTTCATAAAACCGTTGGGAAAAGTATCTTCTAAAAGTTATTTCCCAACGGTTTATATAAACCGTTGGAAAAGACAGAATATACCAACGGTTTCTTTGAACTGTTGGTAAACAACTGTTGGGAAAACTCCCATTTTCAGTAGTGTGGCCTTATGTGTCCAACTATCTTGTTTTCATAACATGTGACTTCATCTTTCTTGTCACTTTCATCCTTATGACTTTTCTTATAATGATATTGAAAATCCTTCTTGCCAACAATCTTATTCATCATTATAGCTAAATTAGCTAATTCATTTTCAGAATGTTCAAAAGTAATTCAATCGGATTGAACAATTACTTTCTTATTTCTAGAAGATTTAACAACTTTCTTTGTATATTGAACTTCAGAAGGTAAGGTTGATGTTGTAGCAAAGGAAACACCACCATTTTCCTTTTTATTTTTTTCAACATCTCTCTTGAGTCTACCCTTGTACTACATAATAGTTCCAATAAGATCACTGAGGGTAAAATTATTCAACTTTCTTTTTCATCAATAGAAGTCCTCTTAGATTTCCACTCATTGGTCATAATATCAATTATCTTATCAACAAGGATCTCATCATCAATACCTTTCTCACCAATAGATTATAAAATATTTATAATATTCATGAACCTCTGATGCATCTTAGCAACTAATTTACCAGGAAGAAAATAAAATGCTTGATAAACTTATCTTAACATAGTTCTCCTGGTCTCAACAAACTTTGAAGTTCTAAAATGTGTAATTTTTAACTTTTTCCAAATACTGTTAGCAACTTCACAAGATGATGTTTGATTATATATGATTCTTGTCGTAGAACGTAACAAAGTATTCCTACTCTGTAGTTTAACTGATATTCCTATTTTTCTTGATGAGTAAACACAGTGACTTCCATATCAGGAATCTTATATTTTCTAGTTAGCATGATAAAATTATCAACCCCGATGTTGATAAAAAAAGCCTTCATCCTATCTCTCCAGTACTCATAATTAGCATCATCGAAGATAGGTGGTCTATTCGGACTGAGATTGTCTATTGAACCAATATTTATTCCTACCACGGTTAAAAAAATACACATGTTCCTTTTCCACAAACACATCAATGTATAACAAAGTTTATAAACAAAAAGTTTATATAAAAACTTTAACTAACTTGCAATAGTAAATAAAGTAAAAAACTCAACAAGTATTTAAGCAGTGGAATCCTGCTATGATACTAATTGTTGATATAAGTATCACAGAGCTCTTTAGTTGTCTTTGATACCAATTATTGGATCATTATATATCTATAATACTGATTAGGATTATAAGAATATGCTTATAATGGCTAACTTACAAGAGGGGGGTGAATTTCAGTTTAAAAACAAAGTTTAAAAGAATTAAACTCAACACACCCAAAACCTCTTTAAGGATAAATATTAGACCCAGACTCAGTCTGATTAACAAATTCATGGAATTCAATCCTAGCTATGGTCTAATTAAATCAGTGTGACATATCGGAATCATGATGGATCCAATTAATCAAAGTATGTATCATAATCGGAATAATTATGATAAAAAAATAGAATAAAAATATGAATATGATGAATCACTTTCTATTAAATGTGCAGCAAAAATAAAATTTTTAAAGAAACAAGTAATAGTGAGCAATAATAAGAATGACTTACAAGATATTTAAAAAGATAGATCTTTTAACCTTAAGAGAATGGTAGTCAATAACCCAGACTAAATGTATCCACTATTTTATACTTATAGTAAAGTTTGACTTTCCTTACAAAGGAAAGCTCTTGATACGATTATCATAATGAATTTTTCTTCTTATCCCTGGAATCCTTCGATATGATTTTATTCTTTGTCTTACTATCCTCGTAAGCCCTCAATCCGATGGATCATATTCTATGTCTTTCTATCCTCGAAATCCCTTGATCATTATGATGATCAGACGCAGATTATAATGCAGAAGTTTTTAAAGAGACAACCTAACAAGGTTTCCTTAGAACTATAAAACTCTAAACAATTACAAATACTAAAAAAAATGTGTTCGTGCTATGCAATCTACAGATCTCTCACAAAATTAGAAAACGAAAATGAATCATTTAGCTCCAAACTCTTCGAATAACCTGGTATTTATAGGCATCCTCCCAACGATCATCTTGATCTCCCAACGATCATATTTATTTGAGTCTGTTGCAAAGACTTTAGACACCTGACACTCAATGACTCTATTGTAGCTGAATGTCCGGCATCATATTAGTTAACACCATCATGGTGTTAGAGATGTTCCTTACATTATAAACAAGTCTTTTACAAACCGAGTATAAACTTAGTCAGTCCGATGGAATTTCTTACAAATATCAATACAATAATATTTATAAGTTTTTAGTCCAATACTTATCAGTTCTAGTATCAGTTCGATGTTAAGACTCTGTGAGTTTGAAAGACATGACTGAAAGTCTAACTTTTGATCTAATAAAGGTGAGTCTAATGTTTATCGTACAAAATCACTATAAAGACCCGGAGCTTGATGTACATGGACAACACATTACTTTTGCGGAATACTTAATACATAACAAAATTCAAAACTCAAGGACCGTAATAGTTTAGTGTCTTTGGAAACTCGGAACGTAATCTTCTAATCGTGGTGAAAGATCTTCAACATCTCCCATAAAGATCTACCCCTTATGTTTTCTTACCTAAAACCTTTCTTTATATCCTGGGGAAAAGAAAACATATAAAGGGTGAGATCAAATGCTCAGTAAGGGTAAGCATGGATAAAATAAAACAAACCATATACATTTGAACTTAAAAACATGAACACAATGTTTAAACATCAAGATCTTGAGCAATGAAATAAAACATGACAATACGTAGGGCATAGATCATAAAGAAACATTAATCCTGATAAAATAGCATGGGAATAAAACTTGTAATTTTGGAAACCATTAATCACATGATATGATTTCCATAGTATCCGAGACATTTCTTCCAAGACCATCTTAGTGTACAAAGTCCCTTTCTGAATCGAGTTCACTCCTCGTTCCAGTCCTGTATTACTGAACCGGTTTAACTTGTCGTTTTATCCATGTCTATATCATGAGATATAAATCTTTACCCAATGAATTGGAGGGAGATATAGGTCCCACCCATCTCATAATGAAATCATTCTTACTTGTGCCACAAAATAAACTTGAAACATTCATCATAACCCAAAGAATAAAATGGGTTTCATAAACATCATCCCATCATCACATAATCCATATAAAACAAATGGATATATCAACATAAGAAAAGTGAAACCATGTAAATCATAGGGACATTATACTTGAAACATACACATATAAAATAATGTCATCTTATATGGAAAAATGGTTTTGATAAAACACTTGAAATGAATTCTTGAGGAAAATATCTTTTCTTCTTCAAAATCAATTTCTTTTCACAAAACGTCATGTAATTTTAAAAGAAAGAGATTTTTTTTGAAAATATTCATGAAATATTTTGGAGGAATCTTCATGAAAATAAGGCTTTATAAAACCGTAAAAATCCTTTCATTCCGTATACATTAAAAAAACATTATTCTCGTACTTTTGTCGGAAAAGTCAAAAAGTACCTTGTAGGGTAAATAAAAAAAAAGATTCCTTCCATACCATGGGGTAAAATTCAGAATGGGTAAAAAGGAATTTAAACATACATGAATACACTTTTATAAAACATGGACATGGATGATAGCAATAACCCCAGTAAATACTTACGAATAATCAATCTCAGATAAAAATGAGATTTGCAAAATTATCCCTTACCTTAGGTTCGATATGCTTTGTACGTATCCAAACCTCCTGTATAATGATTTAAATAATTTAATTGACTTATTAAAGAATCATATTCATTTTTATGATATCATATATGGTTCACTTATGACTTTATATTACATATTCTTTTATAAATTAATGTTAAAGTAGCATTTTGGGTAAAATCATCTTATTTATCGTACGTGTTTGGACTTGTTGTTCTTGATGTTATTATTACTTATATCATGATTTACTTACTTAAAAAATGTAAATAATGATTTATATATCATATAAATTCATTATATATCCATCATATACAAGCATTTATAATAGCACATAACATATGGAGGTAAGAAATGAAACACACCGTTCATGGAGACGGTAAGTCGTACGTACGCATGAACGCTACTTTCATTTATATTTATTATTTTAATGGAATTAAAACATAATTATACATAGTTATATTATAATTCCAGTATAATATCATATATAATATCATTAACCACATCCTTTATACATCCCACATAAGGTATTAACGAATCACATCACTTTAAGGGGGCGGTAGTCCGCACTTCCTCAAATGAGATTATCGTATTTACCGACTATGAAAACCGTAAAGTCTTGATATAATTGGAAATTAAAGAAGAATAATGAAATAATAAACATAATATATATTATATATAAATACAGTTCCATCATAATGGCCACCATGAGAGGCGATAGGAGAAAATCAAACAATCATCGTTTCGTGAGGCGTTAGTTTGCCATCACAGAAACATTATGTTCTTCATCCATTAGATGGAGGTGTGTGTAAGTGTAGTTAGAATCCTTCTCATAACAACATCCTAGTATATTTAGGATATTGGTTTTGTTAAAAAATAAATGATTAAAAAGATTTTAGGGGTTGGAGAAGTAGAATAAAAGAAAAAAACTTAAGAGAAACTGTTACCTTTAATTTTGGTAACTTCCTTTGGTTTGAACCCAAAGGACTTCTTGGAGAGTCTTATGCCTAATATAAGGCTTCAAGGGGGAGGATAGGGATGTAGGGAGATTAGTTGGGTAGAGTTTTTACGAGCCAAAAGGCTTGAGAGGTGTTAGTAATTACATAGAAGTGGTCTCCTTTTATAAGGGAGAGGAGGGGCTCTTTAGGAAAGTGTAAAAACATTATTTTATTATAAACTTATCTTCAGTTTCAAGAGGTCCAAAACATATTAATGTCGAATATAAGATGACTCAATTTTGAAATAAAATCATCCAATTGGAATTGGACTGGATTTGGATGATATTTTAATCATTATAATCTTATTTATTTAAATCATTTATTAATGAGGTAAACACTACATCATTATTGTGTCATAAATAATTTAATTCATTTGATGTCTAAAAATTATGAAAAAAATACCATAATGTAGGTAATATTTTTAGCTTTCCAAATAATATTTATAGTCGAAAATATAACTTATATAACCCCTTTTAAAAATTAATTACTAAAAGATTTTTGTTAAAGTCAATTTTGTCTTTACATTAAATTAATTAATCCAAATTGTCATTTTCACTACCAAGTGGCTCATTGGGATCCCAAAATCGGCCCAAGGATGTCCATGGTCGGCCACTACTCGTCCAATAAGGTTAGGATAAGTGTCAAGTTAATTTTGAATTATTATAATATTCTTTTAACCTTGAATTACCCTATTTACCTTTAACCACAGTAAATAAAAATTACTGTAGTTACTATTCATAATGCCCAAAAATAAAAATTAGCTTATTAACATAATTTGGACCCACTAATTCCAAATATGGAATCCATTTTTCCAAATTCAATACACAAAAGTTACAGAAATTAAATTAAAATTAATCCCGTTGTCGAAAGAAAACGGGTTTTTATTTAAAACATTACAAAAGATTGAATTGATTTAACCTACAAATTCAAGGTAAAATCAATGCTAATGACATAAATTATATTAAATGGTAAAAATATATTATATTTATAATTTAAAACCATTTAATATTATAATTTAACCACATAAATTATTATGATGAAAAAAGTTGTTTTTAATTAAAATAGAGCGTGTTTTTACTATTCATTAAAATATGAATGTTATCAGAAAAATATCAAAAATTTATCCAATGTAAATTTTTATATCATGATCCAAAATAAGAAGTTTATTTTTTAAAATTTATCTTATAAACTTCTCAAAAATTATATTTAAAATGGGTGCGCCATCAAAAGGCGGCAAAACTGCATTTTTTGAAAAATACTTATTTTACCCGAAAAAAATTATTTTATTCTCATACCATGTTCTAGAAAAATTGTAAGATGAATAATAATGTTATAAAATTCAAAATTTCGTTAATACTATTCATAACGGCTAGTTTATAATAATATTATAACCATATATCGTTGTTTAGTGAAACCCGGTATTGCGTACAACACACGCTATCGAAGAATGTCGCGATTGCGTGTAATGCAAGCCAAGTCAGGGTTGCGTATAGTGCAAGACTCTTTTGTTGTTGCGTATAAAAAAATAAAACCATATTTCATTTATAAATATAATATATATATATATATATACACTCAATGTTGCGTATAATAACTAATATCAAACATACTTGAAATTGTGTGTAACACGATCCAAGATTAGTGTTGTGTATACTGAAAGCTAATACGATGTTGTGTATAGCGCAAGATAATCTTGGTGTATCGTACAACAGAATATATGAATGAAATTAAAAATAATGTATCTTATAAAATCTCAGGTTGTTACATTCTACCCCCCTTAAAATGAATTTCGCCCTCGAAATTCGTCGGGGTTATAAATCGTTTACTATTTTTAGAAACCCACATCATAAAAAGGAATACTAAAACTTAATTTTAAAAACTAAAGTATGAAACATAATGATTACCCAAAGTAACTCATCATTGGGTTTCCATATAGGAGAACATGGGTGAAAATATAGATATAGAAGAAAAATCTAACCATCAAGTTCTAATGGAGAGTGGTAGTGAACATGGATATGAAAAATCCATCAATCACAAAGCCATAAATTTGTGATGATCTAAGGTACCATCTGATTCATTAGATATAAGAACACTAGGACAACATTTTTGGTTTTCAATATCATTTCCCTAAAGTTGATGAATTAAAAGAAATACTTACATGATTTTGGTACAATCTCACTATTGTTCGTGAATTGAACAATTTCCACTTCATCTCTTAAAGAAATGAAGTTGAATTTGTTTTTCATGAAGTGTTAACAGATCATGTGATAGAATGATGGGTCATTCCATCTATTTCGAACAAAAGGTTATCAAAAGTTATCAAATATACATAAGTCCATCTATGGTGTGGTTAATCATATACGATTCCAAAAATGAACTTATACTTCATATATCATACCGCTTAATAAAATAAAACTAGTTTCTACTAACCAGGGGCTTCCTGTAGGCCAGTGGTAGGCGATAAAGGCATGTCGCACTTCGGTTGTGGGTTCGATTCCCACAGCCTTGTCCGACGCGATGAGTTGTTTCCCGTCCTGCAGGTTGTCCTTTTTCTAAAACTACATTACTATAATATCCCATCAATAATATCAAAAAAAATTCTATCCTTAAACAATACTAACTTATGTCCAACATAATCCATTCCAATCTTTAGGCTTATCTAAAATACTTCGGTCCAAGCTCATAGTATAAAGAAAATGATTACTTGAAATGTCACATAACAATCACGTGAATGCCATCATTTATCCCCCATATATCATAAGATATATCTTTTTCGTTAAATTACAAACATGTGAAGACCTTAATCATGTATTCTCTTGAAGAATGAATACCCTTGAACCTTAGTGAAAACATGAATGTAGTTAAAAGTTAACACTTTCCACATACCAAAATCCTCAAAATTCTATATACTCAAACCATGATATCACTTAGTCCTTATATCAATCATGAGCTCATGAATACAATCAAACATCTCATTATCTTCTTATCCCTTCATTATGCACATATCATCTGCTTTCCAAAATATTTGAATCACTTTTCATGGTTACCAGCACCATATAATTATCGAAAATCACAATAAACCATTATATAGATATTTCAATGTTCCACAATACTATAAATGAGATTCACAACATTATTTTGGAATCCCTTTACATAAACACATAATCATTCCATCAAATCATTGTCATACTCAACATTGCTGATAGTGATCGCATGTGACTTCCCTTTGTCCTTTTCCTTAAGAGGTTTCTCATGTTGATCATCATTAATCCTTGGATTAGGGCATTGATTAGCATAATGCCCCATTTCCTTGCACTTGAAGCATTGAAGTGTTGGTGGAGCGTTCTCTGAAGTCTTTTCTCTATTCACGTCATTTGAAACCTTTTTCCCATTACTTCGGCACTCAGCTGCTCGATGAACTTCTTTTCCACACTTGAAACATTTTCTAGTACCTTTTATACAATCTCCACCATTATTCTTTCCACACTTTGAGCATAAAGAAACATTCACCTTCTTTTCACCATTGTTCTGAGATTTTTCCTTGAACTCCATCTTTCGTTTCTTGTCAAAACCATGAGATGGATGCATAACACCAACTTCCAGTTCTACCTTGATAGCACAACGCACAATTTCTTCATAGCTACTGAAGTCTCTTATAGCTAATGCCCTTCGAAGACTTGGTTTTAAGCCACTAAAAAATCAATCAACTTTACTTTCAGGTTGGATGATAATGCCAGATGCATACCTTGCAAGTCTTGTAAAATTCTCTTCGTATATACCAACAGATTCATCATCCTTCTGCTTAAGCTCAAGAAACTCCTTTTCCATCTTTGTTCGAAGAATACGAGGGAAGTACTTACTGAAAAACAAGTTCTTGAACTCGTCCCATTCCATGGACTCAATTTCAACTCTTTTCCTCGTATTCTTGATAAGATTCCACCATTGATCAGAATCACCTTACAAACAATATACTGCTAAGATGACTTTATCATGCTCAGAACATTGTAGAACTGAAAATATATTTTCAGTAGTACTGATCCATTGTTCAGCCACTAAGGGATCAAAAGACCCGCTGAATGAAGGTGGACGCTGCCTCATGAAGGATTCAACAGAATGTTGCTCCTTTCTCTGCTCATTTTGAAGTCTATAATGATTCATAGCTTGTGTAAGTATAGAAATAAGATTGTGCACTCCATCTCCCATGACATTGGTTTGGTCAGGAGGACAATCATTTCATTGTCCATTACATTGATCAACACGGTTTCTTCAGGTTCCAGCCATCGTCTAAAACCCAAAAATAATAGTGTGAGAAGAAAATACCATGATAGGGAAAACAACATTATAAAGGGGGAGTACCTTCAATATCTAACATCTTAGGTTAAATTCTAAGATCAGTATCGTAGTTTTAGGACTATATCCTATACGTATACTTATCCTTAGTGAAATCCCTAAATATACCATAGAAATATCTCTAGGGATCTCACTAACGTTTTCGCATCTAGTTTCCAAAGGTTGACTAAAACTTTCCTCTGATACCAACTGTAAATACCCGGAGCTTGACGTACATAGACAACACATTACTTTTTCGGAATACTTAATACATAACAAAATTCAAAACTCAAGGACCGTAATAGTTTAGTGTCTTTGGAAACTCGGAACGTAATCTTCTAATCGTGGTGAAATATCTTCAACATCTCCCATAAAGATCTTCCCCTTATGTTTTCTTACCTAAAAACTTTCTTTATATCCTGGGGAAAAGAAAACATATAAAGGGTGAGATCAAATGCTCAGTAAGGGTAAGCATGGATAAAATAAAACAAACCATATACATTTGAACTTAAGAACATGAACACAATGTTTAAACATCAAGATCTTGAGCAATGAAATAAAACATGGCAATACGTAAGGCATAGATCATAAAGAAACATTAATCCTGATAAAATAGAATGGGAATAAAACTTGTAATTATGGCAACCATTAATCACATGATATGATTTCCATAGTAGCCAAGGCATTGCTGTCAAGACCATCTTGGTGGACAAAGTCCCTTTCTGAATCGATTTCACTCCTCCACTAGTAGAAAAAAGGTCTTTAACGTCGGTTTTTTTTTATTTTTTATGTTGGTTTTTAACCGACGTTGAAGTCGCCGACGTAAAAAATATGACTTTTTACGTCGGTTTTTGTAAACCGACGCCAAAAACAAATTTCAATTGCTTTTTTGCGTCGGTTTTGTAAAAACCTGATGCCAAATAAACTCATCCGCCTCATTTTTGGCGTCGGTTTCCTTAAAAACCGACGCCAAAAAGTTTAAAAAATAGTTTTGGCGTCGGTTCTTGAAAAAAAACCGACGCCGTAAATGGAAAAAACATATTTTTGGCGTAGTTTTTTACAAGAACCGACGCCAAAAAGCAATTTTTATTATTCGATGTTTTATAGAATTTCCTAATCTTCGATTTGACTGGTCGTGGAGCTAAAACGGAGTTACGGATCAAAAGTTATGGCCGTCGGAAGTTGAACATGTCAAAGTATCGATTGATACAATATGTTTTAAAGAAAACAAGATAAACACAAGTTAAAATCACGTACACCAATTGATATAAAATATACATAATACTTCAAACACATTTCGATTATTTTTCGATCTTCCATTGAAATGATATGTTGTTTATCATCATATCTCTTATATTTAGCGTAGATCTCATGTGATAATAAAAACGACGATCGATAATTAAACTTACACCAAGCTTGGTAAATGTCATCCGAACGTTTTATATTTTTAACATAATAATAAAAGTAAATCATCATTATTTGAAATCTAATCGAGTTGGTTATAAATGAAGGACATTAATAATAAAGAAAATGAATGAATATAATACGTACCGTAATCAAATTAATGATTGATACTGCATTGAAAACTTGATTGAATTGAACAGGATGAAAATGATAAATGAAGGACAAACAGATTTATATATAGTAAATGAAAATATTTTCGATTGAGTTGTATGAAAATATAGGCGGGATTTTAAAAAGTTAAACGCGCGTTGTGAAAAAAATTGAAATTTTGATCCCGCGTATTAGTGAATACTATTTGGCGTCAGTTTTTAAATAAACCGATGCCAAAAAGATAAAAAAAAAATACGTTTCGCGTCGGTTTTTTTTAAAAACCGACGTGAAAAGTAAAAATAAATTTTTTTTCACGTCGGTTTTTAAAAAAACCGACGCGAAAAGTAAAAAAAATATTTTTGGCGTCGGTTTTTAAAAAAACCGACGCGAAAAACAAAAAAGATTTTTTTGGTGTCAGTTTTTATGAAAACCGACGTTAAAACATAAAAAAAAATTACCATGTGTTAGAAAATTTCTTAAGCTTCGATTTGACTGGTCGTGGAGCTAGAACGGAGTTACGGATTAAAAGTTATGGCATTTGAAAGTTGGACTTAATTAACGCTTCTTTTAGAGAAGATCAACTTCCAACATCCATAACTTTTAATCCGTAACTCCGTTTTTGCTCCATGACCAGTCAAATAAAAGCTTAGGGAATTATCTATAGTACTGTAATATGTTTTTACATTTTTGGCATCGGTTTTTATGAAAACCGACGTGAAAAGTAAAAAAAAAAATTGGTGTCGGTTTTTCTAAAAACCGACGCGAAAAACAAAAAAGTTTTTTTTGGCGTCGGTTTTTATGAAAACTGACGTCAAACCATAAAAAAAATTACCATGTATTAGAAAATTTCTTAAGCTTCGATTTGACTGGTCGTGGAGCTAGAACGGAGTTACGGATTAAAAGTTATGGCCTTTGAAAGTTGGACTTAATTAACACTTCTTTTAGAGAAGATCAACTTCCAACATCCATAACTTTTAATCCGTAACTCCGTTTTTGCTCCATGACCAGTCAAATCAAATCTTAGGGAATTATCTATAGGAATGTAAATTGTTTTTACAGTTTTGGCGTCGGTTTTTATGAAAACCGACGCGAAAAGTAAAAAAAAAAATTTGGCGTCGGTTTTTATGAAAACCGAAGTCAAAACATAAAAAAAAATTACCATGTGTTAGAAAATTTCTTAAGCTTCGATTTGACTGGTCGTGGAGCTATAACGGAGTTACGGATTAAAAGTTATGGCCTTTGAAAGTTGGACTTAATTAACACTTCTTTTAGAGAAGACCAACTTCCAACATCCATAACTTTTAATCCGTAACTCCGTTTTTGCTCCATTACCAGTCAAATAAAAGATTAGGGAATTATCTATAGGACTGTAAATTGTTTTTACATTTTTGGCGTCGGTTTTTATGAAAACCGACGCGAAAAGTAAAAAAAAATATTTTTGGCGTCGGTTTTTATGAAAATCGACGTCAAAACATAAAAACAAATTACCATGTGTTAGAAAATTTATTAAGATTCAATTTGACTGGTCGTGGAGCTAGAACGGAGTTACGGATTAAAAGTTATGGCCTTTGAAAGTTGGACTTAATTAACACTTCTTTTAGAGAAGATCAACTTCCAACATCCATAACTTTTAATCCGTAACTCCGTTTTTGCTCCATGACCAGTCAAATCAAAGCTTAGGGAATTATCTATAGTACTGTAATATGTTTTTACATTTTTAGCGTTGGTTTTTATGAAAACCGACGCAAAAAGTAAAAAAAAAAAATTTGGCGTCGGTTTTTCTAAAAACCGACCCGAAAAACAAAAAAGTTTTTTTTGGCGTCGGTTTTTATGAAAACCGACATCAAACCATAAAAAAAATTACCATGTGTTAGAAAATTTCTTAAGCTTCGATTTGACTGGTCGTGGAGCTAGAACGGAGTTACGGATTAAAAGTTATGGCCTTTGAAAGTTGGACTTAATTAACACTTCTTTTAGAGAAGATCAACTTCCAACATCCATAACTTTTAATCCGTAACTCCGTTTTTGTTCCATGACTAGTCAAATCAAAGCTTAGGGAATTATCTATAGGAATGTAAATTGTTTTTACATTTTTTGCGTCGGTTTTTATGAAAACTGACGCGAAAAGGAAAAAAAATATTTTTGGCGTCGGTTTTTCTAAAAACCGACGCGAAAAACAAAAATGTTTTTTTTGGCGTCGGTTTTTATGAAAACCGACGTCAAAACATTAAAAAAAATTACCATGTGTTAGAAAATTTCTTAAGCTTCGATTTGACTGGTCGTGGAGCTAGAACGGAGTTACGGATTAAAAGTTATGGCCTTTGAAAGTTGGACTTAATTAACACTTCTTTTAGAGAAGACCAACTTCCAACATCCATAACTTTTAATCCGTAACTCCGTTTTTTCTCCATGACCAGTCAAATCAAAGATTAGGGAATTATCTATAGGACTGCAAATTGTTTTTACATTTTTGGCGTCGATTTTTATGAAAACCGACGCGAAAAACAAAAAAGTTTTTTTTGGCGTCGGTTTTTATGAAAACTGACGTCAAAACATAAAAACAAATTACCATGTGTTAGAAAATTTCTTAAAATTCAATTTGACTGGTCGTGGAACTAGAACGGAGTTACGGATTAAAAGTTATGGCCTTTGAAAGTTGGACTTAATTAACACTTCTTTTAGAGAAGATCAACTTCCAACATCCATAACTTTTAATCCGTAACTCCGTTTTTGCTCCATGACCAGTCAAATCAAAGATTAGGGAATTATATATAGGACTGTAATATGTTTTTACATTTTTGGCGTCGGTTTTTATGAAAACTGACGCGAAAAGTAAAAAAAAAAAATTTGGCGTCGGTTTTTCTAAAAACCGACGCGAAAAACAAAAAAGTTTTTTTTGGCGTCGGTTTTTATGAAAACCGACGTCAAACCATAAAAAAAATTACCATGTGTTAGAAAATTTCTTAAGCTTCGATTTGACTAGTCGTGGAGCTAGAACAGAGTTACGGATTAAAAGTTATGGCCTTTGAAAGTTGGACTTAATTAACACTTCTTTTAGAGAAGATCAACTTCCAACATCCATAACTTTTAATCCGTAACTCCGTTTTTGCTCCATGACCAGTCAAATCAAATCTTAGGGAATTATCTATAGGACTGTGAATTGTTTTTACAGTTTTTGCGTCGGTTTTTATGAAAACCGACGCGAAAATTAAAAAAAAATATTTTTGGCGTCGGTTTTTCTAAAAACCGACGCGAAAAACAAAAAAGTTTTTTTTGGCGTCAGTTTTTATGAAAACCGACGTCAAAACATAAAAAAAAAATTACCATGTGTTAGAAAATTTCTTAAGCTTCGATTTGACTGGTCGTGGAGCTAGAACAGAGTTACGGATTAAAAGTTATGGCCTTTGAAAGTTGGACTTAATTAACACTTCTTTTAGAGAAGACCAACTTCCAACATCCATAACTTTTAATCCGTAACTCCGTTTTTGCTCCATGACCAGTCAAATCAAATATTAGGGAATTATATATAGGAATGTAAATTGTTTTTACATTTTTGGCGTCTGTTTTTATGAAAACCGACGCGAAAAGTAAAAAAAAATACTTTTGGCGTCGGTTTTTCTAAAAACCGACGCGAAAAACAAAAAAGTTTTTTTTGGCGTCGGTTTTTATGAAAACCAACGTCAAAACATAAAAACAAATTACCATGTGTTAGAAAATTTCTTAAGCTTCGATTTGAATGGTCGTGGAGCTAGAACGGAGTTACGGATTAAAAGTTATGGCCTTTGAAAGTTGGACTTAATTAACACTTCTTTTAGAGAAGATCAACTTCCAACATCCATAACTTTTAATCCGTAACTCCGTTTTTGCTCCATGACCAGTCAAATAAAATCTTAGGTAATTATCTATAGGACTGTAAAATTGTTTTACATTTTTGGCGTCGGTTTTCATAAAAACAGACGTCATAACTTTTTTTTTATTTTTTCACGTCGGTTTTTAAAAAAACCGACGCCAAATCATTTTTTTCATTATTTTTTCGCGTCAGTTTTTTTAAAAACCGACGCCAAAACTAATTTTTTTTAGTTTTTGGCGTCGGTTTTTAAAAAATCGACGCCAAAACTTATCCGCAAAAATATTTTACATCGGTTTATAAGAAACCGACGTCAAATTGACGACGTTAAAAATGATTTTTCTACTAGTGCTCGTTCCAGTCCTGTATTACTGAACCGGTTTAACTTGTCGTTCCAACCATGTCTATCTCATGAGATATAAATATTTACCCAATGAATTGGAGGGAGATATAGTTCCCAACCATCTTATAATGAAATCATTCTTACTTGTGCCACAAAATAAACTTGAAACATTCATCATAACCCAAAGAATAAAATGGGTTTAATAAACATCATCTCATCATCACATAATCCATATAAAACAAATGGATATATCAACATAAGAAAATTGAAACCATGTAAATCATAGGGAGATTATACTTGAAACATACACATATAAAATAATTTCATCTTATATGGAAAAATGGTTTTGATAAAACACTTGAAATGAATTCTTGAGGAAAATATCCTTTCTTCTTCAAAATCAATTTCTTTTCACAAAACGTCATGCAATTTTAAAAGAAATATATTTTTTTTGAAAATATTCATGAAATATTTTTGAGTAATCTTCATGAAAATAAGGCTTTATAAAATCGTAAAAATCCTTTCATTCCGTATACGTTAAAAAAACATTCTTCTCGTACTTTTGTCGGAAAAGTCAAAAAGTACCTTGTAGGGTAAATAAAAGAAAGATTCCTTCCATACCATGGGGTAAAAGTCAGAATGGGTAAAAAGGAATTTAAACATACATGAATACACTTTTATAAAACATAGATATGGATGATAGCAATAACCCCAGTAAATACTTACGAATAAGCAATTTCAGATAAAAATGAGATTTGCAAAATTATCCCTTACCTTAGGTCCGATATGCTTTGTACGTATCCAAACCTCCTGTATAATGATTTAAATAATGTCATTGACTTGTTAAAGAATCATATTCATTGTTATGATATCATATATGGTTCACTTATGACTTTATATTACCCATTATTTTATAAATTAATGTTAAAGTAGCGTTTTGGGTAAAATCATCTTATTTATCGTACGTGTTTGAACTTGTTGTTATTGATGTTATTATTACTTATATCATGATTTACTTACTTACAAAATTTAAATCATGATTTATATATCATATAAATTCATTATATATCCAGAATATACAAGCATTTATAATAGTACATAACATATGGAGGTAAGAAATGAAACGCACCGTTCATGGAGACGGTAAGCCGTACGTACGCATGAACGCTACTTTCATTTCTATTTATTATTTTAATGGAATTAAAACATAAATATACATAGGTATATTATAATTCCAGTATAATATCATATATAATATCATTAACCACATCCTTTATACATCCCACATAAGGTATTAACGAATCACATCACTTTGAGGGGGCGGTAGTCCGCACTTCCTCAAATGAGATTATCGTATTTACCAACTATGGAAACCGTAAAGGCTTGATATAATTAGGAAGTAAATAAGAATAAGGAAATCATAAACATAATATATATTATATATAAATACAGTTCCATCATAATGGCCACCATGAGAGGCGGTAGGAGAAAATCGAACAATCATCATTTCGTGAGGCGTTAGTTTACCATCACAGAAACATTATGTTCTTCATCCATTATATGGAGGTGTGTGTAAGTGTAGTTCGAATCCTTCTCATAAAAACATCCTAGTATATTTAGGATATTTTTGTTGGTACAAAAGAAATGATTAAAAAGAGTTTAGGGGTTGGAGAAGTAGAATAAAAGAAAACAACTTAAGAGAAACTGTTACCTTTAATTTTGGTAACTTCCTTTGGTTTGAACCAAAAGGACTTATTGGAGAATCTTCTGCCTAATGTAAGGCTTCAAGGGGGAGGAGAGGGATGTAGGGATCTTAGTTGGGTAGATTTTGGACGATCCAAAAGGCATGAGAGGTGTGAGGAATTACATAGAAGTGGTCTCCTTTTATAAGGGAGAGGAGGGTCTCTTTAGGAAAGTGTGAAAACATTATTTTATTATAAACTTATCTTCAGTTTCAAGAGATCCAAAACAAATTAATGTCTAAGATAAGATGACTCATATTTGAAATAAAATCATCCAATTGGAATTGGACAGGTTTTGGATGATATTTTAATCATTATAATCTTATTTATTTAAATCATTTATTAATGAGGTAAACACTACATCATTATTGTGTCATAAATAATTTAATTCATTTGATGTCTAAAAATTATGAAAAAAATACCATGATGTAGGGAATCTTTTTAGCTTTCCAAAGAATATTTATAGTTGAAAATATAACTTATATAACCCCTTATAAAAATTAATTACTAAAAGATTTTTGTTAAAGTCAATTTTATCTTTACGTTAAATTAATTAATCCAAATTGTCATTTTCACTACCAAGTGGGTCATTGGGGTCCCAAAATCGGCCCAAGGATGCCCATGGTCGGCCACTACTCGTCCAATAAGGTTAGGACAAGTGTCAAGGTAATTTTGAATTATTATAATATTCTTTTAACCTTGAATTACCCTATTTACCTTTAACCGCAGTAAATAAAAATTATCGTAGTTACTATTCATAATGCCCAAAAATAAAAAGTAGCTTATTAACATAATTTGGACCCACTGATTCCAAATATGGAATCCATTTTTTCAAATTCAATACACAAAAAGTTGCAGAAATTAAATTAAAATTAATCTCGTTGTCGAAAGAAAACGGGTTTTTGTTTAAAACATTGCAAAAGATTGAATTGATTTAACCTACGAATTCAAGGTAAAATCAATGTTAATGACATACATTATATTAAATGGTAAAAATATATTCTATTTATACTTTAAAATCATTCAATATTATAATTTAACCACATAAATTATTATGATGAAAAAAGTTGTTTTTAATTAAAATATAGCGTGTTTTTACTATTCATTAAAATATGAATGTTATCAGAAAAATATCAAAACTTTATCCAATGTAAATTTTTATATCACGATTCAAATGAAGAAGTTTATTTTGTAAAATTTAACTTATAAACTTCTCAGAAATTATATTTAAAATGGGTGCGCCATCAAAAGGCGGCAAAACTGCATTTTTTGAAAAATACTTATTTTACCCGAAAAAATTTATTTTATTCTCATACCATGTTCTAGAAAATGTTTAAGATGAATAATAATGTTATAAAATTCAAAATGTCGTTAATACTATTCATAATGGCTAGTTTATAATAATATTATAACCATATATCGTTGTTTAGTGAAACCCGGTATTACGTACAACACACGCTATCGAAGAAGGTCGCGATTGCGTGTAATGCAAGCCAAGTCAGGGTTGCGTATAGTGCAAGACTCCTTTGTTGTTGCATATAACAAAATAAAACCATATTTCATTTATAAATATAATATATATATATATACACACTCAATGTTGCGTAGAATAACTAATATCAAACATACTTGAAATTGTGTGTAACACGATCCAAGATTAATGTTGTGTATACTGCAAGCTAATACGGTGTTGCGTATAGCGCAAGATAATCTTGATGTATCGTACAACAGAAGATATGGATGAAATTAAAAAGAATGTATCTTATAAAATCTCGGCTTGTTACAATCTCATTCCGATAATTGTAATGAATAAAGTAAATTTTATATTCGTAATACTTAAGAAATTATTCTACATATGGTAAATGGTATTGTTTTCTACAAAAGCATACTAAAACACTTTAGACGTAAAAATTTAATAAAACATATTTTTAAGAAAGAGTTTGTGATTTCCAAAACAAAAGGAATGAAAAAGCAAGAAGTATAACTTCTGACTCAATAGATTGCATGATGTGTTTGGGTGGTTGCTAAATCAATTCAAAACATCCCAAGAAATCAAACCAAGCTCAACACATCAATATGTGCCATCAGTTCCCTTTTGACACTGTTTATGATGGTTGGGAGAAGAAGCAATGTTTTCTAGCTTGAAGTCGATTTAAGTCAATTTTATTATTTCTAAATCCATGTTTTTATTTTGTTTCTTTTCCTATTATCAACATTTTATACTAAAATGCCAAAGTATAAATCTAAACCTTGAACTTTTAATTCATTTTCAAACTACTCCATCAATCATCATTTATCAAATTTCAATTTATGAATAAAATTCAAATCATTCATTCACAGAATTACTCAATCACTTCCATCTCAATTAATCAATAAAATAAACTTATGTTTCATTATATATCCACCCATAGCATATTATATTTTTCTTCAATATCATTGTAAGTTTTTCTCAAGACAAAAAATAATATTTTCATAAAAACATCTCTCGCTAAGAAAAGAGTTTAAACAAAATGTTGGGATTTTATGATTTAAAATTTAAATATTGAAAGAGAAAATTATTAATGGCGAGATTTATCTCAATATTAATGGAGGATTTTCTCCCAACATTAATGGAGAGTTACTCTCAATATTAATGGATTGACAATGAATATTGACAGCATTAATTAGCGATATGAACTGGGTTTCTATATAAGAGGATGTGGTCGCATGTTTTGAAGGCGTGTCGGCAAAGATATAGCCGCTAAGAGAGAATGATGAAGTGGGTGCTGCCATTGTGGTTGCCTAAGTGTCAAAGATGGTGAACAACATGATGATAAAGATAAAAGAAGCATAGGCGTTGACGACGTTGATGATGGTGTGTCAATGACGATGAATGAAAGCGTGTGCATGGAGATGATGATCATGTCATGTATCGAAAGTCTTCTTGGTTGCGGAGATCAAGTGGTGTGTCCCAATTGGGATGATCGACGGTACATCAAAATGGTATGTTCAAGGGTGTGAGTGCGTTGTAACAATGTCTCTGGGTGCGGTGTGAAAATCCTTCAGGTGAGTATGTTAAAAATGTTTTCAGGTGTGGTGTAAAATTCATTTGGGTGATAAAAGGCCATCAGGTGATAAAAGGTCTTTGGGTGAAACTTTTGGTGTGTGTTGTGCAACTTCTTCCGTTACAACGTCGGGCTCCGCCCCAACAGCGGTATCAAAGGGAGGTTCAAGTGCTTGGTTGCAGAACACGGTGGCAGACATCTGATGGAGCAGGTTTTTCAAGGACTCGAAGGATGTTACCAAAAGATAGCAATGGTACCAGAGATGTTTCTGGGATATCGAACGTCTGATTGATCAGCTGGAGTCATGAGGTGTGTTCCGTTGTTCGTAACAGCCAGAGCTTGGAAAGATGGGTGACGTTCTTTGAGTTAGATGGTCTATCAGGCGTTCGGAAGAATGCCATCAAAAAATGACGGTGATATCAACGGTATTGTTGGAATATCGAAAGTTTTCTTGGCCGCAGGTGTCATGCAGGGTGTTTCGTTCATTGGATGACATTTGGATCTTGGTGGAGCTGACGATTACACTGACCCAAATGGTGGAGATGAATGTGGAGTATTTGAATTTTAAATCAAGATGATGATTGTTGGAATTTTATGATTTTAAATTTAAATATTGAGGAGAGAAAAAATTATTAATGGAGAGATTTATCTAAATATTAATGAAGGATTTTCTCCCAATATTAATGGAGAGTTATTCTCAATATTAATGGATTGATAATGAATGTTGACCGCATAAATTAGAGATATGGACTGAGTGTCTATATAAGAGGATGTGTGTTCGTAAAGATGTAGCCGCCAAGAGAGAACGAGGAAGGGGGCGCCGTCATTGCAGTTGCCTAAGTGTTGATGATGACGAACAACGAGATGATGAAGAAAAATGAAGCAGGGGCAATGACGACATCGATGATGGCGTGTCAACGACGGTGAATGAAAGTGTGTGCGCGGAGATGATGACAGTGTCATGTATCAAAAGTCTTATTGGTTGTAGAGATCAAGCGGCGTGTCCTGGTTGTGATGATTGGTGGTGCATCAAAATGATATGTTCATGGGTGAAGGTGCGTTGTAAAAATACCTTTGGGTGTGGTGTGAAGATCCTTCGAGTAAGTATGTTAAAATTGCCTTCAGGTGTGTAAAATTTCTTCGAATGATAAAAGACCTGAGTGATAAAAGACATTCAGGTGAAACTTTTGGTGTGTGTTGTGCGACTTCTTCCGTTGCAACGTCGGGCTCTGCCCCAACACAAAAGTCATGTATTATTTCCATAAGACCCTCCTCGTACTTGAAATGAAACAATGTCCCCAATGTTTTCATACAATTCAGTGAAATCAAATATATATTCGATGAAATCAAAAGGCAAAGGTAAAAATCAAATTATTCAAGTAACATCACATGTAAAATAAATGACCTTTACAGTAATGACATAAATCACAGAGTTTTATAAAGTAGTTCCATGTGATTAAAAATTTGATATTTATTACTTCAATTTATACAATAAATTCAAAACAAAAATACAAACACAGTGAATGTAAACTGGCATCACAAATCTCAAAAATTAAATTTGAAACCAAAATAAGATCCGGAGAACAAGCTTTATCAGATATGATTTTTTAGGTCAAGTTACCGGAGACGATCATTCTCATAAACGCGGATCCCTCTCTCCCTCCCCTTCAAGCCCGGACCTTACGGCGCGGCGTTCCGCTCTCGCCGGAGCAGACTGTCCCGCCGCCTCTATGCATCTCGCATATCCGGTTTCCCTCCCGCCGCATCCCAGGCCTTCCTCACGTCTCGATTCTCGCATCTCTGGTCCGGACTCCGCACTCGCATCTCGCATCTCGCATCACCAACCCTCACCGCGAGGCAGCCTGTCCGGATCCGACTCCCGTTTCAAGTCTCTTCTTCACGCCGCGCATTTCTATGCCGCGGGATCTCACATCCCCGGTCCGGACTTTCGTCACCTCCGGCCAATGAAGTCATTTGTATTAGAGAATGCCTAAAGTGAAGACAAATCGTGTAAAATATCCCGAGGATTGGGAACTAATCGAGCCTACACTTCGCAAGCTTCAAGCTAAGATGCGAGAAGCTGAGAATGACGAGCATGATGGCAAGAGAAAATGCGAGGCACTGTGGCCTATCTTTAAAATAGCGCATCAGGAGAGTCGGTATATATTCGACCTGTTCCACGGGAGGAAGGAAATTTCAAAGGAGCTGTATGAGTTTTGCTTGGATCAAGGGTACGCAGACCGTAATCTAATCGCAAAGTGGAGGAAGGCGGGGTACGAGCGGCTGTGCTGCCTTCGGTGCATGCAGCCGCGAGACCACAACTTTGCGACAACGTGTGTGTGCCGTGTCCCCAAGCACCTCCGGGAGGAGAAGGTCATCGATTGCGTACACTGCGGCTGCCGGGGCTGTGCCAGTGGCGACTGACTCAACTCACCCAATGCTCATCACTCGCGCCCCAAGTCAATGCCTGCTCCTCTGCTTTTGCCCACTGGTGCGTTGTATGCTGTTTTCTTTTTCTTAAAGGGGCAATGACAATTATTTAAATTTAACGATTATATAATGAGAATGATCTGCGAGGAACAAGAAAAATCAAAAAATAGAATTTGGATGGATAGAGATTGGTGAACGAGGAACAAGAGCCATAACTGGCTAGGTAAATAATGAGAATGATCTGCGACATGTTTTTGTTAATTATTTCATGGAAATAGTCAGGTTGGTGGATTTTGGTTTTAGAAAAATTACCATGACACAGTTTTTTACTCTAAATTGTTGTTTTTGTTTGTTAGGAAAAATAAAAACATGGCAATTCCTTGGGTATTATCTGAGCCATGGTTTTTCTGTGACTTTTGAAAAATCACTGGTTACCATGGATTGGGTAAATACAGTCGATGTTGGGTTGTGGTTTGGATATGCTAATGAGAAACAGGGAGTTGAGGTTCATACGGTGTGATTTTGTACTATGGTTTGGTTTGAAATTTAAGTGCTCCTGTTTTCTGAAATGGATAGGTAAAATAAATAACGTAACGACATAGTTGGTTGAACTCTAGAAAGAAAGGGGATTAAGGGTAAATCATGCTGTAGTAAGCATCGTCGTAATGGATGAATTATGACAAAATCCCTGGTGTCCAAGGTGGTGTCCAAGGTTTGGAATGATCACAACATGGCTATCCTAGTTTGGGATGTCTTTGTTTGGGTTAGACCATCTCCAACCCATCACTAAAATGGAGTAACTCTATTTTAGAGTAAAAATCAGCTCCAACCCACCGTTATCTTCGGCGCTAAAATGAAGATATGCTACATTGCAGCGCCATATTTGGTGCTTCATTGTAGGTGCGCGATCCCTCCTTTTTTTTTTAATTTCTGCACATTTTATCATCAAAATAAATGGTTTATATTTATTTTAATATATAAAAATCAGGAATATCCTAGGAATATTCTTTTTAGAGTTGAAAATGAAGTAAATGGGTTGGATTTTGATACTTCATTTTAGAGTATCTTTACTCCGAAATGAAGTAATGGGTTGGAGTTGATCTTAGTGCTTAAAAGTGGTAAAGGAAAAGGATAGTGTTGGTTATTTGTGGTTTCAAGGTTGAGGTAATGGGAAAAATAAGGTATGGAAAATGGGGGTGGTCCATATCATGGTTAAATTTGTAATATGTGTCTTCCTTGTTAAAAATGCAGATTATAGGGAAATGACATGGTTTTATCTCACTATTTTGCTCTGCTAGGTAAAACAGGTAAAAGGATGTGGTTTTGGGCTCTTTTTGGCGTAATATTTTTTCCATTGCAAAACCACACTTTTAGTTAATGTCCACCATGCCAAGGTTAAATTGAGATCAATATCTTTTTTTCCTTTTTAAACAATTCTAAATTATTTTTCTTCTTAGGCTTCTCCACTATTTTTTTATTTCAATATTGTGGGTTTGGAGAGGTTTTGGGTTTCCCAGGCCTTTTCCTATGGAGGTTTTAAAAAAACGTCCCATTCTAAGTTGTAAATTTCCTATAATAATCCTTAAATAAATTATTTTTTTTGGTTTTAAAGAACATATCTTGGTTCTCACCTAATTAACATTTCTTTCTAGTCTAAATCTAAACATATCATTAAGACTTAAGTTGAACATTACTGAGATAACACCCTGGTCATGTGATTTATCCAAGTAGAGATTGAATGATTATCCATTTCCATTGAATGAAAGTTCGCGATCCCTTATATTTCTCTCTCTTTAGGAGGGAATACATTGATCACCGTGAAATTCTGTAACATATGTAACCTTAATTTACGTGGAAACAATTTCAAATATGAATTAATTAAATTTATCTTGTCACTGGGTGTCAACAACTTGTGATAAGAACTATAGCATGTTTGAGAATGTTTTTGAGTTGAATTCAGGTTTGTTGAAGTTGTTTGGAGATGAATTGAGAAGGCTACATGTGAGTTATGGGAGTTCCGAGTTCATATGTAAGAATAACCCAAAGCATACACAAGGTCTCACAGAAGCAGAAATTGGCAATTTATTGAGTCATTTATGAATAACTTGCTCATATGTTAGAATAACTCTAGATTTCCAATGGATATGTAATATCTCACAAAGGATGTGTTAGAGCAACTCCGAGCACATGTTGATATGTAAGATCAACTCTAAAGTTTTATAGCCTACTTAAGTTTATTTTGGATGATATGTAAGAGCATAGTTATTAATGTCGTGTGTCATGGTGCGCCATTGCGCCATGACTAGCGCTAGATAGTGGTGCACCATGCCATGGCTTCACCATGACGCATCTGAGAAGGCGCCCTGTGGTGTGCGCCATGCTGTGCTATGGCGCGCAATGGCGTGGCGCGCTCCACTACGCCATCCTTTGTTTTTTGTATTTTTTTAACATGCCAACTCATACACGACCCCCTTCCTTCTGACGATGTGCAACACTCTCTGTTCCCGTGATCATAGGGATTTAGTCAACATCATACCACATTGAGCACTGTGACCTAGTCGAGCTCCCTCAACTGCTGTGACTCAGCCGACCGCGTCCTAGCCACCGGCTCGTCTAGGGCAGGCGACCCTCACTGGGTCGCGTCTTAGCCACCATCTTGTCCCAGCCACACCTGCTCATCCGACCCCCTTACGTGTTTTTGTTCTTTTGTTTTTTTTTTCATTAACTTCCATCTCATTTTTTTCTTGTTTATTTAATAGAATTTTATTATGATACATATTTATTTTAGTTGTGTAAATATCTGGTTTATATTTATTCTTTTATTATATGTTTGGTTTTTCTGGATTTTTTTTAGGATGGATGTTGTATTGTTATTGATTGTGTGTTTTTTTCTTGAGATTTTTGTTAAGTCAAAAGTTCTCTTTTGACTTTTATATCTTGTTTTGGAAATCACAAATGTCTCTGACCATGCTTATCGTACCAACCATGTTGATCGTACTGACCATGCTGATCGTACTGACCATGCTGATCGTTCTGACCATGCTTATCGTACTGACCATGCTGATCGTACTGACTATGTTTATCGTACCAACCATGCTGATCGTACTGACCATGCTGATCGTACCAACCATGTTTATCCTACTGACTCTGACAATCGTATTGACTCTATTAACCGTACTGAGTTTTATGAATCATACTCACTTTGTATCGTATCAATACATTACAGTAAGTAATGCTTATAGTACTCATACTTTACTTTCATTACTTACTTGTTTTGGTCTTTTATAAAAAACACATGTTTCATATTAATCGTACTCATGTTTATCATCTTCATATATCTTTTGTTTTAACCAAAACGATGTCGTGGAGTTAGTTATAAACTAATCAAAACGATGTCGTGTTTTCTGTTTCAATATGACCGTTATAATGCCAGGTGTCCAAGTCCCTCCGAGTTTTCCGAAGAAATATGACCGTTGGAGGAAATATGGCTGTTGGAACCTGAGGCTTATAAATAGGAGGTCATTTGAAGCCAAGAACACAAGTGTGTGAGACTTTGCTTATATCAAGTCCTAGAGAGAGATACTGTGACTTCTCTCTTGCTTCGTGCGAAAGCCTTGAGATTACAAAACGTGAACAGCTCGTTCTTAGTTTTTGTATTTCTAAAGTGCTTTGTTTTGCTTTGTGCGTCCGATCAGGTGATAACGATCGAGGGCTGCCGGGGATAGGCAGACGATGCTACCGATCATCGTATCAAGTGATTTCAAGTGATTGAAAGACAGAGATGCCGATTACCTGCAAAATTGAGGGCTTGCGGGGATAGCAAGACAGACGTACCGATCATCGTATCGAGAGCTTGCGGAGATAACAAGACAGACGTACCGATCATCGTATCGAGGACTTATCAAGGTGGTGGTAAGACATACCTCTTATCCCAGGTGAAAGGATAACCCTTCTCTTTGGGTCAAAAGAATTGTAACACTTACATTTCCGCTGCTGTTTGTTTTACGAAAGAGAATTGTATTGTTTTCCTTTCTTCATTCAATATTCATTTGTAATTGTATCAATTACATTCATACTGTTACATATTGTATCGATTGATTCTATACGCTTTATGGTAGAATTCTTAACTATTGTATTACTCTGATTATTGTATTCATCTTGAATACAATTGATTTACTTTTCTTATAGTATTACATCATATCATATCTTTATATTCAATACATTTGTGGTTAATTGTATTTGTTGTGAATTGTATTAGTTTAAGTTCTTTTAAACTAATTTCTTGTGTTTAGACACAAAGTTTTTAAACCTACAATTCACCCCCTTCTTGTATTGTTCCATCTAATATACATATACATCTACATATTTGATCCAACAATTTATGGTTTTGAATATTTAATTGTTTGTTTTGTATATTTCAAGAATTGTGATTTATTTATGGTTTTGTTGCATTCATACTTTATCTGTCATTATTAACTTCATTGGACTTTTGATATGTGAAATGTAAATTGACATAAATCTTTTATATTTTTATAGGTTGTCTAACTTATTATTTGTTACTTTTGATGTATATATATATGTTCTTTTGTGCGTCGCAAGTTAATATTTCCACGCGTTGTGTGTCGCGCCGTGGACCCTCGTCGCCGTTGTGCGCCATGCGTTGTAAATAACCATGTGTAAGAGTAACCTATGGTTTCAACTGATGATTAAGATCTTTTAGAAGGTCACATAAGATTAAAATGTTGTTTCTCAAGTTATATGTATGATTATGTCTAATGATTCTACGTTGATCTTTAGAGTTCAAATATTATGATGCATTATGATGAGCAATCATTCATGATATTAATGGGGAAGGTTGCGTTGTGAGTTGGAACATTGCACCACAATTATTTTATGCATGTGAGCATGCTGACGTGTAAATGAAACAATGGATTTTGTGAAAGTTCAAATGAGGAAGATAATGAGAACAAGCCAAGATATTAAGGAGATTTGAATGTGAACATCGTGGAGATGTGTGAAGTTCATTGAATGAGAATTTTAGAGATTCATTATGATGTTTACTGAAGATCATTTCAATTTTTATTGAAACACCTTTGTAAACTGTAGGGATCCAGTATAAAGAATAGCCGAAAGATCTGCTAAACCTTTTGGAGGTTGAAGTGAGCTTGAATTCATTGTAAATATTATGAAGGCTCGGGGAGAAGATGTTTCTATTAATATCGAATCATTATGATGTTTACTGAAGATCATTTCAATTTTTATTTAAACACCTTTGTAAACTGTAGTGAACTGGTATAAAGAACATAAATACTTTATTATTTTAGTGACATCGGTGTCTTAGACTTGAACCGAACACAATGAGGACATAGTCACCGACCATGGGGGGTGAACCATGTAAAAATCCTATGCGCCTTCTGTTCATTTCATTTTTATAGCATGTGGATGATGATGAAAATTTAAGACTTAGTGGATCTGGACATTAACCAATCACAATGGTTGATTCAATAGAAATTATAATACCGTTAATACTGTTTTGACCATCATACTCAATGTTACTTGACAAATCATCTGAGCACATCAAGTGGTATTAGAGCGTTCTAGACTCCCTCTAACAGATCATATTTTGGTTAAAGAATTGATGGTGAATTTTAATTCTATCAACGGTAGGTGCATACCCATTTTTAATGGCATGAATTATCACGAATGAAAGAGTATGATGATTCCCCTATCTCATTTCACCTAGCCTAAAGGTTATTGAAGCTGCCGCTTTTGGTTTTAATCTTGTTGAGACATATGGTCCTATGACACAAGTTGATAAAAGATATTTGAAAGTTGATGGCAAGGCAAATGATGTCATCTTGGTGTCCCTATTTGACCAGGTGCACACTAGGGTTATGGGACTCAAAACTTCTAATGAAATTTGGGATAAACATGAAATTATTTTTGAAGGAAATTTTAATGTAAAGGCAGCCAAGCTGTAGATTTGGAGAGCATGATTTTGAAAATGTGAGGTTAACTGACGATGGAAACTTTTATGGCTATTTTACAAGAGCAAATTATTTTTTTAGCAATTTAGTGGTTTTTGAGACATTCAAATCCATGAAGATGCTTAAAATCAAGGAGAAGAAAGAAGAATTCTCTGATGATTCTGAAGATGTAATAGACATGATAAGGAGTCCAAGAAGACCAAGTCTCTCATTTTAAATAACTTCAGAAAAGAAGAGGCAAATACAAAGGTAAACGTCCCTTAAAATTCTTTAACTGTCATGGAATTGGACATTTTTAGGTTGATTGTTCAAAGCAAAATAATGATACTGATGATGATGATAAAGGGGGTGTTGTCACCTATAAAAAAGGGAACAAAGCCAAAAAGGCTGTTAATGGGAAGAAGATGTTTTAAAGCAATAAGAGAAAGTTTGATGAGTAACAAAGAAGATTAAATCTCTTCATAAAGTAGCGAGTCAAAGGATAATTTAATTGCTGAAAAACATAAAAATTTCATGGCTCATGTTGAGAAACATAAAGAAACCTCAAATAGTGATGATGAAGGTGAAGAGACTTATACCGAATACATGTTAAAAACTGATCTTGAGGCTTTTCTTAAACAAAACACTAATCTCATGAAAGAAATCTGGCTGCTAAGCTAAAGTAGGCTGAAAAAAAAGGATGGTGAAGATGAGTCACTCAAGAAGGAAGCTGATTACATTAAAGAACTCATGCCTCTCAAGGTGAGGATTGCAAAATAAGACAAAATGTTAAATGATTTTATAAAAAAATCTACAACGAAGGGGAGCTAAAAAAGTTCTTACCAAGGTGTGTTGATTCTAAAAAAACTCAAAAGAAGATGAGGGAAGATTATAATGCTATTGAAGTACAAACCGAATCATCTCAAGCTTTTGTGGTTGTTAACCCAAAGATGAAGGTAAAATCTACTCATGTAAATACAAAAAATGTTAAATTTATTTACATTAACATTGTAGATTCTAAAGTCAAAGCAATTCATGTTTGCACCAAGAAAAATCATAAAAAATCTACTCCTATATCAGAGGGAGTTGATGACAATTAGAAAACAAACATTTCTTGAAGACAAAGGAGAAATGAAGTTCAAGATTTACAAGGACAACGACAATATTTTTTTGAACGAAACTCAAATTATCATGAAAAATATGGATTGAAATGTGTAGGATGATACAATTCGTACCTCAAAGAGAGGTGTAGTCTTTCATCTATAGATAAAGGAAAATGAATACAAGTAGGAGGAAACCGATGTGAGACTTGGAAATACACTTAACCTGGAAATACAATTAACCAGGTTTAACATCCCCCCTCAAGCTATATTAAGTATAGCTTGGAAGAAGAATCCCACAAAAAAGAAAGTAAGAAGCCACCAAAAAACAAGATTGCACACATTCCCCCTCAAGCTGGGTCACTGATGCTGTGGATGCCCATCTTGGTGCATAGAGTCCACTCAAGCTCTCAAAAAGCCTTTGGTGAAGATGTCGACAAGCTGATGAGCTTTTGGAATATAGCTAAAACTAATATGTTTTTGCTCGAGGTGATGATGGAGAATGTGACATTCAACCTCGATATGTTTCGTGCGTTCATTGAAGATTGAATTAGAAGCAATCTTCATGGCTTCCTGGTTATCACACCAAATATGAACAGAAGTCTGTGGCGGAAAACCAATTTCATGAAGAAGATGACGAAACCAAAGAATTTCAGTAGTGATCGTGGCCATCACACGGTATTCAGATTCAACACTGGATCTAGAGATTATGGTTTGTTTCTTAATTTTCCATGAGATTAAGTTACCAGCTAGGAAAACGACAAACCCAGAAGTAGGTTTTTGGGTAGCTAAGCAACCAACATAGTCAGCATCACTGAAGACCTCAATATTTAGATGTTCGTGATGTGAATACCGAAGACCACATGCAAATTCTTTCTTAATGTACTTGACAATGCGAAAGACAACATCCCATTGGGATTTCTTCGTATGTTTCATGAATTGGCTAACCTTGCTGACATCGCAGACAATATCCAGATGAGTCATGGTAAGATAATTAAGTTTTCTCACAAGACAGCGATACCTCTATGGGTAAGAATATGAGTCTATGACATCATGTAGAGACCGCTCCCTGGGTTCAAGAGGAGTGTCAACGACAGTCACCTAAAACAAGCCAATATCCTACAAGATATCCATGCATATTTTCCTTGGGAAAGAAAGATGCTGGTCGGAGAATGGGAGACTTCAATGCTAAGAAAATATGTCAAAGGACCTAGGTTTTAGGTTTGAAATTGTTGTTGAAGATAAACCTTGAGATGAACAATGCCATGTGAGTCGCTACCAGTAATAATGATATCATCAACATATACAACCAAATGGATGCAACAAGAGGACGTTTTGCGGTAGAAAATAGTGTGGTCCTTCATACTCCGAGATAGACCAATTGTAGTGATGACAATGCAAAATCTCTTAAACCATGTACGAGGAGAATGCTTGAGCCCATAAAGAGAACGACGAAGCTGACAAACATGAGAACCGGCTCCTAAGGCAAGGAATCTAGAAGGTTGTTGCAGATATGCTTTTTCTTCTTCAAGAAAACCATGTAGAAA
This sequence comes from Viscum album, assembly GCA_963277665.1. Classification (NCBI taxonomy): domain Eukaryota; kingdom Viridiplantae; phylum Streptophyta; class Magnoliopsida; order Santalales; family Viscaceae; genus Viscum; species Viscum album. Next base: position 270,303,588 of record OY728166.1, read on the forward strand.
TTCTTTTTTGACATCAAGTTGATGAGGAAACCAATGATGAGCAGCTGCAAGAGAGATGGATAATCAAACAAATGTCATTTTAGCAACCAGAGAGAATGTATCGAAATAATCAACACTATATGTATAGGCGAAACCTTTTTCCATGAGACAAGCTTTAAGGCGATGAAGAGTGCCATATGTATTTAGACGGACCATATGAATCCATTTGCTGCCAATGACCTGTTTTCCTGTTGGAAGGGGGTCCAGATCCCATGTGTGATTTTCGTCCAAGCCCTATAATTCATTCCACATTGCTTGAAGCCGACCAGTGTGAGATTTAGCCTCAACAACTGTACGAGCCACACACATCACCTCCAGGGCAAAGACGCCTTTGTAGGAAGTTGTGTAGACATGATTATTCTAGAAAGAGCGAATACCTTTTTGTAAAGAAACAGACAAGTCTTTTGTTCCTGGATCAAGAGCGTCTGACGAAGTTGGAGAGATGGTGTTCTCGTTCTGGACGGGGGGGGGGGCACGTTTGATGGTCGATGAGAGTAGACAAAGCCAAAGCAACGATCAGCAGAGTGGGATAACGGAGGTAGGGGTGGGTGGATGATGAGCGGAAGACAATCATCGATAGTGGTATATGAGTGGGAAGAGGGTGGAGAGAAGCGAGTGTTCTCAATAAAAGAGACATTAACAAAGATGTTTTAATGCCGTAAGTCTGGAGAGAAACAACGGTATCCACACTGAGTGCGAGAGTAACCCAAGAAAATGTAACAGAGAGATTTTGGAGAAAATTTAGATAATTAGGGACGAATGTCACGAACATAAAAAAGACACCCAAACACGCGAAGTGGAAGAGGGTGAGGAGGGAGAGAGGAGAACAAAACCTGAATAGGATTCTCCCCCTAATGGATAAAAGAAGGAAGACAATTTATAAGAATAACATCATCCTAAAAACGAAGAGGCACCTGCATGTGAAATAAGAGAGCACGTGTAGTATCCAGAATATGATGATGTTTACGTTCGACCACTCTATTATGCTTAGGTGTATCTAGGCATGATGTTTGATGAAGTACGTCTTAATCCTTAAGAAACCACCAAAGGGAAGAGGATAAATATTCTCGCCCATTGTCCGAGTAGAGACATTTAATTGGTGTGGAGAAATGAGTGTGAATTTCATGGTAAAAAGTTTGGAAAGGAGCAAATACCATAGAACGATCACGAAGTAGATAAGTCCATGTCATGCGAGAGAAGTCATCAATAAATGATACATAATATGGTCACCCTAACTAACTTGGGACCACATATATCAGAATGGACTAAATAAAAAGGTTTAGATGCTCGCGTTACCAAACGAGGAGCACGAGACACACGATGATGTTTCACAAACTTACTTGACTCGCAATGAAAAAAAAGGTGAATACTGAAATGAAGATAAAACTGGTGTAGGGTGAAGGAAGGTGGATGTCCCAAGCGAAAATGTAGATCCAGAGCACAAGCATAAATTATCAACCAGGCAAGGGATGTTGAAGTATCGAACATGCACACCCCATTGTGAAGATAATCTCTACCAAGATTCTGATTCGTCAAACTCTCCTGAAACACATCAGATGGTGTAACAATAGAAACACCATCTAAGTCCTTTGCGAGCTTACTGATAGAGAGGAGATTATAAGGACTTTGAGGAACATGAGCCATAGAAGAAAGGCAGATACAAGGATTCAAGGAGCACGTGCCAAATCCCGCAATAGAGATAGTAGATTCGTCATCAACAGTAATGGCAGTGGTGCTGGTATACAGACGATAAGTAATTAACATACTTGCATCACCAGTGAGATGATCAGAAGCACCAGAATCAAGCATCCAAGAAGGCGAGTGATGAGTGACACAAGTAGTGGGGCCACCAGTTTGAGCAACAGATGCCAAAGATGAATCGGGTAGCAAAGCAACCTGATGAGAGTATATAAGCTTGAGCTCATCCATGGAGAGGTCCAAGTTGTGAGTTATATTAGATGATGGTGGGGAGGCATCGACCAGAGCTGTTTGAACTTGCTGAGGTGGCTGAGACAATCATCCATGAAGAACCCAACACCGATCAATGAGATGACCATACTTTCCGCAGTGCTGACAGAAAGGACGATTACAACCCCCACCATGACCACATCCATGAGTACTTGAAAAATGAACACCATCACGACCCAACAGGGCAGTATGATCTGTAGTGTCAATAGTTGGGGAAAGTACCCGATGATCTTTTCCAAGGTGATGATAGACCAGTGGAATATCAAGAGAGGAGGGACTGACCAACATTTTAGTGATAGTTGTTGCATACTCTGAATCAAGACCATGAAGAAGACTAAAGAGACATAACTGATCTCGCTGGGCCAAAGCATCCTCTGGTGTTTGAGGAAGGGGCCAAAACTCAAGTAACTCATAACAGAGAGCTTTCTAGTCGGTGAAATATGCCAAAAAAGGATGGTGGTGCTAGCGGATAATGGAAAGGTGGTGAAGAGAATCTGATACTCAAGCTAAATTATTAGTTTCAGAATACATGATAGTCAGTCCCAGAGTTCTTTGATAGTGTTAGCCGTCCGAGTCACATCTTTAATGGAGTGTTTCATAGAGTTAACAAGCATTTTTTTTACTGTTGGAAAGCTTCCAAACCTTATACTTCGGATTTGATAGCGGTGGGGAAGGAGCAACCAGGTGTGAGTTGAGATCCATGCCAGTGAGGGACATAAGGTCTGTCTTATGCTAGACAGAGAAGTTAGTTGCATCAAGGTGCTCATTAACAAGGCTGTGCTGAGGAAAGATAGAGGAAGTTGGTGAGGAATCTACCATGGTAGGAAGGATAGAGGTAAGAAGCTACAATATCCAACCAAATCGACAATAAGGGTGTAATAAGAATTTCAGTAGGAATGGCTAGAAACGGAAACACATACCCCATTGGGAAGAGCAGGGCATCTGGTAACTGGGTGAGATAATCACTAAAGCGTGCAGGACTAGCACAGAGGAAGAAGAAGCATGCAACATGAGAATTTCACGATTCCGTAGAGAGGTAGAAAGAGGAGCGCTGCAAAAGGGAGAGGGTGACAACTTCATGCGAGTTGAAGAGAGGATTTCAGTTGGCCTAGAGGTGCTGCGCCGAGGTGATGGGTGCATATGGGGGTGCAGGAAAAAAGAAGTGCTTGTGGATGATGGCTCAGAAGAGAGAGAGCCTTTTAGTGAACAAGCACATGGAGGGATGATATTATCTAGGCGAGCAATGAGGTTGTGTCCAGAAGGGAGAGGCTAGGGCTTGAGTGTGGAGGACGACGATGAGGTGAGGCAAGGCGGGGCTGGGCGAGGCGGGTTGGAGGGGGTGGGCTGTTGGGGGTTATCACGGTTCCTGGAGAACGACGACACAGGGAAGGTCGTCGCGCATGGGGGCTCAAAAGGAGCCCTCGTGCAGGGTGTGGCCAGCGATGGAGTGCTGGAGGCACCGTGAAAGAGGGCCAACAATAGGGCGTAGGAGCTGCCCTGTTGTGTAGGGAGCGGCCGGCGACAGGGCATAACAGAAGAGGGAAACAAAATGGGGTGGGGCGCAACAGATAGGGGAAATATTATGGGATGTATCCCTTTGATACCATGTATGATGGTACGATTCCTACCTCAAAGAGAGGTGAAGTCTTTCATTTATAGATAGAGGAAAATGAATACAAGTTGGAGGAAACTGATGTGGGACTTAGAAATACACTTAACCTGAAAATACAATTAATCAGGTCTAACAAAAGGCTATTTTTGGTGGTGTGTAACATATGGTCATAAACCCTATGTCTTCTTGTACGACATGTCTTTTCCTCAGAGCCAAAGAATTCATGAATTGAGTAGTAGCAACTCTAAGAAAATGGGATGCTAAACTTTGCATAGACATGTATCAAGCAGAACTTCACCAAATATGTACACTCAAAATAGATTTGACTATTTGGAATAAATTTGTGGAAGATGTGACTAAAATGTCACTGGGTTGAAGAATTTATGACTACTCTTCCAAGACAAACACTTTAAGATATTAGATTTGAGAAATTTTAAGAAAAAAGATAGACATAGAAATAACATGTTGAGATGGCTCTTAATGCTCATAAAAGGTGGTTCTTACTTTTCTTAATGACAACTCCTTGAAAATCAAAGGAGTTGGTACAACTGAGATTTAAGTTCAAAAATTGATTTCCATGCGTGTTTTATTTGCCTATGGTCTCAAACACCATATTTTGAGTATTATAAAATCATGTCATGATGGTAATGAAGTTTTTTTCGGTGGAATAATTGTATCATCAATTATATGAACGATAGAAGAGTTATCACTATGGGAAGGAACTATTTCAGATTTACAACACAAGTGATTCATTCTATGTTAGTACGGAAGATGAGAATAAAGTGTGGTATAAAAGACTTGGTCATCATGACCAAAGGTACATGATAAAGTTTTCTATACAAGAATCAGTGAGAGATCTTCCCATAACGAGGAGAGAAGAAACTTTATGTGCGAGACTTGTCAAAAGGAAAAAACAGGGCAAAGAATTCATGAAAGAGTGGAGATACAGTCAACTAGGTCACATGAATTAATTCGTTCTTATTTATGTGGTTCATTGAGACAACATTCAACCAAAGGTGACATCCAATTCATTACATTCAATGATTATTTCTCCAGGATGATAAATGTGTTTTTTTATGAAACACAAATTTGAGGCTAAGAAATTCAAATCTTTCAGAAGAGATGTTAGGGAGCATAGAGTATTTATCAAAAGATTGAGAACTGATAAAGGGTGAGAGTACACTAACAATTCATTTGAAGCATATCTCTCCAAACATAGAATCAAACATGAGTAAAACACACCTTACACACCATAAAAAATAGATTTGTTGAGTGGAAAGCCTTTTTGAAATGGGAAGTACAATATTGGTTGAATTCAAACCCTTGATGTTCTTTTTGAGAGAAGTTGTTACAATAGTTCTACATATCTAGCTAGATACATGATGATGCCTCTATCAAATATGACCGCCTATGGTATGTGGTTCAAAAAGAAGCCATCATTGAATTACTTCAAAGCATTTGGCAGTCCATGGTTGATCAAAATTAGTTGTTCAGATATAAGAAAGTTTGATAAGAAGGATGAAGAAGGAATATTTATTAGATATCTATCCAATTACAGAGGATATAAATGTTGGAACAAGAGACCACACAAGCTGATAGACTGCTATGATATAAAGACCACTGAATGTAAACCAAATTTGAGTGAGGTGAAAGATGTAGATTTTGAAAATTTTGATGGTGACAACATGCATAATTTATAAAAGGCAAGTGAAGAGGAAGATGTAAATGAATTAAACCATGTTGATGTTGATTCAAATCAAACCAATGATGATGTGGGTGTGGCTAAAACAAAAGTACCACATGCTACAAAAAAATGTTTGAAAGCGCGGCCGATTTTCGCCTATCGACCGTTCAAAGTTCCGATGCTCTGCTAATGTGTATAGAAACACTCGGGTCGAATCCTCAACAATGATATTTTTTAATAGTCTATTGTTTTTAGTTGATTATATTTTGATTGGGGGGTTTGTTTGTAGAGCTTAAATGAAGTGATTACCGATTGATGTTTGATTTAACAATTTGTTAAAGATTGGGGTGAGTTCTTTTTTACGGAGTTAAGCTTGTGATATCCTTAAACCTTGCTTTATATTGTATTAAATTAATACCCACTTCACAAGATGACATTGATCGGAATTCCCAAGTGTTAAGGATCTAATCCAAGACTTTACTTAAATAGGATTCTAATCTCAATCAGTACTTGATTGTGGTAGTATATTTATGGTTCCAATAATCCATGGAATCCATACATTAAAAAAAATATGTTATTAATCCATGACATGTTAAGTCCAACATATACAATGTTAAATTAAAGAATATTCATCGAGAAAAAGCTCTCAATCGCTTAACATCTCTAAATAATGACTCACCCCAATGAGAGATTTACTCATCCATTAAGATGATTAGTAATCTGGTTTATTATATTTGTGATGATGAATTATAAAAATAAGGAAAATAAAGAGATAAGAAAAGAGTAGTGCATTGAACACACACACGATCGTTGAAGAGAGTTAAAAAAATATTCAATTGAATGAGGAAGCAAAAGAAGGGAAGAGGTTTCAACTGTATTTAAACTATTTGAAGAACATAAATATTAAACCATAGAAGGTGGGTGAGAATAAGAGATATTGAAGAAAAAACTTGCATTAAAATAGAATTACAAAGACAAACAATTACAAGATTACAACAATGAAGAACACAAAAGTAAATAAAAACAAAGAGAGGAGGAAAAGTCTCTCAAGTGAAAACTTGAGTATGGAAGGTCATACCAAGCCTTTGGAAAGGCTTTGGTCGTGCCATTATATGCTCCTCTCTTCTGAAATTCCAACCACATGCAAGGAGAAGAGGGGGTTGTATTTATAGCCCAAGGAGGTGGACAGTTTGCCTTCCAAATCTGCCCCTCCACTTTCATCGCCAATTTGGCCATCCAGATAGCTGAATCTCGAGATATCTTCTTCTTCAAAGTTGTATATAATAATGTTTTCTTACTACTCTCAACATTTGGAGGCATTTGGACTTATGGAGCCAAATTTATGGCTGTTTTATTAAACAATGTTAATATGTCCATTTCAATCCATACTTTTTCGATGGCCGAAATGTGAATGGGTTTTTGAATAGGAAGATGCCTTCAAATCTGAATTCTTTTTTCAACAAAGTCTGACGCCTATATCTCCTATTTCACACTGCAAAATCTCAGCTCGAATTGATGTGTAGATAAGGAGAAGAGTCAATTTTAGTGTGTTGATTTCATTTCCCGGACAGAATGGTGGGATGGACTTAATAGAATCATTTGGGCCCCTTTTCATTGGATTTGGGCCTTGAAATTTTTATCCATGACTCCTTGCATTGTTCCCCGAACTTTGGAGGAGAATAAAGGAATTTGGACTTCTGGATTGAGCCCAGTAAGTCAATCTTCATAGCTGGTCCAGTTTCTTCACAAATTCTTTGGGCCTTATTGTGTGATCCATATGTCCCTTCAAATGGAAGAATTGACCACTGATTTATTCTAATGAAATGTTGTAATTTGAGTAAGGAGCCCTAAAAAAGAAGAACCATGCAATTTGGATACGTAGGGTGAGAGTTATAAATAAAATAGTAAACTTCCATCGATTGGATTAATTCAAATAATGCTCAAAAATTACATTTTATATTTAAACATTAATATTTCACACAAATTATGAACATTTCATATAAAATCAGTAAAGTGAGTATATAAAAATTATGAAAATATTAATAACATCAGTGTTGAACTTGGAAATATCATTGGAAATCATGGATCACTAGTGTAGAATAAAAGAAGACTGAGATTAAATCATCAAACAACACTAGTTTCAAAAGATGAGCCACATTCAGTTGATGAAGCTATTGAAAATAAAGAATGGATAAATGATATGTATGAGGTGTTAGATCAGATTGAGAAGATTATTACATGAGATCTTTTTCCAAGACCCGACTAAAAGAATATCATCTGAACCAAGTGGGGTTTCAAAAAAATATCAACGAGAAAGGTCAACTTTTATGAAACATGGCTAGATTGGCACACGAAGGATTTTCTCAAGTTGAATGAGTTGATTTTGAAGAAGCATTTGCAGTTATTACAAGATGTGAGGCCATCATAATGTTGTTTGTTGTTTCTATAGACAAGCAATACAATGATTATCCAATTGATTTGAAATCAATATTCATGAATGAAGATCTTGAGGAAAAAGTTTTTATTATGCAACTTAAAGGATTTATCCTTGAAAGTGACGAGACAAAGGTTTGTAGGTTAAGGAAGACTCTTTGTGGGTTAAAACAACCCCCCACAACCTGATATTCAAAGCTGTAAAACTGTTTGAAAGAAATGAACTTCATCAATGGAATGGTTAACAACGACATATATGTGAAGGAGATGAGAAAAAGTACTCTCATTGTTATTGTATATATTGATGATATAATTTTTGTAGGTGACTTGTGAGGAGTTTAAAAGGAAAATGAAAATTAATTTTGAGATATCTATTATAGGTGAGATGGGATTATTTCTTTGATTATAGGTCGTGAAAATTATGTTTTTTATTTTTATATCCCATGAAAAATATGCCATGCAATTATTAAAGAAATTTGTCATGGAAGGCTCCAAACCAGTGTTGACACATATAACCGATGGAGAAAAGTGTTGGTTGGAGTAGGGTAAAATGAAAAGAGGTGAGGTGAATTGCCTTTAAAGAAATAAAGTGATAAACACAAATGATAATTTTAAATTAAAGTGATTTTGAAAAGATAAACAAAGTAAAGCGATGAAATCGATTAAGCGATAATTGATGAATCTAATATGCATTAAATAGTTAATATCAAATTATTTTAAGCGTTAAAACAATCAAATCAAATTTATGCAATTATGCATCATGATATTGAATGATGTAATGTGAAAATATAAAAGAGAATACAAACATGATTTGATTAGGAGTTTGAAAATAGATTTAGAAGAGCCCCCATGTCTCCACCCCTCAAATAGAGATATATATCTTATTAAGATGGTCCCTTGGTTTTAACGGAAACCCAAGAACCAAATTTCCCTTAGTTTTAACAGAGACACATGAACCAGCTTTCCTTGGTTTTAACGGAAACCCAAGAACCAAAGGTAGGAGGGTTAAGAAGAGATGATTTTCTTAGCGCAAGCCCGTTACAATTTCGGTCTTCTATCTCTCAATAAGGATGAATAAAAATAGAGATTGAGAGATAGAGACAAGGGTGAGATCCTTTAAGATTTGGAAATGGAAGGTTGGATCATTGAGTGGAGGGTTTAGAGAAATCTAGAGGTTTGGCATCTTGATTCAAGTAGAGAGTTGTTGCGCAAGCCAATTGTCAAAGGGATGAAGATCCAAGCTTCATTGATCCTCCATTTATAGCCTTCAAGACTGCTAGGAACATTATGCAAGTATTTGGGTTGAGATATGACATTAAAGAGACGAGTGAGAGCTTTATTGACCACCATAAATGCTTCCTCAGAGGGTCTACCTCGACGCCACCAGATACCTAGTAGCCTCTATCGGACAGCCAGTGGGCTGCCTGAAATTTTTTGCATACTGTCTGCTCCCACCGATTGGGTGGTGGGTCTCTGTTACATCAGGAGCTACTGCTATATGTCACTGGAGAGCTGGTGCTATATTCACATGCACACCTTCAAGAGGTGCATCCCAAGCCTCATTTTTCTAACAATATTCCTAGGCTTCAACACATACTTTAAGACTTCATAAAGGTATTCAAGAATGCTTCAAAGTTTTCGACATGATCATTCAAATTTAACAAAAAAACACCACTTGGTCCATTACATGACATAACTAAAAACCACTTCAATGAAACTATTAGATATAAAAAAAGTGTTGCAATCATCAAAACACCATGAGAGAGAGATGGGTACAATAATATCTTCTTTTTTTGATGATCAAAAGCATTTAATTAAAAAAATATATTAAATATAAATCAAGAGATAAAGATATTTCAATAAGAGATCAAGGAATACAACATGCTTAATAAGATAAATGATATTCAACATGCTCAAGAGATAAGACAACTTCTCCCAAAAACCACGAAACATCTTCCCTTTGAAAAAAACATTTCACCCCTTTTGACCCAATAAAATAATTTTTAAAAACATCTCACATTATGAAAATTGAAAAACCTAAAAACTTCTCCGAAAAAAGAACAAAAAACTTCTCCCCCTTTATGATTATTAAAATGGAAAACAAGGAGGGGAAAAGAAGATATGATTTTCTTGAAGAAAAGGGCCATGTAAGAGATCAACATTTAAAAACTTTCTTTTAACAAAAGATTCACAAGATAGTTCAATGTTAGCAAAACATAAAACATTATGAACATGCTTAGATAAGGGAATAAAGGAGAATAATTTTTTTAAAAGATAAGATAAAGAAATTTTGAAAAAGATAAGATTTTTTTTGAAAAAGATAAGGGAAAAAACATATACATGAGAAAGAGAGGAGATATCTTGAAATTAAGTTCAAGAGGAAAAATAAAATATAAAAGAATCAAAAAACCTTTTCCCATGTAGATCAAGGTCGATGTCCAAAAAATTATCCAGAAATGAAAGAGTTAGGCCCCCCCTCAATTGGAGCATTAAAAAAATCACTCAATATTGAAATAGATAGATCAATTACTAGGGTTGATAGGTCACTTTTATTGATAATCCACCATAAAATATGTCAATTGTAATGAACCGTGTTTTGAACCGGGTTAAAAAGCGAAGGAAATTGAACTTTTTCAATTACTAAACTGGACGTTTTTAGAACCGGGCTTCAGAATGAGATTCTGAAGGTTTGAACCCTTCCTTTTAATGTTTTTGGACATGGGCGAATGCCCGTTAAGTTTTCCAAGTGGCCCGAGGGGTTTCGAAAGCGTCAGACCCCGGTTCTTTAAAGGGCTGTAGAGGGTGCACGGTTGGCGCACGAGCTGACCAAGCCGTGCGGCCTAAACCGTGCGGCCCAAGTCAGGTGGGAAGTGGATTGCGCACGGGCTATGCACGGTTTCCCAAACCGTGTGCCTAGCCCGTGTAGCGGGTGTCTTGGAGGCAGGAGACCCCGTACGGTTTGCGAACGGTTTGGCAAACCATGCGGTTCGGGTGTGTTAGGTATTTTAATTAAATTAAAAATAAAAAGGAATTAATATTAAAACCTAACTAAACACACCTCACCCTCTCCCCTCTCACTCGACGAACAACCCAAGGGGGCTCTCCCTGCCGCGCGCTCGACCCCCACCTCGTCCTCCCTTCGAACGGCGTTTCCTCCGCCGTTTCCGTTTGTTTCTCCTTCCAAATCATCATGGTAGGTCACTCCCCTCCTTCCCTCTCCTTCCTTGGCCGATTTTCGGCCTCCCCTTTGCCCTAATCTATTTCGGCCGAACCCCCATGTTTAGGGGTTTTGTTTAATTCGTTTCGTTCTTGTTTCTTCTTTTTTAAAGGGGTGCGAAAGGTCCCTCGGGACCTCGTTGGTGTGCGTATGATGTCCGCCGCCGAAGGCGAGGCGGATTGCAGTTGTTTCGGTCCGCCAGGTTTTTTCCGAGGTAAGGGTTTTGCCCGTTTAATGTTTTGTGCATCCTCTAAATTGATGTCTTAGGTTGCTAAAGAGTTCCTATTATGTTTTTCCTTCTGCGTTAGGCTTTTGGAATGGTTTCGGATTTCCAGAGCTTAGGCATCTCTTAGTTAGAAAACGCCAAGAGTCGGAGTGGACAGATGGATCCACCTTGAGGTAGGGTCCCTCTCCTTTCCTTTAATTTAAAGTGAAGTATCAATGAGTTGATTCCTACACTGCCTTAGTATTTTAATTTTGCAAGTTGTTTGTGATTGAATGCTTCTATGCAAAGTGTGTGAATTGCAAGAATGAGATAAAATGGTTGCTTGGTCACTAAACCAACGATTTAATAATAAAACCCCTCAATCAGAGGTGCGCTGTCTTCAAGATAAAAAGTAGCGATAGACTTTTTATGCTTGCCTGCTGGATTGTTGTGGGGCCTCTTGAATGCATTGTATGTGAACTTTCTTGTTGAGACAAAGGGAATGAAATGAATGTGATACTTGTGTTTGGGTCAATTTTTCATGTTTAGGCAAATTGAGTATAATGATGACCATAGTGGGATGACTTAAGACTTTATGGAATGTTTCCTTTAGAAGGTATCAAAGGATTAAAGAATGATAAACACATCCTTTCAGATGAAATGGTTAGACTAGAAGTGAATGGGACTTACCTAGGAGGGGTAGTCCATAGCACCTATTTATGCTTTGTAAATCCCTACATGTCTTGAAATGATATAAATGCGGTGTTTATGTTAATGTCTTGTTTTGGATACTTAAGAGGAGTTGACTTAAGTATTTTTGTATGAACGTGATTGTAACCCTTTACGTGGATGTGGGATATATGATTGATGTGTATGTTGTACGATTCTTTGAATGCTTATGAGGTAATGCCATGAGTAGTATACTATATACATGTTTGTATTGTGAGTGTGCACATGCTGATGCCACATAAAGAATGACAATAAAGGTGAGCATATGCTGAGGCCACCTAGTGAAAGAGATATGTGTTTGGATGGGAGGCATTTATACCCCATGCCAGTGTGACAATACATGTCTGGAAGGGAGGCATTCTTACCCCTTGCCAGTTGACTTACAGGGACGAGAGACATTCTTACCTCGTGCCCGCTACACTCTATACGTGTTTGGATGGGAAGCAGTTATACCCCATGCCAGTGTTATGAATGTGACGGATGAGAGGCATTTATACCTCATGCTGATTTGAATGAACGTGATGGAAGGGAGGCATTCTTACCCCTTGCCAGTATCTTCTAGGAACGAGAGGCATTCTTACCTCGTTGCCATTATATACTAGGGACGAGAGGCATTCTTACCTCATGCCAGCTATTTTCAGTTGATGGGTGGGAGGCATGCTTACCCCACACCATCTTTTATAAATATTTACATATGTAACTGTAGTGGTATGATCAGATTGATATCCCGACAACGAGCCAAAGCTGGTATAGCCGTCGGGTTTCCTTTGGGAACCTGGACGGGTGTTGTTATTCTATGTTGTTCTGCTTGCTTTTTTTTGCTATACCTGCTTACTATTAAATTAAATACACACTGTCTGGATTGGGTTAGACACCGGTGGTGCCGACCTACTGAGATTTATATCTCACACCCTACTCGGGCCGCCATTGCACTGGGGTACCCGAGTAGACCTTTCTTGTTTGCAAGATCTAGGTTGATTGCTGTGTTGCTTGTACCTGGGGATAAGAGAAAAAGACCGAGCGGGAGCTCAGGATGCTCAGGAGATCGCCCGTCGGTCTTTGCTGTCTTTTCTTTCTTCTTTTGTATCGTATTGAAAGCATGCTGTACTCTTTACTGCTTTCCATATCTGTATCATCATCCCTGTATTGTGACAAGTGGCGTTTTCCACCTTTTATATAAATGATCACTATTTGTCTTCCGTTGCTGTTGTTCAGTGTTTATCTATTACTGCTTCCGCTACTTTTGTGTTTCACTCTGATAATACTGCTGTGCAACTCTGATAAGAGGGTATAGTCTCCCCACTATCACCTCCCGAGACCCTCGCTGCTAGTCAGCTGCCTCTGGTGTACGAGGAGACGCGCTTGAGGCCATGTGACCCACCGGTCCAGCCACCGGTTCGATGGTGAGCTGGGCCGGGACGTTACAAAGTGGTATCAGAGGAGTTTTCTCTTCTGATTTGTTTTACTGTTTGACGACATTAGACAGGGATAAGAAGAAACTGGAATTTGGTAATAAGCTGTGTCTGGGATTGGCCACCCCATGCATAGGGAAAATCCAAGTTTCCTTGAATGTAATTGTTGTTTAAATGATTTTGATCATTACAGTTGATTTTATTTCACTGTTGGGTGACGCACATGTTTTCTGTTGATACTGTTGATGCAATTTTGGGTTCTATTTCTATTGCAACCCGATGATACGAGGCTATGCCATCCCATGCATCATGTAGGCACATTGTTAGAAATCACATGCTATGCCATCTAGGATGCATTAGAAATGCCTGCTGTTGTGATAGGTACTGTGGTAGTTATTCTATGCTTCTGTAATATAGCATGTTCTGTGTTACTGCTTACAATAACATGCTATTTTTGATCAAGATGAAATTGGTTTCTTTTGCTAAATTAAGTGATTGCGATTATGATAGGAGCCGATTTTCATTTATAAGGTGTATGGGCGCCTTATGGCTGGGAAAGGGTAGCCTGTGTAATTGAATCACCATAAAAAGAGCTGCAAAAGTTTAAATTGTAAAATGAATTGAAATTGGTTTTAAATGAAGGGAGCCAAATGCCAAATTGTAAAGTGTATGGGCACTTTACGGGTTGGTAGGTGGCCACCCGTGTGAATAGATAATTGTTTTGAGCATGTTAAATTCTGGAATGTATTTTGTTTTGTCGGTTGGGAGCCAATTTTCAACCCATGGAGTGTATGGGTGCTTCATGAGTTGGGAACTGGAAACCCATAATGAATGTGATGGCAACATGCTTTGTGAAATGATTATTTGTGTAAAAGATGTTTGGATTTGATCTGTTGTGAGTTGGCTTGTTGGGACCCTTGTAGGTTTCCTGAATTGTTTAAAAGAAATTTATTATGAGAAATTGCTGGAATAAGACGGGATGTCTGATAAAATTTTAATGGTTAAAAGGGAGTTTGTTGAAACTTGTCTGTTTTTCTTTGAGCTGTTTGATAAAATGATCAAGTGCCTAGTGAATTTTTGTTTGGAAAAGGGTACTTGATGTGTTTAATTTAATCTTTTAAAGTGATTAAATGATAAATGTGAATAAATATAAAGGTCTTGGAAAAAGGAACCTATAGTGGTGTCCTCTGTTGAGACCCCGTGTGTGGGTAGGTTAAGTCTTTCTTGTGAGTTCCTTGGAACGAAACCTTACGCGTTTTCCGTAGGCTGTTTTCTTTTATCAATGACGTTAAATGTTAGGATTTGAGCCTGATGACTTTTGTTGGGCGCGACCAAGTGCTTGGGTCGATGCTTGTTTTTCGTGAGGGGCTAGCTCGTGGTAGGTAGTGCCCATAGATCTTATGTGCTTGTCTTGTTCGGTGAACTTTCTGAAGTTTGGTATTGTTCGGGTACCGTTGTCCTATGTAGGACTTTCAGTTCTAATGATACCCTTGTTTGGACGGGTGGTCATGCTTCTTTTTATCTTGTTAAGGGTTTGAGCATCGAGTAATGCTCTGTATCAGTTGGTTAGACATTCCTCGGGCATGGTCGGTCGCCTTGTTGGTCGTTTGACCCTTTCTTTTTGTGCAGTAATGGATGACTTGACATGTCATCGTCCAAGCGAATTGTCGTATGGGGCAATACGACGTTTGGCTGTATCTCTTGCGCTGCTGTGTATGGTCTTGGGTCATCTCTGTGGTAGAGTGACCTGAGCGTTTGAGAATCAAGTTGTCCCAATGCTCGGAATGAATTTTGAAAGACTCGGGTGGTTGACACGCCAGTCTTGTTGCTTTGGTTTCCTTGTACGTTGGACGTGGTGATCGTGGCTCGGAGGAGCGACGCATGTCCGTTCAGTTAATTACGATCAAGTCTGCTTATGAGCAGCTTGTCTTTCTCCTTTCGATGACGCCGACCCTTCTAAGGTGGGAAGCGTCGTGCTAGTTGAGTAAAGTGTGTTCTTCTGGGTAGAAGGAACACGTCAAGAAGGACCATCTGGGAATGGTCGGGCTTGTTTGAATGCCTTTGAGGCTTGCAGGTGTCGTTATGCATCGATGCTTGCTCGGTAGCACGACTTTGATCTGGTTGGCGGTGTATGAAACCCTTTTTAAGAAACATCGTTGGTCGTGGAGGACTTCGGTGGTAAATCGTGAATGATCACAGAATGCCTTGTGCGGGAAAAAGGCATTGTGGTCGGTTTAGAACTCCTGATGCGTCGAAAGGTGAAGCCAAGTTTCTTCTTTAGAATCGACCTGGGGTGGTTCGACTGATCTCCTTTCCAGTTTTCTCGTATAAATAACTGGAATCCGTTTTCAATCCTCTTAGTGTACTCTGCTACGCGATGAGATTGTCCCCTATCTTGCTTTCGTCCTGGATGCACTAAGAGAGCGTTGATCTTACGCCGCACTAAAGTTAAAAAAAAAGCTGTTGAGCTTGGTTGGTTGTTCCCTTTCGGCGTTTCACGCTGCATGCGTGGTTTCGTTCATGGTTTGATCTTTGAGAAGTCACCGAGAGTCGGGTATGAGCTTTTCGGTGAACGTCCTTGTGGTGAATGCGGGATGCCTTGGGAGAAGGCATCGTTGTTCAGCTTGTAAAGTGCCGACCGCTTAAGCCGTGTGTCTTCTTGAATAGTCAGCCAGAGTGACTTGACTCTTTTCGACTTGGGTTTAGAGGTCGATGGGGAAATCGACCGTTTGATCATTTCAAAATCACGCTAGGCGCGTCGTTGGAACGCTTGGGACGTGCTTTTGAAAGACAATTCAAAAGGTGGTGGAACTGTGGTTTGAGTTTTGACCGTTTAACATGAAAAATCTAAGGTGGGAAGTACCTTTGTTTGGTTGCTTGACGAGACGACAATGTGATCATGTCTCTTGTGGAATGGGCTCGGGTTAGAGCTTTCGTGTTGGTTCGGTGGGAAAACAAGCATTGGCTCGGGTGTTGACGGCTTAAGTACCGTGTGCTTAAGTTGATGTTCGTTGGTGCGTGGAACATTCATAAAAGTAACAAGATCGTTTGAACGAAGCTTCACGACCCTTATAGGTCGAGTGAGGTGTGTTGTTCCCGAAGGCTTCTCGGGGATGAGAAGTTTTAAGGTGGGAAGTTTGTAATGACCCGTGTTTTGAACTGGGTTAAAAGTGAAGGAAATTGAACTTTTTCAATTACTGAACCGGTCGTTTTTAGAACTGGGCTTCAGAATGAGATTCCGAAGGTATGAACCCTTCCTCTTAATGTTTTTGGACATGGGCGAATGCCCATTAAGTTTCCCGGGTGGCCCGAGGGGTTTCAGAAGCGTCGGACCCCAGTTCTTTAAAGGGTTGCAGAGGGCGCACGATTGGCGCACGAGCTGACCAAGCTGTGCGGCCTAAACCGTGCGGCCCAACTCAGGTGGGTAGTGGCTTGCGCACGGGCTGCGCACGGTTTCCCAAACCGTGCGCCTATCCCGTGTAGCGGGTGTCTTGGAGGCAGGAGACCCCGCACGGTTTGCACACGGTTTGGAAAACCGTGTGGGTTAAACTGTGCGGTTTGTGTGTGTTAGGTATTTTAATTAAATTAAAAATAAAAAGGAATTAAAATTAAAACCTAACTAAACACACCTCACCCTCTCCCCTCTCACTCGACGAACAGCCCAAGGGGGGCTCTCCCTGCCGTGTGCTCAACCCCCACCTCGACCTCCCTTCGACCTGCATTTCCTCCTCCGTTTCCGTTCGTTTCTCCTTCCAAATCTTCATGGTAGGTCACTCCCCTCCTTCCCTCTCCTTCCTTGGCCGATTTTCGGCCTCCGCTTTGCCTTAATCTATTTCGGCCGAACCCCCATGTTTAGGGGTTTTGTTTAATTTGTTTCGTTCTTGTTTCTTCTTTTGTAAAGGGGTGCAAAAGGTCCCTCAGGACCTCATTGGTGTGCGTATGATGTCTGCCGCTGAAGGCGAGGCGGATTGCGGTTGTTTCAGTCCGCCGTGTTGTTTCTGAGGTAAGGGTTTTGCCCGTTTAATGTGTGTGCATCCTTTAAATTGATGTCTTAGGTTGTTAAAGAGTTCCTGTTATGTTTTTCCTTGTGCGTTAGGATTTTGGAATGGTTTCGAGTTGCCAGAGTTTAGGCGGCTCTTAGTTAGAACGAGCCAAGAGCTGGAGTGGACAGATGGATCCACCTTGAGGTAGGGTCCCTCTCCTTGCCTTTAATTTAAAGTGAAGTATCAATGAGTTGATTCCTACACTGCCTTAGTATTTTAATTTTTCAAGTTGGTTGTGATTGAATGCTTCTATGCAAAGTGTGTGAATTGCAAGAATGAGATAAAATGGTTTCTTGGTCACTAAACCAATGATTTAATAATAAAACCCCTGAATCAGAGGTGCGCTGTCTTCAAGATAAAAAGTAGCGATAGAATTTTTATGCTTGCCTGCTGGATTGTTGTGGGGCCTCTTGAATGCATTGTATGTGAACTTTCTTGTTGAGACAAAGGGAATGAAATGAATGTGATACTTGTGTTTGGGTCAATTTGCTATGTTTAGGCAAATTGAGTATGATGATGACCATAGTGGGATGACTTAAGACTTTATGTCATGTTTCCTTTAGAAGGTATCAAATGATTAAAGAATGATAAACATATCTTTTCAGATGAAATGGTTAGACTAGAAGTGAATGGGACTTACCTAGGAGGGGTAGTCCATAGCACCTATTTATGCTTTGTAAATCCCTATATGTCTTGAAATGATATAAATGTGGTGTTTATGTTAATGGCTTGTTTTGGATACTTAAGTGGAGTTTCCTTAAGTATTTTTGTATGAACGTGATTGTAACCCTTTACGTGGATGTTGGATATATGATTGATGTGTATGTTGTATGATTCTTTGAATGCTTATGAGGTAATTCCATGAGTAGTATACTATATACATGTTTTCATTGTGAGTGTGCACATGCTGATTCCACATAAAGAATGATAATAAAGGTGAGCACATGCTGAGGCCACCTAGTGAAAGAGATATGTGTTTGGATGGGAGGCATTTATACCCCATGCCAGTGTGACAGTACATGTTTGGAAGGGAGGCATTCTTACCCCTTTCCGGTTGACTTACAGGGACGAGAGACATTCTTACCTCGTGCCCGCTATACTCTATACGTGTTTGGATGGGAAGCAGTTATACCCCATGCCAGTGTTATGAATGTGACAGATGAAAGGCATTTATACCTCATGCTGATTTGAATGAACGTGATGGAAGGGAGGCATTCTTACCCCTTTCCAGTATCTTCTAGGAATGAGGGGAATTCTTACCTCGTTGCCATTGTATACTAGGGACGATAGGCATTCTTACCTCGTGCCCGCTATTTTCAGCTGATGGGTGGGAGGCATGCTTACCCCACACCATCTTTTATAAATATTTACATATGTAACTACAGTGTTATGATCAGATTGATATCCCAACAACGAGCCGAAGCTGGTATAGCTGTCGGGTTTCCTTTGGGAACCTGTGGGTGTTGTTTTTCTATGTTGTTCTGCTTTCTTATTTTTTCTATACCTGCTTACTGTTAAATTAAATACACACTGTCTGGATTGGGTTAGAAACCAGTGGTGATAGCCTACTGAGATTTATATCTCACACCCTACTCGGGCCGCCATTGCATTAGGGTACCCCAGTAGACCTTTCTTGTTTGCATGACCTAGGTTGATTGCTATGTTGCTTGTACCTGGGGATAAGAGCAAAGGACCGAGCGGGAGCTCGGGATGCTCAGGAGATCGCCCGTCGGGCTTTGCTGTCTTTTATTTATTCTTTTTAATCGTATTGAAAGCATGTTGTACTATTTACTTCTTTCCATATCTGTATCATCATCCCTGTATTGTGACAAGTGGCGTTTGCCACCTTTTATATAAATGATCACTATTTGTCTTTCGTTGCTGTTGTTCAGTGTTTATCTATTACTGATTACGCTACTTTTTCATTTCACTCTGATAATACCACTGTGCAACTCTGATAAGAGGGTATAGTCTCCCCACTATCACCTCCCGAGACCCTCACTACTAGTCGGCAGCCTCTGGCGTACGTGTATACGCGCTTGAGGCCATGTGACCCACCGGTCCGGCCACCGGTTCGATGGTGAGCCGGGCCGGGACGTTACATCAATGAAGCTTGGTGGTGACGTCCTATAAAAAGTAGGAGGCAAGTGACTTTTGGTACCCTTGAGGGTCTGACAATGTTAGCCAATAAAGATTGAGATGAAAAAACAATTTTGAGTCCACTAAGATTAGATATTAAGGATTTGAGAACCCAGACTTGTTTAGAATAAGTTTTTTTTTAGAAAATTGAGAAGAAAGATGAATGGATTTGGTTCTACCATGAATTTCTACCCATATAGTAAATATAATATCACAATTATACTGTTTTTTTAAAGTTATATTAATAATTTTTTTGAATTCCGATTCTAAGTTGGTATCTGAGTGTTTCTATATAGTGTATATCTATATATCCAGGGAATGGAACAATACATGAAAGTGGGAATTGTAGTTTTATGATACAAAAATGGTATACAATGCATTTTAAATCAATGTGAGAAGGGTATAACACTACTCATTGAAAAATGCATCTTTTTTTTGAATCCATGAAATTAGAGTAAAATGCATAGTTTAAAGTAAATATAGGAGACCATAACACCCATCCTTGAGAAATGAGTATATTAGTCTAAACCCATGTAAGTATAGGATACATTTTTGGTTTAACATCTTTCTGAAAGGATAATGGTCCATATATTTTTATATCACATGGGAATGAAGACAAGACATATGGTTTAATCACATTTTATGAGAACTATACAACTTATAGTTTACTGTCATATGGTAAGTACTTATAAGATACATTCTTAGGTTGCATGCTGAGAACCATTATATTATAAAATTTATCATTGTGTGATAAGAACAATTTCTTGAATAGGGTAACCATAGTTTTTTACATGGATGATACATATAGTAAAGAAGCCTTAGAGGGGTTAGATTTTGTACAGTTGGATGAACTATGTAAGTATTGATACCTTTTTAAAGGAGAACTAGAATATCACAACTTACATGGATGTGAAATTTTGAGTTATATAAAGATTTTCATAGAAATGGGCATTTATTCCTTAATATAATGGTGTACCTAAAGGTAAATCGCCTCCCAAAATGGTCATCAATGTGTCAACACTTTCTATTAGAAAAACATTGGATGTTAGGAGATATTGAGGGACCAAGGATGTGGTTTTAGAAAGGTAAGATATGTTTTTAAAATTTACAATCTTTATGAATATTGAAATAACTTTGCGAAATGAATCCAATATGGATGAATAATATAAGGATAATAATCACAAAGAATGTTTGATGAAATGGTTATTTAATCCATACATCATAAAGGAATAAATGTTTATACCAATTTATAGTTTCCTCATGAGAAATTATATATGAAAAAGTTTCATAATGATCATATTCACCCTAATCACCTTTAGTTTTGATATAAGAATTAATCATTAGATTCCATAATTCTATTTAGGACTATGTGAAATCCTTGTTAATTTAGAATATTATGCTTTATTTCTTTGAGTAATATCCCTTCCACTTCATAATCAATTTTAGAGTCATTTGACTTAATTTTAGGGAATTTACAATGGTTTTTGAAGTTTATTTTTTCATACTCATAAAGATCTCATGTGATTCATGTTATATGAAACTTATAGAAATTATTTCCATATTGTAAAAATTCTCTAGACTTCATCTAAGTTTTTATTGCTAATGTGTTAGCCACTTTTTTGTTGCCTGCATCTAGTTTAAAGAGATAATTATATAATATGTAATAATATAATCAATAAGAAAAATTTATATGAAGTTTATAAAAATTAATTAAAACCCACATTTCAAAATTTCTTTCATTGTAAACACTATGTGTGATGAACCATGAGTCGAAAAAGTACAAAAGAATGAAGAAAATGTGATTTTTATTTATGATTATAATCGGATTGTTTGATACAAATCTTCTCTATGAATAAAGTTTTGTGATGCATGAAGAGATACATTGTATTAGAGGAAAACAATGTGTAATAAAAAATGGCTTTAAGATAATATAATGGCTATGAACACACCTCCAGTGAAGTGTAAAATTATGTGGAAAATCATGGATTGATTCCTGTAGTATTATTTTTCAAAAAATCTATAGAAAAAAAGGTATTGTTGAAAATATAATAAATAAATAAATAAAATTGCTAAAAATGATGATTGCATGTGGCTTGTCACGACATCACTCTAAGGAATCTGTGAAATGATTTTTATACAATCAAAATAATGTTTTGTTGATCCCTAAATTGATTGTAACATCATATGAAATTTGGTTTTAAAAGAAACACAATATAAAATTATTCAATATATATGGAATCAAATACTTTATCAATAACAAAGATGGTATTTAAGTTAAAATTTTCAGTATTATTGAAAAAGACATTATCCATGGAATATCAAATAAGGGAAAATATTAAAATTGTTTCAACTAGTGTAAAAAATTGATTAGTGAGATCCATGATGTAAATGTGACTATAAACGTACAGACTCCAACTACTGAAAAATTTTAAGAACCTAGTTGTAATAATGTGAAAATATAAAAAAATTATACTAATGAACATAAATGTCTTCAATTTAATATTAATGATAAATATACTAAAATTCAAAAGTCACAATCACATAAATATATGAAAAATCTAAAAAGGTAAAAATATGAAGTAAAAAAGTATACATGGCATCTGAATGAAAGTATTAAAAATAATGATATAAAAACTATTTTGAGAATAATTTTCTTATCTTTAATTGAATGAAATAGTTTTGATTAGTTTTATAAATATTAATCATGTAATAAATGAGTAATGAGGATAATTTTAATAGATTCATACAAGAGATAATTATTTAGGATCAATGGTGAAAATATATTTAATTTTATGAAGTTGGAATTTAGAAAAAAAATGAATTAGAATAGTCATGCTTAATGAAACAAATAATGTCTTATGTGTAAGAAATTTTAAATATTTATTGTATTTGACATGGTACATACATTTTATTCCACCACAAGGCTTAAAATACTTAGAGTAGTTTTCAAAATAACCATTCAATAAAAATTTAGTGGTTTTTATCTAAATATTATTAAATATTTTTTAAATGGTGATAGGAAGGAAGAAATTTATATTGATTATATAAATGATTTTTAATTATTTTATAATATTTAAAATGTTGAGGTTAAATTAATTTTATAATAAATGAATAAATTCCATTGATTGGTTTATTAAATGTTATATTCTTATATAAATAGGATAGAATTTATTATAGGTGGACTTCATAATAATCATTACATGAATTGTAGGTTTAGTGGCTTGTTCACTTTATGTTCAAATGGAACCTAATGTGTTATCCTATGGTGAATATCGTGCAATTTTAGATTTTATGACCTCTATTTCTGAAGTTAATCACCATGTCTACCCCCAACTCGATATATGGGACCTAGTATGTAATTATCAACATCCATCAACCAACTTGAGTAATGATAATTCTTGATTTATATCGTGTTTTCATTGTGATTTCTATATTTTTCTTAATTGTTTGTATCATGTTACCACTTAAATTAAAAGTGATTTTTTGAAAATGAAAAAATATATATTTGAGAGAGTGATTAGTTCATGATATTTTAATATTTATATGATGTTATTTAAATAGTTAGAAAGTAGTTTTTTTCATTAATTTGTAAAAATTAAAGAAGTTGAAGTTTAAATTTTCATTGATTGTTGAGATGACCTAAATTCTATTATTTTGTGTTTTTCAAAGTGGAAAAAGTATTTTTATTTAATAATTTAAATATGAATATTATTTTTTATATGTTTATAATGAAATATTGAAAATAATTTTTTAACACAGTTTTTAATTGGAAATATTTTTTATTTTTATTTCATAAAAGGTAATGAATGAAAAAATATATAGAAGAATAATTATAGGTTTGATATATTTAATAATACAATACAAAATATTGTTTATGAGATATGTTTAGATTTTTTTAAAAAGTATTTCCAAAGAGTGTAATTAATAGTAGTACTTATGATAATGAGGTATAAAGTTTCATGACCCACCCCTACTAGAAACCCCTGTAGGACTGGCAGTGAAGATGAGTGTGACCCCCAAGTCTCTCCTATAGAAGAACCCAGGTTGGAGACTAGCATCAAGGGTATAAAACACTCAAATGGGAGGCATTGATCTCTATACAATGAAAAATATCAAGATATAATATAAATATCCCCCAAAAGACTCTATCATATAATATAAAAGAAACCAAAACATCCTATAATATATGTCAAGTCAAAAAATATATAACAACCCAATGGAAATAATACTAAGTAACTCATAGTCAGTGAGACAACAACTCCAAGATATAATCTAGTAATATCCAATACAGTCTCCAAATCCATATTGATAACTTAAAAAATAGTTTATATACATAAGGGTGATAATTACATGTATACTTAGTAGGATCATACAGAAGGTATGTCATGAAAATTTGGAAAGATCATACTAATTTCATAGTGAACAAACAATAGGATAAATGAGCACCTATATAGGTCAACTAACCCCCAACCTCACTAAGGATCACTCACCAAATCACACACTGAAAATAATAAAATAATTTCAAGAATATAGATGAAAGGAAGCACACAATCACTTCCCTACTAGTTTTCTGCTCTCACACCCCAATGTCACACGTCCTGTGATCAATCTCTACCCTACCCAATGTGGATTAGATAAAAAACCTACCTACCTTATCCTCCCACATGAATGGGTATCTCATACTTGAATCAATGAATTATCCAAATTCACATACCATATTCACCACATCAGTCCCATATAGAATGTATATCCCCATCATCAACCACATAATACCCTTCCAATAAAGTAGGGTATCATGAATATAAAGGAAATTAACCTTGTTCCCTCCTCATACCATGCATGACCCCCGTGACATATCTCATGTCAACCCCTAAGAATCAATATCACTGGTTTTCATAACATGAGTACTACTATTAAAGGGAAAGCGAGTAAGATGGGGTAACCAACCATCCACCCTCACAAATCTAGATTTATTGGGAAAACATATGGAACCCAAAACCTTTGGGCATCAATAAGGCTATCCAACTCAAGTGATGTGAGTAAAGAAATCAAAATAAAACACATGGTATAATAGATACAAAAAATACCCAACCTAAGGGTTCTTGAAATCAAATCAAAACTAGCTGAGGTTACAACATCACGATCACACCATGGAACATATAACTATTTTCTACCACCGTTACAATTAAACTAGCCTATAATGAACCCTTGATTCCATTTATTTATCCACATTTAAAAACATTTCTAAATTTACCATTTACCCATTAAGTTCCATTAGTTAATCCATTAATTATATTTTTAATGAAAAACCATCACCATCCATTACCCAATCAGTTCGAGTGAGTTAAATCACTAATTAACAATTTATATTCAATTTATAGCATGTTATATAACCAAATATATATTCAAAATCATCCCATAACTATTATGAAACTGAAAAAATGACCCTTATAAACACCAACTAGATACCATGAAACTAGCCCATAAAATAATAGTATAACATAAATAATTTCATCAGAAAAAATTAAAACATTTACTATCTACCACCATCACAGTCTAGATTTTAAAGGGTGATATTAATAAAATTAATCATCTCTAGAATGGAAGTTTTCATAGAGTTTCAAGATTCATACATAGCTAGTTAGTTACCATATTTAAATGATTATAATTTTATGAATGGTAAATTTAAACAATCAATCACAATAAGGATTTACAATTCTCAGTATCTATAACATGCAAATCATAGTAGTTTCCAAATTCAAGGCAATGATCATCAATGGTAATAATAAGAAACCAATAACTACATGCGAGTTGACCCCTTTCCCATATATTCCATTCATCTGGTTCATTATATTTATTAAATTAAACCTTACCATTAATCCAAATGGAATCAAAATTATGTGAAATCTATAGTTAAAAAAAAACAAGGAGATAGCTCAGATTCCCTACTTAGAAGGGTTGTATGCCACACTTCACTAAAAACATAACATAGAGAGAGATGATATCATGGCATATAAATTACAAAGATAAGGGATGTATAAATCCCAAAATATATAAAATAGATAAATAATATGAGATAGAGGGATGATATTATACCTCAAACTCTATACACAACTACTGAAAATAAATAAAGAAAAAGGCTAATGAACACATTTGAAAATTGCAATCAAGTGGGGTTTAGGTCAATGTTAGATGAATAACAAGACTCAAGAACAAGGATTTGGATTGTCTAGACTTGATAGAAATAAAAAACATTTTAATGGAGGAAACCTGGTATTTTAAAATAGTAGATAAAAATTCTCATGTATATATCTAATTATCTTTATTATATTTTACATTTAATTCCCATTAAATACATTTTCATTTAATTATAATAATTTAATGTAGACATCGAATCATTAAAATCTTTTTAAATTTTGGAAAAATTTAAATGATTCAAAAATTAATTTAAATGTTGTATTTTTAGTCATAAAACCCATTAAAGTTAGTAAAAACAAGTTATATATTATATATGGGAAGAAAAATGTGTTACATGAGAAAACTGGGAAACTCATGGTCGGTCCACCCTCATAATCAGTCCTTATGAATAGTCGACCCATGAATAAAAAAATAGACTGTGAATATTGATCGGATTAATAAGATGATTGGACACATGGATTGGACACATGAAAAAAGGATCGACCACACAAAGAAACTATCAGTCACATGTATTAACCACACAACATGGATCAACCAAAAGTATAAACAAGTGACTGTACAAAAAAACCAGAAACCACACCAATCAACCATAAGAAAAAATAAGTTACTGCACAAATAAGATAATTAACAACACCAATCGACCACAAGAACAAAAAAATGTCCACATGAATAAACAAGCAACTGAACCAATCAACTTCTTGAACAAATAAGAAACAATATGAACAAAAAAATGACCACATGGAAAAATAAGCAAACACATGAGAAATTATAGAATCTAATGAGGATAAAATTCTATGAGTAACCTCGTGACACCTCCATGCCTTTAAAAAATATAAATAAATGGTTTTATAAATCTAGAACATTATATAAGATACCTCTCACACAATTATCATCCTTTATAATTTAAAAAAAGTTGGGAAAGGAAAGAGTAAGAGTAGTCTAAACAAACAACCCATGTGATATGTCTCATAAGATCAAGATATAAATTATATTACATCAATATTTAGAATTAATCTCCTAAGGGAGATACCTTTCAAATAGTGAAAACACTTTCAAAAAAATTCTAGGTATGGGGACATGATTTAAATAGTCTTATAAATCAATATAGGGATAAATTCATCTTCTTAATAAAAATGATTCCAACAATGAATCTAAACAAAGAAGATAAACCATAAAATAGATCAGGATATTGAGTGCACATATATGTATCTCACTCACAATTTCTCTCCTATGGGCCACCATACCTCTACAAGACATGAACTAATGGAACACCTCACTCATGAACACTTTCTCTCTATGATCCTGGATCTTGACCGGGTGCTCCATGAAGGTCACATCATCCTGAATATCCAACTAACCCCATTCAATTTAATGGGTCTCATCATGAAGAAACTGATAAATATGGGATTAGTGGAAGACATCATGGATCATTTCCATATGTGGAGGAAGTGATAACCAATATTCAAACTCTCTAATATGCTCTAGTACCTTAAAAGGATCAAAAAACTAGTGAAATAACATACTCCCCTGACCGAACCTCCATTCCCATGATGAGGGGAAGCCTTCAAGAATAAATGGTCCCCAACTTCAAACTACAAGGACCTCCTACTATGATCATCATAATATTTTTGATGATCCTTCTCTACCATCATCCACTCATGAATCATATGAATCTTCTTTATCATGATCAAAAACAAATCAATACCAAGGATTACTAACTCCCCAACCTCAGTACAACATAGTAGAGAATGAAAGGGCCTCCCATATAATGGATTGAATGGATCCATGTAAATGGAATAGGGATAACTATTATTATAAATGAAATCAACCAAGGGTAAATTATTATCCCATGGTCCATTGAAATCCAAGTCACATGCTCACAACATATCCTCCAATGTTTGGATGGTCTTATCTATATGTCCATCTTTATGTGGATGGAAAGTAGTAAAAAGGCATAACAAATAGACAATAGAATATTGAAACCCTTTCTATAATCATGATGTAAAAATATCATATAGCATAGATAAAATGGTCTTTGGCACCCCATGGATCTTCACCACCTAATCCAAACACTTTATTTCTAAATCATCCAAACTACTTGACTCTCTAATCACCTGGAAATGAGATGATTTTATCATCTGATCTACAATAAAAAAATGGTGTGATAAAATCTCTGAGATCAGGGTAATATGGTAGAAAAATCTATCAAGATGTTCTAATAATTACACTTGGGAATATATAAAGGCTATAGTAATCCCCCTGGAACATGATGCTTGACCTTCACATATTAGAAAACTAAGCACTACACTAAAATCTGTTCTACTGATCAATTCACCCAAGCCACTAAAACTGATTCCTCAAGACACTATACATATTAAACATGAAGGAATGTACCATTGAAGGTTACATGTAGAACTTATGTAGAAACACCTCTTACAACAATGTTGGAACAATCAATATACCATCGGACATCACCTGATGTTGGTTATTCTCTCACCACCCCAGGAGTATCTCTATGAACATTACGATACCTTATTACATATACCTATTTTTCTACCTATTTAGAATCCTATGCTTGTAGAAACAAGGAAGGTTATATTTTAATCTAATATAGAAATCCCTTGATATATAAAACCCCTACAATTGACCTCCTCTATGTTGAGAGGAAGAGATTCTAGATCCTCTATCACTCTCGAAGCATCTCTAAACTATTGAGAAACATCTCTATGTGAACCAATAAGCAATTCATTGACTATGAAATATTCTTTCTCTAGGGTGTAGGAGATCTTAAATCCATATTCTAGGATAAAATTCATCCAAATCAGTTCTTGTAGATTTAGATATGTTTAGAAGAAATCACACCTCAATCTCTTGTGACACGTGAGGACTAAAAAATGTTCCCTGATGAGATAAAATCTCCACATATTCAGGTAAAACACTTCTTACTCTAACTATATATCATGGGTGTAATAGCTAGGTTTGTGAGGGAATAACTACATGGAACCATAAAAAATCATTTCCTGATACTGCAAAAGAAACATCCCAAGATCAAATGGGAAACATTACAAAACACCATGAACATAATACCCTCATAATCCAGAAAAAGTATATGATCCCTGATCAACTTTATCTTCAAATAATTTAAGGCTACCTAGAACTACTAAGTCTAGAGGAAATGATGGTCTTTATTGGTCAGGGATATTAGTGGAGATGCAATATGAGAGAAACCAAACACAAACCTCTGATAATATCCATTGATATTGAGGAATCTATAAACCTCTACCACATTCTTGGGTCTTTCCTAAGATATGATGACCTCAATCATTGATGGATCCATCACTACTCCTTGTTGAGACACCAATTATCCAAGAATGTGTACCTACCATATCTAAAACATACACCTGGATAGTTGTCCATAGATCTTGTTATGTTAAACAACCTATAAAAAATATCCAAGGTTCCCAACATTCTCCTCCTCCAACCTTGAGTATAGGATGATTTCACCAATTAACAGAACTATGAACTAGTATAGTAACTCATGAAAAAGAGATTTTATGAGTTCTATGAACACAATAGTGGAATTCATGATGCCTAACGACATTACCATGAACAAGAAGTTCCTATAGAGACATCATAAAGTATTTTTTTGGGATAAATTACTCCTTCACCCTCATAGAAGGTTACACAGACCACAAATTAGTCTTTAGAAACCAGATAGTTCCCTTCATCTGGTAAACAATCATCAATCCTTGGAGGGGATAACATTTTTTATTATTACCTGCTTTAATATTGGGTAGTATATACATATCCTCAAACTACCATCCAACTTCTTGAAGAATAAAACTGAAGCCCCCCATGATGACACATTAGGTTGGATAAAACCCTTCTGTATCAGATCATTAATTTAAATCCTCAACTTTCGAAGATCTAAGGATGCCAACCGAAAAGGATCCATCAAAATCAGAGAAGAACCATGTTCCAAATATATCCTAAACTTAATGTCGCATTGAGGGGGTAGAATCATAGAATCATCAAGGAATAAATCAAAACATATCTCAATATCCCTCAGAACCTCCATAACCTAATCCCCCACTGATTCTAATGATCACTTTGGAAGCTGAGAAAGGAGGGGATCCACACACTTGTCTCCCATCTAGTAACCACACTCACCAATAAACTCCACATGATGGCCTTCGATTTCAAAAAATAAAACTATCTTCTAGAATAAATCATTTATTACATGGATATTTTACAACCAATCCATGTTAATAATGAAATAATATGGCTATATCTATAGAAAGAAGAAATAAAAAAATGATTGATGTTGTCAAATCATCAATATACACCCCCTGAGACACATCAAATAAGTAATTCTAATCCCTAACTAGTGTGTTCAACACTCGGGGCATTAGAAGTATCTTCACATCCAGTCCCAATGCATGGGACAAAGTAGGTTCAACAATGGAGTGTGAAGTTCTAGAATCAATTAATGAAGAAACAAGGGTATAAAATAAGCTAATCGTACCTTGAAAAAC
This sequence comes from Viscum album, assembly GCA_963277665.1. Lineage (NCBI taxonomy): Eukaryota > Viridiplantae > Streptophyta > Magnoliopsida > Santalales > Viscaceae > Viscum > Viscum album. The sequence goes on from OY728166.1 coordinate 270,333,802, forward strand.
CTTTGGTACCTCTAGTGATGGAACCTATGTAGAATGTATTTATCCACATACACCTCCTATGCCTCACTAATAATGAACAACTCTATAGTCGCACTCTGGTCTAGGCCACTGAGGATGTGGGACATCACATGGATGACCTCTACTAGCTTTATCCCCACTTTGTAGAGTATAAGATCATTAACCCTACTACTGAACATAAATGGGTGTCTCTTATTTCTTATACTACCTCAAAGTAATCTACTACTACTATATATGAAAAGTAACTTGACCTCCCATTCTATGATAACCTCCTTGAATAACCAGTCACTGAGATATATCGTGACTACAACTTCCAAAAGAAAAACAAACCATTATATAGCTTTAAGTAGATACCTATGAATGGATGACCCTATAATAACATGATTTTGTCTACTGAGGCCAGACCCATACCTATTATAACCTTGAATTTCTTAATTCTTGGGATCCTATATCTGAAGCTCCACCCATATAGAAACTTTACTAGCCTCCATCTCAAGGTAGTTCTCCTTGAAAATACATTCACTCAGTCACCTATACTTTCTTTTACACCTTAAATTATACCAGAAATGAAAATGGGGTGGAACCATACAAAATCATCAGATGTAGTGCTTCCTCAAGACACTAAACTTGGGACTCATCATCTATAAAGAGGTCAGGATAAAACACATAAGGTATTTAAAGTCATTCCTAATCTGATGTACACTCATTCTCCCCTATTGAAGGGAATGAAATTCCTTCCACTTCACTTACTTCAACATCAAAGATAGAAAATATGATCAAAAAATTTCTAAAAAAAATTCCATGAAACATCAACCTCCTTTCACTCATCAAGATATATTATCCACAAATAATGAACTGCTACCCTCATCTGATCGACTTTCAACAAAACCGAATGCTCAAATTGGTCTCAAATCAAACTGAATGGTATCTAAAGCTCCTCCAACTAATGACCATCCTCCAAATCAGATACCCACCCTTATAATTTTCTAAAACATGTTGTTATAAAGTACACAATGTTCACTACCGCAGTTTATCCTCCTCAGCCGGGTCAACCCTCTGATGGTCAACTGGGTCTGCCTACTGAAACTCCTTGACCTATTCCGCAAGTGGACGATGAGAAAATGACATCTATGAAATAAAATAAAGAACCCCAAATAATAGTAGCATGGAATCAATTTAGATTCATTTAATAATATTCATATTTCTTTTTGAAATCACCTTATTCAATTTGAAAACATAAAAATATGATGCATGTATCTCTCCTTGGTCTCTACCCTCCAAGTAGTACCACTTCACATTGTATGTTTAGAAAGAATAATGTACTTGAATTTGACCATAGGGCCCCTTAAAATCCTATTTCCTTCCTAATATCACCTAATGACATCATGTAATTAGCTCAAATGACACTGTTTCCCTACCAAAACATGAATTCATCACCATTGCCTTACTACAATATCCATCCTATGTCTCAATAAAAATATTTGATACCTCTTTTTCATTACCCACCCCTATTGGAAACCCCTAATGGGATATTAGTGAAGATGAGTGTAACCCCCACAAGTCCCTCCTATAGTAGGGTCTGGGTTGGAAAATGGCAGAGAGTGTATAAAACACTTAAATGTGAGGCATTACCTTAATGCAATGAAAAATATTGAGAGATAAGATAAACAAACTCTATCAAATAATATAAAAGAAACCAAACCATCTTATAATTCATGTCAAGTCAAAAAATATATAACACTCCAATAGAAAGAATACTAAGTCACTCTTAGGCAGTAACTCAATAGCTCTAAGCTCTTAGTTAGTAATGTCCATCCTAATCTCTAAATCCAGCATGCTAACCAGAAAAATAGTTATATATATATATATCAGGGTGAACATAACATGTATACTCATTAGGATCACACTTAAGGTCTCTTATGATTTTTTTAAAGAGAATACTAATGTCACATTGAAAAAATAATAAGTTTAATGGGAACCTATGCAGTTTAACTAATACCTAGCCTTACCAAGGATCACTAAACAAATCCCACATTGAAAATAGTGAAATAATATCAAGAATATAGATGAAAGGAACTCCAAAACCACTTACTCAATAGTTTTTCACTATCATTCCCCAGCTTCACACATCTTGTGATTGATCCCTCCATAGCTTGATTTGAGTCAGATCATAACCCTACCTAAATCAGCCTCCCACATGGAATAACTTTTCTTGTTAGTAGAAGTGAATAATCATAATTCACATACCAAAGTCATCATGTTAGGAACATATAGCATGTAAAACCCCATCATCAACCACATAACACCCATCCAGTATAGTATGGTATCATAAACATAAATGATATCAATCGAATTCCCTCCTCCTACCATGCATGAACCCCACTGCATATCTCATGTACATCACCAAGAATCACCACCATGATCTTTCCTATCATGAGAACTACTACTAAAGTGAGAGTGTGGAAGAGGGGGTTGTCATCTATCCACCCTTGCCAACCAATATGTTTGGATAAAACACATAGAACCCAAAAACATTGGGCGTTGGTAAGATTATCCAACTCAGGTGTAGTACATAAAGAAATCATAATAAAATATATGGTATAATAGATACACACAGTAACCAATATAAGGTTTCTCAAAAACAAATCACCACTATCTTGGTTCATAATAAAAATATCACACTATGACAAATAACACTATTTTATTTCATCACTATAATACAACCAACCCAAAACAAACCCTTGAATCCATTCATTTATCCACATTTGAAATTGATTATAGATTTACTATTTACCCATTATGTTCCATTCATTAATCCATTATTTCTATTTTTAATGAAAAACCATCACCAATCATTATATAATCATATTAAGTGAGTTAAATCACTAATTACTAAGTTATATTCAAATTCTGGTCTGTTATGACACCAATTTTGTAATCCATATCATCCCATCACTATAAGGAAAGTATGAAAAGAACACCTAAAAACACAAACTAGCTACCATTAAACCTGTGCATAAAATAAAAATATATAATTAGTTTTTTTCCAAATTAAATAATACACAATTTCATAATCTACCACCATCATAATCCTATATTTAAAATAATTCTATTAAAACAATTAATCATGTCTAGTATGGGTGTTTTCATAGAGTTTCTACATTCATATATATCCATTTCATTACTATATTTGAATTCTTATCATTTTATAAATGGTGAATTAAAATAATCCACCAAGATAAGGGTTTATAATTCTTTGGAGATAATATATATAAATCAAAACAGTTTCTAAATTCAAGGAAAGATCATCAATAGTGATAATAAGAAAACAAAAACCACATGTGAGTTCTTCACATTCCCATAAATTTCATTAATCTAGTTCATTATCTTTATTAATTCAATCCTTACCATTCACCTAAAGGTAATACAAATAATGGTAAATATATAGTTTCCCAAAATAAAGAGAGCTCAGCTCCCCTGCCAAGAAGGGTTGTATGTCATGATACACCAATAATAGAGGAGATAGAAAGATGAAATCATAGTCTGGAAATCTGAAAGATAAGGGATGAATTGGTTGCACAATACTTGAAGGAGAGAAATAATATGAGAGAGATGAAAAATCTCTTAACTCAAATGATATATTTTACTATTGAAAATAGGTATAGAAAAAGGCTAATCATCACACCTGGAAATCAAGAGTAAGAGGGGTTTGGGTTAATGGAAGATGCCTCCCAAGACTTAAAAATAAGGTTATGGATCATCTGAAATCAAAGGAAACAAGAAATATTCGAATGGTGGAAATATGAAACTTTAAACTAGTAGATATATATTCTCAAGGATATATCTAATTATATCCTTAAAAGTTTATATTTAATTCTCAATAAATTAATTTCAATTTAATTATAATAATTTAATGAAAATATTGACCCATTAAAATATTTATAAATTTTGAAATGATTGAAATGAGACAAAATGGAATTTAAATCTATATTTTTAGTCATAAAAACCATTAAAATCAGTATAAATTAGTTATAGGTTGAAGAGGGGAAGAAAAATGGGCTATGAAAGAAAACTGGGAAACTTATGGTCTTTCCACTCTAATGGACGATCCTCACACATGATCGATCAATGAAGTATATAATCGACCATTGAAAAAAATGATCAACCATATAGACCAATCACATGGAAAAATGATCAACCACACATATAAACTACCAGTATCATGTTTCTACCACATATCATGGATTGATCATAATAACAAAAAGGAAATCATATAAGAAAATAAGAGACTAAACCAATTGTCCACAAGAATAAAAAAGGGACCACATGAAGCAGGAAATTGATTGTATCAATAAAAAAAATAACAAACAAGAAAACACATGAATGAACAAGAGACTACACTGATCAACCACATGAACAATCTAGCAACGACATGAACAAATAAGAGATCACACTAATTGAATTCACAAACAAATAAGAAACTAAATTAACAAAGAAGAGACTACATGAAAAAAATTTGAAATTAATAAGGGGAAAAGACTTTGAGAATCCTCTATACACCTCCATGGATTATAAAAACAAAAAGGGTTTTAGAAATCCTAGACATTACATAAATAAGGAATAAGTAATTATATATATTTATATTCAATAGTTAATTGACACGAACTGATATCCATAAATGACGGCATCAAAAAATGGTAGAGAAATTTATATTTAAAAAAATTAGTATTTTGGTTAGATATAATATTGATAATACTTTCATAAGAACTATAGATTATTAATATATTTCCACTACAAAATCTTGTTATAAAATTCCTATCCTAGATCCATACTACGTGTCCCAACTAATTTTTTGTATAACCCATGCCTTAATCCTTCTATTCCATAGGATGGTAACTAGTTTTTAAGGCCAGTAATACAATTTTGGAACTCAATATTATAACATTGTTCCCATATAAGAAAGGATCCACTCATATTGGGGGGGGGGGGCTGAGTCAGAGTATGAAAAATCTAAATTTCCCTTCCCAAAAATATTGTTTTGTGATTATTATAAATTAAAATACCCCTCACTAAATATAGAAAATATAATATAGAAAGATACATAATAAATATTTACATGGTTTACCTTCAATGGTGTAATATCTTGCCCTAGTCTATAGTCCCTGAACAGTGCCTGAGTCATAGGAGTTTCCACTAACCACATGTGTGCCTTAGTGAGCACTAGAGGCTACTGAATAGTAGTGGGGGTCTAGGGTGTTATTGTGGGGGAGAATACACCCTTATATCAAAGTGCATAATAATAAAATGTAAATAAACAAATAGAATCCATAACAACAAATAATAATCAGAGTATGTGGAATCAATAACCAAGAATGATCAATAATAATAAATTTCATATAGAAGAAAGTATCCATACAGGCTCAGAGTCATGATAACATACAACACTGATCTCTCACTAGGATAATAAAATGTACAAAATAAATAAAATGTGAAAAGAAACCAAGGATTTACTACCATCCTAGAGGCTCACCTCATCCCAGTATCAAATATTGTTCATGCTATCCTTCTAGATCAAACCACTACAAGACTCTTACTACTCCAAACCTATGATTAGTGAAGTATTCTTGGGTACCCAATTTCCATGAACTCCTAATCAAGGTGTGGGTATAACTTAGTGGGGGATCCACCAAAGCGATCTCATATATAACCAGTAAACATAGGGTGTACACATTTGATATGTTTAGAAGAAAAAATAAAATAGCATGGAAGTGTAAATAAAAGTAACACCATTGATCCTTGAGTTCAAACATGATACCCATGGTCAAACTAAGCCTGATTTGGCCAGTGATATGGTGTATCTGATTAAGTCACACAACCATTCCAATTAGTACCATCACATGAAGATAAGGAATGTACTACTAGGAAAACTACACCTAGAACTCGAGGGGTTACCCTAATAGGAATCCATCACCTAGATACGGGGTGTACACTGGATGAAAAACTACATCATTCAAGTCAAAGTATGAAAATACCCCTAATATATATTCAATTTACTGATTCTAGGGGTGTAAATATCCCTACCATATATCTATCACCACGATCCAGTATATACCCTGCAAGGAAAACTGTATCTAGGACTCAGGGGGTTGACCTAACGAGAATCCATCACCTATATCTAGAGTATACCCTACTAAGAAAACTACATCATCTGAGTATAAGGGTGTTTATATATTTATCATACATCATTTTGTTTGATACTAAGTGTGTGGCTCCCCCCTGAAAATCCCATCATCCATGTTTAGGGGTGTGACAATCCTTGCTGGACATCTTGTCGTCCAAGTCTAGGGGTGTGGTTCCTACTATCAGACATCACATTATCTGGATCCAAGAGGCATATACAAGGCATCCTAAAAAAATAATATCTACATCTCAGTGGATTATTTATTCCACCATAAAAATCTAAGGAGAAGTTCAAAGGAATCCAAAACCATAGTATCACTGTATCCAAGGATCCTTTCTAAGGCATCAAAAACCGTATCACAAAACATAACATTAGGAAGTGTGTCCTACCTAAATAATCTCATATAATGCATCTTGAAAATACATACATCTACCCATACCCATCCCATAATTACAATGTTAGACTATGAAATGTACAACCTGCAATCTTTAATAACCATACCAGGATAACGTGTTCGATCTAGGTTCTAAGGTATCACCCATAATCATCACTACCTATTTCCCATACAAACCCTTTATAGGGTCAACATCTCACCAGGCCCCCCATAAGGTTCCCCTAGGTCTCATCATAGTAAAGAAACTCCATAAGGGTTCTTCTCTCTCAATATTATCACATGACCTCACTGGCCTCATAGGTAATCTCGTATTATTACCACACAAGGTAGATGGAATAAATCCCATCCCCTTACCAAGTCACCCTAGGTCTATCCCCACATACAGCCTATCCAAACCATACCTAAGGCACTTCTAATTAGTTCTCATATATCAAGGGTTGATACACACTCACCCCATGCTTATCGTATTAGCCCAATGACTATATGGTTTCTCACAGTTCTGTCACGGACTACTCATACCACTCATTATCAATCCAATGCTATACTCTATGATGATATATATGGGGAACATACACTAAGGGCCTCAATGTTCACTAAATTCATTAACATATCAACCCTCAGGTTATGATTATCTCAAAGAAAACAATAATAACCAAGGCCTCAACCATCATAGGTTGAGGCAATCAATCCAATGGAGAAGGGTCTATCATGGCCCTTGGAAATTTATTCCATCTATCCAAAGGCATCCAATTTAATTTAACTAAATTAAATAATTTAAATATTTCAATCACACTTAGTAGAGATACCATATAACATAAATTTCACAAAAATCATAAATACAATAGAACAATGAACGTGGACCACTTACCACAACCAACTAGCCAATTACTTTATTTCTTACCCATGCAGATCTACCCAAGTTCATTTATGATAACCTCTATATCTTGAGAACCTATATCATTCAATAACATTCAATAATTAATTTTTAAGGAAAATTAATTAAATATTCAATTTATTTTAATTAGGAATAATTCCTAAAATCTCACCAGACATCAATAATTTTCTAAAACCATTAAAAACAACATATTGATATCTCACAACATACTCCCTATACATCCCAACTCAAAATACCTAATAAACAGAACCAACACAAATGAAAATATAATTTAATTTATGCCAAAACCCTTGAAAAAATCCACATGATGACATGCCTTCATCAAAATGATGTGCAATGTCTTGCAGATACCATATCAGAACATCCTCTATCCAAGCCATATGAAAACCCCATTTTATGGGATGATTCTACCATAATCCATTGGAATAATATCTCAAATCCCTATTTGATACATTCCAAATAAGATAATAAGCATGTAAAACAAATAATAGAGGTTAAAAAAATGGGATACTCACATAAAACACCAAATAATCACACTAAGAATGCCTCAAATCCATAGAGAAATAAAGGAGGAAGAATGATCTCATCTAGATAGGTTTGAAAAAAAGAACCATAGGTACTTGAATATCACAGTGCAAGCCACTATTGAACTTTAATTCTTAGAATAACCCATCACAAATCATATTGATAGAGTATCACATGAGGTTTGTGAACCTCTATGTATACTATGGAACTATCATAGTACTATGATATAACTCCAACAAATCCTAAATACACAAAGATCATAGTTTCATTGGATAATAATACTATTTAAAGAGGTGTATGAACTCAGACTAGGGAATATTCAAATTTTAATGGGTTTGAGTGACCAAACTCTTCTAGGGTCCCACTATTCCATGAAGAAGAATAGCTTCCAACACCACTCTCTATTCAGAAGAGGTATGAAAGAGATGAAACAACCACACCATTGACTCCAGCCAATCATTTTCCACTTTTAGATCATTATAACCTTAGAAAATGAGAGACCTCTACCTATTAAACTCATAAAACATGATTAAACTATATGCATCCCTGTTTTGAGTTTGTAGAAAAATAATCTACTCAATATGAAGAGAAACTTCTTCTAGAATCATGAGATGTAGATCTTTTTATCACTCAATGGGTGGAGGCACTACTCTCTATTCACCCAGAGGAAATAACTCATGAACTAGCCCTTTAATAGTTTCCTTGTCACTTAAATGGTATTTATAACGAACCTACCCCAGAATCCTATATGGCTATCTATGTGGCATCATCTTATAATTTATAAAGATATACTGAGGTCAAAATACAATATCTAGGAGGTTGAATCAAGAATTAAATAGAAAATAAATAACCCATTCCTATATTATTCATGTACCATTATTTCCTCATAATTGGCGTCTCAGCAAACCGAGTCAAAAAATAAGTCATCAGAGTCCTAGAGAATAGATACATAAGTCAATGTACCATCACTAGGATCTCTATCCTGAAATCCAAACCCAATATTCCTTAAGATCATTACCATAAATCCTCAAACCAAACCTTAAAAAAATTTATTCCTATACTCCATCCCTAGGAAAATCCTTATTCGATATCACTCTGACACTACATGGCCCAATGGACCCCTCCTGGGTAGTAATAGACTGAGTGAGACACCCTATTTCTACCTATAATAGGATAGGGGCTGGTGAATGGCACTTAATAGGTATAAATCTCGAATGAGAGGCCTTATCCCAACACCTATACTCATCACAAACAACCATACATCCCATAATGATTCAATCTATAATTAAAGTCAATTGATAAATTATTATAAATTAATGAAACACCCTTATGATCTATAGGTGAATAGTAAATCATAAATTAATAAATAAAATGGGAAAAATACATGCCCAAAAAAGAAAAAGAAAATAACCTAGAAACTAATAGAAGGAAGCTCCATGTATATGATCCCAATATCTGGTCTCTTGTATGTGGACACCTCCACCAAGAACCTCTAAACACCATATATAATAGCCCTAGCCTTCTACACATATTATTACATGATTTTAAGCATAATTATCCATCAAATAAAAACCAAGGATCATAAAGTCTAGTGTATTTTGAATATTAGGTACATACAACTGAAAAAATGGAAATATAATAAAAAATATTATATTAATAATCCATAATGATCTCCTAACTTCCTTCGATCCCTTACATCTACATAGGATAACCTTGGGAATACATAGAAAAAAGTGTTAAGCTGAAAAGTCCAATAAGAAAATAAACATAGAAATAATGCATTGCACAAGGGTTAGAAGTCATAACATGATTCCATATGAAGGCATGGAAAATGATTAATCATATGGAATAATAACATGGAGAACATGGTATCATGTAATCATGGAAACATATAAATTTGGAAACAAAATATAACATGAAATAAGCATAATTCAAGGCTAGCTACCTAGACTATGACACATGGCATTCAAAGTCCCATAAAGGAATCAGGTTTACTCCATGTCCCAACATGACGTCTAATGAGACTAAAAACAATCCAATGAATTAGGAAACTATCTGGGCATACCCATCATAGCATGTTCATGCATATGTGTTCCATATGAAGAATCAAACATATGTAATAATCATAAGGGTTACCCATGGAATAAAATGAAAATTATAATTATGACATAAGGTATAAGCAAAGGGTATATCATATTAGTGTCCATTAAAGAGTGGATTTAAATTATAAATGTAAATTAATAAGGGATTATAGTAATAGATCATAATAAATTATGTCTAACTAAATTAAAAACATGTAAAAATAGTGTTTAAAAAACTTTATAAATGAGCCACTTTGGTGCGATTTAAGGGAAAATATAAGAGTCCTTAAAGGAGACAAATTCATATTTATTTGCATAAAAATAGAAATGAACTAATATATTTTTTCATGATGAAATGTGTAATTTTAGAAAAATATTGGTTGGTTAAAACATATTATGAATTGTAATTTAAAATGGGTAAGAAATTGGAAAGTTCCTTTTTATTGGGCTTTCTTATCAGGTGGAATTGAAAAGGAAACCTTATAAAACATGTATTTCTCCAACATAAAAAGAATAAATTATCTAGGTACATATATTTGAAACATAAAAACATAATTTAGGATGATTATATAATAATAATTAGAAAGTACATTGGGATAAATAGAGATAAATCAAAACCTGAAGGAAAAATAGAGGTCCTGAGAGAATCCCTTTACTTATGTCTGAAGGTGTTCTTCACTTGTACTTAATATATTGTATAATAAATTTAAATCCATTAGATAATTAATTAAGAAAAATTTATACATTTATTTTATTTAATATAATTTTATTGTGTTTATTAATGGCAATTTCATTGAATTATAGTGTTTAATTTAGTCATTTTGGGAGTGTTCGTATCATGATTTTATGATCGGTTCCCTTGAGTTTAATTATGGGAGTTCTTGTAAAATGAAGAAAAAATATGGATATGGAATTATATAATTTTGATACAACCCCATAATTTTAAATGGTCCAATATATCATTTTATTTTTAGATATGAGAATGATTCATTTGATAAAACATTAATGGTGAACGTTAGTTTATTTTGGAGAATTTTTGATCATCATGAACTAGTTTTGTTTTATTATTTAATATTATGTATATATATTAGTTACAGAACATAAAAAAGACATCATATACATTTTTCAATCTTTTTTAACCATAATAATGGTTTTATTACTAGCCTTGAAGTTGGTAACTGAGAATGAAAACTCATCATCCACGATGGTGGTAAATCAAAACATCATGGAAGATGTTTTCATTTTTAGAATAAAAGGAAGAGGGAAGGGATTTGATGATGTATTATTCCATTAAAACAATAAAATACAAGTATATAAAATATACTAGATTTATCATGTCACTTTGGAATAAATATATGAGAAGATGATATGAAAATAAAAGAAATTGAAAAGAAATTAAAAGAAAGCGAAGGAGGATTTTACCTCTTGAAATTATTCTCCTTAAGAACCTCTATAGAGAATTTGGGTTTGGTATTTTGTTGATAAAAAATGATCCTAGATGTGGGTAATAGTCTTTTGAAGATTATTGGGTCACTATTGTAAAATAAAATTATACCAATGGTTTCAAACTATTGGTAAAATCCCCAAAACCGTTGGGATACTGTATCCCAATGGTTCACTGAACCATTGGGCTATGAGCCATGGGGATAGACACATCCCAAAGGTTCAAACTTGAACTGTTGGGATAGTTTCCTGGATTTTTAAAATACCAATATTTCAATGCAACCGTTGGCAATTTTCTATCCCAACGGTTAATAACTGTGGGTATACAACTAGACCAACAATTCAATGAACTATTGGTATACACCTATTGCAACGGTTTAGTGAACCATTGCCATAGGTTGGGTGGTATGGGTATACACCAATGATTTAGAAAACCATTGGTATACCGCCTACAACACACTCTATTCCAACGGTTTCATTAAAACCGTTGGGATATAGGTACTAATCATTATGTATACCAACGGTTCTATAAACTGTTGGTATTTCCTCTTCTCCAGAAAAAAAAAACAGTAGCTAGAACCTCTAAAAAAAGCCATCCAGCCACATCCAACCAGCTAGCTAGCCACTTCCATCTAGCCAGAAATTGTAAAAACAAGGATTCAACCTGAAATCAAATGCAGGGATTCAACCTGCTACCTGTAATCACGCAAACAAACACAGAAAACACACAACAAAAAAACCTGAAACTTGCAATCACACAAAAACACACTGCAAACATAGAAAACACATAGAAAATAGAAAACACACAGCAAACAGAAAACACACAGCAAATAGAAAACACGTAGGCAACCTGCAACATGAAATCACACAAAACATACTGCAAATACAAAACACACACAACAAACCTGCAATCACAAATAAAACACACAAAAACTCACTACAAACACACATAAAACTCACTACAAATACAAAAGAACTCACAAAAACTCACTAAAATCACCTACAATCACACAGAAAACACACAAAAACTCACTGCAATCAAACACAAAAACTCACTGAAATCAAACACAGAAACTCTTAGGACATAAGGATTCAACCTTGATCCTGATGAGTATGGAATTTTTAGGATCCTGGGATTCAACCTTCATGTATATAGAATTCCTTATGTAACCCCCCTGTATTTGATGATGTGAATACAAATGTGGGAATTCCCAAGATGTTTTGGAATTGACTCTATGGACATTGAAACTCTATTTCTTTAGGATTATGGGAATTGGCTGATACTAGATGATGTTTCACTTCCCAGGATGTCTAGGAATTTACAGTTTTGCCTGATAGTATTTGATTTCTTAGGGGGAATTGGTTGTGGGCTTGCTGCAATTAGATTTCATAGGGCCATTCACCTAGGAAACAGTGCTTGAACATACTACTTTGATATTGGATTTCCCCAATAGGATGGGAATTGGTTTTAAATGATATACTAGTTGGAAAAATTTCACAACATGCTCAAAGATTATTCAACACAAGATGAGGTATGTGTGGTTAATCACAAGTGTCACATTAGAGCCTGAGGATCAATAGTGATTTATTTATTTATATTAAATAGTTTATAAATTTATTTATCTAAGAATATCACATGCATAGACAAACATTTAATAGTTATGTATCAAACTATATTATTGGTTCCCTACTATGTTGTACTCTCACCATGCTCGAGAGGCCATGACACTTTGGTCCTTGAGAATAATTATTACTTTCATAAATGATCAAATTGGGTAAAGTATCATTGTTACATGATAATGATGGAGTAGTTTAGATGGTTTGGTGATTGAGATTATGTGAGACTCGAGGATGGATTGGAGTCTCTTTTTCCTTTTATATTCATTTTTTTATATATGGGGCCAATCTGGTGGGAGACCAGTGTGTGTATGTTTTTATGTATTTAATTTTAATTAATTTATTTATTATCATTTGTACTCTAATTTTTATATCATAGATGTTGATTGGTTTATTTTCATCTATTATTGTGCACTCTGATATGGGGTATATTCTTCTAATGGTATGACCCTAGAACCTCATTGTTAATTGATATCCTCTAGTGTATGGGAAGGTGTGCCTAAGGTCCAGTGGTGACTCCTTGATTCAAGCACCACTCAATGGATATAGACTAGGGGAAGGTTATTACAAGGGAGAAGATGCTCACTAATTATTCAAGTAATCTTAGGGTTACACCTTCAATCATGTAAATAGGGTATACAAAAATTGGATCTGGGTATGATTTAGTGGTAAGATGAAGGGTGATCCAAAAATAGATTAGTTTATGGTCTCATAACTTTGTCCAAAGGGGACAACCCTTAAGGTCATATAGCCTAGAGTGCAGGGGTTTAATTTTTAAGGTCTTGTATCAAGGAATAAAGGGATATATAGAAAATAAATAAATAGGGGAAAATTAACTTATTATGTTTTCATAGCATAGGGAATATTAGGAACACCTTAGGTATGAGTGCATAGCTTTTATGATCATGGTGTTTTGACTAGCATATTTATATAAATATCATGATCATGTACGTAAGGACGGGAAATTATACGGTGGGAAATAATTACTTATGTGAATTTAGTACCTATTTATCACCCAAGAAAAAATAGGTGAACCTCTCACTCAGATATAAATCATACTTGGAGGAAAGAGCATCATATGAGAATTAGGCTGGGCAGGGGCTCGACTTGAGTCTGTCACAATCCCTAAGATCTAGGATGGAATGAAAATTGTGTTTGTAGATGGGTCTAGGAGATGATTTCTAGACATCACTATGTATCATGTATAGTGGGAATCAAGCCATACATTTTCCTAGAGGGTAATGTGATGTAGTTAGCTAAGAAACCTCACCCAAAGTCATCAAGTAATTAGTGTGTTTTCTGACTTTAATCATCAAATTTATTAAGTATCTCCTCCTGACCTACTTAAATGTGTCAGTTCTCTTCAAGTTCCTTAGAGGGAAAAAACTTATATATCCAAGAAAGATACACCTTACATCCCTTCAGCATGACCTGCGGCTTGGATAGGGTCCAAGGAGAGTATAAAATGACCGAGGTCCAAGAAGGGTTGAACCTGATGTCTGATGTGGGTGAAATATTCCTCATACCTTTTGATCTGACATGATTGTGAAAACTCTTAGAATCTTATTATATGGGTAAATATTCTCTAATAAACCTAGCTAAGATGGAGGCATCACTGGGAGATGGTAAGCATTTATCCTGAAATTGAATATACCATTGGGTCTGTATCAAATTTTTTGACCTTTATTTATGCTTCCACCCCTTTAAGGTGGTGGTGTCCCTATAATTCTCATTGAACATATTGTGTCAGTGGAAGGGGAATCATTTGTGCATCAATGATGCATGGCATAGGAACACATTTCTATCTTCCCTTGGGTCAAGGTTGAGGTGAAAGAACTAGCTACTATATTAACTGAAAAAGGTAAATCCTCAGCAGTTAAAATAATTTCTATTCATTTGACAACATTATTTATGTACATGGACTAACATGCATTATGTGATTAATTATAGAAATGCTGCCTCAAGGATCAGAGATCCAAGATCCTTTGGCCTTAGTATCTCTTCCCATAGAATCCATCTATACACCATGCTCACCAAGGGATGCAAGTACGAGTCCCTCACTCACCACCTTGTTCCTGAATACACATATGTTCCTTGACTAGGCCTAGGATATGGTTTAGAGTACTCTACATTTCAATAAAAAAATTAGGTGAAAAGTGTGGGGAGAGATATAAATAATGATCTTAGAGGGGCCCTTTAAAGAGCTCAAAGACCATTTGGACCACTTCTGGTACATTTTCAGAACCCTAAGCTCTAGTGGGTTTGAATATCAAGTACTATATGCGAGGGTGAAGGAGGTGGTCATCATTAGAGAGGATAACAAGAACATTGAATTGAATCTATCAATAGTGGATGTTTCATGTTTGGTTGTACAACATCAAAATAATTCCCAAGAAAAATTCTCCCAGCATGAAATGGAATTAGCGACTCACCAAAATTCATTCATTGCTGGGAGTGTTGAAATTGATAGGATTCAATAAGAGTTTTACCACCTATTATAAATGTTTAATATTAAAAATAAGATAGTAGGAGAACAATATAGGCTCCATTATGTGTTATATCAAGCCGGGAATGATGTCTCTACCAAGGTAGAGGCACTATGATAAACTATAGAGGCAAGGACTGCATCAATTGATTAATTACGACAATCTATATCTTCTCTAGGGTAAAAGATAGAAAATATCATGAAGTCTTATTATAACATACTATAATTATTTTGTATTCATAGGAAACCACTTTTATCTAGAGAATCATTGTAAATATTCTTAGATGTGGATATTCCTCCCTTATTTTTAATTATCAACATATAAAAACATTTGAATTCCATGTGTATAAAGAATGTATTAAGATCCTCTATAAACCCTTAAACACTAACATGATTATTTAGTCATATATTTCCAAGGGATTGATTATAACTATGTTCAATGGGAGTCATGGACTCTAATAACGGTAAATTAAAGGAAATATATTAACATAGTAGACCAATATATATGGTGTTCACAAGCCGCCTAGGTTTAGAGAAGGTTCTTTAGTGATTTTATGGAAATGAAATCACCCTATCACTAGGTCTCCAAGTGGATAAGATATCAATTGGGATATGAGTGGTCTAACATATGACTTATAATTGGGATGATATGTGTATAGAATAGATGACGTTTTAGATCAAGTAAAATATTCCTAAGAGGATTTGGCCTTGTATTGATAGGTGTGTCAATTGTATGTCTAGTGTTTGATGAGGAAATAATTAGGAGGATGGATTAGAATATTGGTGGGTTCTTAGAGTGGGATGGTCCATATTAGTCTATAAAATGTATTATAAAATGTTTTACTCCATTTAATGATTCAAGAGTTCAACTAAGGAGATGAAGGATGAGATGCTAGTTTGGGTATTGGCTATTGTCAGACAGATTGGAATTATAATTCCAAGAGTCTTGGTGTGATTTAGCTTAGGATGGAACATGGTCAGTGGGGAAGGGTTATAATAAATGATTTTGATGAGGTTCTTGACCAGATTATTGATAATATAATTAAGTAATGGTCGACATGACGAGATAAGACTATAGTGTGTGGGATGAGGATTATGGTCAGTGAGTAGTGACTAGGATGGGTCCGAGGGACCCTATAAGATTCCCATGTGGATGAGATAAGAATGTATATGGGTTTGACATGGCGTGATTTTTTATCTAGGACAATCATGAGGTAAATAATCCTCTTTTTCTAGTTGGATGATGATATGTGAATCGAGGCATGGGATAATCCTCGAGAGATGAGTCTAGACTATGTGACTTAGAGGATAGACTTGTGTGGTGGTGGGGACTTGTAAGCATAGGCAGACTGGGATTCAAGGAATGTTCTAATAATATCATATAGTATTTGAGGTCATCATGAGGTAATTATTTCTTTTTTGGGTATGAGATTGATTTGAGTCTCAATGACTCTAGTGGATTCCATAGTGTAAGATATATGAGTACCAAGAGGACTGAAATTTTTCACTTGGATGGTGAGACATTTTTGAGATGGGGGTATAGGTACCGAGTGACTAGAACCATGTACCTATCTGGTGAGCTATGATATGGACCAAATTCCCTTGTTGTTATTTCATACACATGTTGGGTGAAAAATTCTAACAAGTATAGTGATATATCTTAAATAATGACAACACCTTGAGTGATAAGGTGTTGGAAGGACCCTTACTTGAGTGATAATGAAGTTATCATATTATAACATTATATCTAACCCTACCATGATTGATAAGGCAGTGGTTAAGATAATGACCTCACCTTGAATGATAAGGTTCTAGATGAAACCAACCACGAGTGATAATGGAGCGTTTGTAATCTGATATTAGACCTACCATGATTAATATGGTATTATTTTAGAAAATGTATTTACATTTATCATAATGTATTAACATGGATGTTTTTTGAATGAGAAGGTTGTTATGTGATATATAGTGGTATGAGACACTACATTTAGTAGTATGGTAGATGTTGGGAGCTGAGTGATGACCTATATTGAGTGATAAGTATTAGTCTGGGGCTTGGATACACGACTATATCCTAAAAATTCATGTTGTGGTTGAGTAATAATTGATACCCCCTATTTAGAGTATTTGGGTATAGGATGGGTTTCATGTATGATGGTACAATGGTGCAAGTTTTTTGTTCAGAAAAATGTATCTATGGTTGGGTATCATGAAAACCTATTTATAACACGATGACCTAATACACATGGAGTCTCGGTGTCCTAATTGGAACATGACATATGACATAATATGTGTGTCTATTTATTTTTATAACACTTACTTTTCTCAGGTATGCATCCATATATAGAAATATATTAGTGTATCTTTGGTTTAGAAGACAGCGTACCTCCATTGGAGGGGTTTTATTATAAAATCATGGAATTTATTTATCACACAATTCATTTAATTATATTTAACATTTATTCTAAAACTCATTCAACAGAAATCAAATTCAATAAGTTAAGCAATTTGATCAACATAACTATCACTGTGAGTTTTCATAGACAGCGCACCTCCATTGGAGGGGTTTTATTATAAAAACATGAATTTATTTATCAAATGAAACAATTATATTAAAGAACAATTATTCAAGATATTCAATTCAATATAATTAAGAAGAATTAAGAAAGAATCTACATTCAATTTAAATCATTCTTGAATTAAAGAGGCTAGGAGAGGGACCCTACCTCAAGGTGGAACCAAGCCGTCCACTTCAGCTGTTGTAGCTTTCTAACTAAAAGCTGCTTCTCCCCCACTGAGTATATGCACATTCACACACATGAAAGGAAACCTAGCCCCTATGCACACACCCTCATGGCCATGATCATGTGCAAGGGGATCCTTGCACATATTCTTGTATGAATATACCAGTCTCCACTCACCTGCATATGCATTTATATATATATAAATGGGAACATATAGACCCATACATGCATAATCACCACCATGGTTGACTATACACATAACAGGGGAACCCATATACATATACTTACTTACCTATGCACATGCAGGTGAGTCGCCCTTGGCTTAGCGACTCAAAACTAACGAGCAAGAATCAATGCACTACACAAAGGATATTAGGAACCATAAAACACATAAAAGACGCTACATAACCAGTGAGAAAAAACCAACGACATTAAAGGCTTTCCTAGATTAGTAGTGTAGAAACAAATCCACCTGAACCAACACGAAATAATCAAATTCCCTACCAAAAACATAATATAGAGTCAAAAACACTGAATACCCCAAATAAATGAGGTGCGAGATAAGAAGTAACCATAGAATCTTACCTTGGATCAAAGCCATCAGATTGAATCAATCTGAACCCCTTCTTGCCCCCTTAACTGAATACAACTACCCACTATCCATAGAAAGCAGTAAAAGACCTAAGTGTCTAATGCGATAAAGAAAATAAATAAAAACTAAACTAAAACATACCTGTCTCCTGTGACTATACACATCACCTCCCAATATATAAGAACCACAACGTCCCATAGGTCAAATCATGTTTCTATAAGAAAGGGGGAAATGGATCCATGTTTCAAAATGATACTAACAAATAGTACATTCCTATTAATTAACAATCACTCTTCTTATTAATGGTATATGATTAGTTTGGCCTGAGTTTCAGCTTAGTTTGGTTTTGTTCGATACAAGTTTGTTCGGGACCTTTCCATTAGATTTAGTTTGTCTTGTTTTTGTTTATATTATCTTGGACAATTTCATTCATTTTGGTTCTTGTCGATCATGGAATTAATAATAATTAGTCAATCCATATTAATAATTATATCCATTGGATCCAAATCTAGAGTCAAAAATACATAGAAATGAATGATATCATATAAGGAAAATCATAATAGGGGAATGATGTAAAGTAGTCTTATTCATGCAATTCATACCTAATATTGATTTGTCATGGGAACATAAATCACAAAAATCCCCAAATTAAATTTGTATAAACAAAGAGGGAAGAATAAACCAACCTCAAATGGTGGAAAATTGTGGTAAATGAACCAAGATGATCCAAACTGCATTGCCTTCAGCAGCCGATGCCAAATCATGTCTGAGGTGGAACCAAAAGAACCATGATATGTCCTAGAAATGAGGATTAAAGTTAGATAAGTGAAAATTATAAAAGCTTAGAAGAGTAGAATAAAGTCATTGTCAATATCAAGGATTTTCGACTACATGTGAAAACTAAAAGGGTGAAATATATTTATAGTTTACTACAAGAGATTAACAAGATTCATAAAGAACAAAATCATAATATTAAGAGAGATTAAAATTATTCAAGGTTGAGAAATATTCCCGCATTATAAAGTGCTTAGATCTTGGAAAAAAACTCGACGAATCTAGAATCAACCCAAGATGAACCTCTCCAAATAACTAAGAAAAAAATTGTTACCAATCAAATAAAATTGAAGATTTTATACTAAAAATAGATTCATACTAGTAAAAAATAAATCTTTAGAACATTTGGAGAGTCCTACACTTAATCCTCATGGAATAATTTATCCCACTACCCTAATAAATTTATAATTACTATGTCCTTTTTATTTGTAAGTGTTGTAAAAAGATCAAAGTCTATGCAAAACCTAGTGATATAAAATATAACGAAACTCACCAATACATTAATGGTGGATATGATAATATGTATGAAGATTATTTACCCAAACCAATCCCAAAATTATGCTAAATATATCCAAATACATCAATGAAATAAATATAGAAAAATAACCTCAATGGAGAAAGAAATAAGTTTTTTTGTAAAATATTGGTATTTCTGGAAGTTTGGGCATATGGAAATTGATTTTTGGTATAATATATATAATCATACAAGTAGTATAAGAGAATAAGAAAATGATAGCATAGTTAAAACTAAGAACAAAACTATTGTGAAAAATTATTTTTCACATATGAAGAGAAATTTATCTCTTAGAAACATATGTGAAAGCCTTTATAATTTTTGTGAATATTGAAATGTATATGGAAACTATTATGAGAAATTTTGGTATATAGAAACTCAAAATGAGTAATATATTAATGACAAGAGGATTACATGATTGAATAAGTAGGAAACAAGGAAAAAAAGTCTACCTTGAGGTGTAAACTGAAGAAAAAAGTAGAAAAAGACACTCCCAAGTGGTCATTGAAGAGGGATGATCATCATGGAGTTTTAGTATGGATAATATTATTCTATTACAGTAGAAAAGGCTATATCATAGACTATTTAAAAATTTGTGAGGGTGTGACATGATGCTAAAGGATGTTTTTTTGGTTCCCACTTACCCTTAAAGTAGATTTTCAATAAAATAAAAAATGGATTGTGGATAGACTATTTAAAAATACAAATAAAGATATACAAAGTTTATGATAGAAAATTTGAACTGAAAATGGAATCCATCCAAGAAAGAGATAGTATAATTGGATTAGTAGTTGACATTTCTAAAGAATATCCTAAGAGATTTCCTAAGGAAAATCAAAAGTAGTTGAAGATGTTTTTTGAAGGTGTAAATATGTTGGTCATGGAGCTATCATATGTATTAATTTGATTCCTAGTCAAAATAATTTGATTAGTGGTAAGGGAAAAGAGCCGATATTATCATGTTCTAAATCATTTTCTACAAATGGATCCATACCTATGAATAAGTTTGAACATTATAATAAAGAATGTTTGATCATATAGTATGATGATTTATAAAAAGATAAACCAAAAAAATGGAAAACATTGAGATTTCTCTAATTACTTAAGTGAATATAAAATTTTCAAACAATAATAAACATGTGAAAGAAGAGAAAAGCATGTTTCCTCAACATAAACATGTTTAAAATGTGAGAAATAAGAAAGCACAAATAAAATCAAACACTTTTGAACTAAAAAGAAAAGTGATCCAGTGTTGAGAAAAAAGCCCCAGTCAGTGTTATAACTTAGAAGTTGATAAACCAACCTTATTACCATACTTGTTGATATAAAACAACACTCTAATAGAAATGTCACATAACACACACTTCACGCACATATATATTTTTTGAAGGAAAATAATTTTAAAAAATGAATCCTTAATATAATGTTGTTATTACTTTGAAAAAATAAACATGGAGAAAATAAGAAAATAAATTCTTGTTAATAAAATCTCTAAAAAAGTTTCAACACCTTTCCCATGAGTTAATGCCATATTTATAGGAAACTATTAATCTAGATAACACTTTATAATTTAATAAAATATGGTTACCCATTCAACTATTTGTGAATACAAAAAGAACAACACATTTATCCATAAACTAATTTCCCTTCACATGCATTATGTACATATTAAAACAATATGTATTAGATAACATTTTTATTTGAAAATTATAATACTCCATTCACATGATAAATGCATCCACAAATCATTAATGGTATGAATAATTATACACATAAAATATTATTAACATTTTTATGATCTCCAAATGATTTCACATAGAATATGATATTCTTTATGAAACTAGAAACACATCACATACTGTTCACCTAAATCGCAAAGAAATAATGTTTTTGTGGTATCTTATATGTGAACTTCCAATGATTTATATCTACAAACACTACAATGATAACTATTTTTATGTTTTGAGAAAACCACAATCAATCATATATCACAGATAAATGAAAAAATATGAAATGATACAAATTGAATTAACAAAACTCAAACTAAACAATGAATAAATTAACCATACCAGAAGAAGATTTGGGACTCACTTCCAAAGAATACCTGAATCATAAAAAACATAGAAGGGGATACTCGACCATAGGAGATCCTCAACATAGTCGGGATACCCAACCAGAGGAGATGATCAACTTTCTCAACCTAGGGGGATTCACGTCGGGTGAGGGAAAGCTCGACCTAGAGGGGATTCCTGTCGGTTGAGGGAAAGATCAACCTAGGGGGGATGTGTGACCTTGTAAGAGATGTTCTACTAGAGGAGGACGAGGAGGGGGATGTGTGAGCGACGACGAGTGACGAGCAAGGAGTGGTGAGCGACGAGCGATGAGGGGGAGTTGGAATGGTAGGAGAGGAGTGCGATGGGGATGAGAGCGGCGACGAGGGTGAGTAGGGATGGGAGCGGCGATGAGGGGGAGTCAGGATGGAGTGGAGCGGTGCTATAGGGATGGAGAAGTGGGGTGCGACACAAGGGGAAGTCAGGATGGGAGGAGGGTCACGAGCGGAGGCATTTTAGGTAGGTTTATCCCAATGGTTCTTATGAACTGTTGGATATTGAGGCGTTTTTTCCAATGGTTCACTAAAACTCTTGGGAAAACCAACTTATATTAGTATATACCAATGGTTTCGCACAACCGTTGGTATATGTTCTTTATTCCAATGGGTTTTCCAAACTGTTGGGAAAGAAATATTGGTATAGGTGGGATTTACACCAGTGGGTAGAATTAAGATAATATCAAAGGATTTGGTGGTGTGAGGAGAAGAGGTGGCGAGGGGTGGTATTTATAGGGGAGAAGAGGTTCGTTTTTTTGATTATTTTATTCATTAGTTTATTATTTTGGCTCAAGAATATAAGTAGTTTTAACCTTATCAATAAATATATTAAATTATGAAGTATTTTTAGAGAATATGGTGCTTAAATAATATATACATCAACAATGACTAAAAAATTCATGCATTTAGCTTATTTTGTAAATTATTGTATTTTACTATTCACAAAAAATTCAACTATTTTAGAAAAATCCAAAAAATTAACCCTAACCATTTTTCAACATGTATAATTCAAAAACGGAATAAATTTTATGAAAATAATTTTCTAAATATGATAAATTAAAATTTTAATTAAAATAATAATTTATTGAAAAAATATTGATTTTAAAATTAGGACTGATTTTATGACAATTTAAAAAATTAATTAAGGACTCATAAAATTATATTATAATCATATAACAAAAAAAATATTAATTTATGAATCTATTTTATGAAATTAATTTTTTTTATTAAATCATTATATTAATTGTAAAATTGTAAATAAAAATTTACATTTCACAAAAAATACCAATACATAATTTATCATTTTTAAAACATTTATTTACTTATTCCATGATATAAATATATTATATGTTCATTTATAAGGTGCTTAAATTTTATTTATACTTTCATAGATGAGGTTACTATTCTATTGTCCAAATTATTATTCATAATGGCCACATTACTATTCCAATAGTCAAGTTACTATTATATTAGTATAGGTTCCTTATTTTCTAGAAATACCTCTTATTTCATTCATTATTCATTTAATTTTTTTTATTGTGTTATCTATGAGATTTTATGTGTCTTATACTACATAAAATAATTATAATAAGGTAAATTCCATTGAAAAGATTTTGGGTTGTTACATTCTCTCCCTTACAAAATTTCACCCTCAAAATTTAATTTTATATACTATAGTGAAAATAGGTGAGGAGAATTCTCCTTCATCTCCTCCTCCCATTCCCATGTTACCTTTTCGTACTTATGGTTTTTCCATAATACTTTGACCAGGTGAGTAGTCTTGTCATGTAGAACTTTATCTCTATGGTCCAAGATCTTCACTAGCTACTCTTCATACGAGAGGTCATTCTCTAGTTGTACCACCTCTAGATTAATTACATGTGAGGGATCAAGTATTTACTTTCTCAAGAGGGATATCTAAAATAATTCTTATACTTGAGACATGGTAGGTGGATGTGCTGGTTGATAGGCCACAACTCCAACATGATTAAGAATATCGAAGGGGCTGATATACCTGGGACTCAACTTTTATTTATTCCCAAATCTCATGATCCACTTCAATGGAGATATATGGAGTAATACCATGTCTCCAACCTTAAAATAAAGGTCCCATAAAAGATTTTATGCATAGATCTTCTGTCGAATTTGGACTATCTTATTATGATGATGAATGGTTTTCACATTTTCTACCATTTATTCAACCATTTTTGGTCCTTGAATCTTCTGTTCACTAACATCATCCCATCATGTAGTGTTCTGCATATTTTACTATAAAGGTATTCATATGGATCCATTTGGATGTTTAAGTGGAAACTATTATTGTAAGACAAATCGACCAGAGGTAGATGTTGGTCCCATCCTACCTTAAAGTCAATTGAACATTCTCTCAAAATTTCTTCTAGTGTCTGAATAGTTCACTCATATTGGCTATCCATTTGTGTATAATAATCCATACTAAAGTTCAACATAATCTTTATTACATGTTGTAGGTTTTTCCAAAACTTGGTTGTAAATCTCGGATCTTGATCAGATACAATCAATAATGGTACTCTATGCAGCCTCACCACTTATCTAATGTATATATGTGCAAGTTTTCAAGTGATAATTCCTATAAAATCACGATAAAGTGAGATTTCTTTGTAAGATGATCAATGAAAACCCATATAGAATTTTTTCCTCTGAATGTATTTGTAAGTCTAGTGAAAAATTCTATGGTGATGTTTTCCCATTTCCATGTTGGTATGGGTAATGGTTGAATTATACCCATATAATTTCTTCCTTTCATCATTCACTTGTTAACATACCAGGAACTTTAATGAATATTCAGTGATCTCTTTCTTCATATTGTCCCACTAATAGTGCTCTCAGAGATCTCGAGACATCTTTGTGCTACCTGGGTGAATAGATAACATTGAGCTATGTGCATTATTCAATATCTCTTCCTTTATTTTTGGATTAGATGTTATAAATAATTTTGACCCAAATCTTAGGAATCCTTCCTCATCAATTTTGAATTCTAAGGATTACCAATTTATGATAGCTTCCACTTCTTTTTGAATTTCCACATCATTCCTTTGAGAATCCTTTATTTTCCCCATGAGGGATGGTTGAGAAATCATTTAAGAAAGGATTGATGATGTTCCTTACTTAATTATTACCATATATATATTTTTCATGTATAAGAAGATTGGATCCTTCTTAATTATCTTCATTGATGAGGTTGCATGATCCTTTCTACTTAGAGCATATTATACTTTATTTTCTATACCAGGATGGTAGTGGATTGAGAAGTCATAATCCTTGATGAGATCTATCTATTTTCCCCAGTACATATTAATCTCATTATATGTGAATATATATTCTAGTATCTTATGATCAATATATATCTCGAAATTCTCCCCATAGAGATAATGCATCCTGATTTTTAACTTGTAGATCACATTTTACAACTCCAGATAATGCGTGGGATAGTTTTTCTCATGAATTTTTAACTACCTTGAGGCATATACTATCAATTTATCATTCAAAATCAGCAACCATACTAAGAACTTCTTTGAATAATTTTTGTTTACCACAAATAGTTCCCTTTTTTCGGTAGTGTGAGTACTGGTGTAGTGATAAGCCTCTTTTTCAACTCTTTGAAGTTGTCTTCAAATTCATTGGTCTAGAAAAACATTACACCCTTCTATTTTAGCTTTTTTAATGGGTTTGAAAATCCTGACAAGTTGTTAAAAAATCATTGGTAATACCCAAATAGACTAAGGAAACTATGGATCTCTATTACAGATGTTGGCCTGGGCCACCCTTTGATTACCTTTGTCTTATAAGGGTTCACAAATATTCCTTTACTGGTGATAACATTCCCTAATAATGATACTTACTCCATCAAAAAATCACATTTAATGTACTTTTTTGTAGAGTTTATCCCTTTTCAAGGTGTTTAAGAAAGTATTCAATTACTCCTCATGCTACTCCTTTATTTTGGAGTATATCAGATTATCACCGATAAAGACAACTACAATTTTTTCGAGGTAATTTATAAAGACTCTATTAATTAAGTTCATGAAAATTACTGGAGAATTATTGAGTCTTAAGGGAATCACTATGAACTTATAGTATCCATACCTTATTCAAAAGTTATATTTTGGGAATGTCTTCCTTCTTCACCTTTAATTGATGATATCCCGACTGAAGGTCCAACTTAGAAAAATACTTGGCCCCACGTAGAGGATCGAACAAGTCACATATCCATGTAAGGGTATAATTGTTCTTTATCGTGATCTTGTTTATCTCATGATAATCAATACAGAGGTGCATTGATCCATCATTCTTTTTGATGAAGAGGAATGAAACACCCCATGGTGAAGCACTCAAGCATATAAAACCCTTGTCCAGATTCTCCTGTAATCACTTCTTTAGTTCTTCCAATTCAATGGTGTCCATTCGATAAGGTGTTTTTGATATAGGAAGAGATCCAATAATAAGTTCAATTGAGAACTCAAAATCTTGGTCAGGTGGAAGACTAGGAAATTCATTAAGGAACATATCAGTGCAGTACCTCACAATGGGAACGTCTTTGAGCATGATTATCTCCTTTGTCTCAATAATTTATGGTATATATTTTTTCTTATAGGGTAATAATATCCAAAATTGAGAAGATAATTCTAAAGAAGATTCATCATCCTTATTACAATTGAATAGAATTAGAGTATAACTAGGGATATGAAGAGTGATCTACATTTCCTGAAATTTGATGTTGGATTTGTATAAAGATATCCAACCCATGCCCAATATAACATCAAACTCTACCAAAGGATGTAAGACAAGATTTTATGGAAGTTTCAGTCCACAAAAATTAATTATGGAGGAGTTATATAATTTGGATTCAATAATTACCCCATTTTATATTCTCATAGATAACTCAACCTCTATATTTTGAGGTATTGTTTGAATAGTTTTCTAAACATGAAAGATATAAAAGAATGTGTAGAACTAGAATCAAATAGTAAGTTTTATATTCTTGAAGGAATTACTAGTGTACCTATCAGAACATCATTGTAGGGATCAACCTCAACAGTAGTGATAACGTATTACCTTTCTTACTACCTTGGAGGTTCTTGTTGTTGATTTCTTATGACAACCCATGTCTTAGGGTAATGGATCACAAAATTCCCATGTTCCTTGTAGTTAAAACACTAAACTATAGGCTGAGTGTTGATATAAACCTTATTTTCTTCCTACAAATTCTTGGAACTCTTTATATCCCCTTGATTACTATTTTCTAGATGCCCCTCCCTTCCATATTTGAATCATCTCTTGGTTTCCCTTAGGCAGTTTCCAGGATGCTTCTTTCCATACTTTTGACACGTGTAATGTTGGGTTTTCATTCCATTATGTGATTTATTTGTTGACCCTCCCATATTAAACTCCATTTTAATATTTTTATCTCTAGGTCTACGAGACCACTAAGACTCTCCAATATCAATTTATATCTTAAGGGAATAATGAACAATCTCCTCCTAGCTACCAAATTCTCAAATCATCAACACTTTTCATAGAATTGGATTTAGTCTACTAAAGAATATATCAACCTTGATTTCCATTTTCATGAAAAATCCATAGGCGTATCATGCATGTCCTGTGAATTTTGCTTCATATGCCCCGATAGACTCATTTTCCTTTTGCTTTAATATGAGGAATTCCCTTTCCATCTTAATATAGAGGGTTCCAATAAAATATTTAATGAAAAATATTTTCTTAAAATATTATCATTCCATGGAATCAATTTCCACCTTATATTTTTTGTTTTTCATCAGTTTCCACCATTGATCATCTTCCCCATCAAAACAATAGACCACCAATACAACTTTATCTTCTTTTGAGCATTGAAGGATATAAAATATATTCTCAATGTAGTAAATCCATTATTCTCTTATGATGGGATTGAAATATCCTATAAATATGTGATAATTTTTTCACATAAAGGATTCAACCAAAACTTTATCTTTCTTAGGAGTAGGGAATTCCACACAGTTCAATTTATTATTCAAAACTTGATCCATTTGAGTTAGTACTATAATGAAGTTTTGATCTCCCATTCCCATCATATTTGGAATTTCATTAGGGAAATCATCACATTTCCAATCATGTTAATTATTAGAATGGTTACTTATACTTCCAACCATTAACTAAGAAAAATAAATTATGATTAGAAGAGATTCAATTCTTATCTAATAATCATATAAAAGGGAAACATTAAACATGTAAGGATAAACTTATAAATGAAAAGTATATCCTATCTTGCGATTCACTAAGTTTCAATCTAGGTTATCTATGGTGATAGAATTTTCCCTTGGGTTCTTAATAAAGTTTTCTAAACCTAATCCCCAAAAATAAATAGGCCATGCTCTGATACCAACTATAACAACCATATCCTTTCACACATATTATTACATGATTTTAAGCATAATTAACCATCAAATTGAAATCAAGGATCGTAAAGTCTAGTGTCTTTGGATGATTAGGTACATAAAACAAAAAACATATAAATAGAATAAAATATAATTATATTAATCATACATAATGAGATCCTAAATTTATTTGATACCTTACATCTATATAAGATAACCTAGGGAATATATAGATAAAAGGTATGAGTTGAAAGCCTAGTAAGGGAATAAATATAGAAACAATTCATTGCATAATGTTTAGAAGGCATAACATGATTTCATATAAAGGAATGGAATGTGAGTAATCATATGTAAGAATAACATGTATAACATGGTATCATGTAATCATGTAAAAATATAAATTTTGAAACAACATATAACATTACACAATCATGAGTAAAGATTAACTACCAAGACTACTTCACATGGAAGAAAAAGTACCATAATATAATCATGTTTACTCTCTATCCCAACATGAAATATCATGAGACTAAACATTACCCAATGAATTGGAGTTCTATCTGGGTGAATCCATCATAACATATTCATGCATATGTGTTCCACATTAATAATCAAACATAATGAATAAATATAAGGGTTACCCATGGAAAGAAATGGGTATCATAATCATGTCTTAAAGCGTAATCAAAGGGAAAATCATATTGGTGTCTATGAAAGAGTATATTTAAATCATACATGGACATTAAAAAGGTAAAATAGGAATATATAATGATAAATTATGTCTAAATTAATTGAAAACATGTAAAACAAGTGTTTAATAAACTTTAGAAATGAGCCACTTTGGTGGGGTTTAAAGGAAAATATAAAAGAGTCTTCAAAGTTGAAAAAGGCATAATAGTTTGAATAAAACCCGAAATGAACTAATATAGTTTATCATTTTTTCATTTTATAAAAATATTTGTGGATTAAAACATATTTTAAAGTGTAAAATGGGTAATAAATTGTGAAGTTCCCTTTTACCGGGCTTTCTTATTGGGAGGAATTGAAAATGAAACATTATAAAACATATATTTAACTATAAAAGAAATAAGAATTTAGATAGGTACATATATTTGGAATATAAAAAAATAATTTAAGAGGATTATATAAGAATAATTAGAAATTAAATTGGTGTAAAGAGAGAAAAGTGTAACCCAAATGAAGAATAGAGGTTCAGAGAGAATCCCTTACCTTATGTCTGAAGGTGTTCTGCACTTGTACTTAATGTCCTGGATAATCAAATTAAATACAATAATTAAATAATTAAAATTTTTTTATACATATATTTGATTTGTTATGATTTTATTATGTTCATTTATTTCCATTTCATTGACTTATTTTGTTTCATTTAGTCATTTTGGGAGTGTTTGTATCATGACATTATGATCGGTTCCCTTGAGTTTAATTATGGGAGTTCTTTTCAATTGGAAGAAAAACTCCAGAAGTTGAATTATATGATATTTATTCACCTAAAATTTTTTAAATTGTACCATATATAATTTTATTTTTATATATGAGAATTATTAATTTGATAAAAAGTCAATGATAAATGTTACTTTATTTGGCCGAATCTTCAATCATCATAAACTAGTCTTGATTTTTTATTTAATATTATGTTTATATATTATTTATAGAACATAAAAAAAGATATAATATAAATGTTTCAATATTTTTTATTGATAATAATGGTTTTATAACCATCCTTGATTGAGGTAAAGTAAAATGAAAACACATCATCCATGATGGTGGTAAATCGACATATTACAGACAATGTTTTCATTTTTAGAATAAAAGGAAGAGAGAGGAGACTTGATGATGGATTATTCCATTAACAAAATAAAATTTTATTATATAAAATATACTGGAGTTATCATGTTACTTTTAGATAGGGTGGTGAGGTGAGGATAATAAAATAAAATAAATTGAAAAGAAAATAAAAGAAAGTGAAAGAGGATTTTACCTCTTGAACTTCTTCTCCATGAAAACCTCCATAGGGAAATTGGGTTTGGTCTTTTGTTGAGATCAAAGAATATTGGATGTGGGGAAGAGTATTAGGGAGAGTATTGGGTATAATTTGGAAAATATTAAAGGCTTTGGTGGTGTGAGGAGAAGAGGTGGTGGGGGGTGATATTTATAGGGAAGGAGAGGGTTTTTTTGATTATTTTATTAATCAGTTTATTATTTTGGCTTAAGACTATCAATAGTTTGAAAATTATCACCAAATATATTAAATAACTATGGATAGTTTGAGATTACGGTACTTAAATCATCCATACATTAACAATTACTCAAAAAGTGATGCATTTATCTTATTCTATAAATTATTATATTTCACTATTCACAAAAAAATCAACTATTTTAGAAAAATCCAAAAAATTCACCATAATGTTTTTTCAATGTGTAGAATTAAATAATGAAATATATTTTTTAAAAATAATTTTCTAAATATGATAAATTTAATTTTTAATGAAAATCCTCATTTATTTTAAAAATATTGATTTTAAAATTATGACTGATTTTATGACAATCTAAAAAATTAATTATGGTCTCATAAAATTATCTTATAATCATAAGAAAAAAAAATTTAATTTATGAATCTATTTTATGAAATTAAATTTTCTTTTAAATCATTATATGAATTATAAAATTGTAAATAAACATTTATGTTTCACAAAGAAACCAATACTTAATTTATCATTTTAAAACATTTATTTACTTATTCCATGATATAAATATATTGTATTTTTATATATAATATCTAAATTTTATTTATAATTTAATAGGTGAGGTTAATATTTTATTGTCCAAATTATTATTCCTAATGGTCATATTATTATTCTAACGGTCATGTTACTATTCCATTAGTATATGTTCCTTAATTTCTAGAAATACCTCTTGTTTTATTAATTATTAATTTAGAAAGTTTATATTGTGTTATCTATGTGATTTTATGTGCTTTATACTACATAACATAATTATAATAAGTGAAATTCCATTGATAAAATTATGGGTCATTGCACTGTTAGCACTTGATCTACCGAGATACCCATAGAACTACCTATCATCTGCATATGACTTTATACATTTGGGAATGATTCCCATATAGGGATGAGTATATAAATACCTAGTAAGAAAACTTGAAAAATATAATTAAACATCAATAAGGTTAGTCATCTCGTAAACATAAATCACGGAGAAAGGATCAGAAGAACCTAAATATACTCAAAGGAGAACCCGAGATGATGGAAGAGGTCTCAATTTACATATCCAAACATAGGTGAAAATCTATATGTAGACCCACAACAAAAAATCCATAACTAGTATCCTAGATTAAACTCTAAAAATCAAAATTGGGGGACTATTACTTGCAAATGGGTGAATAAGTGTTTAAGGTAATACTGATCCTAGGTGGAGAATTGTGCCCCACTCGAGCACCAAGATAGGGGAGTACCTACTTTGCAGATAGAGGACCACACCCGAAGTGTGAATAGAGAATTAATGACATTATATGTATTTAAGAAATGAAGGACCATTCCTTGACATAAATACACCTTTCAAGGGAGCACCAACCCCAGAAATACTATAAGAATTCACACTAAAATTCCACCATCGGCTAACCGATTCTTAAGAAAACTACCCCATCACACCACATTGAATCATATATTAGAAATCAAAGAAAATTACACGATTAATTTATATTGAAAAAACACTCAAGATAGACTACCCGCATGTCTAAAACTAGACCTGAATAAGAATTCATGTCTAGTAGGTGGATATGGAATCGGTACCCAACATTTTTCATAGAGCACATGACGTGTAACCCTAAGCAGTATCCTAGATGTATACTGGAACCACACATGGAATATATAAGATCCATATACATGGTGTGTTATTTATAATACATGGAGTGTGGGACTCAAGTTACCTCTCATCATACACCAATTTCTCATGTGTTATGTTAATTCAATCTATATATCGTGTGCTCCTAGCCCACATGGCTTGTGGGTCCAAACAACCTCCTGAGCATGTACCCCCATGCACAACCTATAGTCATCTTAAGTATACAAAAATCATTATTCAATCACATAGGGTGTTATATTTAACTTGGAATAAAACCCTACCCCTATAACCTCTAGGTGCATGATGTGTGCTCATCAGAACTACACATCATTTGGCCGTGTTTATCAAAGTTGATTCCCCACCAACCATGAAATATTTTTCAAAACAACAAATATTTCAATGAAACTTTCCTAGATCTTCATTTACCATATAACTCATGAAAAAAATAACTAAATATTTATTTTCATCCACTAACCATAAAAAATGAAAATCTACATTGAAGCCTATAACTTTTTTTGCATCTCCTATTGAGAATCTGACTCAAATAGTCCACTTTTCATGATTTCACCACCACTAGATGATTCCACCATGAAGAAAGATCCCCATTATTGATCAAAATACAAAATACAAGGTCCAAGATTTGGTCATGACTCAAACTAGACTGATATCAATCAAATTTATGAGAAAATCATGGCCTAAGATGAATATATGAACCAAGGTGGAAAAAATCCATGAAACAATAGAAGTAAATAAATACATTTGAATTTAAAAACTTATAAACCAAATGCAGATTGGAAATTGAAGATAAGAAAGTTTAAAAAATTTAAATTCTTTATCAAACAACCCTGATCTATAACAGAAAAAATGTATAAGTTGATAAAAACTTGATCAAGTTAAAAGAGTCAAGAAAAAGTAATCAAATATGTTTAAAAATTCAAAAGGAAAAAAATGAATCCAAAAAAATAACAATACACTAACTCAACCATGGATCAATCATTAATTAAGATTACATTCACCCCAACATCATTGGGAAGCCTGTGAAGTTCATCATTAATCTTCAGATCCTCCATTTTCTGTGCCAATGCCTCTCCCATGACTGCTCTCAAATTTCCTAGGTTTATGTGTCTTACACTATAGAATTTATTAAACATGGATTTAATGGGGCTCTATTAAGTCAAAATTATTAATTAAAAAAAATTATTATTTTTAATTAATTACCTTTTATCCACCAATGACTGTGCACTATAATGGGGATTGATAAAGAAAAAATTTATATCATGCATAGAGTAAAATTCATATTCTAGACACAATTATGGCCTTTGATTTTACATTTGATCCCACATTTATAAGATACAAAAATTTTTTTACAGAACACGCATGTGGAATAATAAATTTTTTATATATTTTTTATTAATTCAATATAGGGTTTCCAGGACACCTAAAATATGCATCAACACCAAAGAAATGTTAAAGAGAATGACAAAAAATATTTAAAGGGTCTAAAAACAAAAAACAAAGTCATTAAATCTTCACCCCAACATCAGAATGAATAATACTTCTTTTTTATTCAAGATAGATTTTATAGAATTTTATCCCAAAATAAGGGTTATAAGTCCACTGAGGTTCACATTTAGTTATGAGTTAAAGACTCAAAGATGACACCCCCAATAGGATGATTTTATAAATTAATAATTTTTTATTCATAAACATTAGAAAATATAAGTGGTAACATGCATCCTATGTCAATATTTTGAGTCATCACACACATACCAAGATACCATAAAGATATAATCTAACTACATATTCCAGTTACTAAATTTTGGGATGATTATTCTTGAGTAAAAGAGTAATAAAAATATTTATAATATGAATCTAAGAGGAATTATGTGGCCCACATTCATCCTGGAAAAAATGATATAGAAAAAACATCAAGATTAAATCTCATTTGACCAATAAGAACCATATTTCCCATATCCATCCTAAGAATACTGATAGGTATTGAGTGGACTAAATACATTATATTTAAAATGCTAAGCATTTGATGGCATGTATTCATCCTTTGAAAACTGATATATATGAGTGACCAATATCTATCTTGTAATACTGACTAAAGGTTATCTATAGATTAACATCCATGGAATGTGGATAATAATCCAGTGTATAAGCTATCCAAATATTATGACCCACTCCCATTAGAACCCCATCCAATTCAAAGGTGAAGATAAGTCTGGCCCCTGGAACTTTTATCCAATAGGCCATGAGTTTATGACTAGAACTGAGAGTATCGATAACTATTATGGTAGGAATTAACCTTGATAGATCGGTATTTCCTAATTATTGGATGAATTTGGGAAACTGATGGAATTCGACATGGAACTATATCAGCTTGTGATCGGAAACACCGACATGTCACTATTTCTCCATGAACTTCCAACCACTAGTCGATGTAGCAAAAATGAACTTACTATATGGTTGGAGGCACAATTGTATCATATTATTTATGAGATCATTAAAACTAGGTTTCTTGTGTTTTTCAAACTATAATTTTTTCCCTTTTAATTATAATCCAAAACATAGTGATAATTATTTATCTCTGGGGATGTAGGGATTATTTCCTAAACCGTATAATTCTCTATGTCTCACTATATTCTTCTTATTCTTTTATTTTTTCCCTTTTAGTTTTATTCTATAAAGGATGATCATTTATTTCTCTATGAATTTTCATAACATCCCTAATTAATTCTATAGAAAAATAAAAACAAACCACTAATATACTCTATGTATATATAAACCAAAAAGACACAATTCCAAATTTTAATCTACATGTACATCTTAGTTAAATATAATAAAAATATGGAAAATATAAGAATAACCCCTTAGGATCCACTATAGCTACCTGAATAGTAGAAACCCTAAATCTTGATCGAACCATTCTAAAAAACTACTCAAGAAAAATATAGATGGGTGATATCTTCAGAGTACACAATGAGATCATATTTCTAATTTTTTTATATCCATGTGAAATATCAGTTCCAATATAGACAAGCATGAAATCACTTAAGAAAGACAAATCTATAAATAGGATTAGGGACTAAGAAAGTATGAAAGTTTAAATTAAGTATAATATCATGGTTTGACATCATGTTTGGCTGTACCTCATGAAAAGTTATTATTTGATCAAGGTTACTAGGAATAATTAAATGACTATGATTATAGGTTCCCAGAATGGTAAAGATTAAAAAAAAGTCTATAAATAATAATATATTTGTTACTATAATAACATCACAAAAATTTCATCATTTTAGTAATAATTAATGAAATATCATTTAATATGATTTCCATAATTTTCTAATCGCAAATACCACAATCTCACCATAGCCATATAACAAGGAGGCATAATAGGAAAGACTGGATCTCAATATGTTCCTGGTGAAAAATTCCAGTCCAAATCTCTTCTATCCATCCCAACATCCTTACTATCATGATAATATCACATCCACCATATCACCTCATCACCACCTTAATGAAATTTTCTATAACCTCCAGCCATCACAGCCCAAAACATGACATAACCCTAATTGATCACAACCTGAGGAAAATGTGTACTTGTTGTAACCTTTATACATCACAACCCCTAATGTATTCATGTGTTGTAACTTTGAGCCATCACATATCACATATGTGTAATATCAAACCTTTAAAAAAAGTAGATAAACATAAAAAAAACATACAATCACATACAAAAAAACATACAAAAAAGAAAATTCAACATTATAATACATAATAAGAAGAAATAGTAATGAAATAACTAATAAATTAACCACAATAATTCATGATAATAATCATCACCACAATATAAAATAACATCTATACTAAATATGATAATAAATGTCATTCTAATAATTAAGTACCAATTAATTATTCAGTTAACTAATTATTTAATTATTATTTTGTTAATTTAAACATAATTACATAATTATAATATAACCATGACCTTCATGAAGTAATCAGCCAAATTATACTATTCTAGTTAGTTAGTTAATTATCTAAATGCAACCAATTAAATATAACTACCTTTAAAGAAACTATAACCTGAAAATATATTAATAACAGTTGTAACTTAAAATCTAATTAACAGAATCAGGCTTATTCTTTTCCTAACCATTGTATCTATATTTGACCTAAAAAACCTTAATAATAAATCGGATTAACTAAAAAGATATTTTCAACTCTATAAATTTTTAACTTACATCCCTTAAAACATTACCCACATTTCTTAATATTATTTTTCAATACCTTCCTATTCATACACATTATTAAGAACCTATCAACACATAAAATTTTATTCAAAATTTATATATATATTATTACTATTTTTTTCTTACATTCACATTTCAACATAGTATTTGAAAATGACCTATTCACATTAAAATTAGCATGATATAACAAAAATTTAGGGTAAAAATATATATACATTTATATTTCAGCATATCATAGTGCAACGTGATGCAATTTAGAAAAATATCACACAATATATTTATTAAAATATGATTAAGAATAATATTATATTATTATAGAAACATATATATAGAACAAATATGATTCATAATATAAACTGATATCACAACAACATAGGTATAATAAAAATATATTCATAATGATAAATTACATCCAATTTTTGTTTTTTCATTACCAATACATATTTTAATTTTGTAATTTCATTCCTAAAATACTTCCTATATGACTTAGGTTAGTACATAATGTCAATAATATACAAATAATCCATAATTATTATAACATCATGATATAATATTATTAGTATTCAATAAATGAATATTTAAAGAAGCTAAAAAGAACTAAATAATCAAACATGTTACAATAAAATAAATAACTCGAATAAAATAGTTAGAGACAAGTAAAAATTATTATATTTAGAGGTATATTGGGAATGGGAAGATAAAAAAGTGTTGGTATGGTACAAGAAAACATATATTGAAAGGTTAAATGGGATGGTTTCAATTATTGAATGATTATAATTCGATAATTCATTCCAAAGGGGACTAAAAATCGAAGGTGAATTGAGAAAGTCCTACTGTTGGATTTGGAGTGCTAAAAATAAATGGGCTTAAGGTTACCCAATGTGTTTATAATATCACACACCATTCTAATAAAATATCATTCCATAAGAAAAAATAAATATTAAGAAATACCCAACCTTAATAGATCATTCATAGTCCACCTTTATTCATCATTCACCGCATGTGACTTCTAAAATTGTCCCTTCCTTTAACATTATAGATCCACCACCATGGATGGAAGAAAAATATATGAGAGAAGATAATTTTTTTTAATTGTAATGAAGCACAATCACCATGAATAATATTTATAGAATAAATATAATCCTCTGAAATCAATTTCTATTAAAGATAATGATATCAGAAAATATAAATTCCTCTATAAATTTCACTAATAAATTCTATAATTTAATTATCTTAATTTAATCCTTGAATAACATTTAAAATAGTTACATAAGAAATAATTTTTATAAATAATTTTAAAAATATTTACATGAAAATTTTTAAATATTTTTTTATAAAAAATGTTTGTAAATTTTTTACACATTTCACAAATTCATAAAAAAAATCTTTTAAAAGAATTTACCCCATTTTTCTATGACACCATTATATATATAAAGTTTGTAAGGATAGGAAATATTCTCGAGACTTATTTTTTCATTCTGGGATGTCTGGTGGTTCGGGAGAGGTTTCATAAATTTTGGAAGTTGTTTTAGAATGATTCTGTAATTTATTAAGTAGTTTTAAAATAGTTTTACAAATTTTGAATGAAAATTTAAGTTTTAAAATTTTATTTGTGAAATTAATTAGGGTATTTTAAAAGTGATTCTAGTATTTTAGAAGTTTTTTAGGATTGTAGAAGTGATAATAAATCCTTTAATTTATTATTATAATCTTATTTGATTAAAAATGTATTAGTTTTAAGAAAATAATTACTCTTAGTCATGATTTTAGAGATCCTCAAATGGTAATTAGATTTTTATAAAATCCATGTAAGGTCATGTGGTGATATCAATGTGTTTCATAAAGGTAAAGTTTGTTTTTCAAAGGTTATGTAAATGTGATATTGTTTTTCTATAGGTTATATAAGGTTAACCTAGATCTCCCATGCGTTGTGTAAAGTAACCCTAGTTGTGTAAAGGTATCACTAATATCCTTAAGGTTTTGCAATATTATTTTTATGAGGGTAGAGCTGTATAAGGGTACAAATGAGTTTCATCATATCACATAAGGGTAATGACTCATGTAAGGGTAATAGTGGACTTTCATAAAGGTAAAACGAGATTTCCAATACCTATGTAAGGGTATTCTAATAGTTGCATAATGGTAACCAAAGGATATTTTTATCGCATATGGGTAGTACTCACCTTGTGTAAAGGTAAGAAGTTTATTTTATATGGCCTATAAAGGTTTAAATAAGCTCACGTATGGGTAGCTTGGGTTTTTCAATACATTCATAAGGGAAACCTGGAAATTTTAAGGATTTCATAAAGGTAATATGAATCTCATGTAAGGGTAACCATGAGATTCTAAATCTTACATATGGTCCTTACCAAATTTCTTCTTCTCACGTAAGGGTAACCGACTGTGTAAGGGTAAAACCATGTTACCCTTAAATAGTTCATTCCTCCTATGTATGAGTAGTATAAATCTATTAAAACCCAATTTTTTGTCCTTGAAACCTTATGTAATGTTCTTTCATCATAAATTAGTGGGAATAAATGATAAATCAATAGTTTTTATCTTGGTCAAGAGTTTTCAATGTGATATTTGATTTTACATTAGCTTGTAATATTGAAATCAATATTTTATTAAAATTTAATGGAGTATCTAAGGAGTAATATTTATGAATTTTAAAATGAGTTATATTATCTTGTTTGAGTCCCTTATTATTTCTCTTGAGTACGGGTTATCTCAAATCCTTATTTGGATTCTTAAAATCTATATGTAGTTGATCTTATCGTATTCCTTGCGTGCTAATTCTATGTTTCCAAGAGGAAGGATTCTCTATCTCTCTCACCTATATCATTCTAGGAGTGGTTATTCACATTGTAAAAGATATACCAAGTAGGGTATATGTCACTTCTACTTATATTTTATACTATAAAAATGTGAATTTACCATTATTTAGCTTATTTGTTTAAATGGATGAAATTAACTATAATAAGATAAAAGTTAGTAAAATAATCACACAAGAAATGAATATATGCTAATTAGGAAATTATACAAGAGTAAGATAAATTACATGCTGTTTAATTCAGTTAATGAAATATTATTAACTTGATAATTTTAATGGAATATTAATTTTTACAGTACAATGTTAACTTCTATTAATAATGGAATTTCATATAAAAAAATTAATGTGTCATTTCAAGAAATGAAATATAAGTTTACTGCTTACAGAAAATGGTTAACTTATCACTATTTAATTTACATAATTTATTTATAAATAATATTTCGTTACAAGGATAAATAAAGTTATCTTAGATACTGAAAATTGATTCTTGAAAGAAATATTGTTGATAATAACTTCAATGTGATTAATGATTTATTACATGAATTAGATGATAATAGATGATAATATTAAATACTACAATAAGAAAGATGAAATAATTATTCCATATTAAATATTAAATATAATTATTATTGAAATTGTCTAAGAGAGAGAAATGGATAATCACATGCCTTTGTCTAATTACTATTTGGATATAAATCATTAATTACCATTATTAAAGTTATTATCCAAAATAGTTATTGAAATAAGTATTCCATATCAAATATTAAAGATAATTATTCTCGAAATTATCTAAGAGATAGAAATTGATTATCACATGCCTTTTTCTAATTAATATTTGGTTATAAATAAAAATGACAACATTATAGGGTTTTAAACTACTTTAATATAATTGGGAATTATTTGATAATTCTATATATTAGAAAATTGAAAGGGAGATTGTATCATGTATTATTCTTGTTTTTATTTTTCTAAAGAATAATATTCGACATGTATAACATTATTCATGCTTGGAGATTATTATCACGTGTTAGAATTTAATTAAATTCTAGATCCATAAGTATCATAACACTTAGGAATATTTATATTCATATTGAAATATTTTGGATGTGTGATCACATGATTTTTGATATATATATTTTTTCCATTTATATTTAACAAGTAATGTTCTATCATTTAGTATGGTTATTTAGCGAGATTTATATTTTTATAATTTTGATAAAAATGTAGATTTGATAATGATTTGACAATATTAAAAGAGGAATATTGGAATAATAATATTCAAAATTATTGGTAAATGAAAAATAAGCTTAAATAAGAAAGCTAAATTAAAAGAATAATATTCATCCTTGTAAATTTATAAGGATAGATCTACTGAGATTAATTATTAAATTAATCAAATAATTAAATATGGTATTGAGAGTTTAATTATTTATCTAATCATTTATTTTCTATCGAGTTATCCTGATATTATTTGATTAGGGTAGGAATGCCTTGTTTGATTTGTCCATAATTACCATTGAAATTAAGTGTGGTAGCTTGGGCTGAGTCCTAAAGTACCTAAATTATTATGAAATGATAAATGAATTAATGAAATAATAGGGTTGGTTCGTGATGATTTCTTATGATGATGACATACTTGAGAATATAAGAAAAGAATTAATAGTTTTTTAGGTATTTTGATTATAAGGTTAAGATGTTAATCATATAAATTATGGTGGTAAAAATTAATTATTGGTTAATTGATTAATTAATTAAAATTAAACATAATTATTTTATTCTTATTTATTACCTATGCCTCAATCATGGTATCCAATAGCTCCATGTGATGTTTTCAGAAGATAAGTCTAAGTCTAGGTAGATGACCATAGTTTAGTTGTTAGATTTATATCTATCATGCATGTTTGTTAGTTCCATATGCTACCCAACCTATGTCAATAGAGAGACTAACACATATTAGACACTAGGATGGTATTTTACCCAATATCTAGGTTAGAGAGGAATAGATGGATAACTACACCCTATGGACCCACTCTTTTCACTTGCTAGTAGTATGTTTGTAAAGACCCGGAAATTCCATGTAATTTTTTTTAATTCTATGGGAATTTTAGGAGTTTGCGAAAATTGACGACGCGTGATTCCGAGGCCCGGTGTGCCTGGAATGAATTTCTGAACTTTTTTTTTCAGGTATGTTCAGTAAACGTACGAGCGGGTTTTTTTAAATTTTGAACCAGTGCTCAAAATTGAAATACAAGGGCACTGTTGAACTCACAGCGCTGGTATTCGCTTAAGGGGACCTTCACCTTGACCGCAGTAGGTTGAGGGTGAAAGATAGAATTTGGGTTTTTCATGGAAATAGAAATAAAATAAAATAAACTTTTATTTTATTATTATTTTTGTTGAAACCTCCCATGTGGATGGTTTAAAGGTGGGGACAACTTGAACTAAAGCCTCCCACATGGGTTCTGGTGGTGGGGACCACCCAAGCCTAAAACCACCTTGAACTCCCCTCTTAAATGTGGGGAAGCCTCTTGAACTCCCTCTTTAATGAGGGAGGCGACCTTTAGGTTTCCCCAAAATTTATTATGCCAATATCATTGTAATTATGATGCCAATTTAATTTGTGCCAACAATTAAATTGGGGAAACATATCATATTGGCTACCATTTATTTTTGGTGGAATTGGGGAAGTGTTGGAAAAGGGAAATTGGTAGAGAACCTTGGAGGAATTATTCTTCTCCAATGAAGAACGCTCCTCCAACGAAGAACGTCGACTTCAACTTCTTCCTCGGGGCATCCCACAACGTGGGACGTCTTCAATCAACGACCATCCTTCCCTCCTCATCGAAGTCAACAAACGAATGAGGTTGGGGTTTAATTATGTGTGATTATTATTTCCCATGTTCTTCCCTTAAAAAACAAAGAACGCAGATCAACTCTCTAACTAGTTGATCCGCGAATGATTTCTTTTGCAGGTTTGGGAATAATCAATTACGGGAGGTTTTAGGGTTTGAAGTTCTTCATTCAAGTTGTTGTTGAGTTTCTTTCTACCGGTCTAACGCGGAAGGTGCGGGCCAAAAAAATATGGCCTGACCCCTCTTCTATTTTCTTGAATGGTGTGTTCTTCACGATGGAAGAAGAAGGATTTGTTCCATGGAGACAAATAGATG
Source organism: Viscum album (assembly GCA_963277665.1). Lineage (NCBI taxonomy): Eukaryota > Viridiplantae > Streptophyta > Magnoliopsida > Santalales > Viscaceae > Viscum > Viscum album. The sequence goes on from OY728166.1 coordinate 270,376,780, forward strand.
TGGTGGCTAGCACATCGCCGACCGCGACGAAGGTGATGGCCCCGTGGCTCCTCACCACCCCGCGACCTCTGTGGTACCCTGCGGCCTCGCCACCCTGCAGCCCTCCGTGACGCCCCATGGACTCGCCACCCCGCAACCCTCCACACCGCCCACGACCTCACCGCCCCATGGACCTCCGCACCACCCCGTGACCTCGCCTCCCCGCGACCCTCCGTGTCGCCCCATGGCCTCGCCGCCCCACGACCCTTGCAACCTCTGCGGCCCTCGCGGCCTCCACGGCCCCGTGGCCCTCCGCAGCCCCTGCGGCCTCCCATGTACCGCGGCCTCGCAGCCCTCATGGACTCGCTGTCCTGTGGCCCTCCAAGGCCCCAAAATCTCACCTCCCAGCGGCCCTCCATGTCCCCCGCGACCTCACCATCCCGCAGTCCTCCGCGGCCCCGCGACCTCGCCACCCTCGCGGCCTCTGCGCCGCCCTCGCGGCCTCCACACCGATCTATGGCCCCCGCGCTTCCCAGCGTGGCCGGGCCGGGCCTAGCGGGCTGGGCTGGACCAAGTGGGCTAGACCCAATGGGCCGGTTCGGTCCGACCGGGTCAGACCAGACTCAGGCTAACTTCAAACTTTTCGCTCTATCAGCCATAACTTTAGCACCATGCGTCCGTTTGAAGAACCGTCAGTGGAACTGGAAACCTTTGAGTGATACCGTCCCTTTGAGTATACCAAACTAGATATTTGGATAAAGTTGGAGTATGGTCAGGTTGGATCGATCACAAATCCAACCGGGCCCTCGGGACTAAATGGCTAATAACTCACAGACTGGGCGTCCGATTGACACGCCGTCTGTTGTATTGAGACCCCTATGACGTGGCGGTCCTTTGTAATACTTCTTAATGTGAATTCATGGTAGTTGGAGTGTCAACCAATTTCTTGAGGAGCGGAACCTCCTGAAGAGGATCAAGATTACTGTAGGAACCCAGTAGCTGGATGTGACGTGAAGAATGAACAACGATCCTGTGTGGGCCAGCACCAAGCGATCCTATGTGGGTCAGCACTGAGCGATCCTATGTGGATTAGCACCTAGTGATCCTATGTGGGTCAGCACAGAGCGATTCTATGTGGGTCAGCACCGAGTGATCCTGTGTTGGTCAGCACCGAGCGATCCTGCGTGGGTCAGCACCTAGCGATCCTGTGTGGGTCAGCACCGAGCGATCCTGTGTGGGTCAGCACCTAGCGATTTTGTGTGGGTCAGCACCAAAAAATCTTGTGTGGGTCAGCACTGAGAAATCCTATGTGAGTCAGCAGTAGATCCTCTTAACAGAATAACATGATCTAGCCTTGGACTAATCATCTGTACTTCTGTACTTAAGTTATACCTGGTGTGAGCTGAGTCCATACCTGTGTGGTACTTTCCTTTGTGGTAATACCTTGGTGGTATTATTCTATGTGGTGTACCTGTGTGGTACTTACCTACGTGGTATTCGTTCCTTTGTGGAATAGTTTAGCTTTGGGCTTTTGAGTTGGACTCTGTGTTTCCTCATGATTGAGATGAGTATACTTGATAACTTAGGTATATGTATGGGCATATAAATAAGTAGGGTTGTAAGTTGGTTTAAATTCTTTGTGGTTTATCCTTGGTGGATTTTGTGAGACCTTGAGGGTCTTGGGGTCCCAACTGAGTATCGTTATACTCACCCCTACACGGGCTATGCCCGAACCTCGTTGTGTTTGGTGCAGACGACGAACAGTGCTGACTGAGGACGAGAGTACCAAGAATAGAGGTAGCTCGGAGGTGGACCTTAGATGAGGCATACCACAGAGATGACCGTTCGAGATATATACTTACCCTATAGGTAGGATCCTTGGAGGGTTATCACAGGAGCTATTCTAGTTTATTTTTTCTTTCAGTTTCTTGTACTTTCCAGTTGGGATTATATTCTGGCCCCTTTTGGTTTCTGTACTCACTCTGTTTACTATTCATTTTACTTGAGTTCGTATCTTGCTGCGTGCTTGGTTGTGTGTGTTTATAGTTTATAAAGTCAATTCCTTCCCAGTTTTATAGAATACGCCTTCAGTACTAGTCTCCAGCCCCTGACCTATGGAAGGCGGGCTTGGGGTAGTCACGACACGGGCCCCGGGGGACGGGTCGTGACAAATTGGTATCAGAGGAGTCAGTTATACTGTAGAACATAGGACTCTGATCTCTCTTTTAACGAAAATAGTGTTAAGTGTAGTGAGTGTGGTTATAATTTTAGGGAATCCAGTGTTGGTGCGGCGACCGACGTATCCAGACACTAAGAATTTGACTTCTGATTTCCGACTTAGTGCATGAAAAATCTTAATTTCATGTGTCTTTTCAATATTTTTCTTTGTGATCTCTTTGAGTAAGCTCACTAGGTATAACTTTTTGACCATGGCATACCTGTTTCTTTCAGGATTCCTCCACATAGATAACCAACTAAGGTTCCTGATATAGTACGCACTAATAGCCCACCGAGCGACGAGGCCTCGGTGCAGGGCCCTCTTCCAGTAGAGGCACCAGTGGAGGTACCAACGGTACCATTACCCATTGGGCCACCGATGAAACCGGCCCCAACAGTAGACAATGCATGACGCTTGAGCGCGTTGCATGAGTTCCAACATAAGAGGCCACCCAGGTTCATGGGGGAGATGGATCCACAGGCGATTGAGGATTGGCTGGAGGCCGTGGTGAGAGCCTTCTGACTGGTAGGGACACCAGCTGATATCATGGTGATCCTTGACACTAGTTTACTACAGGAAGCAACAAGCATATGGTGGAGCTTGATGCCCCATGCTCATGACGAGGTGACACTTCTCTGGGCAGACTTCGAGAGAATGTTTCGGGTAGAGTTTATCCCATCAACTCTTTGCGCAATGCGCATTCTGGAGCTACTTCATCTGCAGCAGGCCAACATGACTGTGGCTCAGTACTCAGTGAGGTTCACCGACCTCTCACACTACTCCCCTGATATGGTGTGGGACCCATTCTTCAGAGCCCGGACCTTCGAGAAGGGACTCAGGCGGGAGGTCAGGGCTTCGATGATCTCACTCAGCATCCCGACACAGGCAGGGGTGTTAGAGCAATCCCTCTTAGTGGAGAGTTTTCTTGCTAAGTAGTCACCAGTAGTGAGAACCACTACCAGTCATCGCGTAGCAGAGTCTTCTGTAGCTGGCAGAAGACAGATGACACAGATGTCCAAGAGGACCAGACTTACAGGTGGATGACCGCATGACTCAGGATCGGTTGTGCGGGGGCACCCGAGGCAAAGCAAGTCATGCCAGGATCAGGTAGTGTTACGCATGTGGTGGGTAGGGTCACATGGCTTGTGACTGTCCGAACCTCCGTACGAAATATTAGAATACGGTCGAGAGGCTGCCCATATAGAGACATAGGTTTGACTGAGGAGGTCCGCAGGGAGAAAGCGGACGTGGCAGAGGAGTTGTTCGTAAAACTGGTGGTGGGTGACGATTTGAGATATTACTGCCACCACCACTAGGAGGTCTACCCCAACTGTAGGGAGTAGGTGGACATGGGAAAGCTCAGCTCCAAGCAGCTGAGGCCTACGATCATGGTGCTCCGAAGATGATACGTGGTACGATCTGTGTCTATTACACCTTAGCTGTAGTACTTATAGACACATGTTCCAGTTATTATTTTATTTCCACTACCCTCATTTGGAGATCGAAGATTCTAACGAAGTCGTTGGTTCGATCCTTATGGCTAAAGACTCCTACGGGAGCTGATTCGATGATTACGCATTGGTGCTAGCAATGCGAGCTTTCTCTAGGATGCGAGAGCTTCGACTAAGATCTCTTAGTAGCGGCGTTGAGGCCTTACAACATCATATTGGGTATGGACTGGTTATCTATAGTCCATGCTCAAATTGAATATATTAGGCACAAATTGCGGTGTGTCCGCACAGATGGGACCGGGTTTACCTTCACCAGTGAGAAGGGATCCTTTATAGCACATGATGGAATTACCTGGAGGAGAGTGCATCCGATCACTCATTAGTTGGCTAGCCTTACCCTCAGAGCAGTTGATGTGGAGAGTCCGAGTTATCCTATAGTGGTGGACCAGTACATGTATGTCTTCCCTGATGATGTTCTGGGTCTACCTCCTCATAGATAGGTGTACTTTTATATTGACTTATACCCCAGGACGTCACCGATATCCACACCAGTGTATCAGATGGCTCCTGTAGAGCTTCTTGAGTTGTGGGTATAGCTAGAAGACTTATAGGGGAAACAGTTCATTCGACTCAGTGCTTCTCCTTGGGAAGCCCCAATTTTGTTTTATAAGAAGGCGGATGAGAGCTTGAGGATTTGTGTTGACTATTGTCACCTGAAACAGGTGACCATGAAGAACAAGTACCCACTCCTGAGCATTGACGAGATCTTTGATCAGCTGAAGGGAGCACGGTGGTTCTCGAAGATAGACCTAAGATCAGGCTATCACCAGCTCAAAGTGCGAGATGAGGATGTGCATAAGACGACTTTTAGATGTCGGTATGGCCATTATGAGTTCTTGGTTATGCTGTTCGGCATGAACAATCCCCGATCAGTGTACATGGGACTCATGAATAGGATCTTTCAGCCATATCTTGATCGCTTTGTGGTGGTCTTCATTGATGACATTCTGATCTACTCAGCTACTGGGGAGGAGCATGCCTATCATTTGAAAATAGTTCTGGACACACTCTGTGAGCACCATCTTTATGGTAAGCTCTCGAAGTGCCAGTTCTGGATCTGAGAGTTTCACTTTTTGGGACATGTCATCTCAGAAGCTGGAGCTGCAGTGGATCCAGTGAAGATTGAGGCAGTACTTACTTGGTATCCACCTAGGATTGTGACAGTGGTACGGAGTTTCCTGGGTTTTCCCGGTTACTATTGAATATTTGTACCCGATTTCTCTAGAATTGCAGTACCTCTATTAGCGTTGACGAAGAAGAGGAAACCCTTCATGTGGCTAGAGAGATGCCTGTGGAGTTTTCAGGAGCTATGGCAGAAGAAAACTAGTGCCCCCCATCTTGAGGATACCAGAGGAGGGAATAGGTTACATAGTCTACTACGACACATCAGGGACCATGCTTGGATGTGTCCTAGTGCAGGAGCGAGCAGTGATCACATATCGTTCTCGACATCTGAGACAACACGATCAAAACTACGCTACCCATGACCTGGAGTTAGCAATAGTGGTCTTTTCCTTGAAGATGTGGTGACATTACTTGATGGGAGAATGTTTTACAATCTACTCTGATAATAAGAGTCTTAGGTATATCTTCTCATAGAAGGACCTGAACCCGAGACAATGATGTTGGCTTGAGTTCCTCCAGGACTATTACTTCAAGATAGTCTATACTCATGGGAAGGGGAAAATTGTAGTATATGCACTCAGCAGGAGGTTTAATATATAGCTGCTAGGTGAGGCGATAGAGAAGCTGGCCTCTTTGTAGATATCCCTTGTGGATCGAGATGGAGCAGTTTTTATTCCATCTCTTACAGTCACCCCCCACTTGTTCAGTGAGTTAGGGAGGCGTAATGTGGGGATACTGACTGTGAGGCTCGACATGATTAGATATCCACCAGATAGGCACCTAATTGATTTTGTGAAGGTGGGGAGCACGTCATCCTCTTCAGGGGATGTACCATGGTACTAGTGTCACTTCAGGAGGAAGTGATGAGGGAGTTCCACACATCCCATCTAGTAGTACATCAAGAAGTAGCGAATATATACCAGGATCTCTGACGATAGCATTGGTGGTCGGGAATAAAGAAAGTAGTAGAAGATTTTATCTCTTGTTGCCTCACTTGTCAGCAAGTGAAGGTCGAGCATCAGGTACCAGCAGGCTTGGTTCAACCTTCAGAGGTCCCATAATGGAAGTGGTATAGGATATCCATGGACTTCGTGTAAGGACTTCCACATACATCTAGAGGTCATGATTCTGTTTGGGTGATCATTGATCGACTCACTAAGTCGGCCCACTTTCTACCGATCAGAGAGCAGGGTTCAGTAGAGAGCTTGGGACTCCTCTATGTGCAGGAGATTGTGCGGCTACATGGAGTGCCCTCGATGATTGTCTCCGATCATGATACACGTTTTACTTACCGAATATGGAAGGGGTTGTAGGAGGCTTTTGGGATACAACTTTGTTTGAGCACCGCCTTCCATCCTCAGACGGATGGCCAAACAGAGCGGACCATTCAGACTCTTGAGGACATGCTGAGTTCTTGTGTCCTCGACTTCGGTCTTAGCTGGGAGGATCACTTGACTTTGGTGGAGTTTCCATACAACAAAAAATATCACTCCACCACTGGGATGAAACCTTTTGAGGCATTGTACGGGTGACCTTAAAGATCACCTTTGTGCTAGAAAGAACCAATGGAGTCAGCACTAGTGGGACCGGAGATGGTACATGCTACCACAGAGAAAGTGCAGATCATCCAGGAGCAGATTAAGACTGCACAGAGCAGGAAGAAGTCTTATGCCGATAGGAGATAGAGACCTCTGGATTTCGAGGATGGCGGCCATATATTTCTATGGGCCTCACCCTGATGAGGTTTACAGAGATTTGGCCAAGGCAGCATGCTATCTCCAAGGTTCATTGGACCCTTTCAGGTCCTCAGTAGAGTTTTCGATGTGGCTTACCACTGAGATCTTCCACCTCAATTGCACAAGGTACACGACGTCTTCCACGTATCCCAGCTGAGGAGATACGTGCACGACCCTTCCCACGTCATCGACCATAGAGAGTTGGACGTCAACGATGGGGAAACTTTTACGGAGGTTCTATTTGAGATTGAGAATTGATAGGATCGGGTCCTTAGTGGGTGGTTGATACCTCTGGTGCGCATTCTCTGGTAGCACATAAACCTCTAGGAGAGCACATGGGAGTGGGAGGTTCAGATTCGTGCTCAGTACCCCCACTGTTTTTCCAAGTTTTTGTGATATGGATTTCAGGGATGCAAATCCATAAGGTGGGGATAATTTAAAGACCTAGAAATTCCATGTATTTTTATTAATTATATGGAAATTATACGAGTCCATGAAAATTGACGGTGCGTGATTATGAGGAACGGTGTGCCCGGAATGAATTACTGAACTTTTTTTTTGTGTATGTTCAGTAAACATACAAGTGGGTTTTTTGTAACTTTTGAATCGGTGCTCAGAATTGAAATATGAGGGCACCTTTGAACTCGTAGCGTTGGCATTCACTTAAGGGGACCTTCACCTCGACCACAGTAGGACGAGGGTGAAAGATAGAATTTGGGTTTTTCGTGGAAATAGAAATAAAATAAAACAAAATTTTATTTTGTTTTTCTTTTTGTTGAAACCTCCCATGTGGATGGTTTAAAAGTGGGGACCACCTGAACTAAATCCTCCCACATGGGTTATGGTAGTGGGGACCACCCGAGCCTAAAACCCCCTTGAACTCCCCTCTTAAATGTGGTTAAGCCTCTTGAACTCCCTCTTTAATGAGGGAGGTGACCTTTAGGTTTCCCCAAAATTTATTATGCCAACCTCATTGTAATTATGATTACAATTTAATTTGTACCAACAATTAAATTGGGGAAACATATCATATTGGTACCATTTCTTTTTTGTGGAATTGGAGAAGTGTTGGCAAAGGAAAATTGGGAGAGAAACTTGTAGGAATTATTCTTCTCCAATGAAGAACGCTCCTCCAATTAAGAACACAGACTTAGACTTCTTCCTCGGGGCATCCTTCAATGCGAGACATCTTCAGTCATTGACCATTGTTCCCTCATCATCGACATCAACAAACAAATGAGGTAGGGGTTTAATTATGTGTGATTATTTTTTCCCATGTTCTTCCCTTATAAAACAAAGAACGCAGATTAACTCTCTAACTAATTGATCCATGGATGCTTTCTTTTGAGGGTTTGGGAATAATCAATTGCCATAGGTTTTAGGGTTTTAAGTTCTTCATTCAAGTTTTTGTTGAGCCACTTGCTACCGCTCTAACGCAGAGGGTGCAGGACAAACAAATATGGACCAACCTCTCCGCCGTTCTTCTTGAATGGTGTGTTCTTCGTGATGGAAGAAGGCAGTTTTGTGCCACGACAAAGAACGGATGCGGCGGACGACACATCGCCGGCTACAATGAAGGCAACATCCCCATGGATCCTCACCGCCCCGCAGCCTCTGTGGTGCCCCGCGACCTCGCTGCCCCGCGGCCATCCGCGACGCCCCGCGGCCTCATTGCCCCACGGTCCTCCTCGCTGCCCCACGGCCTTGCCGCCGCGCGGCCCTCCACACCACCCCGTGGCCTCGCCACCCCACAGCCTCCATGGCATCACGGCCCCCGTGGCCTCACCGTCCCGCATCTCTCCACAGTCCTGTAGCCTCACCACCCAAAAACCCTCCGTGGCCCCTGTGGCCTCGCCATCCCATGACCTCACGCCCCCGTAGACTCGCTATCCCGTGGCCCCGCGACCTCGCCACCCTCACGGCCTCCGTGCCACCCTCGCTGCCTCGCATCACTCCCAGCCCCCATGCCGCCTAGTGAGGCCAGGATAGGACTGACCAAGTGGTCCAGAAGAGACCCAACGGGCTGGGTCGACCCAGTCTGGGTCGGCCGACCGGGTCAGACCAGACCAGGGCCAACTTTGAACTTTTCACTCTATCGACCATAACTTTGGCACCGGGCGTCCGTTTAATGAACCGTCAATGGAACTGGAAACCTTGGAGCGAGACAATACCTTTGAGTATACCCCACTAGATATTTGGATAAATTTAGAGTATGGTCGGTTTGGATCGAGCACGAATCCAACCGGGCCCTCGAGATTAAAAGGCTAATAACTCACAGAACGGGCGTCCGGTTGACACACCGTCTGTTGCGTTGAGACCCCTATGGCGTGGCGGTCCTTTGTGATACTTTTTCATGGGACTTCGTGGCAGTTGGAGTATCGAATAGTGGCTTGAGGAGTGGAACCTCCTAGAGATGAGCAAGCTTAGTGCGGGAACCCTATAGCTGGCTGTGACGTGAAGAATGAATAACGATCCTATGTGGGTCAGCACCGAGTGATCCTATATGGGTAAGAACCGAGCAATCCTATGTTGGTCAGCACCAAGTGATCCTGTGTGGGTCAGGACCAAGCAATTCTATGCGGGTCAGCACCGAGTGATCCTATGTGGGTCAGCACCAAGGGATCCTGTGTGGATCAACACCGAGCGATCCTCTGTGGGTCGGCACCAAGAGATCCTGTGTGGGTCAACACCGAGCGATCCTATGTAGGTCATCACCTAGCGATCCTATGTGGGTCAGCATCGAGAAATCCTATGTTTGTCAGCACCGAGCGATCCTATGCGGGTCAGCAGTAGAGCCTCTTAACAAAATAATACGATCTATCCTTCGACTAATAATCTGTACTTTTGTACTTAATTTATACCTAGTGTGAGCTAAGTCCATACCTGTATGGTATTTTTCTTTGTGGTAATACCTTGGTGGTATTCTTCGGTGTGGAATACCTATGTGGTACTTACCTACGCGGTATTCCTTCCTTTGTGGAACAGTTGATCTTTGGGCTTTTGAGTTGGACTACATGTTTCCTCATGATTGAGATGGGTATACTTGATAACTTAGGTATATGTATGGGCATATACCTAAGTAGGGTTGTTAATTGGTTTACATTCTTTGTGTTTTATCCTTGGTGGATTTTGTGAGACCTTGAGGGTATCGAGGTCCCTACTGAGTATCGTTATACTCACCCCTGCACGGGCTATGCCCGCACCTCGTTGTGTTTGGTGCAGACGACAGACAACGCTGACTGAGGACTAGAGTACTAGGACTGGAGGTATCTCAAAGGTGGACCTTAGATGAGACATACCGTAGAGATGACCATTCGAGATTTTTACCTACCCTTCAAGCAGGATCCTTGGTGGGGTGATCACAGGAGCTGTTCCAGTTTATTTGTACTTTCAGTTTCTTGTACTTTCTAGTTAGGCTTGTATTCTGGCACCTTTTTCTTTCTATACTCACTCTATTTACTATTCAGTTTACTTGAGTTCGTATCTTTCTGTGTGCTTGGTTGTGTGTGTGTACAGGTTATAAAGGCAATGCCTTCCCAGTTTTAGGGAATACGTCTTCGGTGGTAGTCTCCATCCCCTGGCCTATGGAAGGCAGGCTTGGGGTAGTCACAACATGGGCCCTAGGGGACGGTTCGTGACATTGTTATAGTATTCATAGTGGTTATCTTTCCAAATATATATGAGTAGAGGGATATAATGTCTAGTGGTCATTTGACACACAAATATCTCTATATATTTTATCATAATGGTTATTATTGGTATGTTGTGTGTGGGTTGTTATTGATTGAGGTATAATACATGACATACAGGATGTGGTGGATCCCATAAACTAATCATTTACTTTATAGAGTTGTGGATGGAATGGTGAGATGATGTGATACAAAGGGTCCATGATATATTATACAAGGTGTATTTGGGTTTACCTACTTTATCATAAGTGTGTTTGGGATAGATTTTAGAGAGATATGGATCATGATGTGTGATGTGGGGGAAGAGAGGAAAACCAGTTGGTATGTGATAGCAGGGTACCCTCTTTTATTATTATATTATATGATCACTTGTATGTGATACTTGGTGAGAGGTAACTATGATGACTATGGGAAAATAATAGTAAACCTATATAGGTGATGATTTGGTTTCATTTGTTTACTAACTAAGCATTAGTATGCTTCTTTCACATTTTCATGAGAGGTTTCAAGGAGGATACTACTTAATATAAATTTTATGCTCACCCTATATATATATATAAAAGTTTTTTGAGTCCAGTAATATATGGTTGGTTATTTAGATATACTTTTATAGTTTTAGGAGTTGTTTAAGAGATTTTTGATATTTTTGGTCACTACTAAGGATCTGTTTTTTTAGTTGTTTCAGTTGTATGACGTTATATTCATATCCTGTATTGGAATTAATTCTTATTATTTTAGGATAATGAGTTGTTATATGGTTGTTCTAATATTATCTCTTAATTTTGAAATCTTAGTGGGTAATACCTCCCATTTGTGTATATATATTATACCATCAGTTCTAGTCACCAATCCATAGACTATTAGAGGCGGGATTTAGGCATTATTATCTCTCTTATGTCATTATAATCTTAGTAGGGGAACCTTTTGGGAGAGTGGGTCAAGATATATTGGTATAAAAGGTGATGGATGAGAGATAGGATGATTTTTTGAGGTAGGCACTGATGAGGATGCATGGGTCAGTAAGGAAACAATGCCAGCTAGACATAATACACGTTGTAAACAAGGGTGACTATCTAATAAATGATATTTTAGGAACCCCTATTATCAGATATAAGGTCCTTAAAATTTACTAGATATTATAATAAATGTGATGATACTTATAAGTTGGATAAATAGGAAAGGATAATGAATCATACTTATATGTTCTTGTGCCTGAACTGGGCAGAACATGGGAAAATGTTAAAACTTAGGTAACTAATTAACATTAAATATTTTTTGTCATAGGTTAGGAGTATCTAAAGTTTGTTCATTTTTGGAGTGGAACTAGGTTAATGTCCCTTCAGGTTTATGCTAAAGGTGTTTGAAAATATATTTCAAAAAATCACTAAATAATGGAGGAAAACAATGATAATGATCAGAAGAGGACACTCTGAGTGTTCCAATTCTAGAGTCTAGAAAGTTTATAAGGACTCGTTTTAGATCACGTGATAGAGGTTTGTCTGGATGAGGTAGTGACAACATTTGGGTTGAACCTTTCTCAAAGAGAGTATTGGGTTTCTTTTGTTATGGAGATACTATGTGGGTTAGCTCATCAGTGGTGGTTCACATTCTATATAGTTTATGAGGAGTTTGATATTTTATGGGGGATGTTTTAAGATTAGTTTTAGGATTAATTTCATAATTCAAAAACAAGGGGGTGGATTCTTGGGTAGTTATGTTTTCCCTCTATTATAGTATTTCTGAGCTCTTCTCTTAAAGTGCGGTGAGCCCTTTTAATGTCTTTATTAAGTCTAAAACCCATCGATTGTTATCCCATTGAAGAAAATGATTAGGTTTATCATCATTATTCAATTTATAGCCTATAAAAATGAGTGTAAGGAAACCTATCATTTTATTGATCAAGACCCACCTAATAAATCATTTTTCCATGATCGTTTATATCAATTCAACCTATTATTTTCTAAACCACACCTAAATGCCTTCAGAGTTGGTAAACATAACTTAGTCCTCAGGCCAAGTGTTTATATAGATGTATGATATGGGAATGGATATTCTCTAAAAATATTCATATCATTCTATTTACTCTATCATCAGGACCTTGTTTGGTTTTGGGTGGAGAGGTTTCTATCATCATGTGCATCCTATACTCTTCTCTCAGGCACTGTGTAATGGATTTTTGTTTTGTAAAAGCAGTTATTGCATGAATTAATTCATTTTAATCAATATATACTGCACTAATTCCAGGAGATATGTGCCCTAATTTACAGGAAAGATAATGTTTTATGTTTTCCTTTAATTTATTTATACCTAGTGCTAGATTAATTAATCTCTATATTTTGAATCAAATTATTGTATGTTGCGGGTTGTGCATATAGCCTTGTTTATGATATGGTTATGTCTTGGTCTATTTACCACCCTAAAATTGATTTATATTGTACTATATATCTATGTTATGTCCTTGATCATATGAAGAGAGGGGATAGTTCAAATATCATGAAACATTATATCATGAAACATTTTAAAACCATATGGGCAAGTTAGTTCCACCCAAAGTGGATAATATCATAGTATGGTTGATGGGTTCCTTTTTTTTGAATGCTTGCAACAACTCTTTTGATCTTGGTGTATGTTATGATTGAAATTTTTTATTTTATATTGATATATAACTCTATAAAGTAATGCAATGTACATATGGTAAATAATAAATATAAATTGGGACATTATATCCTTTGTAGCTTTTTTCATGAGTATACCCCAAGTAAATAAAGTTTTGTTAATAATATTGGAAGAATTTTAAATCTAGATAAAGTGGTCAGTTTTAATCTAATTTTGTGTTTTTAATTCATTTTATATGTTATACTTTATTTCTACATGTTTTGGAAGTTATGTGTATTAATATTAATTTACTAAAGAGCTTGGTAGAGTTATGTTAGTTGAATAAAAAATAATTTGATGAAAGACTGTAATTTTCACATGTATGTGAGTTATAATGGAACTCATGTTAAATATGAAATTTTTTGGAAAAATGAAAATTTACTTTGATTATTTCATGCTTGGAAGTTTTATTCATGTTTTATAATAATATTTAGTGAGACCCTCTTTTAAAAATTTATTTTGTGATAATAATATTTCTTAAATAAAAAATTTCAATTCTTCCATGAAACTTGTTTTTATTTTAAAATAGGATTGAAAATGTATTGAAAGTGTTTTCTCAAATAATATTTTAATAAAAACCATATTATGAAGAAATATTTAAAAGGGTTTTCATTTTAATATTCCTTAACCTGGTGGATAATAAACACATGATACTTGATGAAAAGTTTTTATCAAAATGTTTTGAAATTTGGTGTGTTTTATATGAAATGTTTGGATACATGAATATAAATAAATGAATATTTTTTAAAACATATTTATGTTTTTAACTCCTTAAAAAAAATTACTTAATAAAATGTTTCAATTAGAATATACAAATTAGTTAATAATTTTTTATAGAATAATGATAATCTACTCTTGATCATGTCATGCTAAGCATGATATATCCTAAATGTTATGGATTACGTTTAATAGCTTGATAAATGAAAATAAAGAATGTATAGATCTTTATTTCATGGAATAACTAAGTAAAATTATTAAAAATCTGGAGATAAATGTGTTATTTCCCAAATAGAGTTATGTGCCCTTTTGTTTAATCAATGGGAAGAGTTTGTTTTTGAAAGAATTCCTTCTAAAGTGTTGTATAATATTATATTTTTTTGATTGGGTATGTATGGATTTTTGGGTTTGTTTTGGTTATCTTTCTGGTCCTTAATGTGTCCTTACATGGGAATGAGAGTCATAAAAATGTGCCCAAAATTCCAATTTATTTTTAATTTTTAATTTTTTTGAGATGAATTATTTTATATCATGTTGATATACGAGATTATTTTTCCCATGACATAATATTTTATGAATGACCTTGATCCTTTTTGAGAGGTATCTCACCCATGATATTTTTTAATGTAATGTGTGGCTATAATTTTTTTAATATAGTGGTTTTTGTTTTCCAAACACAGGGAGAACCTTGAGAGGTGTAACACCCTAAGATTTTGTGAAATTATTATTTTTCAAATAGATTTTATCTTTTCTATATTTTATGTGACATGAAACAATGATTTTATCACGAGTTAAAAGTAACCCTAGGTTTGTATTATTTTATAAGAAACACTAAGTATGTCTTGTGTTACACATAATACTATGTTTAGCTTGTATTACACGCAACACCGTGTTTGAACAAAACATGTCATATAATTAAAATATTAGAATGATAGGTGTAACAGAGAAATTTGAATAATAGGTATGAATAGGATAAACTAAATTATGAAAATATGGTTTACACATGTATATATAATTAATTATTTGGTAACCAATTAATTATGAATGAAAATAAAAACTATTTGAAAATAATAGAAATATTTTTCTAAAAACCTATTTTTATGAAAAAATGTGTTCTACCTCAATAAAATTAGAAAAACAACTTTTAGTGTATGAATTTATTGAAATTTATATTTTATATATATTAAATAAACTATATAACATTCATTATATGTGTTTTATAGACAAGTGATATGAATAAATCTAATATTACGCTTAAAAATATATTTTTTATAAAAATAAGTTATATCGCCTTTTTATGGCGCACTTAATTTAAAACTAAAATTTCACAATTTTATAAAATTAAATTTATAAAAAAAAATAATTTCTGAAATCATAATACCAAAATTATCATAGGTATAATTTTTGGTATTTTTATGAAAGTTTAATTTTTCGATGAATAGTAAAGAATACTGAATTTTAATTGAAAATTTCCTTTTAAATTAATTTATTAAAAAAGATAAAGTATATTTTCAATAGGGTTTAAAATTAAATTAGTTCAAATATACATATATTAATCTTATTTATTCCAATTTAATCAATTTTATTTTGAGTTTTGATATAAAAACATTGTAAACTTTTGAATATTTTCTCCTTAAAAAATCACTTTCTCATCACGTCCGTGTGATTAATTTTAAATTGAATTTTCCCACTTCTTAGAAAAATGGATTCCATATTTTTAATGATAATAATTTATTTTATATAATAATTTCAACTAATTTTTTACCAAAATGAACAGTTAATGAAGTAAAAATTAATTACCATGTTTACGGTAAAAACAGGTTTACCAGTGGTTAAACTAAAATGATAAGGATAAAAATGACCTATAAACTTGTTTAAAAACTATTTTATGGATATATTTAGACCAATAAACTTATATAGTTCAATAATATTTCATTTTTTACCCTTTTGAAATATGAAAAATAAGGGAGTACTCAATTATTTTAAAAAATACCAATTATGTCCTCTCCCACAATTATAAAATGACTCCACCTCTTCTCCATTCCTCACACCTTCAAACCTATTTGGTTTGGAAAATAAAAACTTAAATCAATTCCCAACTTCCCTTACCTCATAATTGAAGCCTTATTTTTGGTATAAATCCTTCATAGGAAGGATTTAGTGCAAGCCTAAGTAGAATACCCAAAGAAGAGGCAATGTTCTTCAATGAACATCTTTATTTTATTTCTTTATCCACCGTCTTCAATTATTATTATACCACGATTATATAATAACCTACTTATAATCCATATACTAATATGTTTTTATGTTAATTTAATTACCTATAACCATCTCCAATTCAAAAAAAATTGTTTAAGAAATCATCTTTCATATGTTTGGTGGACTACCGCCCATCGAACTGATGACATTCGTTTCTCCATTACCACCTTTCAAGGATGGACATAATATAAGGACCCAAACTTATTAAATTACATAATATTTAATTTAGTCAAGAACTCACTTACTTTTAAATTGAGTATCTTTTCAAGTTTATATCTTTATATAATTGGGATATAAAACATACATAACATTCCAAGTTTATATAGATAAGATACCACAAAAAATATCCATTTCTTCCGAAATATACAACTTTTCAAATAAAACATGTTTTCTTTGAATAATATTCATAACATTTAACTTGGATTCCTTATTTTTCTTACAAATAATTATAACCTATAAAAATCATTTAAAAACTTTGGATTATCACACAAATCTCAATAAGGGATATAAAAAGAAGGAAAGAACACATTAGTCTATCAATACTTGTAACGTATGGAATCATTTTCAAAAAGACATTCTTGTTACCCATATAAACTAACTTTGTGAAACTTGAGATTTACATGAGATTTAAACAAAAAATATAGAACATAAATATAATCATAAATGTATCTTGGGGCCTTAATTAATTATATTTTAACCCTAATGGCTACCTTATTATTTGTAACCCTCACGACTACCTTACAATGTAACCATCATGGCTACCTTATGGTGTAACCATCACAACTACACATGGAGTAACCATACAGAAGACCTAAAACTTACAAATAAAAAAGGAATTGTAGGTATATATAGGTCCCAACCTTCATCATAAACAACACCCAATAACCATAACATAATCATACAACATGAATAATTGCATAAAAACATTACTTTTTGAATTTTGTAAAACAGAAATTTTAAATGAGAATTTTAAAAGAAAATTCCCTTAAAAATATCATATAATTGAAGTGAGACTTAATAGAGTGGATTAAATATGTATATAAAATGTAACTACACATAATTAAACATAATATAAACAAAAATAATCACAAAAAAAAAATTTAATACCACATAAATAATGAAGTAGAATGTTAAACCAAAGAATGGAAATCTGGTTAAGAATTCCCTTACCTCGGGTCTGTCTTACTTAAAAATTGTTTAAAACTCCTGTATAATTGTTAAAATAGTGTTATTAATATATTAAAGAAACATATTAATGCTTATAACACCTTATATTATCATTTCATTTCATCATTTCACCCTTTAATTATTTGTATTTTGTTCCTTCCAATGTTTTGGGTGTGTTCTTTACATGATTTCCATGGCCAGTTTCTATTTGATTTTCTTGTTGTTTGGAAATGAAATAGAAGAAGTGTAATGAAATGGTATTAATGTGTTTCTATAATATATAATGATACCATAAGTCATCTTGTAATCATATATGATGATGAATCATTTGATAAAACATTAATGATATTTGTTTAGATCATTTTTGGCGATTGCTTGATATTCATGAAATTGTTTCATTATATAATTTAATTTCATGCGTGTTAGTTCATTACAAAAAATAAAAGGTTACATAATACACTTTAAATTCTGTTTCAACCATTAAAAGTGTTTTATTATTTTCTTTTAAGGAAGAAATGGAAATTGTGAACATATCATATATGATTTTGGTAAACTACACATCACGAACGGTGTCTTTATAAGAGGGTGAGGAGAGGAAGAGAGATGATGAATTATTTAAATGAACATGATAACATACAGAATATATAGGATTCTAGATCTTTCATTACTCTTGGATAAGGGTAAGATAAGAGAGTATAATAAAAGAAATGAATTGAAAAGAAAAGATATGAAAAGGGAAGAGGATTCTTACCTCTTGATATCTTCTCCCTTAGATCCTCCTTAAGGCCTTTGATTTTGGCCTTTTGGTGATATTAGAAGGTATTAGACATGGGGAAGATCCTTGGGGATGGGATTTGGAAGAACTTTGACAATGATCAAGGCTTGAGAGATGTGATAGGAATAGGGGAATGATGGTGATATTTATAGTGGAGGAGAGGAGGAATTTTTCATTATTTTAACCATTATTATAATATTTTTGCTCAAGACTATGAATACTATTGATTCATGTGACCCCAAATAGAAATAATTTCATGTGAGTTTGAACCAAGTGGGCTTACATCAGTCTTGAATCACCTATGATGCAGTGAAACAAGTATTTAGCATTTTTCGTAATTTATCGTATTTTACTATTCATAAAAAATCAATAATTTCATAAAAATAATAAAAATTCACCCTAACAATTTCTTGATGTTTAGAATTCAAAAATGTACTCATGTTTTTGAAAATAATTTTCTAAATATTATTAATTTAATTTTTAAATAAAATCATAATTTATTCAAAAATAACAATTTTAAATCTATAACTCATTTTTTAACACCTTGAAAAATTAATAAACATCTCATTATCTTATGACCTTAATAAAATAAAATAATAATACAATTTACTATTCATTAGGGTCATATTACTATTCATAAGGGTAGGTTACTATTCACCAAAAAATCAAGTTGGTTCTATCAGACTCTAAATAACTTACTAATCGCAACCGTAGATGACCGTTTTTTGAAATTCAAATCCTATAAGCGGAAAAATTATGTTTAAAGGCTAGTTATAACTATATACTTAAATTTTTTTTTTCATACATTTCAATTTATTTTAAAAAAACTTGGCATGTTACATTATTCTCACATTCTGGAAATTATTTCCTCACAATTTTATTTACTTATTAAACAAGTGAGGGTACCTTTCCACCATAACATTTTCCTATTCCCATGTTGCTTCTTCAACCATGTGGTTTCTACAGAAAACCTTTACTTGGTGGATTACCTTATTCTGAAATACTTGTTCTCTTCAATCAAGATTCTGAATAGGTTTCTCCTCATAAGAAAGGTTCTCTTCTAGATAAACTACTTATGGGCTCAAAACATGAGATGAATATGGCACATACTTTCACTTAGGGGTGTCCAGACCCAGCCCGACCCGACTGACCCGACCCGACCCGACCGGGTTGGGTCGGGTTGGGTCGGGTTCAAGATTTCATATTCACGGGTCGGGTCATTTCGGGTTGACCCGTGATCGGGTTGGGTCGAGTCACAGGTTGGGAGAAAAATTACCCAACCCGACCCAACCAACCCGTCACTACCCCTGCGCATCTTTTGGACCCGCGCGCTACCTCGCTCCACCGTCGTCTGCGACCACCGCAGACCCACACGCCGGCTTCGCCTCCACCTCCATCTCTAACACGACCGCCATCCATGACCCCAGATCCACCGGAGAAAACCTGCATATGAGAAAAATAGGCATCCCAATACTGGTCTTCAAACTGAGCATTGTTTCCCCATTTCGCTGGTGCAGCATCCCCACCTCCAAGTTCAGCTGCCCGGAGTGATCCGGGAGCATGGGACGCCGACAGGATTCCCCGGTGCGGAGGTTGAGCCGGATCTCCGAGAGCACGCTGCAGAGACTCTCCTCGTGCTCGTTGAAGATGGAGTCCGCCGGCGTCATGCAGGATTCGATCACGACCACCTCGTCGGAGCCGGCCTCCTCCCACGCGTTCCAGAAATGGAAACAGAAGCAATCCAGAACCTCGATCCACCTGATTCCGCCGCCATCCGTCGCATTCTTGCTCAAGATCCCGAACCGCGACGCCTTGTTTCCATCGTACACCACCGGAGATCTGCCGCGAATCATCTCCCGCAGCCGGAACACCACCTGCTGGTCTGGAATCACGACGAAGTTCTCGGTGATGGCGAAGTCGTGCACCATTGTGGGCTCGGCCAGGGGGACCTCAACGTCTGGGGATTTCGCCGTCGTGGGAGAATCGGAAGTACCTGAGGTGCGGCTTCCGAAGAACGTCGTAGGTTAGCGAGAACAGCTCGCCGGAGACGGGGTCGATCTTAGGGTGGGCGATCATGGCGGTGGTGAGCTGGCCGTTGAAATCGAACCGGACGACGGTTCGGAGGTCGCCGGAGGGCGAGACATGGACGTGGTACGGGAGATCGTCCTCCGACAGGGCGAGGAGGTGGCGGTTGAAGAAGGCGAGGCCGGCATTGGCGACTCCGGTGCTGTGACGGTGGTCGAGGAGACCGAGGAGGCCGCGAGCATAGAAGAGGAGGAGGCGGGTGATGCTGAAGTGGCCGTGGAGCTCGCCGATGGCCTTGGGGAAGACAGGGCGGCCCAGTGATTTCTCCTGGACCAGCCGCCGGGTCTGTGTGAACCGGCAGTAGTAGCCGACGGAGCCGTCGCCGTGAAAGCGGACCGCGTGGATCATCCCGTCGCCGTCGAATAAGTGGTGGCCGGCTCGAGGCTGGAACTGGGGGTTGTCCCCATTGCGGACGTAGACGGCCTTGATGAATCAGATCACCCATATTGAACCCTTGATGGCTGTCAGTGAGGAAGAAATAGAGTCGCAGGGAGGATAATGGGAAGGAGGCGTGTGCGGTGGGATAATAATCAGCGACGACAATTTTTTTTTACATAACCTGATCGACCCGTCGACCCGATCAACCCAACCCAATGTGATACGGGTTGGGTCGGGTCCAAAAACCCCTCAAACCCGACCCGACCCGACCCATGGACACCCCTACTTTCACTACTGGAAATTCATGTTTTCCCAATGCTTCTTTACCAATGATTTAAACAAACCATTGGTAAAGAAGCTATTTTCCCAACGGTTCTCTTGAACCGTTGGGAAAGGGGGTGTCCAAGACACAATTTCCCAATGGTTCTACAAGAACCGTTGGGAAATGGTCACCCTTTACCAATGTTTTGTTTAAACCATTGGTAAAGGGTCTCTTGGACACCCCTTTACCAACGGTTTTTAAAAACTGTTTGGAAATATTTCCCCCAAATACTCAATTGGCCTCTCTCTCCCCCATTCACGACAGAACCCTAATCCTGTCCAGGGCTCCACTACTCTCGCGACTTCCCCCATCTGAACCTATCAAACTACATCAAAATAGTCTCAAATCAGGTATTCTATTCTTCATACACATAAAATATTTAAGTGATACCTTGTTTTTATTGTTATTCATCTCATATTTTAGTTTTAAGTTTTGATTTTGATGTGTATATCATTTTTTTTATGTTTTGATTTAATATAGACTTTATCCATTCCAATCCATTTAATTAATTAAATCCTTAACCCTCCATCAAAGAAGAAGCATCTCAAATTCATTGCCGTTGTATTCTAGATTTTCTAAGAATGTGTTTTTATGCTTTTTTTCCATCTTGTAATTAATTGTTACTTGGAAATTTATTTATATGTGTTTAATAATTTTTAGTAAAGTTTTTATGAATGTTTTCTTTAAAATTCCTCGAGGAAAGTGTTTTATTAAAATGATTTTTTTAATAAGGCTTGTGTAATGTAATTTATTATAGTACACTATGTGACTATGTTTGGTATTTAGTAACACATGATATAACTAGAGTGTTAGAATGTGTTGTGAAAGAGATTCCATGGTTGGTTCAAGATTATATTTACGTTTTGAGCCTATTAATGAGTTGTTTTAAAGATATTTTGAGATATTTACCTTATGTTTATTGGTGAAAACTGGGAGCTGTAGAGGTGGTTCATGATTAAGACATATAATTACTGCTAAACATGTGGATAAACCTTGCATAGTAGTGAATTCTTGAAATGTTTGATGTTTTCAGTCCTTTTTTATTTTGAGTTTCTTTTGATGGTGATGTTTCTTATTGTTACCTATGATGAGAATTTATTTTAGTTTCTAAATCGGCTGAGACTCCCCCACCATGCACAGTGTATGCAACCTCTACCCTTATTTAATCATTCTGTTTACACAGCGTATACAACCTCTACCCACATTTAATCAGTGAACTCAAGTCATTAATTCAAGCCTTCATTTTCACTAGCATGTAAGAAATTGAATGATGTAAACCCATCCTCACATGATTTATTACCTTAGATAGTGTCCAACATATGAAATACGAGCTTTTGAAATCATCAGTTAACCAGGATCATATATTCCATTTCCCCCAAGATGACTGTACTAATATAACTTTAGGGTCAATTAAATATGGTTCTCATTGTACGATGTATATTATGTGTCCTTCTTGGCCAATACTCACTTTTATGAGGGTGGGGTCATTTTCACTACCCATTATGGCATGTGTAGACATCCATAAAAATGTTAGATAAGTCACAAGTTTAATTCAGTAATGTTGTTATCATTGACATACTTTATTATTAATCTCAAATTTAAAAATAAATGTTTTTGTCTATAATTAATGAAATTAAATATTTTTACAAGCCATGAACAACCTATTAGTGTAGAAGCCTAAAATTTATTCACCCATGGGGTGCGCTTGACTTGGGGAAGTAATTAAGTAATGAAAGGTATTGCCATAGAGGTGCCAATAATGAGTTATTGAACATGAGTGAATGATTTGGGATGCCTATAACACATGATGGTACTCGAGGCATGTGCCTCTTATAGACCTAAAGAAAATGAATATAAATAAATTTTAATTTAATTTATGAGTACTTGTTCTTTACATTATTTTAATAGTTCACTACATCGACTAGAAACTTCTTCCTTTATCATTTACTTAAATGTATTTTCTATTAAAGTTCAATCCTATTGAATTGTTTTGGACAAAATTACTTATATAAATTCTTTTTATAGAATGGACAGAAGTTGGATGTATGAAACCAATCAGATCTCAAGCGATTTTCAAAAAAAATTGAAGAGCTTTATATATTTTTCATTTCACAATGCTTCAGATAGTTGTCGCATACACTGACCATGTTCTAATTGTGTTGGTAGACCTTGGTTGAGCCGTGAAGAAGTCAGCTACCACATAACCAAAAATTGTTTTCAAGTAAACTACTTTGTGTGGTATCACAATGGGGAGAAAATGAAATCTCAAATTGGTGATGATCGAAATGAAAAGACTGGAATGGAGAATTTGTTAGATGATCGGTTTCCGTTTATTCATCATCATGAAAAAGAAGGGATTTCGACTCAAGAAGAATTCAATATGAGGATAGCTGATGCATCTAGTGAAAATGATGATATTGATAGGGTGAAAAAATTGAATAATGCTTCCATGACTCTAGTATATCGACAATGTGATAAAATGAAAAAGCTGGAATTTTTAATCTGATTGTTTCATGGGAAAACTATGTATGAGATTTCTAATACAGCAATCGATTACATTCTTAACCTCTTGAAGGATTTACTTCCAAATGATGCAGATATTCTCTCAAACCACTATATGGTATGGAAGTTAGTTGAGGAACTTGGATTTTAAAGAAATAAAATTAATTCTTTCCTGAAAGATTGCAGTTTATTCTGGGAGGAAACCGCTGAACGAAATGATTGTATAAAATGTGGCACATCCCACTGGAAGTCAAAATCTGATAGAACACCATCCCGCGTTCCACAGAACGTAATGTTGCACTTTTCATTGATCCCCAGACTCCAGAATATTTTTATGTCTGATGACATATCAATAAAAATGAGATGGCATGATACCGAGAGAAAGAAGACTAATTATGAGTTGGTTCATCCTACAGATGGATTTGCATGGCAGAGATTTGATGCTCGACATCTTGATTTTTCAGCTAACGTGTGTAATGTGAGGCTGGGTCTTTCATGCGATGGTTTTAATACGTTTGGGTAGATGCTTACTTCGCATAGCACATGGCCAATTTTTATACACATTTATAATCTTCCCCCATGGTTGTGTATGAAAAAACCTTTCACTTTCATGAGTATACTCATATCTAGTCCTTCTGATCCCAACATTGATATTGATGTCTACATGTACCCTTTAATAAAATAGTTGAAACTTATTTGGGATGTGGGTGTGCGCACATACGATGCATATTCAAAATACATATTTCAGATGCGTGCTGCACTTATGTGGACGATCAATGATTTTCCAGCTTATGCAATGATGTCTGGATGGAGCACAATGGGAAAATTGTCATGTCCAGTTTGTATGAAAAATACACGATCCAGATGACTGAAACATCGCTGTAGTTTCAGTTTTATGGGACATCGACGATTCTTGCCAAAGGATCATCCATATAGAATGAATCGTCAAAGATTTGATAATACCATAGAGACCAATGATCCACCTCAGTGTATGTCTGGAACTGATCTGATTAATGAATTGAAAGATTTCAGTTTTTTGTTCGGGAATGGTCAAATGAAATCTGGAAAGAGAAAGAATGTTTCCACTAAAACCTATTACAATTGGAGGAAGAGGAGTATATTTTTTGATTTTCCTTATTGGTCAACCAATTTGTTACATCATTGCTTATACTTAATTCATATTGAAAAGAATATATGTGAAATTTTGCTTTTGGTTCTTCTAAATGTCAAGGGGAAGACAAAAGATGATTTACGATCTCAGCGTGACTTGGTGGATTGGGGCATCAGACTAGAATTACATCCTGTGCGTGTTAGTGAAAATAAATGGAAACTTCCATGTGCTTCTTATGTGATGACACCTACGAAAAAAACAATTTCTGGAAGTATTAGAGACTATTAGAGTTCCTGATGGCTATTCAAGCAACATATCTAAACGGGTCAACAGAAGAGAGTTGAAGCTAAAATCTTTGAAGACTCATGATTATCACGTTATACTACATGAGTTGCTTCCAATAGGAATCCGACATCTTTTTTACAATAATGTAAGGGTGGCTATTATTCGGTTGTTCCATTTGTTTAGAGATCTTTGTGCTAAGAAGTTTTCCAAGTCTTTATTGCAAAAAATGTTGATAGATGCCCCATTAATTTTGTGTGATTTGGAGAAAATATTTCCTCCATCATTTTTCACATGCATGCTGCATCTGACTGTCCATATTCCCACTAAAATACTTCTCGGAGGACCTGTTTCTTTTCGTTTGATGTATCCAACTGAAAGAAATATGTTCACATTAACATCTTATGTCCAAAACAGAAATCATCCCGAAGGTTCTATCGTGAACGATTACTTGGCTCAAGAATGTATGGATTTCTTCTCAATGTATTTGTCTAATCTTAATACAATATTGAACAGACCAATGAGAAATGAAGAAGAACAGTATGAGAAAATTGAACCCAGTTTTCCATCACTTCCTCAAATAGGAGGAATTCCTGGATCATATACATTGAAGACATTAATCCATGAAGAGCGGGAGATGGCACATTGCACAGTTTTTTTCAACTGTGATTTGTTCGATGACTATATCATGTAACTAAATTGATTATGTATATATTACATATATATCTGTTAAACCATTCATATTTTTTATCTATAGGGAACATAAAAAAATGATAAATAGGAAGCATCGTTTTTTATCTTTGAGAAGGAGAGAGACTTTTCATAGAAAATAGTTTTCTGCTTGGTTAAAATTGAAGGTAAAAAAATTAATATTTAAAATAATTATATCAATATTTAATTAAGTTTAATAGTAATTTATATTGTAGGTATTGAGTTTGTCTGTGGACTCTGTCTCTGAGGAAATAATAGCTTTGGATTTTGGTCCTAATACCGTGGTTCATGACTGTAAATCAATTGTTATCAATGCGTACAAATTTATTGTCACTAAATGAGAAAAGAACATGAGAACACAACATGACATGTTATGGTTACTACCACAACAGATTGTTATGCCAGTGCATCAGATAGTAGACCGTGATTTGAAAATGTGGGTTATTATGGAGTTGTTGAGAAAATAATAATATTGGATTATTACTCTCATGGGCGAGTCACAATAATGAAATGCCATTGGTTTGATTCGATGAAGATACATGGAACATTTATTGATGATTGTGGATTTTGAGTAATTAATATGACTTGCACTCTTGCTACCGAAGAACCATATGTGTTGGCATCAATGGATGAACAAGTTTTTTATGTCAAATACCAACTTCGACCTGAATTTGGTGTCATAATTTAAGTAATTCCAAGACATATTTTTGATGACGGTGATGATGGAATTGAAACTGTCCCTAGTGACATTGGAACCAATCTATTTATTTCTTTTGATGACTCCAATAGCTCAATTGCCAGAGTTGATTGTGAACCTGAAGTTGTGGTTGAAAATATATAGAATCATTCATCCATGTTCTCAATTATTTTGGTTTAACTCGAGTTGGGTTGTTAAGGTTGGTAATATTCAAATTGATTTAGTATTGATCACAAATATTTTTTAGCTGACTTGACCGTTATGTGAATTTTCAATGTTTATTGGTTGAAGTTTTATTTGAATTGCATTTTCTAATTTGGAATTGAACTGTATTCAAACATAGTCAAACAATATTTCTAACTTGGGGAACATTAAAACTTGTATGATTTATTAAATCCATTCAAGATCTTCTAAAAAAATTGATAGTTGAGTTGACCGTTATATGAATTTTCAATGTTTATTGGTTGTAGTTTTATTTGAATTGCATTTTCTAATTTGGAATTGAACTGTATTCAAACATAGTCAAACAATATTTCTAACTTGGTGAACATTACAACTTGTATGATTTATTAAATCCATTAAATCTCTTCTAAAACAATTGATAGCTGACTTGACAATTATGTAAATTTTTAATGTTTATTGGTTGCAGTTTTATTTGAATTGCATTTTCTAATTTGGAATTGAACTGTATTCAAACATAGTCAAACAATATTTCTAACTTGGTGAACATTACAACTTGTATGATTTATTAAATCCATTAAATCTCTTCTAAAACAATTGATAGCTAAATTACCAATGAATCCCCCTATTCCCTCATATATTTAGTTTTTTGGGTTACACATTAGTTTCATTTTTCTAATTAATTACATATTTGTTTTCAAAAGTAGGAAATGAAGCCAATTGAAGAGAGACGAAGGAAAAAAATGATGGAGAACAATCATTGAATGACGGAGTTGGGAATTCCATCATTAGTGCCTATAGTGAGTACTTTATTTTAAATTGGTATATTTAAAGAATATATAATGTCATGTGATTAATTTTTTTGTAAACATTTTTGTAGGATACACCTATACGTCGACAATTATTCGACGAGGATCCTAGTACTGGTCCTAGTACTCAGGACGGTGGTACAAGGAGGGTTCGTACCAGAGGTGGACGAGCAGCTGCGCGTACCCGACTAGACCCTACCCCTCCCACTGACATGTCATCCTTCCCACATTCTGATCCCGGTGTGTCGTTAGGGACACACAGGATATTTAGGCCTCCTGTGTTTTCGCTACCTTCTGAATCTTCTGGCCCATGATTTTTACATCCCATGATGATTCCCACTCCCCAGTCAGCATCTGGTCAGACAACTGTCCCATCTTCTTTTCCTTCTACTTATGTCTCTCCGAGCTTCTATATTCCATCGTCTTCGACTCCTATTCCACCACAGGGTGTTCCATCAGTTTCTATGGATCCAGTGGCGCTCAGCGATCAGACCGGAACAGGTATATTTATAGAACCCTAACAATTTTTTATAGCAATATTTATTTTCATTATAACATGTTTTGATAAAATATTTGTTTTTCTTTCATGACAGATACATCTACTGACAGGAGGCATGGGCAGGGGCGTACACGCATGCGTTCGGTGTGGCACCGCCGCACATAGGTTATGGTGGATTATAATGAAGACAACCAAATGGTTTAGAAAACATGGCAGCAATGTTGGATTTTTTTGGCGATGATTTCCAAATACTCCGACATCATTCCCGTCAGCCCGCTATCATGGAGACATTTGCCACATGAGGTCAAGGATAGATCTTGGGCAGAGATATGGGTAAAAAAATATGTTCTATTTAATTCCATGAATTATTTTTGTATTTATATGAATAAATATTTTGATGTCATCTTCGATTTAATTTTCCCGATGGTGAGGGTGCATGACCGGAACGTCTAAAGGATTTAGTCTAGCTTTGGACAGACTACAAGCATGAGTTGTATATTGGCTGGGTTTCTAGAGTTGGCACTGAGTTAGAGGCGGTACCAGTGGTGGATGGTTGTACTATAGAGTAGTATCGTCAGATGATTACTCATTGGACGAGTACCCAGTTTAAGGTATTAATAACATTTGAGGTATCTAAATAATAACTTTCATGTTTTTCATTAATACTATCTGTTGCATTTTCGAATTTTATTTATGAATCATCTGGAAAAAATAAAAAGAACATTAATGAAAAAAAATACCTCCACACACTGGGACACACTACGATGCCTGATCATGAGAGGAAGCAGGTATGAAAATTGTTTATAAGTTTTCTTTACGAATTACACTTTATTTTGTTTCCTCAATTATTTAATAGTTTGTTAAAGTTTTCATATAACTTTGTTTTCAATGTCATTGTAGAGGAAAATACAAAATATTGAAGGATGTCTGCCTCGAGCAAAACTATTTTGCTCGAGTAGACGGAAAAAGGATGGAAGTTCCGTCAATGAAGCGACTCAGCAGCAGATTGTAAGTTTTAATCTGTTGAATTTATATTTTAATATCTATTTTTTAACTTAATGATATATTTATATTTGTAACAGGCTGCTTTAGAGGCCCTTGATGCCTAAGAACCATCCAATTTTGGGCCAACAGATCACTTACATCAGGTGTTGGGAGAGGAGCATTCTGGCAGAGTACGCTGCCAACCTAGGATAGCCCCGATGAGGTATTGGACCTCCTCAGGTACGAGCTGTAGTGCCACCGAGCTGCAGCAAGTTAGGGCACTGGTAGAACAGGCTGAGAAAAGGGCCACAGAGATGGCAGAACAGTCTGCTAGGGAAAACAGTGCGTTTATGAAATTTATTGAAGTTCTACGTCCAACACTTCCAGCAGAGGCCAACCCAGCTTTTGATGAATATATGTCGTCGATACGTTCTATATATGGTGCACCAGGTGGCAGTTCTAGTGGTGGTTAGGACGATGTCCAGATTGACGATGATGATGACGAGGAGTCTGATACGGAAGAGGAGGGAGAGGAGGAGGGCGAGGCAGGTGGTGAGGGCGAGGAGGAGGGTGAGGGCGAGGAGGAGGGAGTTGAGGAGGGTGAGGACGATGATAGGGACGAGGATGAGGGTGATGATGATGGTGATGATGGTGATGGTGATGTGGGACAAATTGATCCATTACATTTTTGACTAATATTACTGAGATTTGATATTTAATGTTTTCTAGTTGTTGGTTTTATCTAGGCTCGTAGTATAGTATTGGAGTTGAGTTATTTTTATATATTATCTATTTTTATGGATGTTGTTTTCTTTTAGTGGTTGTGT
Organism: Viscum album; assembly: GCA_963277665.1. Taxonomy (NCBI): domain Eukaryota; kingdom Viridiplantae; phylum Streptophyta; class Magnoliopsida; order Santalales; family Viscaceae; genus Viscum; species Viscum album. Next base: position 270,405,998 of record OY728166.1, read on the forward strand.
TTTTGGGAACCCCCCTCCTTCCTGGACCCTGGACAATCCCCCACCATCATCCTTGGACCCCGGACACCCCCCCGGACAGCCCCTGGACAGCCCCCCAGACAGCCCCCCCACCCTCCTCCCTGGACCCCAGACAGCCCCCCGGATAGCCCCCCAGACAGCCCCCCGGACAGCCCCCCACCCTCTTCCTTGGACCCCAAACAACCCCCCGAACACCCCCCAGACAGCCCCCCTGAACAGCCCCCCCACCCTCCTCCCTGGACCCCGGATAGCCCCCCAGACTGCCCCCCAGATATCCCCCCGGAAATCCCCCCACCCTCTTCCTTGGACCCCGAACAACCCCTCGAACACCCCCTGGACAGCCCCCGGATAGCCCCCCGAACAGCCCCCCGGACAGCCCCCCCACCCTCCTCCCTGGACCCCGAACAACCCCTCAGACAGCCCCCCATACAACCCCCTAGATAGTCCCCCAGACAACCCCCACCCTCCTCCTTGGACCCCAGACAACCCCCCGGACACCCACCAGACAGCCCCCCGGACAGCCCCGCCGGATATCCCCCCACCATCCTTGAATTCATTTAATACTAGAAAATCTATAATATATATTTTATTTATTTTCATCATGATAATCAATGTAAATCACATTTACACATCTAATCAATATCATAGATTCTTGGTATGTTATAAAAGATATGTATTCATTGGGCATGACATTGTTAGCTCAGAAATGTTTCATAGCATGATAAACTAAAATCTAATCCATACTAAGAATGATATAAAAATATTTTATATGAATGTACACAAGATTTTAAGTAAATACCATTCCACTAATAGACACATGAGGATTCTCATAAAATGGACAACATTTTAAGTACATACAGAAAACCGACCAAACACATTTGGTTTCCGTTGAAAATTTAGGAGAACGATCCATGGGTCATATGTGATGTTTACGAATCAACCCCGCCTCAATCTGAGATGCGGTGTGGCCGGTACCACTCAAAGTGTCTGTCTTCTGTTTCAAAAGGACGTCATTTTAATTGAAAAACATCAACTGGCATACGGAAAACCGATCAAACGCATTCGGTTTCTGTTGAAACTTTAGGAGAACGATTCATGGGTCATATGTGACGTGTACGAATCAACTCCGCCTCAATCTGAGACGCGGTGTGGCTGGCACCACTCAAAGTGTCTGCCTTTTGTTTCAAAAGGACATCATTTTAATTGAAAAACATCAACTGGCATACGGAAAACCAACCAAACACATTCATATTGTGTCAATACTTTAGCAAAACTATCCATGGGTCATATGTGACATGTACGAGTCAACTCCGCCTCAATCCGAGGCGCGGTGTGGCCGCCACCACTCAAAGTGTCTGCCTTTTGTTTCAAAAGGACGCCATTTTAAGTGGAAAACATCAACTGGCATATGGAAAACTGACCAAACGCATTCAGATTGTGTCAATACTTTAGAAAAACGATCCATGGGTCATATGTGACGTGTACAAATCAACCCCGCCTTAATCTGAGGCACGGTGTGGCCGGAATCACTCTAAGTGGCTCTCTTTTGTTTAAAATGGACAACATTTTAAGTACATATGGAAAACCGACCAAATGCATTCAGTTTCCGTTGAAACTTTAGGAGAACGATTCATGGGTCATATGTGATGTGTAAGAATCAACCCCGCCTCAATCTGAGACGTAGTGTGGCCGACACCACTCAAAGTGTCTGCCTTTTGTTTCAAAAGGACGTCATTTTAATTGAAAAACATCAACTGGCATACGGAAAACCAACCAAATGCATTCGGATTGTGTCGATACTTTAGAGCAATGATCCATGGATCATATGTGACGTGTATGAGTCAATCTTGCCTCAATCCGAAGCACGGTGTGGCCGCCACCACTCAAAGTGTCTGTCTTTTGTTTCAAAAGGACGTCATTTTAAGTGAAAAACATCAAATGGCATACAGAAAACTGACCAAACGCATGTGGATTGTGTCGATACTTTAGCACAACGATCCATGGGTCATATGTGATGTGTAAAAGTCAACCCTGCCTTAATCTGAGGCACGGTGTGGCCGTAATCACTCTAAGTGTCACTCTTTTATTTAAAATGGACAACATTTTAAGTACATACGGAAAACCGACCAAACGCATTTAGTTTCCATTGAAACATTAGGAGAATGATTCATGGGTCATATGTGACGTGTACAAATCAACCCTGCCTCAATCTGAGATGCGGTGTGTCCGGCACCACTTAAAGTGTCTGCCTTTTGTTTCAAAAGGACATCATTTTAATTGAAAAACATCAACTGGCATACGGAAAACCAACCAAACGCATTCGGATTGTGTCGATACTTTAGCACAACGATCCATCGGTCATATGTGACATGTACGAGTCAACCCTTCCTCAATCCGAGGTGCGGTGTGGCTGACACCACTCAAAGTGTCTGTCTTTTGTTTCAAAAGGACGTCATTTTAAGTGAAAAACATCAACTGGCATACGGAAAACCGACCAAACACATTCGGATTGTGTCGATACTTTAGAAAAATGATCCATGGGTCATATGTGATGTGTACGAATGAACCCCGCCTTAATCTGAGGCACGGTGTGGCCACCACCACTCAAAGTGTCTGTCTTTTGTTTAAAATGGACACCATTTTAAGTACATACGGAAAACCGACCAAATGCATTTGGTTTCTGTTTAAACTTTAGGAGAACGATTCATGGGTCATTTGTGACGTGTAAGAATCAACCCTGCCTCAATCTGAGACGTGGTGTGGCCGGCACCACTCAAAGTGTCTGTCCTTTGTTTCAAAAGGACGTCATTTTAATTGAAAAACATCAACTGGAATACGGAAAACTGACCAAACGCATTCGGATTGTGTCAATACTTTAGCACAACTATTCATGGGTCATATATGACGTGTACTAGTCAACCTCGCCTCAATCCGAGGCACGGTGTGGCCGACACCATTCACAGTGTCTCTCTTTTGTTTAAAATGGACAGGATTATAAGTGAAAAGAACAAATGACATATGAAAAACCGACCAAACATATTTGAAATGTGTTGATTCTTTAGGAAAATGATCCATGGGTCATATGTGATGTGTATGAGTCAACCCTGCCTTAATCTGAGGCACGGTGTGGTCGAAATCACTCTAAGTGGATCTCTTTTGTTTAAAATGGAAAACATTTTAAGTAAATACGAAAAACTGACCAAACACATTCAGTTTCCATTGAAACTTTCGGAGAACAATCCATGGGTCATATGTGACCAGTACGAGCCAACCCGGTCTCAATTTGAGTCACGGTGTGGCCGGGATCAGTCTAAGTGTCTCTCTTTTGTTTAAAATGGACAAGATTTTAAGTACATATGGAAAACTAACCAAACGCATTCAGTTTCCATTGAAACTTTAGGAGAACGATCCATGGGTCATATGTGACGTGTAAGAATCAACCCCGCCTCAATCTGAGACATGGTGTGGCCGACACCACTCAAAGTGTCTGTCTTTTGTTTCAAAAGGACGCCATTTTAATTGAAAAACATCAACTAGCATACGGAAAACTGAGAAAATTCTTTAGGAATATGTTGATACTTTAGGAAGATGATAAATGGGTCATTTTTGACGTGTATGATTTAACCTCGCCTCAATCCGAGGCACAGTGTGGCGGGATCACTCCTTGTGTATGTATTTTGTTTAAAATGGATAGGATTATAAGTGAAAATAACAACTGACATACGGAAAACCAACCAAACGCATTGAAAATGTGTTTATTCTTTAGGAAAATGATCCATGGGTCATATGTGATGTGTACGAGTCAACCCCGCATTAATCTGAGGCACGGTGTGGCCGGAATCACTATAAGTGGCTCTCTTTTGTTTAAAATGGACAACATTTTAAGTATATATGGAAAACTGACCAAACGGATTCGGATTGTGTTGATACTTTAACACAACGATCCATGGGTCATATGTGATGTGTATGAGTCAACACCACCTCAATCGGAGGCACAGTGTGGCCAAAACCATTCATAGTTTCTCTCTTTTGTTTAAAATAGATAGGATTATAAGTGAAAAGATCAACTAGCATACGAAAAACCGACCAAACACATTAGAAATGTGTTGATGCTTTAGGAAAATGATCCCTGGGTCATATGTGAAATGTACGAGTCAACCCTGCCTCAATTTGAGGTGCGGTGTGGCCGACACCATTCACAATGTCTCTCTTTTGTTTAAAATGGACAGGATTATAAGTGAAAAGAATAACTGACATACGAAAAACTGACCCAAGGAATTCGGATTGTGTTGATGCTTTAGGTCAATGATCCATGGGTCATATGTGACGTGTACGAGTCAACCCGGGCTCAATTCAAGGCACGGTGTGGCTGGGATCACTCTAAGTGGCTCCCTTTTGTTTAAAATGGACAACATTTTAAGTACATACGGAAAACTGACCAAACGCATTCGGATTGTGTCGATACTTTATCACAACGATCCATGGGTCATATGTGATGTGTACGAGTCAACCCCGCCTCAATCTGAGGCGCGGTGTGGCCACCACCACTCAAAAGGTCTGTCTTTTGTTTCAAAATGATGTCATTTTAAGTGAAAAACATCAACTGACATACGGAAAACTGACCAAACGCATTCGGATTGTGTCGATACTTTAGCACAACGATCCATGGGTCATATGTGATGTGTACGAGTCAACCCCGCCTCAATCTGAGGCGCGGTGTGGCCGAAACCACTCTAACATTATCTCTTTTGTTTAAAATGGACATGATTATAAGTGAAAAGAACAACTAACATACGCAAAACAGACCAAATGTATTTGAAATGTGTTGATGATTTAGGAAAATGATACATGGGTCATATGTGACGTGTAGGAGTCAACCCCGCCTTAATCCAAGTTGTGGTGTAGCTGGAATCAGTCTAAGTGTCTCTCTTTTGTTTAAAATGGACAACATTTTAAGTACATATAGAAAACTGACCAAACGCATTCGGTTTCCATTGAAACTTTAGAAGAACGATCCATGGGTCATATGTGACGTGTACGAATCAACCTCACCTCAATCTGAGTCGTGGTGTGGCCGGCACCACTCAAAGTGTCTGTCTTTTGTTTCAAAAGGACGTCATTTTAATTGAAAAACATCAACTGGCATACGGAAAACTGACCAAACGCATTCGGATTGTGTCGATACTTTAGCACAACGATACATGGGTCAGTTGTGACTTGTACGAGTCAACCCTGCCTCAATCTAAGGTGCGGTGTGGCCGATATCACTCCAGGTGTATGTATTTTTTTTAAAATGGACATCATTTCAGGTAAAAATATATGGTATACAAAAAGCCGATCAAATTATGAATTGACTTCCAGATTCCACATATAATTTTCATCTAAATTTTAAATTGAATTCTAAATGAATTATATATGTTTGTAATTATGTTATGAATTATAATTTAATTATGGATGTGTATAGTTCCAGGATGCATTATATGTTAAATGTGTATGAATTTGTTCTCTATATGTATGTGTTAGTTAGTTATTACAGGTACAATAATTGTATATGTATGTGTTAGTTTATTGCAGGTACAATAATTAGATTGAAAATGGGAGGGAATTCACAAAATGAGGCCTACTGTCCAAATTATAGACCTGCTGTGCAAATTGCAGGTTGCTGTGCAATTTGTACAGTATAGGCTATGCCAACGGTTTCAAACCGTTGGCATAGCATATCTGATACTTTTTTTACCAACGGTTCATTGAACCATTGGTAAAAAACCTTGGGAAAAACTATCCCAACGGTTTGGCAGAACCGTTGGGATAGGTTAGCTTTCCCCCACTCTATACCAATGGTTCACAGTAAACCGTTGGGAAAAGATTTCCCAACGGCTTACTTCCCTATGGTTTGAAGAACCGTTGGTATAACATATTCCAACGGTTCTACAGCATTTCCCAACAGTTTAGAACCGTTGGGAAATACTGTATTTCCAGTAGTGTTTCTCAACATCGAAACATGAAAAAATTGTGTACCTGAGATAAAATCAGAGGAAAGGATACTCATTAGGTGACTGGTCTAACTTTCTCTAGTGTTTCATAAGGTCCAATGAACCATGGAATTATCTTTCCTTTATTACCAAAACGCATAACACTTTTCAATGGTGAGATTATAAGAAAAACATAATCAACCACCTCAGAAGAAAAGTATTTCCTTATATTGCCTGCATAACTTTTATGCCTACTCTGAGATGTCCTCATGTGTTGTTGGATCATCTTCACTTTCTCAGCCACTTCCTATACTAATTATGGACCAATCAACTTCCTTTCCCTGACTTCATCCTAAAAATCTAGAGTTCTACACTGCTTCACATACAATGCCTCAAAAGGGGTCATCTATAGACTAGAATGGAAACTATTATTATAAGAAAACTTAACTAAAGAAAGATGCTGATCCTAAGTTCCCTATTAGTCCATTGAACAAGCTCAAATCATATCCTCTAGAGTCTGAATCATTTGTTCTGACTTCCCATCTGATTGAGAATGAAAAGCTGTACTGAAATTTAATTCTATGCCAAACAACTTCTGAAGGACCTTCCAAAAATTAGAAGTAAACCTGGGATCTTGATCAGATACAATGGAAAGAGGAAATCCATGTAACTTGACAATATCTATGAGGTATAATCGAGAAAACTGATCCAAAGACATTTTATCTTTAATATAAATAAAATGTGTAGATTTAGTCATTCGATCAATAATAACCCAAATTGAATTGTTACCTCAAGAAGTATTAGGTAGTCTCACCATGAAGCCCATGGATATATTCTCCCATTTCTAATCTAGCACTGGAGTGGATAAAGCATCCCCTTAGGTAACTACCTCTCTACTTTAACCTATTGACATGTCAAACATTTCATGGAAAAATATACAGTATCTCTTTTCATTCCATCCCACCAATAATACTCTCAAAGGTCTCTGTACATCTTAGTACTGCTAGGATGAACTAAAAATGGAGAACTATGAGCTTCACACCACAAGTATTTCTTCAACTGAGAATCACAAGGCGAACACAATCTTTTACCAAATCTTAAAACACAATCTTTATCAAGGTTAAATTCTGGAAAATTTCCCATTTTAACCAATTATACATTTTTCTGTAGCTCATGATCTTCATTCTGTGCTTGCTTAATTTTGTTTGATAACGATGAATGCACTAAAACCTAAAACAAAACAGATGTATTTCCTATACCAACAACTTCTAAGATAAAATTAATCAAATACTTAATCAAGGGATCATGTTCAAAACATAACATGGTTAATGATGTGTGATGTTTTAGAATCAAGGCATCCACTAATTTATTTTCTTTTCCTGGATGGTAATTGATCATGCAGTCATAATTTTTTATTAGTTCAAGCCATCTTCTCTGCCTCATATTTAATTCATTCTAAGTGGATATATACTTTAAACTTTTATAATTAGTATATATATGACATTTGGCTCCATATAAATGATGCCTCCAAATTTTCAAAGAAAAAAAACATAGCTTCCAATTCCAAATCACGTGTGGAATAATTTAACTCATGAGGTTTTAATTGTCTTGAAGCATAAGAAATTAACTAATCATTCTGTATCAAAACACAACCAAGTCCCTTCAATTAAGCATCACTGTAGATAAAAAACTCACCATTTCGGGAAGGCAAGCCCAAAACCGGAGCATTCAACAATCTATTCTTCATTTCCTAAAAACAAACATCACATTATTATATCCAAATAAATTTAACCCCTTTTCATGTTAACTTAGTTAATGGTCTAGATAACTGTACAAAGTTTTTAACAAACTATTGATAATAACCTACTAATCCAATAAAACTATGAATCTTTGTAACATTTGTATGTCATGGCCATTTATTAACCACTTTTTTGGTAGGATCAATTATTATTCCATCCTTATTTACAATGTTACCAAGAAAAGAAATCTATTTCAAACAAAAATCACATTTTCTAAATTTTCTATACATTTTATTTTCCTTTATAGTTTTAAAAAGAACCCTTAGATGTTCTTAATGATCCTATTTAATCTTAGAAAATACCATAATGTCATCAATAAATATGACCAAAAATTTATCCAAGAACTCATGAAATATTCTATTAATAAGATCCATAAATACAGTAGGTGCATTAGTTAACCAAATGATATAACAAAAAATTCATAATGACCATATCTAGTATGAAAATCTATTTTTGGGATGTCATCCTCCTTCACCTTCAACTGATGGTATCCAGATCTCAATTCAATCTTGGAACAGTACTGAGCTCCCTGGAGCTGATCAAACAAGTCATCAATGTGAAGAAAATGATACTTGTTTTTAATAGTGATGTTATTCAGGGATCTATAATCAATGAAAAGTATCATTGAACAATCTTTCTTTTTAATGAAAAAAACATGAACACCACATGGTGAAGTGATAGGATGAATGAATCCTTTATCAAAAAACTCATGCAACTGAATTTTCAATTCAATAAGTTCCATTTGAGCCATTCGATATGGGGGTTTTGAAATATGATTAGCATCAGGAACTAATTCAATTATGAATTTGACTTCCCAATTAGGTATGAAACTAGGTAACTCATCAGGAAAAACATCAAGGTATTCATTTACCACTACCATATCATTAATCTAAATAGTTACCTTGTTTTCAAAAATATAAGAAAGATAAGTTTCATTTCCATCTTTCAATAGTTTTTCATCTTCTTGATATGTTATCAATTGGATGGGTTCTTTCTTTCATACAAACTGAAACTCTTTCTAAAAAAACTTCTTTAGATCTAAAGTCAATCTTAGAATGATAAAAAGAAATCCAATCCATTCCTAGAATGACATCAAACTCTACTAAGAAAAAAACAATAAGGTTTTCAGGTAAACTCTTTCCACATACCGTAGTATAAAGATTCTTATAATTACTCTTTGCTATAATATTTTCCCCTGGTATTTTAACAATAAGTTCCAGTCACATTTATTTAGGTGATGTTTCAAATTTATTAGAAAATTCCTCTGAAATAATTGAATGTGTAGACCCCATATCAAACAAAACTTTAGAAAAATATGAGTAAAAAAACAAAGTACCTGATACAGCTTCATTGGATGACCCTACGTCTACTAATGTAGTCACAAAGGATCTCACTACACCATTCTACTTATATTCTGGATTCTTTTCATCATTCAAATCTCACTTTGGGCTTGCATAATGACCCATATCTCCATATTTAAAACACTTATCAGTTTTCTTATCATGACTAGTCTTAGGATAATTTTCATTACAATCTTGAGCCATATGTACAAACTTACCACATCAAAAAAACTTCTTAGTTTTGGTAAGGCATTACCCAGGGTGCTTTTTGCCACACTTTTCACAAACTAAAAATTGGAATTTCTTACCATAAGATTTATTTGATTGATTCTTACCAATCACTTTCCATCTGGACCTATTATTATCTTTATTTTCAAAGTTCAAATGATTATTAAAAGAACCAATTTCCACCCTCTCAGTATATCAGAAAAGTTTCTCACAACTTTTGAATTCACGGGAGGCCAATGCCCTTCGATACCTTGTCTTCAATCCTGAGTAAAAAAGGTTGATTTTTCTATAAAGATCTAGAATAAGATTTGGAGAATACCTCTCCAGTTGGGTAAATATCTCTCCATACATGGCCACTGAATATTCCTCCTTCTGCTTCAATTTAAGGATTTTCTTCTCTATCCTTAGTCAAACCACCTTTGGAAAATATTTTTCAAGGAAAATACTTTTAAATTCATCCCACTCTAAGGCATCAGTATCCTCTCTATACCTGATATTCTTGACCATTGACCACCACTGATCAGATTCAAATTCAAAATGCTAAATAGAAATACTTAACTTTTCATTATTTAAACATCCCATAACATCGAATATCTTTTCAAGGGCTTTAATCCATCCTTCAGCCACTACTGGGTCAGAAGATCCATTGAAAGCATGAGGGTGTCGTCTCATAAAATGTTCCACTATCACCATGTTACTTTGTGGTACCTATGGTTTTTATCATACATGGATTCCACCACCATTTATTTCATAATTTATCTAAGCTATTACTATCACAAACTACTTAGTTCCAATCCCTACCATCCTGGGATGTATATTCGGAAGGATATCGTTCTGTCAGTGCCTCTCCACTTTAGTTTCCCTATTTATTATAAAGAAAACCATTCTAAACAAACATATCTTAGTCGAAAAAACATGGTAATCTTAAAATTATATATCATTTCAAATTAAACATAAATTAAAAATTATTCATGGTATTTTATTAACATCATCCTAACCCCTAAAGTTATCTAAACCATCCTATGATACCAACTATAAGGAACCGGCCTTATTACATTACATAATCTTGAATATAGTCAAGAAATCACTTCCTTTAACAATGAGGATATTTTAAAGTTTAAATCTTTATAGAACTGGGATATAAAACATACATAACATTGAACATTCATATAGAGAATATACCAAAAAACATAGTATCCATTTCTTCCAAAATATAAAACTTTTCAAATAAAACATGTTTTCATTGAAAAATCTTCATAAAATTTAATTCGTCTTCCTTATTTGTCTTAAAAATCATTATAACCCGTGAAAATCATTTAAAAACTTGGGATGAACACAAAAATCTTAGTAAGGTATATAAAAAGAATTAAAGAACACATTAGTCTATGAATACTGGTAACGTATGAAATCATTTTCAAAAAGACATACTTGTCACCCATATAAACTTACTTTGTGAAACTTGATATTTCTACGAGATTCCCACAAAACATATAGAACATAAATATAACCATAAATTTATCTTGGGGAATTTATTAATTATATTATAACCCTCACAGTTACCTTATTATTTTTAACCCTCATGGATACCTTATAATGTAACCCTCACAGCTACCATATGGACGACCTTAAACTTACACATACCCAATGAATTGGAGGAAGATATAGTTAATACCATTAATCATAAAAAATCTCCAAGAACCAGAACATAATCATACAACATGAATAATTTTATAAAAACATTGTTTTTGAATTTTGTAAAACAAAATTTTTAAAAGAGGTTTTTAAAAGAAAAGTCCCTTAAAAATATCATATAATTGAAGTGAGACTTAATAGAGTAGATGGAATATTTATATATATTGTAAATACACATAATTAAACATAATATAAACAAAATTCATCACAAAAACAATTTTAATACCACATAAATAATGAAGTATAATGTTAACCCAAAAAATGGAAATCGGGTTACGAATTCCCTTACCTCGGGTTTGTCTTACTTCAAACTTATTTAAACCTAATGTATAATGATTAAAAGAGTATTATTAATATATTAAAGAAACTTATTAATGTTTATAACACCTTATATTATCATTTCACCTTTTAATTATTAGTATTTTGTTCCTTCCATTGTTTTGGATGTATTCTTTACATGATTTCCATGGCCAGTTTGTATTTGATTTTATTGTCATTTGGAAATGAAATACCAGAAGTTGAATGAAAGTTATTCACGTGTTTCCATAAAATATAATGATACCTTAAATAATTTTTAATCATATATGATGATGAGTCATTGGATAAAATATTAATGATATTTGTTTAGATCATTTTTGGCGGTTGCTCGATAATCAGGAACTTGTTTTATTATATAATTTAATTTCATGAATGGAAGTTCATTAGAAAACATAAAAGAGGTTACATAATAAAATTTAAATTATATTTCAACCATTAAAAGGGTTTTATGATCATATTTTAAGGAAGTAATGAAAATTGTGAACACATCGTCCATGATTTTTGTAAATGACACATCATGAACAATGTCTTTATAAAAGGGGAGGAGAAGAAGAGAGATGATGAATTATTTACATGAATATGATAACATAAATAATATATAGTATTATGGAGATTTAATTCTTCTTGGATAAGGGTAAGATAAGAGAGTATAATAAAAGAAAAGAATTGAAAAGAAAACACTAGAAAAAAGAAGAGGATTCTTACCTCTTGATCTCTTCTACTTGAGATCCTCCTTAAGGCCTTTGGTTTTGGCCTTTTAGTGAGACCAGTAGGTATTGGAAGTGGGGAAGAGCCTTGGGGATGAGATTTGGCATAAATTAGACAATTATCAAGGCTTGAGAGGTGTTATAGGAAGAGGAGAATGAGGGTGATATTTATAGTGGAGGAGAGGAGGGATTTTACATTATTTTAATCGTTATTATAATATTTTTGCTCAAGAATATGAATAATCATGATTCATATGACCCCAAAAAGAAATAATTTCTTGTGATTTCAAACCAAGTGGTCTTACATCATCCTTTCATCACCTATGATGCACTAAAACAATTATTTAGCATTTGTCACAATTTATCATATTTTAATATTCATCAAAAATCAAGAATTTCAGAAAAATCCCAAAAATTCACCCTAAGAATTTTTTGATGTGTATAATTAAAAAATGAACTCAATTTTTTGAAAATAATTTTGTAAATATTATTAATTTAATTTTTAATAAAATTATAATTTATTTAAAAATAACAATTTTAAATCTATAACTTATTTTTTAACACCTTGAAAAATTAATCAATGTCTCATTATCTTATAACATTAAGAAAATAAAATAATAATACAATTTACTATTCATTAGGGTCATATTACTATTCATATTACTATTCATAAGTGTAGGTTACTATTAAAAAAAATCAAGTTGGTTTTATTAGACTCCAAATAACTTATTGATCACAACTATAGATGAATGTTTTTTTTAAATTCAAATCATAGAAGCAACAACATTATGTTTTAAGGTGAGTTATAACTATCTACTTAAAACAAGGTTCCATGCTTTTCAATTTATTTTTAAAAACCTTATGGTGTTACATATAAAGAAGAATTTATTATTTATATATGATATATATATAATATATATATATATATATATGATTTTATTATTATTCTATAATTATTATATCATACATACCTTCATACTCTCTATTTTTTGAGAATAAGTTAACGTCACTCGTGTGTACGGAGGATTACCACATCTTAAAACGATATGATTCAGTAACTGTTTAAATAGAAGATATTATTGACAATTTTAATGAAAATATGAGATATATATAATATAAAAACTATTTTTAATGATAATATATTTTATTTAATTTATTTCTTTCAATCTGATAAGAAAATAGAAATAGCGTTATTGCATACGTATGGCCTATTGTCTCCTTGACCGATGTATTTCATTTCCTATAACTAAATTTCATGGATTACTCTAAATAAATATATATTTAATATATATTATATTTATATCATGGTTTACATTATATATATGATGAAACCATGTTCAAATTAATAGGACCAAAAAAATAACAAATCAAAATATATATGAAAAACAAAGCAGTTATTGCCCGAAACATGACTTTAACATGGAATTGTTTATAAAAAGAAAATAAAAGGCCATAAGAAGACTATATTTGCTATAATATATATAAATATGGTTATTTAATATATTTATAATAAAATTATATTTATTATACAAGAATTTTTAATGTTTACAATGAAAGTAAATACTTAAGGTAAAGGATTTCCATCTCAATTTTTACTTTTTGGAGGCACAAGCTATATTCACCCCCTCATTATTCTATGTGGAATATATAATACCCATGGATATATCTTGGGATAATTATACTAAAAATTATAGGTATTTATATGCCCATTTAATGATTTCTATTTCATTGGGTTCACGGTCCAAAAATTACCAAATCAGTAAGGGATTGTTATCTCAATTTTCCTTCTTTGAGGCGTACATTATTTTATGCACTTATATTCTTTTACGAGGTGTATAAATAGGTCATTTGAAATGTTATATCATGAATTTATTTATCCTAATTATATTTTAAGTCAAATTTTATATTATTCCTTAAAGGGTCTTATGATTCAAGATTACCAAAGCGATAAGGGATTTATGTTTCAATCTCATTATTTAGTGATATTGTTTATTATTAAGTCTCCAATGTTGATATATCATGATATAAATCCCAATAATTCTCATTAATTTTATTATTCTATATTTATTCATGATATATGCAATTAATGGTACCATTTTCCCACTCTTTGGTACTTAAAATTACTAGGAATGTTTTTAAGAAAATATGACTTTATTTCCCTTTTCGATTAGAAATCTGCTTTCTTCCAAAACCATGTTTTCTAAAAATTATTTTAAAAAATGTTTTATTATTATAATATGATTTATAAAATAAATATTTACCCTTATTTACTTTTTTATTTATTTATTTTTAAATTAATATTCATGTTGTTTTCCAAAATAATGCCCATTTGGCTTTTACCAAAAATGTGAAAAGAATATTTGTTTTTAATATTTACAACAAGAATAATATTTCCCAATATCATGATGAATCAATGATTTCAATATTACTTTACATGTTTTAAAATTTATTTTCAATGAAAATAATTTCATTAATATTTGAGAAATTTTTATATTTTAAATTAATGATTTCAAAAGTGAAAACGAATTTGAAAGCATTTTATGTTTTAAAAATAATTTTCAAATCTAAAAGGATATTTTTATCAAGAAATATTTTAAATTATTTTTAAATGATTCCTTTATAATATTTAAATTTTATTTTCAAAAAATGGTTTTCTTAATGTTGTATCTATTAAAAATTTATTTTCAAATAAAATCTATTTTCCTCAAGAGATGTCCTAAGTAGTATTTCAAAATAATTTTCCATCTAAGATGAAATTATTTGAGGTTATAAATGCTTTATTGGAAATATGATCCAATGAAACCATTATTATTATTTCTATGAATGATTTATTTTTATGATGAAAATATATTTATAAACCCCATTTCTCTTCCATGAGTTATACCATGATAAAATGATTATGAAACCCATTTATTTCCACATGTTATACTTTGAAAAAATGATGAAATGATTATTAAACCTATTTATTTTCCATAAGTTTTATTATAATGAAATTTTTATGGAACATTTTTTCTTTAATGGGTTTTGATATGCTGATTTTTTGTGATATTGTGGAACACTTATGCATGATTTTAATTATGTGATATTGTTTATGTTATAACCAAAGATGGTGGTTTTGTTATAACCAAGGATGGTGGTTATGTTATAACCAAGGATGGTGTTTATGTTATAACCAATGATGTGTGGTACCTATATCTCCTTCCAATGTATGGGGTAAATATTTATAACTCATTAGATAGACATGACTAAAATGGGTAGTGAACTCGGTTCTGTAAGATAGGGCTAGAATGGGGAGTGAACCTAGTTCAGTAAGACAATGCTATAAAGGGGAGTGAACCCAGTTCAGTATGATAGGGATAGAATGGGGAGTGAACTCATTTTAGTAAAAAAATTTATCCTCTATAATGGTCTTGGAAGTGATCCTTGACTAATGTCGAAATTATTTCCTATGATTATGTGTATTCCAAAAATCCCATGTCCTATTCCAATGTTATGCTCAGATAGATCATGTTCTTTGATTCCCTTATGAATCATGTCTCAGGAATTAATAATCTTTATTATATGACTCAATATTATTATATTTTATATGTAGGGTATGGTTTTAAAATGTTATTATCATGTTCTAATACCCTTATGCTCATGATATGCTTACCTATCTCCCCTTTTTACCCTTATTGAGAATTTGTGCTCACCATTTCTTATGTTTACTTTCCCAAAGTTATGATGAATGGTTTTTATGTAGGAGTAAAACTTTATTAAGGACATTTAAGATATTACATGAATTAACAATATTGCGTTACAAGTTTCCAAAGCACAAAAATATTATGGTCCTTAGGCATGTATTTGTGTAATTTAATTAATATTCATATATAAAGATGTTATATCCATGTTTGAGAAGCCTGGGTATCTATAGTTAGTATTAGAGGAAAGGTTTATTAGACCTTTTGAAACTAGGATGATAAAAAATTCATGATATCCCTAAGGGTATTTCTAAGGACATGTATAGGGATGTATCTGAGGATAAGCCAGAAGATAAGTCTATGGATGAGTTAACGTATAGGAAAATGTCCAGGAATTTTAGTAAAGGATAGAGAATATGGTTTCAAGAAAATAAATCCCTATCTAGATACTATAAGTTGATGTGGTTATGACATAGATGTAACTAGGGTTAATAACCCCAAAACCACCATATCGAGCTATAATTGGTTGAGAACTGGTGCACAAAAATGGGCCTTGCTACACATCTGGTTTGACACTCCTAGAGGATATTATTTGGAAATTCACAAACTATTAACAAACCACCATTAAGGATTTAAATAGACAAGTAATATGAATGAAATAGTATAAAACTAATGTGTCAAATATTAAAAATAATGAATACTTTTTTAGACAAAATCTATGTGATTTTTTTCGTGATTATGTAGATTTTTGCTATGATTATTTTTGATCACTCTATGATTTTTAGTTTTAGTCAATGGTGGGAACCAAAAGAAAATAGTTTAATATTTAATGTGATAGATGATTTTTTGATGAGTAGAAAAATGGGATGATGAAGAGTGTAAATAATGTTGTGATTATGACTAATTAATTTTCACAGAACATGATTAATTATGTCTACCTTGACAAACTCTTATACTCACAAAAGAAGTGAAGGAAAGAGTTTGTTGAGATTTTGTGTAGTATGAATCATGTAGGAAAGAAGATTATATTTCCTATTTGTCGATAATGTGGGAATAAACACCCAAGTGGATGTATTATAGAAACATGAAGATGTTTTGAAAATGGAAAAGAAGGACACAAAGTAAGTAACTGTAAAGGTAAAATGAAAAGTTCAGTTAGTGCAATAGATAAGAATAATGGTCTCCCAAAGACACCATAGATTGTTGAATGATTTAAATGTAGAAAGTATAGGAATTATGAAAATAAATTTCCTAAGGAGAAATCTCATGAAGAAAGTTATCAAGGTTTTATGAGTGATGGTTATATTTCTGATGACAAGGAGAATAAAAATTATATATGAAAGGAAAGAGGTATTAATGAATTGGATAATGAAGTATAGTTAATGGTTTGAGAAGAAAGTGGTGTGAATTAAGTATCTATGTATTGGAATTAAATTATTGTGTTATATAAATCGTGAAATATATAAGTATTGTTTAGTATAAGTTTTTTGTTAAGGATTTGAAAGAATATTTTGAATTATGTTGATGGAATAGAAGAGTGATTCAATGAAATTGTGATATTTTGATTATGGTAAGGTAACCCTTAATATGTTTCCAATGTAGAGAAAATAGAGTTTAGTTTGGATGAAGAGACAATTGATATAGTAAAAGTAAATTTTATATTATTTATGACCTCAAAAATGATGAAGGATTTTTTGATAAACTGGTTTATGTTATCATTGATGGAGATTACAATATTATTAGATCTATGGAATATATTAAAAAATATGTGGTTTTTTTCAAGGAATGAGAAATCATGCATATTTCATTAATGTTCTATGGTAATTATAGTTTAACGATAATACATGATAAAGGTATTCACTTGTTTGGTATGTGACAATTAAGAACTATTTTATACTATTTTGGGGATTAATGATAAGTTCATTTTGAAAATTTAGTGATATTCTTTCTAAATTTTTGGGTTTTAATTTTTCAGAAGGTCATAAGGTTAACCATTTATAAAATGGTTTATGTTGATATTTTAATGAGGTTTTATATATTATTGTTTTATTTCTCCATATGGTGATTAATTCATATTGGATAACCTATGTTAACCATTTTTTTGTGGTGATAACTAAAGATAGGAAGAATGAATTATCATTATAAATATGGATCTTATGATTCTTTAGTGCTTAAGTCATAAAGAATTCACCTTCTATTCTTAGAGTATGATATGAAGTTGAAATTGATTATGGAATAACCAATGGGTGAGATTGTGCTTATGAAATGGAATTAAATCAAGTAAATGTATTTTCATATGAAAATTCGTTGAAATTGGGAGAAGGATATTGAAATAAAATGTTGCCTTGTTATCACTATTTTTGATATTATCCATGACCATTTTTATAAGTCCCTATCCTTAAACCTTACTTAATCTTGAGTTATTACAAGATTACACATTGAGGATATTTTTAGGTTTAGAGTTTTAGAGAATTAGATCATAAAACTTGCATTACATTCCACATTTAAACAAAGTGGTTACATAAAAGATAGTATTCATTTTTCCCATCAATGGAAACATATTTAAAATAAAACATGAATTATTTCTTGAAACTTCCTTGACACTATCATCATATAATGTACCCTTCCATTGACCTGTGAAAAACATTTCAAAAACTTGGGATGAGCATAATAAGCTTAGTAAGGGTTATAAAAAAAATATGAACTGAAAACATTAGTCCATGCATGAAATCATACTTTAATCATAAAACATAATCACATACCTCATCAAGTCATGAATAAATCATAGAAATCATAAGACATAAAGGTAACTTGAGGTATTCATAGCATTCTTACGTAGGGAGTAACCCTCTTGGTTGCGTTTGGAATACCCATCACAGTATATTCCCTAAATCTCTTCGGAGAAAACTTAAAGTTTAACCCCTTAGCATTAACCAATGCATTAGAGAGCTATATCAGGCTCACCCACCCTTAGTTTATCACGGAAGCACCCATCTTCATAATAATTCCCAAGAACCATAACATAATCGTATCACATAAAACATGTATAAAGGAAACATAGAATTTCCAAATTTCAATCACAAGATATCAATACAACACATTGATATAATAAAAACTTTATGAAAAGAATTTTCAATACCAAAATAAAAGAAAAGTAATACATGGTATTTATTTTTAATTTTAAAAAAAGTTATGGCTTGTAGAGGAAGCCGAAACTCAAATAATGGTCACGGCGGTGGAGAAGTCATTGTCGCCGCATACGTACGACAAAAAAACATTCCCTTTTTTCTTTTAGTAAATGATTCTTATAAAAAGATTCCTTTTGAATAAATGTAAAAGTAAAAGGGGTTTATACACCGTATAAAAGAAAGTTGTGTATAAAACAAAATATGCCTCAATGAAAGGAGATTGAGACGAAGTCCCTTACCTCGGGTCCGACTTGACTCGATCGCTCTTTAATCTCCTGGATAATAAACTTGAGTTAATTTCTACTTTCTTAAGAACCTTTTTCAAGTTAATTATTCCTTTTATATCACTTATTACCATGTTAGGAACACTATTTAATTATTTAAGTTAATAATGGTCGTTTTTTCGATCATTGGTACTTGAGTCAAAATTAAACTCTTCATAATTACGAGTTGTTCATGTGGTAAAATATCCATTATATCCAGAATTATATTAATGATGTATATATCATATATATAATATATATCCAGTATATACATGAAATTATAATATTACATAATCATTTAGAGGTAAGAAATTAAATGCACCGTTCATGGAGATGATAAGCCGTACGTACGCATGAACGCCACTTTCATTTCTATGTCATATTAATGGAATTAAAACTAAATGAGAGATATGTATATTTTAATTCCAGAATTATAATCATCATTTAGATGTAACATACATCATATATATCCATTATATATATGTACTTATAATAGTACATTACATTTGGGGATAAGAAATGAAATGCACCGTTCATGGAGACGGTAAGCCGTACGTACGCATGAACGCTACTTTCATTTCTATTTCATATTTTATGGAATGGAATCATAATGAAATAAAGGTATATTATAATTACAGTATAATATCATATATAATATCATTAACTCCATCCTTTATACTTCCGACATATGGAATTAACGAATCAAATCACTTTGAGGGGGCGGTAGTCCGCACTTCCTAAAATGAAGATATCGCGTATACCCATAATGGAAGCCATAAGGGTATGAAATAAATGAAAAATATAGAAGATTATGGAAAACATAAACATATTATATATTATATATAAATATAGTGACATCTTAATGGCCACCTTTGAAGGTGTTATATGAGTATTGAACAATCATCGTTTCGTGAGGCAGAAATTCGCCATCCATAGAAACGGTATGTTCTTTAACCATTATATGTAGGTGTGTGTAAGTGTAGCTCCAATTATTCTTATAAAAACATCCTAGTATATTTAATATACTGGAGTTGTTACAAAATAAATGAATAAAAAGAGTTTAGGGGGTTGGAGAAGCAAAATAAAACAAAAGAACACAAGTGAAGACATTACCTTAAAAACGGGTAACTCTTTTTGATTTGAGCTCAAAGGATTCCTTAGGAAGACTTCTGCCAAAAGTGAGGCTTCTAGGAGTAAGAGAGGGATTTGGAGAGACAAAATAAGTAGGGGTTGTCCGATCCAAAGGCTTGAGAGGTGTGGGTAAGGAGGTAGAGGTGGGGGCCTTTTATAAGAGGATAGGAGGGGCACTCTTGGAAAGTTACAAAATGTTACTTTATTTTCAAATGGGTTTCGGATTTTAAAGGTCCAAAATTGATGTATTATGAGTATAAGGTGATAAGGGTTCGAAATATACTCATCCAATAGGTCTTTGACAAGTGTAAGTTATAGTTTTAACATTATCTTTTCATTTTATTTAAATTCTTTATTAATGAGGTAATCGTTGCATCATCATGATGTCATAAATAATTTAATTTATTTAATGTCTAAAAATTATAAAAAAAATACTATGATGTAGGAAATATTTTTATATTTACAATGAATATTTATAGTCTATAATATCATCTATGTAGACAAAATTAAAAATGTTTTACTCAGGTGATACATTCTTTGTTATATTTACTTTCTTTAAGAAATAAAAAGATAAAAAGTCACTTTCCCACAAAAGTGATTCCATGGGGTCCCCAAGATTGGCACAAGGCATCCCATGGTCGGACATGATACAAACAGTAGCATTATGAAACATGTTGGTGTCATTTTTTATTATTATGATATTATTTTATTATCCTTAACTACCAGATTACTCATTAATCAAGATAATTAAATATAATTACCGTCGTTACTATTTATAATGTCCAAAAACAAAAGAGTCTTGATTAAATAATTTTTACCTTCTGATTACAAATATTTAATCCATTTTACCAAATTTCAAACACATAAATTGCAATAATTAATTTAAAAATAATTCCTGTTGTCAAAACAAATAGCGGGTTTTTTTGAAACAATTTCTATGAAAAGTTTGGCATTAATTTATGCCCAATTCCAAAGTGAAATTAATCCTAATGACCACCATTGGATTAAATGGTAAAAATATATTTAAATTAAGCATTAAGACCAATTAAAAAGATAATATAACCATATAAATAAATTAGATGAAAAATCTGTTTTGATGTAAAATGCAGTATTTTTTCACTATTCATTAAAAAATGAATATTGTCAGAAAAATACCAAAAATTTATCCAATGTAAATTTAAATGTCCCAATAATAAATAATATGTTTATTTTTACAAATAGGGCTTATAAAATTGTCAAAATTTTTATTTTAAAAATGGTTTTCCATCAAAAGGTAGTAAAAAAATCTTTTAAAAATATTAGTGTATTCCATGCTTAAGATTGGATTTATTCTCATTTTAAGCCTCTAAACACTATATAATTCATAAATAGACATAGATAAAAATATCTATTATTCATTACTTACTTGGGATGTTACATCCTTCCCCCCTTTAGAATATTGCGTCCCCGCAATTTATTTACTTATCGAATAAGTGGGGGTATTTATCCCTCATAGCATTTTCAGATTCCCATGTTGCCTCTTCACTCATGTGGTTTTTCCATAAAACCTTTACTTGATGAATCACCTTATTCCGTAACACTTGCTCCCTATGGTCAAGAATTTGGACCCGTTGTTCCTCATAAGATAGGTTCTCTTCCAGCTGAACTACCTCTGGACTCAAAACATGAGATGGATCTGGCATGTACTTCCTTAACATCGAAACATGAAAAACATTGTGTACCTGAGATAAACTCGGAGGTAAAGCCACTCGGTAAGCAACTGATCCAACTCTCTCCAGAATTTCATATGGTCCAATGAACCTTGGACTCATCTTTCCTTTCTTACCAAATCGCATCACACTTTTCCATGGCGAGACTTTGAGAAAAACATGATCACCTACCTCAAAAGGGAGATCCTTCCTCCTATTGTCCGCATAACTCTTCTGCCTGCTCTGAGCTGTTCTCATGTGTTTCTGTATTAGATGAACTTTTTCTACCAATTCTTCTACCAATTCTGGTCCCATCAACTTCCTTTCACCCACTTCATCCCAGAAAGCTGGAGTTCGACACCGCTTCCCATATAACGCCTCAAATGGTGCCATATGTATACTGGAATGAAAAATGTTATTATATGAAAATTAAACCAAAGAAAGATGTTGGTACCAACTTTCCTGATAATCCATCGAACAAGCACGTAGCATATCCTCTAAAGTCTGAATTGTTCATTCTGACTGCCCATCTGATTGAGGATGAAAAGCTATACTAAAATTTAATTCAGTACCCAACGACTTCTGAAGGCCTTCCCAAAAGTTGGAAGTGAACCTGGGATCACGGCCAGATAAAATGGAGAGAGAAAATCCATGTAACCTGACTATCTCTTTAAGATACAAACGGGAAAGTTGATCTAGGGAAAAAGTATCTCGTATAGCAAGGAAATGAGCAGATTTAGTCAAGCGATCAACAATAACCCAGATTTCATTATTACCTCGAGGTGTCTTCAACAATCCCATAATGAAGTCCATGGATACATTTTACCATTTCCACTCTGGCACTGGTAAAGGCTGAAGCATCCCTTTCGGTAACTTCCGCTCTGCTTTAACCTGCTGACAAGTCAAACACTTCATAGTAAAATATGCAATATCCCTTTTCATTCCATCCCACTAGTAATACTCCCACAGATCTCTGTACATCTTAGTACTGCCAGGATGAACTGAAAACGGAGAACTATGAGCTTCACATAAAAACTCTCTCTTAAACTGTGAATCACAAGGCACACACAATCTCTTCCCAAATATCAAAACACAATCATTATCAATGTTGAATTCAGGCAACTTACCCTTCTAAACCAGCTCTACCTTTTTCTGCAACTCACTATCTTACTTCTGTGCTTGCTTGATTCTGTTTGATAGAGAAGATTTAACTGATACCTAAAACAAAACAGAAGAACATCCTGCACCAAAAACTTCTATGCCAAAGTTCATCAAATCCTTAACCAAAGGATCACATTCCAAACTCAACATTGTTAATGAAGCATTACTTTTTTTACTCAAAGCATCAGCCACTTTATTTGATTTTCCCGGATGGTAATGAATTATACAATCACAATCCTTGATTAATTCTATCAATATCCTCTATCTCATGTTCAATTATTTCTGAGTGAATATATACTTTAAACTTTTGTGATCGGTATATATTTCACACTTTACTCCATACAAATGATGCCTCCAAATTTTTAAAGCGAAAACAAAAATAGCTAATTCCAAATCATGTGTAGGGTAATTTACCTCATGAGTTTTCAACTGACGTGAAGCATAAGCAATTACCTGATCATTCTGCATTAGGACACAACCAAGTCCTTTCAATGAAGCATCGCTTTAGATAACAAACTCACCATTCCGGGAAGGTAGTGCCAAAACTGGAGCATTCAACAATCTTCTTTTCAATTACTAAAAACAATCATCACATTCTTTTGTCCAGATAAACTTAACACCCTTCCGAGTTAGCTTAGTCATTGGACTAGATAACCGTGAAAAATTTCTAATAAACCTTCGGTAATAGCCTGCCAAACCAAGGAATCTACGAATCTCAATTACATTTGT
This sequence comes from Viscum album, assembly GCA_963277665.1. Lineage (NCBI taxonomy): Eukaryota > Viridiplantae > Streptophyta > Magnoliopsida > Santalales > Viscaceae > Viscum > Viscum album. The sequence goes on from OY728166.1 coordinate 270,429,912, forward strand.
GGGTCTTGGCCATTCTTCAACAACCTTTTTTTTGCCGGATCAACAGTTATCCCATCTTTAGAAACAATATGACCAAGGAAAGAAATTTTTTGTAACCAAAACTCACACTTTCTGAACTTCCCATACAATTTATTTTCTTTTAAGGTTTGCAAAATAACCCTTAAATGTCTTTCATGCTCCTCTTTACTTTTAGAAAACACAAAAATATCATCAATGAAAAAAACCACAAAATTATCCAAGAACTCATGAAAAATTCTATTCATTAAGTCCATAAATACAACAGGTGCATTGGTTAGACCAAAATGCATTACTACAAATTAATAATGGCCATATCTTGTACGAAACGCGGTCTTCGAAACATCTGCTTCCTTTACCTTCAACTGATGGTACCCCGATCTCAAGTCAATCTTTGGAAAATACTAAGCTCCCTGGAGCTGATCAAACAAATCATAGATATGAGGCAAAGGATATTTTTTCTTAACAGTGATGTTATTCAAGGCTCTATAATCAATTCAAAGTCTCATAGAACCATCTTTCTTTTTAACAAATAAAACAGGAGCACCCCATGGTGATGTGCTAGGTCTAATGAAACCTTTCTCTAATAAATCTTGCAATTTCTCCTTCAACTCTAAAATTTCAATTTGAGCCATTCGATAAGGGGGTTTTGAAATTGGCTTAGCATCAGAAACTAAGCTTACAGTAAACTCAACTTCCCGATCTGGTATTATTCCAGGCAACTCATCAGGAAAAACATCCGGATACTCATTTACCACCGAAACATCATTAATCTGAACAGTTCCCTTGTTTTCAACAACATGTGCAAGGTAACATTCATTTCCATCTTTTACAAGTTTCTCAGCCTCTTGATATGTTATCAACAGTAAGGGTTCATTCTTGTACACAAACTAAAAGTCTTTCTGAAAAGAAACTTCTTTATCCCTAAAATCAATCTTAGCATGGTAAATAGAGAGCCAATCCATACCTAGGATAACATCAAACTCTACTAGAGGTAAAACAATAAGGTTTGCAAGTAGGTTCTTTCCATAGATAAGGATAGGAAGATTCTTATAAATTATTTTTGCTTCAACATTTCCCCCAGGTGTTTTTACCAAATGTTTAGGAGTCATTTCTTGAGATGGTATTCCTATTTTACTAGAAAAGTTTTCATAGATGAAAGAATGTGTAGACCCTGAATCAAAAAACACACTGACATAATATGAAAAAACAAACAAAGTACCTGATACAACTTCATTTGATGGCCTGACATCTACTGAAGTAGTTGCAAAGGATTTCACCACCCCTTTCTGCTTGTAGTCCAACTGCTTCCCATCACTCAAGCTCTTTGTCGGACACTCGTTCACATAGTGACCCATCTCATTGCACTTAAAACATTTCACTAACTGTAAATCAAATTTGGTCTTACCATCACCCTGATCTTTTTCAGTGCAATCACAAGCCTTATGTCCCATCTTACCGCATCGGTAGCACTTTCCAGAATTCATAAGACATTACCCAACATGCCTTTTACCACATTTATCACAAACTGGAAACTTTGTTTTCTTACCGTCAGACCTTTTTGAAGAATTATTTCTTTTCTCCAGCCACCTCGGTCTTTTCTTCTGCTGGTTGTTATAGAACACTTGATCATCGACGAACTCCATTTCCACCTTCTCAGCACATCGAAAAAGCTTTTCATAACTTTTGAACTCACGAGAAGCCAATTCCATTCGATATTTTGGCTTTAATCCTGAGTAAAAACGATTGATTTTACTATCAAGGTCTCAGATAAAATTTGGAGCATACCTTGCCAATCGAGTGAACCTTTCTTCATATGCAGCCACTAAGTCTTACTCTTGCCTCAATTCTAGGAATTGTTTTTCCATCCTAAGTCGAACATCCTTAGGAAAATACTTCTCAAGAAACATACATTTGAATTCATCCCAGTCGAGAGCATCAATCTCATCAGGGTCCCTGATATATTTAACCATCGACCACCACTGATCTGCTTCACCCTCCAAACAGTAAATAGCAAGACTAACCTTATGATTTTCTGAACACCCCATGACATCAAAAATATTCTCCAGTGCTTTAATCCACCCTTCAGCTAGCACAGGTTCAGATGATCCTCTGAATGATGGGGGATGCTGCCTCATGAAATGTTCCACCACTGACATGTTCCTCTGCAGTTGATCTAGCTGATCTCATGCATGGATACCGCCACCATTTATCGCTTGAGTCAACTGCGCTATTACTGAAACAAACTGTTCATTTCCAATTATGACCATCTCAGGATGCTGATTCGGAAGGTCATTTCATTATGTATTCCTTCCTATAACTACCTCCCTATTTCCTCTTCGGAAAACCATTCTGAACAAACATGTCTTAGATGAAGCAACATGGTAATCTTCAAATGCTATATCATTTCAATCGTACCATAAAAAAATATTTTTGGATAATCATTTAATAAAATTCTAACTCCTAAAGTTATATAAACTGACCTTTGATACCAACTATAAGGCCCCAACCTTAAACCTTACTTAATCTTGATTTATTACAAGATTACACATTGAGGATCTTTTTAGGTTTAGAGTTTTAGAGAATTAGATCATAAAACTTGCATTACATTCCACATTTAAACAAAGTGGTTACATACAAGATAGAATTCATTTTTCCCATCAACAGAAACATATTTAAAATAAAATAGGGATTCTTTCTTGACACTTCCTTGACACTATCATCATATCATGTACCCTTCCCTTGACCTATGAAAAACATTTCAAAAACTTGGGATGAGCATAATAAGATCAGTAAGGGTTATAAAAAAAATATGAACTGAAAACATTAGTCCATGCATGAAATCATACTTTACTCATAAAACATAATCACATACCTCATCAAGTTATGAATAAATCATAGAAATCATAATACATAAAGGTAACTTGAGGCATTCATAACATTCTTACGTAGGGAGTAACCCTCTTGGTTACATTTGGAATACCCATCACAATATATTCCCTAAATCTCTTCAGAGAAACCTTAACGTTTAACCCCTTCGCGTTACCCAATGCATTGGAGAGCTATATCGGGCTCACCCGCCATTAGTTTATCACAGAACCACCCGTCTTTATAACAATTCTAAAGAACCATAACATAATCATATCACATAAAACATGCATAAAGGAAACATAGAATTTCCACATTTCAATCACCAGATATCAATACAACACATTGATATAATAAAAACTTTATGAAAACCATTTTCAATACCAAAATAAAAGAAAAGTAATACATGGTATTTATTTTTCATTTTAAAAAAAGTTATGGCTTGTAGAGGAAGCTGAAACTCAAATAATGGTCACGACGGTGAAAAAGTCGTTGTCGCCGCATACATACGACAAAAAAACATTCCCTTTTGTCGTTTAGTAAACTCTTCGTATAAAAAAGATTCCTTTGGAATAAATGTAAAAGTCAAAGGGGTTTATACACCGTATAAAAGAAAGTTGTGTATAAAACAAAATATGCCTCAATGAAAGGAGATTGAGACGAAGTCCCTTACCTCGGGTCCGACTTGACTCGATCACTCTTTAATCTCCTGAATAATAAACTTGATTTAATTTATACTTGCTTAAGAACCTTTTTCAAGTTCATTATTCCTTTTATATCACTTATTACCATGTTATGAACACTATGTAATTATTTAAGTTAGTAATGGTCGTTTTGTCGATCATTGGTACTTGAGTCAAAATTAAACTCATTATAATTACGAGTTGTTCATGTGGTAAAATATGCATTATATCCAGAATTATATTCATGATGTAGATAACATATATATAATATATATCCAGTATATACATGCAATTATAATATTACAAAATCATTTAGAGGTAAGAAATTAAATGCACCGTTCATGGAGACAGTAAGCCGTACGTACGCATGAACGCCACTTTCATTTCTATGTCATATTAATGGAATTAAAACTAAATGAGAGATATCTATATTTTAATTACAGAATAATAATCATCATTTAGATGTAACATACATCATATATATCCATTATATATATGTACTTATAATAGTACATTACATTTGGGGATAAGAAATGAAATGCACCGTTCATGGTGACGGTAAGCCGTACGTATGCATGAACGCTACTTTCATTTCTATTTCGTATTTTATGGAATGGAATCATAATGAAATAAAGGTATATTATAATTCCAGTATAATATCATATATAATATCATTAACTCCATCCTTTATACGTCCCATAGATGGAATTAACGAATCAAATCACTTTGAGGGGGCGGTAGTCCGCACTTCCTAAAATGAAGATATCGCGTATACCCATAATGGAATCCATAAGGGTATGCCATAAATGAAAAATACATAATCTTATGGAAAAAATAAAAATATTATATATCATATATAAATATAGTGACATCTTAATGGACACCTTTGAAGGTGTTATATGAGTGTTGAACAATCATCGTTTCGTGAGGCAGAAATTCTCCATCCACAGAAACAGTATGTTCTTAACCATTAGATATGGGTGTGTGTAAGTGTAGCTCGAATGATTCTTATAACAACATCCTAGTATATTGAAGATACTGTAGTTGTTACAAAATAAATGAATAAAAAGAGTTTAGGGGGTTGGAGAAGCAAAATAAAACAAAAGAACACAAGTGAAGAGATTACCTTAAAAATGGGTAACTCTTTTTGATTTGAGCTCAAAGGCTTCCTTGGGAAGACTTCTGCCCAAAGTGAGGCTTCTAGGAGTAAGATAGGGATGTGGAGAGAAAAAATGAGCAGGGGTTGGCCGAGCCAAAGGCTTGAGAGGTGTGGGTAAGGAGGTAGAGGTGGGGGACTTTTATAAGAGGAGAGGAGGGGCACTCTTGGAAAGTTACAAAATGTTACTTTATTTTCAAATGGGTTTCGGATTTTAAAGGTCCCAAATTGATGTATTATGAGGATAAGGTGATAAGGGTTCGAAATATACTCATCCAATAGGTCTTTGACAAGTTTAAGTTATAGTTTTAACATTATATTTTCATTTTATTTAAATCCTTTATTAATGAGGTAATCGTTGCATCATCATAATGTCATAAATAATTTAATTTATTTAATGTATAAAAATTATGAAAAAATTACTATGATGTAGGAAATCATTTTAGCTTTCCAATTAATATTTATAGTCCATAATATCATCTATTTAGACAAAATTAAAAATGTTTTACTCAGGTGATACATTCTTTGTTATATTTACTTTCTTTAAAAAAAATAAAAAGATAAAAAGTCACTTTCCCAAAAAAGTGATTCCATGGGGTCCCCAAGATTGGAACAATGCATCCAATGGTCGGCCATGAGACAACCAGTAGAATTAGGACACATGTTGGTGTCATTTTTTATTATTATGATATTATTTTATTATCCTTAACTACCCGATTACTTATTAATCAAGATAATTAAAGATAATTACCGTCGTTACTATTGATAATGTCCAAAAACAAAAGTTTCTTGATTACATAATTTGGACCTTCTGATTCAAAATATGTAATCCATTTTACCAAATTCCAAATACATAAATTGAAATAATTAATTTAAAAATAATTCCCGTTGTCAAAACAAATAGTGGGTTTTTTTGACACAATTTCTATGAAAAGTTTGGCATTAATTTATGCCCAATTCCAAAGTGAAATTAATCCTAATGACCAACATTGGATTAAATGGTAAAAATATATTCAAATTACACTTTAAGACAAATTAAAAAAATAATCTAACTATATAATTAAATTAGATGAAAAAGCAGTTTTGATGTAAAATGCAGTATTTTTTCACTATTCATTAAAAAATGAATATTGTCAGAAAAATACCAAAAATTTATCCAATGTAAATTTCAATGTCCCAATCATAACGAATATATTTATTTTGACAAATAGGGCTTATAAAATTGTCAAAAGTTTGATTTTAAAAATGGTTTTCCATCAAAAGGTAGTAAAACAATCTTTTAAAAATATTAGTGTATTCCATTCTTAAGATTGGATTTATTCTCATTTTAAGCCTCTAAACAATATCTAATTCATAAATAGACATAGATAAAAATATCTATTATTCATTAATTACTTTGGATGTTACAAGTTTCATGACTCTTTAGTCTATGGTTTTATGGTAACTAACCTTCTATAAATCACCTACTTTCTTGTGATCAGTGATCTCTATCACTCTCTATAATTATTTATGACTTTCTTCCATGTCAAAGTTTTCAATTCTCGCCGATGTTACCCTATGTGGAAACCTAGTTATTAGTTACTTTTGGTAATATTTTTAGTTATAACTTTACATTTTTAAGAGAAGATTTATTATTAATTTGTACAATGTGGGTTTCTATGAATTATTTTTTAAATTTTAAACCTTTGATGATCGATATGAATTTCTAGGGTGAAATTCATTTTAAGGGGGTTGAATGTAACACCTCAAAATTTTGTGAAATTATTTTTTTCAAATAGATTAGATATTTTACATATTTTGTGTGACAAAAAAACTGATTTTGTATTTTGTTACAAGTAACACTAATTTTATCTTTCATTACATGAAACAGTAATTTTTTCTTATGTTACACACAATACCGAGTTTATATTATATTACACGCAACACCGAGTTTAAGAAAAATGTGTCAAAAAATTAAAATATTATTATGATAATTATCACATAGCTATTGGAAGGGAAGGTATGAATAATATTAACTAAATTATGAAAATAAGTTTTAAATATGTATATATAATTAATTATTTGGTGAACAATTAATTATAAATAAAAATAAAAACTATTTTAAAATAAAGGAAATATTTTTCTAAAAAACTATGTTTTTCAAAAACAAATGTGTTCTACCTCAGTAAAATAAAAAAATAATTTTTTTGAATGGTTTTAATGAATTTTTTATATTTTATATATTAAATAAAATATTTAACTTTCATCCTATGTGTTTTCTAGACAAGAGATAAGAATAAATCTAATTTTACGCTTAAAAACTCTACTTTTCTAAAAAGCAGTTTTGTCGACATTTTATGGAAGATTTATTTTAAAACTAAATTTGTTTCATTTTAGAAAATTAATTTTACAAAATAAAAAATCATTTTTGAAATCATAATACCAAAATTATCTTAGGGTAATTTTTTTTTGTTTTTTTTGAAAGGTTTTATTTTTTTAGGAGTAGTAAGAAATACAGAATTTTAATTGAAACCCACATTTTCATTTAATTTATTTATAAAGATAAATTATATTTTAAATTGGTTTTAAAGTTAAATTATTTAAATTATACTTATATTAATCTAATTTTTGTCATTTGAATCAATTTAATATTAAATTTTTATATAAATACATTGTAAACTTTTAATCATTTTATCATTAAAAATACGCTTTCTCATCACATCTGTGTGATTAATTTTAAATTAAAAATTTACACTTATATAAATGGAATTTGAAAAAATGGATTAAATATTTTGAATCCTAATAATTCATACTATCTAACTATATAAACTTAATTTTTGACCAAAATGAATAGCGAGTGCAAAAAAATTAATTACCACCGTTAAGGTAAAAATGTTTTTATTGAAGATTAAACTAAAATTATAAGGGTAAAAATGACCTTTAAAAACGTCTAAAAATTATTTTATAGAAATATTTCTACCATTAAACCTATTTTTTTTATAATGGTCCATTTTAGACCCTTTAATGAATGAAAAATGTGGGAACACTCAATTATTCTTAAAAATACCAAGTGTGTCCTCTCCCCGACTTATAAAAGGTCACCCCTATCCTCTTTTCTTCACACCTTAATACCTATTTTATTAAGACAATACCTACCCAAATAACTTCATAACTCCCATACCCTAATATTTTAAGACTTAATTTTGGAATAAATCCATCCTAGACAGTCACTAGTATAAAACAAAGAAGAATACCTGAAGAAGATGTATTGTTCTTCAACAAGCATATTTATTTTATTCCTTTCTCCACCTTCTAAAATTATTGTTATACCATGATTATATAATAATATAAGTATATTATATATATATATTGTTATTTTAATTTAATTACCTAAAACTATATCCACTTTCATCAAATGAGTTACGAAATCATCATTCTTGTGTACGGCGGGTACCGTCTCACGAACCGATGTCATTCATTTCTCTATTATCACCTCTAAAGGCTGAAAATAATTATTTATTTATTATTTTTATATGATATATATGGTATTTATGATTTTATTATGATTCTGTAATTTTTATATCACACATATCCTCATACTCTCCATTTTGTGGGAATACGATAACGTCGCTCGCATGTGCAACAGACTACCGCCTCTCGAAGTGAAGTGATTCATTCATGCTTCACATGGAAGGTATTAAAGATTGTTTTAATAAAAATATATGATATAGATGACATACAAATGATACTGTAATGATAATATATATCATTTTATTTTATTTCTTTCAATATAACAAGAAAATGAAAACAACATTCATGCGTATATATGGCCTACTGTCTCCATGAACGGTGTATTCCATTTCCTATCACTAAATTTTATGGATTACTCTAAATAAATATATAATGAATATATATGATATTTATATCATGGTTTACATTTTTTATATAATGATACCATTATCAAAGTAATATGACAAAAAAACAAGGAATCAAGACATATATGAAAAATAAAGCGGTTATTATTCGAAACATGACTTTAACTAGGAATAGTTAATAAACGGGTAATAAATGGTCATAATAAAACCATATATGGTATGATATATGTTAATATGGTTATATAATATATATATATAAAACTTATATTTATTGTACAATAATTTTTAATGTGTACAATGGAAGTCAGTAGTTAAGGTAAGGGATTTCTGTCTCACTTTTTACTTTTATGAGACACATGCTATATTCACAACCGATTTCTTATATGTGGTTTATATATTGACCATGGATTTATTTTATGATTAATATAATAGAAATAATTTGTATTTAAATCCTAATTTAAGGATATCTCTTTAATTGGGTTTATAGTTGAAAAGTTATCGAAGCGGTAAGGTATTTTTGTCTCAATTTTCCTTCTTTGAGACGTACATTATGTTATGAACCTATATTCTTTAAAAAGGTGTATACAAAACCCATTTGAAATTTTATTTCATAAATTTATTTAAAATATTGATATTTTAAGTTAAATTTTATGTTAATCCTTCATGGGTCTTATGATTCAAGATTACCAAAGTGGTAATGGTTTTATGTTGCAATCTCATCATTTATCAGGATTGTTTAGGATTAAGTCTCCAATATTGATATATCATGATATAACTCTCAAGAACTATAATGAATTTTACTATATTCTGGCTATTCATGACATATTCAATTAATGGTATAATTTCTCTACTCTTTGGTACATAAAAATACTAAGAAAATTATTTATGAAAATACGACTTTATTTCTCTCTTCGATCAAAAATCCATTTTCTTCCAAAACCAATTTTTTTAAAAATGTTTTCAAAAACATTTTATTATTCTCCAATGATATTTAAAAGATATTTTTACCATTTTTTGAATTTTTAATTTTTTTAAAGGAATATGTTGTTCTCCAAAACAATATCTTTTTGGATTTTTTCAAAAACGTGAAAAGAATATTTGCTTTTAACATGAACAACATGAATAGTATTTCCCACTGTCATGTATACTCAATGACTTCAATATTTATTTAAAAGTTTTAAATTTATTTTTGAAGAAAATTCATTCATTAATATTTGTGAAATCTTTATATTTTAAATAAATTATTTAAAAATGAAAATCATTTTTAAATCATTTTATGTTTTAAAAAGAGTTTTTAAAGTGGAAAGGATATTTTTCTCAAGAAATGTTTTAAATGGTTTCTAAAATATTACTTTACAATATTTCAAGGTTATTTTCAAATAAAAGTATTTTCATAATGTTTTATTTTTTGAAAATATATTTTCAATGAAAATATATTTTTCTAAAGAAATATCCCAAGTGGTCTTTCAAAATTATTTTTCATCTAAGATGAAATTCATTGAGGTTTCTTATGATTTACTGGGAATATGATCTAGGGATACTACTACTATTATTTATATGAATGGTTTATGTTTATGATGAAAATATTCTTATAAAATCCATTTCTATTCTATGGTTTATACCATTATAAAATGCTCATGAAACCCACTTCTTTCCCCCCCGGTTTTGATTTGATGAAATGATGATATGATTATGAAACCTATTTATTTTCAACATGTTATGTTTTGATGAAATGTTAATGAAACCCATTTCATTTCACGAGTTCTGATATAATTAATGTTTTATGATCTTGTAGGAAACATATGTATGATTTTCATTATGTGGTGGTTATGTTTTTACCAAGGATGATGATTATATTATAACCAAGGATGGTGGTTACATTATAACCAAAGATTAGTGGTACCTATATCTACCTCTAATGCCTTGGGTATATATTTATGTCTTTTGAGAGAGATAAAATTGGAATAAAGAGTGTGTCAGGACCCGTCCTCTGAGGCCCTTGCTATGACGACCCCAAGCCCGTCTATTAAAGGTTAGGGGCTGAAGACTATCACCAAAGGAATTATCACTAGTGGAAATACGGGATTTAACATTGACTTAATAAAATCGGTTTTTTGAAAACTAACGCCAATAGTATGTGAGGAAAATTTATGGCGTCAATTTTTAGTAAAACCGATGCCAACAACAATTATTCGATGATATTTCGTGTCGTTTTTCATGAAACTGACGTGGAAAATTATAAAAAAATATTTTGGCATCGATTTTGAAGAAAACCTACGCCAATAATAATAATAAAACTTTTGGCGTTGGTTTTGAGGAAAACCGACACCAAAAATTAAAAAAAAACTTTTTTTGCATCGGTTTTCCTGAAAACCGACCCCATAAGGTATAGTTTTGGCGTCAGTTTTCTCCAAAACCGACACCTAAAATAAAAAAAAAGGATTATCGGTTTCAGTTTTGAGAATAACCAACGCCGAATGTTTATTTTAAATTTTAAGCATCGGTTTGTTTAAAAACCGACACCGAAAGTCTTTTAAAATTACTCAGGGTCCGAAACCCTCATTTTGTTGGATCGTTGAATTCGAAACCCGCTACGAAGCCTTGTACTTCAGATGACCTTCAAAGCTCATTTGTGATTTTGGAAGGCCATTGTTAAAGGTTTTGTTCCGTTTTTACGATTTTAGGTTTGCGTTCTTCGTTTTTATCTCTTGTTTCATCTTCCATTGTTTATTTCTTCTTCTATAACCCTATTTTACGCGATTTTCAATATTGGTTCGATTTTAGTTATTGTTTATCATTATTTTTGGTTTGTATTATCATTGTTGGTATAGATTTTGTAGTGTTTGTTTTTCGAAGTCATTATACCAAGCGTAGTTTGGATTGACGATCTCCATTCGGGTTGAAATTTAAATTTTGTACGGTTTTTTTTAATTTTGTAGATAAATATTTTATCATTCAATTTTGTTATTGATTTTCTTTAATTATTAGTTTATATTTTATTTTAAATGTGTTAGGACATGGTTAAATATTCTTTCAACAGACATTCTTAAATATCCTGTCAACAAATTGTATTTTTTACATTGAATCCAATCAAATTTCACCCAATACACTTACTACATCCTAATGTACTCTTCAATATTTTTGACACATATAACATCAAAATAATGAAACAACTATGTAAAATGAACTAATAAATTTTAAAATAATGATATTATAATTAAATTATAATATCAATATAACACACATGTATATAATATGAAAATAAACTTTTACTCTATTTGTAAATGTGTTTCACATCTGATGTCTTTTATCTGATTATAAATAGTTTTTATTAAATATGTTTTTGTTTAAAATTTATCTGATAGATATTTAAATGTTTATATGTTTTAATATATTTATCAATTATATTGTGATATCAAGTATTAATGGATCTTAATTGGATTCATTTATGAAGAAACACTAGTGAATATGAAAAAGGAGTTGATTATTTTTTGGAATTTGCTAAACGACATCTTCAAAATATTGATTTGATTTTCTATCCAAGTGCAAAGTGTGTAAATATGAAAAAGTTAAACTCCAGAGAAATCAAGGATCATCTCATTTGTTATGGTTTTAGACTTAATTATACATGTTGGATCTTTCATGGTGAAAGAACTGAAAATTCAACATCCAATGTTGATGAAGATATTCATAATGAGGCAGAGGATCGTATTGAAGAATTAATTCATGATTTAGGTGTTGAAACCATCGAAAAAACACCAACTGTTGAATGATCGTATAAAGATTCTGAGAAACCATTATTCCCAGGTTGCAGTAAATATACAGTGTTATCAGTAGTTTTGAGATTAGTTAACTTAAAAGCGAAAAATGGGTGGAATGATAAAAGTTTCTCCAGTTTACTTAAGCTTTTAAAAGAGCTACTTCCAGAAGGAAATAAGCTTCCAGATTCTAATTACAAGGCGAAGAAAATATTATTCCCAATGGGATTGGGGTATAAAAAAATACATTCTTGCCCCAATGATTGTGTACTGTATAGGAAAGAAAATGAACATTTATCAAGTTTTCCTACATGTGGGACATCACGCTATAAGATAGATGGGAAATTCAACTTAGATTCATTCTCAGGTGATGCCATGTAACATCATGAAAAATCAATTTTGTACTTTCCAATGATATCATCCAATATTTTTTGCATACAATTCTGATAATTCAATTTTGATTTATTTTTAGGTACCAGAATCAAAACTCTAGCTAAAGAAATTTGGTACCTTTCAATAATTCCTCATTTGAAGCGTCTATTTGCAAATTCAATTAATGAAAAAAGGTTAAGATGTCATTTAGATGAGTGCATCTCTGATGGTAACTTACGCCACCCTTCCAATTCACCACAGTGGAAGAGTTTTGATAAAAAAATTCATGATTTCAGAAGTGAAGTTAGAAATCTCAGAATGGGATTGTGTACTAATGGAATGAATCCATATCAGAGCCTCAATATCCAACATAGTTCATGGACTATTTTTATGGTTGTTTACAACTTTTCCCAACATCTATGTATGAAGAAAAAATATGTTATGATGATCTTGATGATTTCTGGACCAAAACAACCAGGAAATGATATTTATGTGTATCTTACACCATTGATTGATGATTTAAAATTGTTATGGGATGAAGGTGTTAAAGTTTTCGATGCATACAAGAAAGTGTATTTTCTTTTGCGTGCTATAACAATGTTCACTATAAACGACTTTCCTGCATATGGAAACTTATCTGGATATAGTGTTAAGGGACATAAAGCATGTCCAATTTGTGAATAACAAACTTCATATTATCAATTGCAGAATGGAATAAAGACAGTGTACATGGGATATTGAAGATTTTTGTGAATTGATCATCTTTATCATAGATTGAAAAAATCATTTAACGGTTTACAAGAATACAAACTTTCCCCTCGACCATTGTCAGATGAAGAATATTATGACAGAGTGAAAGATATTGATTCGACATTTAGAAAGATAAGAAGTTCTGGTTTTTAAAAACATATCTGGAAGAATCAGTCTATTTTTTTCAAACTACATTATTGGAGATTTTTAGAGATAAAACATAAAATTTATGTTATATGTGTTGAGAAAAACATATGTGACAGTTTGATTGGAACTTTGTTAGACATAAAAGGAAATACAAAAGATGTATTTCATGCTAGATTGGACTTGATATTAATGAGAATACGTTTGGAGTTATTTCCCGCTGTGAAAGGAAACAAAACATATTTACCTCCAGCTTGTCACACATTAAACAAGATTGAAAAGATGAATTTTTTTCAGTGTATTTATGTTATTAAAGTACCCTGTGGTTTTTCTTCAAATGTGAATAATTTTGTGTCATTGAAGGATTGTAAATTAATAGGTATGAAATCTCATGATTTCCATGTGTTGATGCAACAAATTCTACCAATAGCAGTGTATGGTATATTGCCTATAGTTGTCATAAATACTATCATCAGGTTATGTAATTTATTCAAATCCATTTGTAGCAAATTTGTTGATCCAAATTTGTTAGATGTGTTCAAGAATGAAGCAACTCTTATTATTTGTCAACTAGAAATGTATTTCCCACCCACATTTTTTGATATAATGGTTCATCTGTTGATTCATTTGGTGCATGAGATAAGAATATGTGGGCCTGTTTATTTAAGATGGATGTATCCTTTTGAAATATATATGAAAATTTTGAAAGGATATGTTAAAAATACTTATCGACCAGAGGCCTCTATTATTCAAAAAAATGTATCAGAAGAGGTGATTGAGTTCTGTACTAATTATTTGAATGAGGTGGAGCATATTGGTCTCCCTGTATCTCAACATATGACAGTTGATAGTGAAGGTAGAGGGGTTCGAGGCTTAAAGGTAAAGTTCATTCCATGTGATGAAGTGATGCATGCACATTTATACATTTTGAACAACACAGATGAGGTTCAACCATATATATCCTCACATATTGCTGAATTAAAGTTACGATATCAGAAAAGAAATGAAAAGTGGTTGATGATTGAGCATAAGAAGACATTTGTTTCATGGTTTAATGATAAAGTCACCCCAGATATATCTGTATCAGAAACATTGAAGTGGTTAGAAGGGGGACCATCTCTTAATGTGATCACATGGTCTAGTTTTGATATTAATAGCAACACATTTTACACAAAAACCTGGATGACAAGAGTACCGTTCAGAATAGTGGTGTGATTGTTTTTGCTGAAGCAGTGCATTTTTCGAGTGCCAAAGATAAAAACCCAATTTCTGCATCAACATCATATTTTGGAGTTATTTTAGACATATGGGAAATTGATTATATTAAATTTAGAGTCACTATTTTTAAGTGTAATTGGGTTGATAATAATAGTGGTGTGAAATATGATGAATATGGGTTTAAACTGGTTGATTTGAAAAGATTTAATTACAATGAGGAACCATTTATCATGGCGACACATGAAAAACAATTATTTTATGTCATTGATCCGTCGAATGATCAGGGGTAAGTTGTTTTGTAAGTAAAAAAGATACCATTTGGGTGATGAGGATGACTCTGATGATGTTAATGATTTACATGAGCCTTATTCATATATTACGTGATTTCCAGATGATTACAATGAGTATAAGACAGACATCATGCATGTAGTACGTATTGATCATGATGAAGGCATGTGGGAAAACAATAAATTAGTCTCCAAATTTTTCTGGTAAATATTTATATTTTGTTTCCATTTTTGAAACTTACAAATGCACGCATCTATTTTTACTTACTTATTTTTGTCTTACTTGTTTCTAATTATTCAATTTTCTAATGATATACAGGTATACAAAATTTCATTACACTTTCTAGTAGAAATGTCATATACAGATAGAGAGGATCAGTTACCGAGGTTTATCTATTTTGACATATTATTAAATATTCAATAATATACTTATTTAATGAAATAAAACTATTAATTTACAATTTTATTTGCAGGACTACGGATGCGTCCTCGACGGAGGAGACTTCTCCTGTTACTACTCTAAAATCAAGTTCTCAAGTTGGTAAATGTGGTATTACATGTTTACCAAAACTATCACTTGCTCGTGATGATGACAAATTACACATCCATTTTGATGATAATAATAATAAAGTTGGCTCAAATGCAGTTCAATTTGTTAGTTACATAGCGATGCAGAGCCGTTGCAGGATTAGTATTTTATATCCTGATTGGAAGTCAATGGACAGGATGATGAAGCAATAGATTTGGGAGGCCGTGACGGTAAAATATCTTAATTTATTTCTTTTATCTCATTTTTTGAATATTATATATTTTAAATGACATATTTAATTTATTCAATTACAGATGACATTTAATTTTGAGGAAACCAAAGAAATTAAGAAAAGACATCTCTCTTTAGTTGCAGTTCGATGGAGAGATTTTAAAACCAAACTGACAAGAAATTATGTTTTTGGAAAGAGATGGTTTGAAATCCCATGTCTTAAGTATTCGTATATAGATGAAGAAACATGGAAGCGATTTGTTGACAGTTGTCAGGAAGAGAAATTTCAGGTATGGTAATTGTTTTATATTTTAAATTTTATGCTATATTTTTATTGTTACTTAGTAGTTTATTTTTATATAACAGGCCTATAGGAGATCTCATTAGGAGATCCATTTGAAAAACGTATACCCTCATACTTTATCCTATGGAGGGTATTCGTATTTGGAGCATAAAATGATTGAAGAAAAATTTGAAGCATTAAGATCTCGATCAAGTAGGTGTTCAGAAGAGGTCCAGTTTGGTCCTCCATCTCCTCCCACTCACCATGAGAAATGGAAATGAGAAAGAAGAAGAAAAAATGAACAATATCTTACAGAGGAAGCTCATCAAGTGGCTGATAGAATTGTAAGTAAATATTATTTATTTGTTAACAATTTTTCTATTTTATAATCTATAAACACTAATATAACTTTTTTATTTTTCATTTCAGGATGAACTTCAGGAGCAAGAGTCACAAGGCTCTTTTATCCCTGAGGGTAGGATGGACATCCTAGCCACTGTTTTGGGAAAGACAGAACACTCCGGCCGTGTTAGAGGATATCAGGCGGGTGTTAGTATTCAGAAGGTTTTTGGTAAGAGTAAGCAATCGAAAGACCCAGAAATAGAATCCTTAAAAGAAGAGCTGAAAGATATGAAATAGTCTATGGGTGATCAAATTCAAGCAGCAGTGCAAAAGGATTTATTAGAACACTTGGCAAGACAATCACAGTCTATGCAACCTTCCCAGGTATATTATTTATTTGTCATCAATTTTTCTATTTTATAAATTATAATCACTAATATAATTTTTTCATTTTTCAGCCTTCCCAGTCTGCTCACCCGGACTACCCTGCCCCATCTGCTTACCCTACCCCATCTACGCAGCCTTCCGAGGTATATTATTTTTTTGTCATCAATTTTTCTATTTTATAAATTATAAACACTAATATAACTTTTTCATTTTTTAGCATTCTCAGCCTACTCACCCGGACTACCCTGCCCCATCTGCTTACCCTGCCCCGTCTGCGCAACCATTAGAGGTATATTATTTTATTTTAATCAATATTTCTATTTTATAAATTTTAAACACTAATATACCTTTTTCATTTTTTTTCATTCTCAGCCTCCTCACCCGGACTACCCTTCCCCACCTGCTTACTTTGAGCCTCCACATCCTGCCTCAGATCAAGCCTTATATTGTGAGTTGTTTGCGGGAGATCCTCATGTACATATTGTTGCATTAGGACAGGTTCATTTTTTGGGGGACTCGGTACATCATCAGCCTATGCAGATGAGTCAGGTTAGAGTATCGGTACTTGTTATTATAGATCCTACTGCTCTACTACCATTTCCTATTGTGGAGATCACCAGTGTTGGGGAATGTATGAGACATTTTTTACTTTGGCCAACTGCCCTTCTTCATTATATTTCACATGAGGTATTCATTTTTATAAATATTAATTAAAAATGATTCAAAATTACTTATAATTTTTTCTAACATTTAACTTATATAGGAATATCTAAAATCAAAAGAAACTGCACAAATACAATAAACTGTTCAAGAACAGTAGGATGTAGATACTTCTAATATTTCTTATGGGTTAAAAAGATTATCTGAGTCCTATTCTTCCTTGAATTTTATCTATGAGTTTCGGATGATGCCCGATATATGTGGAAGAAATTATGGATTGAAATTAATGAAAAAAGATATCATGAATTTAGTTAATTTTGAAGAGATCACGCAGAGTGTGGTACAGTTGTTTTCCATGTAAGTAAATTGATGTTTGAATTGCTATTTCTTTAATAAAAGATTGTTATGTCATTGAATAAATATATTTTCTTTTTAAATTAGGTATCCACACAATCTTTTTTTAAAAAAGGAAACAATAGGAATTTATAGATTTTTAGATCCAGAGTACATTTCCTTGGAAGCCAAACATGTGAAGAATCATGAAAGATTTCAATATATATCCGAGAGATTAACACAGACAAAGATTCAATGCTGGTTTTTTGCATTTCTTGATAAGTAATAACATCAACATAATTATGAACTAATGATCGTTATAATATCATTAATTGTGAACTTTTTGTATTGTAGGGGGCATTGGATGTTAGGCATATTTTTCCCAAATGAATGCACCTTATATTGGTTTTTCTCTTTATTAGGAGGATCGTGTAAACCATTTTACACCTTTTTAAATAGGTAAGTTTTTTTTTATTTTTTATAAGCTCATTATGTTTAATTTTCATTGTTTAGAAAAGTATTATTAGTTCATATATAAAAAATGCAGTTCATGGAAACATTTTAACAAGGAATACATGCCATAAAAGAAACCAATGAAAATAAGATATGTGGAAGTACATGTAATCAGTTTTAATATTTCTGTTATATATTGTTTTTTTAGTTAAATATTTTATAACTATAGTGTCATCGTCAAAATGGACATGTTGAATGTGGTTATTATATTCTATGATTCATGTACGAGATAATCACAACTGGGGAACCTACTGATTTTCATAAGGTTAGTTGTATTAATTTTTTTATATATTTTCTTCCATATTATTCTATTTTTTAATTTCATATCATTCAATATTATTTTAGGCATTCAATGATTCACAACCTTATTCCCAATCTGATATGACCCATATTCAATCTACTTTTGTGAACTATTTGTTAAGTCTAATTAAGATTTGAGGTATGTATATTCTAATTTTTATAAATAATAATACATATGGGTTCAAAAACCTAACTCTTTTGATATATTAGGTGTTTGAACCTATTAATAATCAAATGAATGCTTCAATAATAACCAACAATGATCATTCCGTAAATACTGGAGTCATGGGACTTGAAAATGTCACAAAATTTCTTGAAGTCATTGATTGCAGGTACGTTTATTTTAATTTTATTTTATAATAACAATGTATAAATAATTTTGTTGATTAACTAGATATAAGCATTGAAGTTATATGAGGCATTGGATGATAAATACTGTTTAATTGTTTTTGTATATCGTGTTATTTTTACAGGGGTTTCGATTTTTTTGGAAGTGTAATTGTAATTATTTTATAATTTTTATTTATTTATGGCATCGGTTCTTTAAATAAATGACGCTGAAAGTTAAAAAAAACAAACTTCAGCATCAGTTTTATCTAAAACCGACGCCTAATACCTAGTTGACCCACCTTTAGGAATCGGTTTTAGATAAAACCGATGCCAAAAATCCTATCTAAAATTAGTTTCGATGTCGGTTTTATGTAAAACTGACACCGAAACTCTTATCAAAATTATTTTTGACGTCGTTTTTTGAAAAACCGACACAGACAATTATATTTTTAACATCGATTTTATAGACGTTGGTTTAAAACCGACATCAAAAATTAAAAATAACTGACTATAATTTATGTTTTTCCACTAGTGTATCCCATGAATGGGAGGCCTTTTTATGAGTACCTATATGAAAAAACACACACAAACACATGCCAAACAGCTGGAAAGTAATACATGCATGCCACTAAACAATCACTGAGTAAAAGTACAAGTTGTAAGTCAAATGGGTCAGAATACAAAACCAATAAAAGACAAACTGAAAACCGAAAGGTACAAAATATATCTATAATATGTCTGTAGAAGACCCCACCTGAAGGGTAAGCAAGGAGTGGCTATCAAAATCTGTGGAAGTACATCATGCTTATCGTATCTCACTAGGAACTGCCTTGTCCTAGGCCACCAAGGTCTCTGTGGAAGCGCTTGTCGTCTACACCAGACACAACATGTTCCGGTGAAGCCTGTGCATGGGTGAGTAACAAAATACTCAGTAAGGGACCCCAAAACCACAAAGGTAGACACAAGAGAAAAACCAAAAGGAAACACATAGTCCTCTCTACCCTGGTATATGCCCATACATATTCCAAGGTCATCCAGATATACTCATCTCATCCACTAAGAAGCACTAGGTCCCAACCTTATAACCAACACCAGGATTCTCACTAAATATTTGAAAGGTATCACATAAACTCAGATAATATTCTCCATGAGCTTAGTCATCCCTTATGTCACTCTCTAAGAGATACATTCCATTAGGTAAAACTCTACCATTTCTAATGGTATGTATGAGAGAACACGATCCATCGGGAACATTCTATTAGGTTCATCTCTATTACCCAACACTAGAGGTCCTGTCATCACCTTTTTCCACCCAATTAAAGACTAAGGAAACCCAAGTGAAGAGGCCCGCTCATCGCCACTGCACTTAGTTGAGGGATCATTAATGCAAGCTAACCTGTGATACCTCAATCACTCTTGCAGGGAGTGGAACCCAACTCAGTGCATCGAGGGAGCACTTTCTCCTACTTAGGTATCAATTTATTCAATTAGAGGGGCCCACTCCTCTTAGTTTTGTCCTACAATTGAGGGAGCTCCAACTAATATGGAGTACCCTCTCCATGTCACTAATTGGAGACAGGGGAGTACTACTCCGTATGTGAGGACCTGCGCCTTGGTTCTAATAGGGGAGTACTACTCATGAAGTACCCACACCCTGTTATGAAAGGGTAGTACTACTTATTATATTGATGACCCGCACCTTACCCAGTAGTGAAGTACTACTCAACGACTAGAGGACCCACACCCTAGTACCAGGGGAG
This sequence comes from Viscum album, assembly GCA_963277665.1. Lineage (NCBI taxonomy): Eukaryota > Viridiplantae > Streptophyta > Magnoliopsida > Santalales > Viscaceae > Viscum > Viscum album. Next base: position 270,450,685 of record OY728166.1, read on the forward strand.
TACTGAATCTGTCAGTTTATTTGATATGGGGGACCCACACCATAGTATATTAGGTGAGTACTGACCCCATACTAGAGGAACTATTCCCTGGAATGACAGGGGGTACCTAATTTTCCAGAACAATGCATAAGGAGGACCCGCACCCTTGAACGGTAGGGGAGTAACAACTCCAAAATTAGGGAACTCGCTCCCTGGTCCCATATGAGAGTATCTAATCTTCCTTCACAAATATCTTAGAAAACCTGTGCCCTAGTCCTTCAGGGGAGTAACACCCCCAGAGGAAACTACCCAAAGGAAATGAACCCATAACCATGATGTGGGGTTTCCCATATCTACTTAAGCAGAGGGATAAGGACTACCCAAGCCCTAAGTCATCAAGGGAGTAACCATCCTAACATCTCTTCAAGAGAACTACCCCGAATTTGCTCAGAGTATACTTGTATCGAGAGGGACTACTCTTAAAATCAATAGGCTATCCTACAACTTCTTCAAAAACACAGTTAGATTATCTCAAATGTACTGTTTCATAACAAGGGTCCCAATGCCATAGACAAATCATCAAATGGATTATTCGTTTGAAATTCACATGTGTTTTAGAGAAAGAGGGGTTTGTTAGGTTTGGGTCCAGTTTGACCCGACCCAGCCTGGGGTCCACTGACCTGACTTGAGTCCGACCTAGCCTATTGGGATCATCCTGCTGGGCTCGATACTCTGGGTTGTAGTTCTGAACCATTGGGTTCGGCCCGTTGGTCCACAGGTCCGACCCATTAGGTTTGACCCACTACGTCGTGGGTCCGGACTACCAGTACCAACCTGGCCTGCTAAGGTGGGCCAGTTTCTCCAGCCCGGATGGGGCTCTGCCTCATCTGGCTCACACCATGTAGAGCTAGCTGATGCTACCTCTATAGTCAACCAATCCGCTCATGCGGACCAGATTTCCTGCACGACCCGCGACTTTCCACACGTCCCTATCACCGTCGTGGCTAGATCCAAGGCCCACATTCAAGAAAATAGCCACAATGCAGCTAATTCCATCACCATGGTGTACCACCCCCACCGCCTGGTATGTGGCCACCAGCTGCCGCCGATGTGCTAAGAGAAACTTCTGCGGGCCATCAGAATTTCTTTGGTGGTCCATTTTCAAAACTGGAAAATGTTCTGAATCTTGAGGGCCATGTTCTTCATTTCTTGTGGTTCAAATATCCATTTCCATCCCTTTCACTTGGAAGCACTCGATCCACTGTATTTCCCACACCGCCTCAATCCGATTGTCACCGTCGTCATCACACCTTCGTCGTTGTTGTGCTAAGAACGATTGTGCAACCACTGACCATTCATCAACCTATGAAGAATTCAAATAAGGTGTGTCAAGGGGGAGAGAAAAATAAAAAAATAAATTGAGGAACGAACCCCCACCATCGTTCATCATGGAATTAATCTTCTCCCATTAGAAGGATCAAGAACGAAAACCAAAATAATCACGCAAGAACGATCAAACCACGGGTTGACCTAGTCATGGGTTTATCTACGATTGTCATTTAAAAACCAAGAATGGGGGAATATATAATTCAAATAATAATCCACACCTAGAGAATATTCGATAGGAAGGAAGGCTCGTTGCTGGTGGTCATCCGTCTGTGGGGATTCACGATCCGTTTGAAGCCATTGGCATTCATTGATCTCCGGTCCCAAATCCGTTCTTGAAGGGCGTCCTAATTGCTTTCCGATTCGCTATAATTTGTCTTTGGATAGGATTGCTTTGTTGTTAATTATAGGAATTATAGATCTATATTTGTTTCTCTAACCCTGTTATCTCATTAAAAGAGAAACACATCGTAGAGTTTCTGTTACAATTAGTTGTCACGTCGTTATGCTCTTTCATTTATGAAACATCATTTCTATTATGCTTCAGTTGAAGATTCATTACATTGTTTCATTTATGGAATGAAACAATCAGCTCATTACTGTGTTGCAGAGAAACAATTTTTGAATAAAATAAAATTTTTAGGTTTATTTTATTTTTCTTAAAACGACCGAAAAATAACTTTTTCCCTCGACCCATGCCAGTCAAGGTTAGGTCCATTCTTAGGTAATTTCTCTATTCTAAGAATAACGATGCCCTCGAATTTTCAATCCAGGCACCCGTTTAGAATTTTCCAAAACCTCCCATGCACGCTATTTTAATTCTCTTAAAAAAAGTTCCAAAACTATCTTTCACCCTCAACCCGCACCGATCAAGGTTATGCCCCTCCTAAGGGAAACACACCCTCATGAGCTCAACAGTACTCTCAGATTTCCAATCCGAGTTACCTTTTATGAGTTATAAGTATTTGAAAATAAAATAATTGTTACTTAATTATTTTATTTACCAAAAAAAACGAACTTCCACTTTTGGATTGTACTAGCCAATGTTAATCCCTTTTTAGCTGAATCCCGATGCGCTGAGTTCAACTGTGTCCTCATATTTTTGATCCAGGAAATGGTTTAAAAGTTATAAAACCAGATTGCATTATTATTTAATGAACCTAAAAAAAAACTTCAAAAATACATTCTGGCCACTCCGGGCCTTAGAATATATGTTCCATCTCATATCTTGGTCTTGAAATAATCCCATTTAATTTTTAAAAAAAATTTCATGGAATTATGAGGTATTAAATTACTCCACCATTTTAGGGTTTTACATCCTCATAAGTAAAATAATACACTCAAGGTAAGAAAACTGAGTTCACTAAGGGTCCCCACGCTTCTTACAAGCACGCACCTTAAGGAACCACCGAAATAGACCACTCTCATGTACAAATTCTTCTTGGCCAACATTGTGAAATAATAGGCACCTATTTCTTTAGCTGTGACAAGTGGAAAAGAACCAACCACTATAGTCCATCTATATTCATGGGGTCCAACAGCTCACCTCCATGCTAACCTGACACAGATACAAACATAAACCCATAGTTCACATCCACCCTTGGATGAACTATGCTAAAAGCCTCCAAAAGCGTTATGCATTCAGGGTTGACGCTGAACACACATGGGTATTTATGAATAAAACAAGGCTTCCCAAGAGATAATGTTAAGTCTTACTAGGCCCAATATCCACAACCTCCAACTGCCAAACAACTTTCCAAAATAGGAACACTGCCACACTCACTAGCAGCATCCCCTCTAAGGATGGATGGTAAGAAACCATTCCAAACTACTAAAACATCATGGGGTATAACCCTTCTACCATGGAATGATCCCAAGCATGACTATTTGTGAGAGTCAACTTCATGCAACTAGGGATTCCCTTTCACGATAAAGGAAAACCATTTTTCACCATCACAAACACACCACATCCTTTTCCTAATACAATTAATCTGAGTATGAATTATAGTAGTTCATACCAAGAATGATTTCATAAGGTCTCGATGCCATGAATAGGAGATCCCAACCGCAACTATAACCTCCAAGAGTCAGGTCATACTATCAACACCAGTGTTTAATCTACGAGTCTCCTCCAAATAGGAGTCTCTAAGAATGAGGGTCAATTCCATGGTCCAACTAGAACCTCAAAGTATCAAAGAGAACTCACAGAAAAAAGAGAATGACTAGAAACGTGTCTATTAAAATGGAATCCAAAAGAAAAACACATATCATACCTTGAATATCTCCAGGTGATTCTTGGTCATAAGCCAGGACTATATGCAGCTGTCCTCGCTCACATCCTCTGGCTCCCTGAGCCTGGCATGGACCACCTGGGGGTGGTGGTGGCAATGCTGCAAGCTGTCTTCCACCACCTTCTACTCGTCTAACTCCTCTACCTCTCCTACTATCTTACAGAACTCCATGATCCAAACACCGTCTCTTCCAAGGAGGATCATTGGCCGACTC